>VRYO01002782.1:19777324-20000279 GCA_009812075.1 Sialia sialis
TTTTTTTTTTTTTTTTTTTTTTTTTTTATGGTTTCATTAAAAGCTAAGTTATTTTGAAATTTTCAAGGCTTCAGAATGGTCTGGGTCATTCGGTCAAATCTACACGTTCAACCACAATACATTAACTTCATATTGTTCTGCCACAGGCCACTGAATCACCAATAAGCTTACTCATCACTTCCAGTGCTCCAGTGCCTGATAACTCTTGAAAAATTCAAATTTCTGCAGTCGTTTAGGATGATGTTTGTCTGGAGTGAGTTTTCTCACTGCAAGGACTCATGATCCAGAGGTTTACTGAGAAAACAAAGGTCTATGTCCCTAAAATCTTTACACATTTTCAAAAAGTACCCACATCAAGTATCTTTAAAAGGAAATGGATTTACACCTCATGTTTTGGTCAATCAACCTAGAAAACTTTGACATATTCTGGTTTTAATATTCAGACAAAATGGCTTTATTCCATTGAAACAATCCAATGAGGAGCAATACATGTGCCAAGATAGAATGCAAAAGATAAAATTATAGTATATTTCTGCACCAAGAGTTCTTGTACATACCCAGTATTTCTCATTCCCTTATCTTGGTGGCCTAATGGATCTCACTATGGAATAAATACCAAGGAATTACCATTGTACAGTCTTGCCAAATGGAAGTCAAAGAACATATTAAGCTCCAACAGCATGATTACTCAAAGACTGAATCGGCAAGTGTAGCACTGAATGCTAAATAAAGGGACATAAACAAGAGTTACAGCCTTTTCATGAACTGAACACCATGAAGTTGATAAAGTTGAAGACAAAGAAATGAACTTAAATTAGCGCAGAATTCTATACTTTTCTCCCACTAAAAACCCACAAACAACCAAACAAAGAAAATCCATGAAAACTTCAGTTACACTGCTCTCTCTTGGGTGGCAAATCAAGATTACCTACCATTCTTGGAGAGAATCACGGCCAGGTATTCATGAAAGTAGGTGTTGATGTACAGCAGAAGGCTTGGAGTGTGTGCTGTGAGAAAGCTGAATGCAATATTCTCCTTGGACACGATGGCATCCACATAAATGGCAGAGCTTGATGCGCTCGCATTCTTTGTGACAGGATAAGGTTCTTGGAAAGTATAGGTAACAGAAGTGCTGGCTTCAAATAGTGCAGAAACCTCTGAAAACATATATGAACCGAAGGAATTATTTCAGGTACTGCATTTTCAGATCTCCCAGGCAGGAATGAACAGGAACACCTCAGAAGTAGAACACTGCAAAACACCCTTGATCTAGCTGACATCACCCTCCCTTCACTTGTATAAGAGTGTGTCCTTCCTTACAGATTGTTTGTCTGGCACAGAGAAAAACAGTGTATGGAGACATAAATTCAACTGTTTCAGTGCTGAAATCAGAATTCCACAAGATGGAACAGCCAAAATGTCTGCCAGCCAAATAAATGCTTTGTTCACCATCTTATGACAGTGACATGTAAGGCAATATTCTCTGTCTTGCCCCCACAACAGATTTGTTCTTTCCAGTCTCCTTTTTAAAGAAATTAATTATGAAAGCAACACATGGACCAAAGACAGGCAGTAAGGGAAGCTGTCTTTGGGAGAATCAAATCAAGAGAAACATCCACCTGTGCATCCTCAGATCCTTAGAACTCATGCTTCTGTTTTCATTAAACAACTAAGCCAATTTACACCAACAGATGATGCAGCCCACTTAGCAAACCTATTGCATTTGTGAGGTGGGGGACAGACGTGGAAATTAAAAGTTCACACCCCACCTTGCTGTTACTGAGCGCTGATTTTGCTAGTTCCAAAAAGCATGTTCTCTAAATTAGATGTTCCATATTTGCCCTGCTTTTTTTCTGGTGTTGACAGCATCTCCTATAAGCCACCACAAAGGTTCAGTGAGGACACATTCACCAAAGACTGAGCCATAAAAATCAGTTTTCTCCTGAATGTTTCATGCTTATTTTAAAAATTTCTTAACGTTTGAATGGATTGTTGCAGGGAAAAAAAAACCCAAAAAAACCCATAAAAAGACTACCTCTTTTTGTCACATTGACACTCTAAAACTTTGTAAAGTGAAGCCTTAAGGATTTGTTAAGGTGAGAAAAATAAGATGAGGTTTAAAAAATAAGCAACCTAAAAATTCAGACATGGTAAAACAACCTGCTTTAAAAAAAATTTCAGCCTTATTTCTTAATGTCTGGGGAAAGTTACATGCAATGGAATACAGGAATCATAGTGGGATAGAGTGGTAAACTTTAAGATAAACATTTAGGAACTCTGAAGAGACAGCTGATAATAGTACACCTTGAGATGTGGGGGAACCAAGCTGACAGGGGTGAAATGGTGCTGTACTTCAGTTATTGCACAAATCACTGAAGTCCTGGGATCGAATCTTGCTGCCTACCTTCCTTGCAGAAAGGTCCTTCATAGGCTGAGTTGGTACAGTCACAGAAGTAGCCATTATACTTTTCCACACATTTTCCTCCATTATGGCACAGGTTCCCATAACTGCTGCAATGTCCTGGGCATCCAGGTTTAACACCAGGTGTCATTTTAGCTCTCTCCTCGAGGTCAAGTTTCTGCCCATTTAAATGCAGAGATCGAATACATCCCAAAAAGCCCTTCTGTCTGGAAGCTGTTCCCCCTGAGAGAGAAAATGGACATGCACTCATTGGTGAGTCTGCACAGTAATCAAAGCCATGACTTACAATTCTGAGGTACAAATATGAATCCACAATTTTTTTAAAAATATTATAATATATCAATGCATACAGTGGCAAAAGATGACAGATGGACAGCCCTGGAAACAAAAGTTATCTCTCTATTTTCATGAAAGTATGTGACACTTTTTTTGGTCATTCTTTTCTATTTTGGTTCATCTACTGCCCTGTCTGGCATTGAAACCACAAATTTATTTAGGAGAAAGATTAGCTTCTTTATTTTATGTCTGTATATCACCAAATACATGAGGAAACGAAACCAAAAATGTTGGGGTTTTGTTGTTTTCCCCTGTCTGTTGCCTTAGCACAAACAACACCCTAATCCCACCAGCAGGAGAGTTGCACATGCTGATGAGCCCAGCTAGCAGGGATGAATCATGTTCAGCACCAGCCCTGCTGGCTGAAGGGAATTTATGCATGACTGCCCAGCCTGATGTGCTGCATGTCAACGGTTGTTGTAGGCCTGAAATATGAGTTCAGTTCACAGATGTGTTATTTATTACAATGCCTAAACATAATTGCATTTCTTCCTGAAGACCAGAGCTCTATGCAAGAGGGCAGTTCAGTCTCTACAAGCTAACTAGCTTCATATCTGTCAAATGAAACTGCTAACAGTGCTACAATGAAGGCATTTTCCATAAGAGGTAATCACTGAGAATGCTAATAATGATGATTGTTGAAGTTCTCTATGAAAATAGAGAACTTCATTTTTCTTATCATACACTTTTTTTTTCAGCAGTTGCCAACGTTTTGCTTTTGAAGATACTACAGTTTTGATTGCTGCTAGGAAATCTAATTCTGGTTCAGGAGTTATCAGCATTTGTAGACTCTTAGAAGCCAGCTTTATTGGTGATTCTCCTGCAAAAGTAGTATGAAAGAAGTTATTATTCTCCTGTAGAAACTGGCTCTTTTCCATAGTGTACGACTTGAGTGATTACATCAATTGATAAGTCCTAGTAGAAGAGCATTTGGTTTTTTTCTATAAATTAATTAAAGCAAGAATTCTGCAAACTAAAGAGAATGCAGCAACAGTCTGAAAAGGCCTGGTGTTCTATTACACCATTCTGCCATACTTTGCTTTCTGGAACAGCAATAACAGAAATGCAATAACAGATGTGAATTAAAGTAATTGAACTATTGATAGTATGCATGAGACTCATTTATTTCATGCTCATTTTACGACACCTTTCTCAGTGCAATAAATATTTTCAAGTTCCTCTTTAGCCAGCTATTGTTTTCAGGCGAGCAAATGTTAGCTCACTTATTTTAAAGGCCCTCTGAGGAGAAGAATCAGGCTTTCTGCATTTGCTGCACTGCACACACAATCCTTTTGTTTGGAGATTTTGTCCCAAAGCAAAACATACCATACAGATTTTTTAGTAAAGTCCATGTAAGTAGAAATGGGATTTCTGCCTTTAAGGCTACTGGTTACTCTGGTTTTTTTTTGCATTGGAGGCCACCACAAATTTTTTCAAGGATGAATGACAGTTTCATTGCCTCTTCTCTGCACATACACAAATCCCAGCTGTAACATATAAAAAATGAGTAAAAACTATTGCTAACTGTTCTACGGATGTCTTGTTTATTTTACTACTCATATTCTTATTGCTCTCTAAAGCATTTGGAAAGCCATGTAAAGATTTTACTCTTCTCCTCTTCTATTTTCTGGAGAGTATAGAGCTTTACATAGACCAGCCATATGATCCTAGACCCACACAACATTGATTAAGCCAATCTGTTGCTTTTTTGGCAGTTTTCTTCAATTGACTAGACCTAATCTTCATATACATTCCTGCAAAGCAGAGGAAAAACTGAAAACAAACACATAAAACTCTTCCCCGAAGAGCCTTTGCAGATTCTTCCAACTCTTCCAACAGGAGCCTGATGGACTAGAGACTTTAATGGATGAGACTTATTCAGGAAAACAGATTTTAGGATAAGCCTAAGGACCATGAACACCAAGGTTAAGGATGTACTTTGCTGAGTGGAGGTGACAGTCAGACGAGCCATGCTTCTTTTCAGCAAGGTGTTTATGCAGCTGAAATTTTATGAGGAGCCCTTGGGAAAGGAAGAGAGAGTCTGAGAGGAGGAGACAAGAAGCTCACAACTGAGCACTCACAGCATAGCCTGGTGACACAATTGGCTAAATAATTAACATTCTAGCAATGAGTTGAGGATTTGCTTTAAAGAAAAAAAAAACAAAGGACATTTTGTTAGTAGAAACTGGATTAGGAAGGCTGAAAATAAGTATTAGGAGCATTTATGTAACTGATACAAAGAAAATGAAAGGGCAGAAAAGTATAGTAATCATACTCAAGAGTAGGAGAACTTGCTATGCTGCTCCTCAGAAGACCTTGAAGTCACACTTTTTAGTCTCAAGCTGAAAGATATGCAAAGCATAAAGGATACACAAAGAGCTAGGAATTAATTCCTCCTCTTGGCCTCCAGAATATTTCAAGGTGTCTACAAATGCTTTTAAAACCAACAACAGTAAATAAACTTCTTCTTTTCCTATCATTCCTTCTCTCTGTCTCCAGAGAAAGTTTCTTGGATATTGACTTTGTCTGGGTTATGTTGCCTTTGGACTGTCTACGACAGAGGAGATTCACTCAAGGATTCATTCCTTGCTCACTTCCTCCCGAGACAAAAACAGGAACCCAAACACTTAGCTTTGCTAATTTTCTTAATGTACCAAACAAATAACAAAAAACTTCTGATCAAAGCTGTATACATCAAATTGATTTCTCAGAATTTATTTGGCTTCTCTGATGTTACCAGTCTGAGTTCCAATCATATCCTCAAAGTGGTCTGGGAGGACAGTCCTTCCCATCCCCATGATGGAGCCTCATGCTCATGCCTTCATCAGCAGGTAAAACAGGGATTCATGCCACAAGAGGAGATGATGACACCACCACTCCAGATCCATAAGGAGAGCTGCACTGTACAAAACCACGTTACTCACACTGACTGCTGATAATGATGTCCATTGAAAGGAATGATTTTTGCCTGCCCCTTCTGAGCAGGTGATTTGCTGAATTAGCTCATTACTGGACAGTTTGGTGCAGTTGATGTTGTTTGGCCTGCACATTTTGTTTGGGGTTTGCTCCTTCTACTGCACTTTTTACAAATTTACAGAAGAAAACTGGCCAAGTGTAAGGACACTCATGCTCTGTCAGTATTACAATGCAGCCAGAAGCAGATACCCAAGAAGTACTAAAAGAAAGTGAGAAATGGTTTTCTAATGCCTTTCTAACTGCATTAAAATCCAAGCTTGTTTGAGTGTAGTGGCAATGCAAAGTCATTTTTCTCTTCCACTTCACAGACACACAGAGCTATCTCAAAAGCCTGCCACACACAGTCATTAAGGCTGGAAACCCTTTAATCACTGTCAGTATGCAGAATGCTGCAGAGACAAATATGTTGTGGATTATAGGGGGAGTAGGGAGTAATATTATGTGCTGCTGCTTCTTTCCTTTTTACAATGGCTTTTATACATTTATTTTTCAGATGGGTTAAAACTCTCCCTGCACGGCTGAGGTATTAAATCAGTAGCATTTTATTACGAGACTCAAATGAGACTTTCAGTAGAGGCAAACTACATCACATCTGTGTACTGCTGGACTTCTGCCACCTTTCCCTGGAGCACCTGGGGACAAATAGTGCCAGAATCAGAAGGCTGCCCAGGCTTCCAACTCTTCTGACATCTCTCTGGAAAACTTAGAAAGTCACAGATAATTTTGGCCTTCAATATGGCAGAGTTAAGGCCTGAGAAAGCACTCCCAAACTCATTTGTTTTTCTGTCCCTTTTGTTCATGGTTCAGTATAAGTGTGGATGGACAACAGAATACAACATATTTATTGCACAGTGAGATCTTTTCACCTCCTGGCTGAAATGAATACGAATATCCTAGAGTTTTCTGTAAACGCTCACTACAGTCAGAGCACGATCAGTTGGAAGTCCCTGCTAGAATCAGCTGTTCCAACCTGTTCCTTAAAGCATAGTTACGTTCAGATGAGGTACAAATTCACTCATCCATCAAAACCAACAGGATCTTTTTGGCTGAGCTGCTCCCTATCAACTCAGTCCCCAGCTTGTGGAGATGCTGATGCTGTTCTGTGGCAGGCACAAGGCTTTGTGCTGATCTTTGCTCACAAGGACTCCTGTTGGCACATTGCTCTGGTGAGGTCCTTAACTACCATAGATTTTCATGACACAATTATCAATTATGTAACTTTAAAAAGACCATGAAATTCACATAGGTAATTGTTTATTTTGCTGAGGCTGAGCAGCAAGCTTACAGGCAGATACTCCTTTTCAGATGTGAGACAGTAGGCAGTTGATATATATCTAATAGATGACCTATGATAAACCCGTCATTTTTAATCCTTTAGAAAAGAAACAACCAAAAAATCGCCAAGTGTATTTAGTCACTAAATCTATAATTTTCCTAAATGGAAACAGTATGTTGGCTAAATTTCTCTGATGTTTCTAAGGTGTCTGGCAGCCTAAGCCTGCTGCTTCCAGGCCTGGCCTCCCATAGACCATGCTCTTAGGATCAACGTGGTATTTGAAAAACAAGTGATTAGCAGTATGCTTCATACCAGAAAACAGAAACCTTGCACTGAGACAGTCTTAAGCCTCCCTTCTGTGAGTTCTCCTCCCCAGCTGAGACTAACAGAGATCATTTTAGGTGTAAATCAACAGCTGTGTGGGAAGGACTCCTGACATTGATGCAGCCATATCTATTTATTAACAGATTAATTCTTTATATTCAGAGCCCAGCAATTACTGCACACATATACAATAAAAAGCTCAGATGAATACCCTGAAAGCTACTTAAGTATAAGGCATGAATATAGAAGTCAACTTTATTGAAATGTATCGACAGATTTTCAGCTAAGTAAAAAAGTCCATTTTAAGGAATGAGTTGAGTCGGAATGACCCTGCAAAAGAACAGTTACATCCCACTCCATCACTGAGTAGATTACTGAGAAAGAAAGTGTTTGAATATAGAAAAGAGAGAATTCCCTTTGTAATCTTTTATCATATTAACAAATACAAACTATTCTCAGTCCAGGTTTCTTGTGAGAGGCCGATAACTAAACAAAATATATGCAGAGATTTTTCTTTCCTCTTTTAATTTACTTTTTTGTCCTTTGAAAAATCCCTTTCAGATAAAACACCTGTATTTGCATTGACTGTGTTCATACTTCTCTCACTCATGAGCTCTAGCCAAATAAGGGTTTTGGTAGGTATAATTTAAGGAACAGACTTCAAAGACCATTAGTATCAGGCTTTGCCCCAGAACCTTGTATGACAAATTTTGACTTTTACAATGTGCCTAAAGAGAGAGGTCACATTTTTTACAGCATTTTACCCAACCAGCCCTATGTAAGAAGAAAGGTTAACAACTCTTTGGCAGTAAATACATTTTCAAGAGTTTGACTTCAAAAATACCATCAAGTATATCAGAGTTAAACTATGGCTTGTGCTTTCAGGGTAAAGAGAGTTGTTTGGGTTTACTTCATGTTGTTATGCAGGAGTAGAAGAAGAGAAAACAAAATCAAGCCACCACATACAAGCTCAGTGGTGAGACAAGAGCATTCATCACCAAAGTACACCAATTTCACAACTATAAGGTGCACCAGATTATAAGGCGCACCTCCAGGTTGTCAATTTTCCGAACTTTGTCCATATATAAGAAGCATCAGACTATAAGGCGCACTTTTTTTGGGCAGCGAGGATCTGCGCGCAACAAAGATTTAGTAATGGAATCGTGCTATGGTGGGGTTTACTGGCAGGTGCTCAATTTACAAACATTTTTCACGGCTCTGCGTAGCCTTTAAACGCAGCCCCAGGGGCCCTCCCCATGCTGCGGGCCCTGGCACTCCCGCCTGCCTTTCTCCTGCACCCTGCAGCTGCCCCCGGCGCCAGGCTGCTCACTGCTTTCGCGTGGCTCGCGCGGCTCGGGCAGCTCACAGTCATTTGATTGCGAGCTTCATGTTTGCTGCTGTGCAATGTGAAACAGAAATTGTTTTGAGATCCCTTCAGTACTCAAACTTTTTCCATATATAAGGTGCACCAGATTATAAGGCGTGCTTCTGTGTTTTGATCAAAATTTTAGGCTTTAAGGTGCATTTTATAGTTGTGAAATTACTGTGTATGAAATACTGGTGTCTACAGGAACCCTTGGATTGTCCCTACCTACAAATAACTGGCTGTTGAGCTGCAGGCGAAAATGCCCCTCAGCAGGGGCCTCCAGGACCTTCTTGGGGAGGTTGTCCACCTGCAGAGAGGTCTGCTTGAGGTTCCTCTCTGCCCGCACGTAGTGCCACTGGTTGTCATTCAGGGCTGTGGGGGACTGCACCGTGGCTTCGGTGGGGCCATTCCCAACATCTATGGAGAAGGTGATCTCCTTGGGGGCTGCAACAGATAAACAGGGAAGTGAAGGTCTGAATTAAAGTATAGTTTTGACATCAAGAAATCTTACATAAATGTTAGGTCCATTAACTTTTATGTCAGCAAATAGTACAGGATCATTTACCTCCCATCTCCTACACAGCAGCTTATACATAAATTTAAGCCTGCAGCCTCCTGTTTGATCTCTGCTGTGATTAGGCTTGGTTGTGGGTACCCATCTTTTTTTGCTATAAAAATAAGTGCTCTAGAAATGGCACTCTTTTTGAAGTAAAAGTGCCAAATGCTGCACAAAAGTTACACAATGGTCCTGGAAGATTTTCGACAAATAATGCTAAGATGGGAGAAAGGACTAAGATCCTCCCAACTAAAATAACATTATACAACTTGGCTGCATGTGGTACAAGAGAATCCCTAAAAGTATTTGTTTGCCTAAATCTGACCTAAGATGCATAAAAAATAGATGAGTGATACTACTTAATAGGTGATCCTAAACAAAAGCTGTATATGTAGCACAATCTAGAAATAATAAGGCTCCTAGAAACAGGACAACAGTTGAAAAACAAAAGCCACAGGAAGGAGTCCACCTTGTTCTGCTGGAAGTCTGAAAGGGGCTAGAATTTTTTAACATTTTTGCTACTGATTATTTTCCCTTCCTAAAATGACAAATGCACCACAAAGACCAAGAACCAGGTCCACACATCACACAAGAAGAAGGCTGTGGAAAATTCCTAAAAGCCTTGTTATTTCATGCCCAAAAAATTGGATAGGTCTGGTTTTAGAAGCTGCCTCTTAGACAGTTAAGATAGGAAATGCTCCCCAGGGATAGACAAAGATCTATTCTGAGCCCCTGCATCGGCTAAAAAAGTTGCTTCTCTTTGAAGCTGATGCTCCATGGAGCTTCCTTGATACAAGGCCTTCAGGCTGCAAATTCCATCTAGCAGCAAGAAGCACAACAACAAACTACTGATGACAAGCCTAAGTCTAAAGGATTTTTCCCCAAACCTTTAAATAACTCATTTCTCTAGGAGTACAGAAGTAACACATATCCAGAAGCTTTCACTGAACAATCCTCTCAGTTTACAGTATTTGTTATATTTGATGCCATTTTACATTTTACTTATGTGTCCCTGAGAATAAAATGTATTACCCTGAAGTGCAACCAAATTGGACCTTGATGTGCAATTAACAGTAAATCACACCTCATTACCTTGTGATAATCCACCATGACATTTACCACTGGTTTAATGAATCGAAGGGCCTTGGGGCCCTGTTTTATTTAATTTTATTTTGGGGTTATTACAAGCATATTATTAAATTCATAGCACTCAGTTTGTTTTCCCTAAGCTCGACAGAATTTGGAATACACATGTCATATTTCATGTCAAAGCTGCCATACCCTTTTGTCACTAATAAATATCTGAAGTCATCACAACAGGAGTGAGGCAAAATCTCACTAATTAAATTCTCCGCTATTTTCCTTATACACTGAGTAACAGTTACACTGCACTCACTTAATAGATTTTGAAGTATTCAAGATCCATTACAACTGTGACTAACTTATTTTGCATTAGTGTCCTGTCCTTCATAAACTCTCACCTTGTAGCTGTACCATACACACTGAGTTCCTCTGAAACACTTGGGCTGCATTAGGATGGGTATGTTACCGATATGGAAATAAAAAATAACCATCAGAATAGTTGCACTAAATGTTTTGACTTTCAACTAAAATTAAAATCTAAAATTTAACCAGAAGGTTTTTCTCTGGAGAGCAGAAAATAAATTTATACCTTCTTTGGTTGAAAGATAAACCTAGCCATAATGAGATTGTGTATTGACCAAGGCTATACCGGGCAAATTTGATAGAAGAGGTGTAAATCTAGATAAAAGAGTCTGTATGTCTCCATCTTATCATCTCCAGGCACCTCCAACCACCTAGAGATGGCAGAAAATACTTCCTTCCCAGTTCTCTGCCTCTATCAAATTGGGCAAAACCACCGAGATTTCTGAGCAGTGAAACTCACAGCTGATTTCAACTCGAATGAAGTCTTTAATCCCCAGGTTTTCCAGGAACACCCCGGACACAGCGGTGGTTTTGAAGAAGAAGGAGATGTCGGCGCTGACCTCGGCGTGGAGCGTGGGGAAGTGCAGGTAGGATGCCTCGGTGTTGAAGGAAGCAGCATTCCAGAACTGCCCTGCAAACACAACCCCCTTCTCTATAGTTAATTGGCGCAGGACAGAAGCTGCAAGCTGCATGTGGAAAGCCACCTTTTATCAGAAATAGCTATTTTATAAAAAAGGACAACAACAACAACAACAAAGGAACATGCTGTACCTATGGAAATTGAGAAGAGCTAGTACTCACTGTCTCCATAGCAACGCAAAGGGCCGATTTTCCAAGCAGCCTCAGAATTTGATCTGTTTGTGTCAGTGATCACAATCTGAGTTACAGGCAAATGGTCTTTGAAAGCAAGGAGGCCAGTATCATTTGTCCTAGATTTTAATACACAAACAGAAAGAGACAGATTAACCACAGACAGACCCTCCAGCATTCCTCATGCAAGACAATATTTAAACTTACTTAAAGATTTTTCACAGAATTACCTGGAAGAATTATGACAAGTACACACTATTTAAGATAAATGTGTTCCCATGTATGCTCTGTGTTCAATGCAATACTGACCACTGAAGACACCATTCGGATGCATGGCACTGCTGAGTGGGACTGTAAGCCTGCTGCAGCTGTGGAGAACAACTGTGCAGCCAATGATTAATGGGCATTAATGTAAACTGGGCTCTACTGGGTTTCCTCAGCAGGATGTATTTCCTGTGGACGAGGTCGAAGTCCAAGTCTGCATTTCTGTAAAGTTATCTAGGGACAGATAAGGGTGTTTTATGCTGGCTTTATGCTTTACCCAAGCAGGAGGAGGACAGGCGATGCCTGATCCAGCATGCTCTTAGCAAGGGGAAGCCAGACAATTACTGATCCAGCTTCAAGATGGCTGGGACATGAGAGACCCTGCACACTGAAAAAACAGCTGCATTGGCAGAGTCACTTCAGACCAAATCAATCCTTTGCATTGCACACCAGTGGACATTTCGGTTCAGCAACTGAAATACTCAAGGCAGATTCCCTGCATTGTCAAATTTCTCGTATTTGTTTAGCTGGGCTTGTTTTTCAGCTGCAACTAAAACGTGGCTGCTAGAAAGGAAAAGAATGATTCACTCTTAAAGGACAATTTATTTGCTTTTATTCTGAGTCAGCTGGACAAAAATTCATCCTCAAAAGGCAGCGTGATGTTTTTTGGCAGGTCAATAATCCGACCAAGTGGCTTTGTCTCTGGCAGGGTACAGAGATGTGCATCCATCCTGCTGCACTTCATGAACTCAGCTGAATCCCTCAGGCACTAACCCCAACTTTACCAATGCAGAAATGCCCTTTTGAGATCTCTCTCTATTGAGCTAATAGAGAGGTGAGTGCTACTGAATCTCATCTCTACAGTGATGTGTTCTTTCTTCTCCTTTTCTTAAGGTTAAGGTTTTCTGTATATCTGGGCACATAGTGTGGCAGAGCATCCTTCATGGAACCAAATCTCAGTAGTTTTGGAAAAAAGATCTCTATCTCTGAACAGCACAGCTTTGTCTGGACTCAACTCACCTGTCTGCTCATAGACTACATGTATCCTGCTCATGGGGATGGCAACACATCAAAACACCAGTAACACAAAATTTACACTCACTGCTCTTCCAGGCAGGTGTGACACAATGCCTCAGGAAACAGGTATCACCATCTGAGTGACAATACTTCCAGAGTCTGATCCAGGCAGGATCCCAGATCTGCCCATATCCTGCTTGTAATGCCAACTTCCATAAATGTACCTCTCAGTGTAGTTCCAGCCACACAGACACAGACTTCTAGCATAGAAATAATAATCAGGACAAACACTGCAGCTGTGCTCTGACACACAGCCTCAAATGTTTGCTTGGCTAAGTGCTCTACTCTGATTAATGTTAGACAAAAATAGGAGTATTTTGATCTTTTTCATAAAAGCTGCATACATTGCATTTATTTTTCATTGCTTATAATTGCATGCAGCATAGTTAATTGTCTCACAATGCCAAGGGAAAAGAGAGGTACCCCTCTCCTATGCTAACATTTTCTTCTTGCTCCAATGGGTGTCTGACATGCAAATAATTACAGACAACGTGCAGCAAGATGAAATTCCCAGGCATGAGGCAGAATGAGGCCTTCAGCACAGACTCAGGAGGGAAACGATCATGTATGAATCAAAGGTACATGGTCTCTGAATCTCTTGGGGGCAGACTTTCAGGATCACACTCACAGCTTATTGCATCAATATATAAGAGTTAACAGATTATCTTAACAGATTATGGAGTCACTGTGACAGAAGCTAAATTATTTTAGTGTTTCTTAGGAAGATAAATAAAGTATTCCAGTGTCAGAGGAAGAAGAGTAGGCAGAGCTAATGAAAAAAAGGCAGAAAAATGCATAGCAATGGGACATAAAACATTCAATATAAACATGAGTAACTAAGCTGATGTTTTCTTTTTTAAAATAAAATTTTGCAAAAACTTCAAAATATTTAGGGAGGTTTTCTGCAAATTTATTTAAATTTTAAAAATAGTGCAGTCTTTTTACTAGCTGTGATCAGCACTAAAATAAAAATCAGTATCTTTCTACAGCTAGCACTCAAAATATCTACAAAAAACCATGAAACGGTGACATTTTAAAGATATCTATTCCACATCTCTGAAAACTGCATTGCTTATTAGATATTCTGCTGTATTGCATGAAGTTCTTTTACATCAAATTTTATGACTGAATTTTTACTACTTATCTCCCAGCATCACAGTGAACTTTAGTAACATAGCTCAAGTGTGAGAGAGAAATATATTCTAGAATTAATAAAAATCTTCACTTCTTTGTTAATGCCTTGAAAACTCAATCAAGCTTCTCTTCAAACTCAAATAGCACATTTTATGAATTTTATTCTCTCACACATGGAAAAAAACCCCTCTTATGATGATATGTATTTTCACACAAGCAGACATTGAAATAAAACCTATCAGAAAAACATTTTGTCCTTCAGAGAACATGACAGTGTGAGGACCAACATATCTATTGTTGCAGTTAATTCTTATTATTTCATAGTAGGAAATCAAGTTTTTGGTGAAAGATCAACACCTAAGTGACTTCACCTAAGAAAAGCAGAAAAGAGAGTGGAAGGCACTGTGAGTGTTTCAAATTCCTGGTATTCCTTAAATTGAACTTGTTCAGACTCCATTTCCTACAAAGCACCACGATTCCTCTTCTCTATGTGCTACACCATGGCAGCCTCTCAAATACAATTTATTATTCCTGAGAGAGCAGCAAAAGAACTTCGTGCACCTGTACAATAACTTCCTGGAGGCACTGCTGTGGCACTACAAAATACAAATATATCAGGGTTTGGACAAAACATTTAAAATTTTGCCTGAAGGGGGCTTGGGGATCACTTTTCATGTACTACATTTTTCAAATAAAATTGCTATTTTCTGATAAAAAGCATCTGCACTCTGATGTGCAAACACATGATTTTGCCTTTTAAACAAAATTAAAGTCTCATTAATTAAGATAATAATTAAGATTAATTATTTTTGTATTTGTTCCCAGAGCTCCTTTTTACTTATATGTATTTTAATTTAGTACTTCACACACTTGAAACCACATTATATTTGCTTTTCCACAGCTGCTTCTCAGGTTAGCCAAATCCACTGTTTATTTCTCCTTAGCGGGTTTCACATGGTAGTCTGTGGCTACTTCCACTAATCACACCCCTTGCAAGCTAAGTCCTGATTTCACAGAAATCAAGGCAGGTTTCATCATTTTCCTGAAAGGAGTCCTCTGCTTACAGAAAATAAATTAATAAATAAATTAATAAACTTCGGAAGTCAACCTATTTCTTACCTGACTAGGCACTCAGTTTGGCACAAAATCAAATGAAAATTTGAATGTCTTGAGGGTGGAAACAACCCTCAACAAATATGTTTTCCTGAGCTCTTTGCATAAAGGATAGCATCAATTCTTCCTTTTCACAAACAAAATCCAAACCAAACTAATCTAATAATGCTCTTTAAATTAAATCACTGAAAATTTTTTCTTTATGGGTATTAAATACAGTTGGATGTCATTTGTTTGTCCATGCCTACATCTACACAAAGGACTTCCTCAATAAGCTATGAGGCAAGTCACACATTGCACAAGTGCTCTATGTATGGACCAATTAAAAAAAGATGAAAAGAATTTGCTACTAAAGGTGATCATGCAACAGCTGGATACTTCAAGGTGTAGTAAAGGCAGACTTGCATGTAAATAACAAGTAACTATTTGGATGATAACATTATGGAACTATTTTTCTTCTTCCTGGCTACTGCTAAAAGCGTGCTCTACAAACCCTTGCTCGATGGTGTTCTAACAGTGTGAGCCATCATAAATTGTTAATCTCTAGGTAGCCATTTCCATATTTTTTTATAACAGATGGTAGAACAGTGGTGCCATTAAATATAATTTATTCTCATATGATCCCCTGTTGGTATGTTTTTCTCTTGCTCATTAATGGAAACTCTGGCGGGATCTGAGCCTCAGTAGCTCAGATATTCAGTACAGATTTTCAGGAATACTGTACATTTGGGGAAAAGAATGCTATCATCAGCAGATGGCAAAGAAGCACATAAGGAATGGGCCCATGACACAGGCTTCCACCAGGAAAAGTTTTGAGCCCTGTGCAGGACATGTCATTAATAATACAAAGGAATACATTTAAATTGCTATCTTGCCCATGAGCCATATCCAAAAATGCTTTGTAAAGTAATGTACAGTCAAGATAAACCAAAAAACATCAGCACAAGGGGACATACTTAACAGCTGAAGGCAAGATGCACTGTCTGTGTTTGACTGAATTAGAGATACAGAGTTTTGTAATTAGAGTAATGAACTGCTTCTTGACACCTCAGGGACCTGCTACAGTCATCTCTCTGCAGGCAGCTCTTCCTGCTTGTTGACAAATGTAGTCATGACAGCAGATATCCAAGACAACTCTATACAGGCCAGGTCACCTCTGGCACTGGTTATTTATGAACTCATGGGCTCTCTGGAGATGCTTGCAGTGTTTCTCAGGAATGGATTCAGTTTGGGATAGTGGTTGAACAAACAAAACCGGTCAAATCTGGGCTCGTCAGGGTTTCTCTGGCCTGCTCTTCTCAACTCTTCCAGTTTTATCATCCTGGCTCTGGAATAGCTTAGCACAAATATAGCTCATCCAAGCAGGGCTTCATTCACTTCCAGTTGCCTTTGCTCCTCCTCAAACAAAGCCCAATATACTCATTATACCTCTGGGAGACAAAGTGGGTCTGACAATAGTCATATCCACCCTCTATTTTGTTCCCCTTATCATGTCCTGTGGCTTCACTGATTCTTCTGGTGTCCCAAAGCCACGATACAGAGGTGAGAGTGTGTTACTTTGGAAATTGCATGACTCAAAGGTTTAGTTCCCCAGTGAAGAAAACTGTTCTGGAAGACAAAAGAGGAGGATACTCTTCCAGTTTGAATAATAAGACTGCAGAATAGAAATAAAAGATGGCCAATCAGCTTATTGTTTAAATCAACCCCATCCACCACACTTTGCAGAGATGCCTGAGCTTCTTGAACAAAATGAGTTCCAAAGATGCCTCTATTTCTGTACAAAATAAAAAGCTGGAAAGCTCTGCAAATTCACAAGGCTTCCAGGTGATTACCATCAGCATGGTTTGGTTTGGCAGACTGGCTTCGGTCAAGGGTTTGCATTTGAAGTGGAAAATGGATTCCAGATAGAGAGACCAAAGTAGCTAAAGGACTTCAGGACAGTCATGTCCCTCACCTCAGTATGAAAAGAGTTTCCTCCCATTTAAATGCAAGGTTCAGTGAGCAGCAAATCCTTAATTGCCAAGGCAAGAGAATTTTGCTTGAGATGAAAGACAACCTGGGAGAGGTATTTGAAGATCCAAAAGATCTCATGATAACACTATCCTGTCAGTATTTCAGTAATGTTTTATTCTTTAGGTCAGTTTAATACATTTCCCCAATCAAGAATGTATTTTTATTTGAAACACGGTATATATTTTGAAAGACATTCACTAATTTGTCTTATCTATATATAACTTGTCCTAATGTTGAACTATTGTCAGTGTAGGGGAAGAGACACAGAGAGAGAAAAGAAAGAAAGAGAGAAGGAAAGGAAAAGGAAAAGGAAAAGGAAAAAGAAAAGGAAAAGGAAAAGGAAAAGGAAAAGGAAAAGGAAAAGGAAAAGGGGAAGAAAGAAAGAAAGAAAGAAAAGAAAAGAAAAGAAAAGAAAAGAAAAGAAAAGAAAAGAAAAGAAAAGAAAAGAAAAGAAAAGAAAAGAAAAGAAAAGAAAGAGAAAAGAAAAGAAAAGAAAAGAAAAGAAAAGAAAAGAAAAGAAAAGAAAAGAAAAGAAAAGAAAAGAAAAGATTTTCTGAACTAGGTTTAACTTCAGCTTGAAGCCAGTGGATTTTTATGAATATTCCCACCCACTAGCAAGTGCTTTCAGCAGTCAGATAGCTTTCTTGTTTTTTGGCAGCATGCAGCCAAAGCATGTCTAACATCTTTTTAGATCCCGTTGGATCAACAAAGAGGATGCAGTTGCAGGTGCCTCTGCTTCCTTTACGAGAGATCTCCCATTCTCCAGAAAATACCATGAAATGCTCCACTGTTCTGAAATGACAGATTTCACTGTCATTGTACTGTGGAGTTTGGAAGCATGATAAGCCATATGGAAAATTATACTTATCAGGACGATGCTTTAATAAAAACAAAGGAGAAAAATACAATAGCCTTCCCCATCTAGAATGCTTAATTATAGATCCCTATTCATCTGGCCAGGGGGACTAACTTGATGTCAAGTAAGAGCCCAAAAATAGCAGCTGGCTCAGGTGTCTGCCCAGATATCATTTAAAAGTCAGCATGCCTAGAAGTGCATACTGTGTGCTGCCAAACACCTGGCACAGGACTTTGTCAGGTCTGTTTTCCATTGTTTATCATTTCTTTTGCTGCTCTGAGAAATTAGTAGCTTCTTCTGCACCTAAGATTTAGTCTAGAGAAAACAAATCAAAGCAAAATCCTAGGACTGTCTCTTCTTCAGGAGGATTCTGGAGAGTTCCTACCTTGGAGCAGCATGATTTATTTAAAAGGAGCAAAAATGATTTTCTGGTTTTCCACTCTGCAGCACCCATTTTATTTCATGCTGAGGCAAATAAATGCATCTACTGCTGTCTTGCTCTTTCCACTATAATGTATAGCAGGTTAAAGTCACAGTTCAGATCTCAGCAGGTTTCAGATTCGAATGCTCGTTATATATCAGGGGGTCAGTGTTCTAGCAGGGAAACACAAAAGCAATCTTCAAGAGGCATGAAATTTCTTATGTTTAGAAACTCTACATAAAGGTCAGGGGTGTTTTAGCTTTTATAAAGCCAACCTCTAGTTTAAAATACTACTAAAGTAAAATTTCCTCATGGATTAAAAACCTAAGCAACTGAATTGCCAAACCAACACACAGTAGGCAGTTTAGTGGAGGTAACTTGTAAGCATATTCTGTTATTATCATGAAATTAGGAGAAAAAAGTAGCTCTCTGAGCTGCCAAGGTAACAATGCATGATTTCCAACATCTTTCTCCCATAAGGGTTTTCCAAAATCTAATAAAAGTGTACGCTTCCTTAACTTCTTTCTAGTGGGCTTTAATTGGCTTTTCCCCCTCAGCCTGGCATAAATTTTCATAGAATGTGTAATTTGTAGTACTTTTGAGACTTCTCCTTCTCTGTCTAAGATGTCTGAAATGTGTCTGCTTGTTCAAAATCATTGAGGGTGTGTAGGGGGAAATGGAGATAAACACTCACAGCATAACTTGTTTAGGTTTCATTTCCTGAAGAAACTTAGCTGAAATATTATAAAACTGCATTTAGCTTTCACCTTGCATTGGTTTGTAAGACCTAAAGGTGCAGTGCCCTGAAGTCTAAGACTGCAACCTCAGTGTCTGCCAGCATAACACCCTGCTCTGCTTGAGCAGTGAAAGATGGAATGTGGATTATGAAAAGAGCCAAGCACCAGTAAAAACAGACACTCATGATGCTCACGTGCAAACCTCGTCAAAAGAGCATCTGATAACCAAACATTAAAGAAGATACAGATTAACATGCACATCCAGGCTATTAAATACAAATCACATTCATAAGCCAATATTTACATAAACACCTTCCTGAAGGAATCCCCCTACAGCTATAATTTTGAAAATTAATAGTGACCCTAGGGATACAATGGGTCCAAGCAAATAATCACACTGTCTAGAAATCCAGCAACCAAAAAAGCCTAGTGCTTACAGTGACAATTAATTTCTGATTTTAATTGTTTTTTTTAATGCTTTAAGACCCCTTACCATTCCTTTCTACCCATTTTTAGTGAAGGTTTCACAGAGCTAAATCAGACTGTTTCAAACACAGCAGCCTATGACAGCAAGACATTTCTTGTCTACTTCAATTATTCATAATTTCTGAACTACTCTAGGTTAAAATATCTTTTTTTTCAGATAAAGGACAGCAGATCCTATCAGTGACTGGTCTAGAAGGAAGTCTGAGTGAGTAGAATTTTCATGTTATGTTCAGTTTTTCAAACTGTACTTCCAACAACACTCATCTGCCATTTCAGTCCCTTCAACCACTTTGGAAAGTTCACCAACTAGCTCTTGGTGGCTGGAGTGTCTCTGAAAGCACAGAGAATGACAGAAGATTGTGATGCAGCCTTCCCAAATTCATGCAGCATCCGAGCACAACAAAGGTCAGAACCCAAGGAAAGCTCTGAATTTTTGTGCTGTGACTCAAACTTCCTGAAGAGACTGAACCAAAACCTACAGAAGCCAAACAATTCTTCCTATTGACCTTAAAAAGCTTGAGATCCAATGTAAAAGAAAGTTAAGGCACATTATACTGTTTCATAAGAAAAATATGAGAGCATTTAGTAGTACACATTTCTTGTTTAGATGTATCTGAATTTTGCTTTCTAGGTGTCAATTTTCTGCTCTGATGTGCACTATGAAACATACTCATAGAGCCTTTATTCATGCAATGCTCCAGTTGAATCAAAGCTTTTAAGGAAATAAAATTACTGGATTTAGCATTCAGCAAAAAAGATTTCTTTTGAAGACCACCCATCCCAGCAACCTGCTTCAGCCAGATGTCTTTGGTTAAAAAAAAAAAAAATTGAGGTGAAATCAGAAATCCAAATATTAGTTTAATTTTCATTCTTTCAGATTACACTGAAGCCATTCAAACTTCCTGAACTGTAAGAGCAGGAAAGATTTAAGCCTTTTTGCCTTACTTCCTATCCCCAGCTCTTCACACAGACACTGCTATACACGTTAAAATTATTACCATTCTTCTCTATCTGCGTCACAGTTGCAAAAATATCTCATATCCAGACAACTTTCTTCCAATCCACATGCACACTGTTGAATGCCCGGAAGAGATCCTCCCCAGTAAAGATGCTTTTCATTGGCACGGCCAACCCACCAAGCAAATGGCATTCCATCTGGATGAAAGGGAAAAAAGAGGGGGGAAAAGAGAAAAGAGAAAAAAAGAGAGAAAGAGAACTTGATAAGCAAACTGGATTCTCCCGAGAGTGCAAAAGAGAATGGAGGTGGACATGTTAGACAGTACTCAAAGAAAAGATGCAAATTGCAAAGTAACAAACCACAAACTTTGCCCCAAGCTCCATTTTATGGAATACATGTTGAGAAAGCAATGGTTCTGTTGTAATCCCATTTGGTTTGAGACTCAGCTGTTTCACCTGGCTCACGTGCCAGTCACGCACAGGAAACTTGGCACCTTTCAGCTGCAAAGACTTTGGAATCATGAAGCCAACACCACTGGTGCAGGCTTTTGTGTGACACTGGGGGATAGATCTGATCACTGGAGGAGACTGAAAACAGCTCTCCTGCCACAACTCACACCACAGAGATTGTACCGTACCACACAGTATTGGACAAAGACCTCTTCTGATGTGAAGGAGCCTCTAGCCCTTGATCTGGATTTCCTACCTTAAGAGTCAGATATAAAACCCAAAAATCTACAGTGATAACACACTAACTGATCTACTACTACAAATATAACATAGTTCCTGGCAAAACTAAGAGTAAAATTTCTATCGGTTTCTCAGGGAGCAAGACTAGGAATTTTACTGTGTTCTCCATGGGTGGAATTTGCAAATATGAAGCTCAATAAGATGTTAAAACAGGTAGCGCATAAGTGGGAAAAAATATTTCCCTGCTTGGGAATTAATTTATCTCCATGAAGCTATTTTCTATCTACAGGAGCTTTAAGATCTATGTATTTATATAAACCAAGATAGTTTTTTTGTTCACATTTCAGAATCCATTATGCATCAAGCCTTAAGTATTAATAGTCAGATAGAGTAAGCAGAATCTGATGTAATGAAATTCACAGATGAACATTTTCTAAGACTGACTTTGTCTTCCAGCTCAGCTAACTTTTTCATTGACTCCCTAATCCTTAAATCAAGAAATGTAGCCAGTTATACATAGAGGTAGATGGCAAAATTTAACAAAACTGACATATCAAGACTTTTTGATCAAAGGCACTTGGAAAAATAAACTGTATGGCTAATGAAGAAAGATGCATCAATTTATTCTTCTGCTTTACTAATATTATTAGTAGGGAGTATTTCTCATTATACAAGGCAAGAAAATCTAAATTATGAAATGCAATCAAGGTTAACTGTAGAATGTAAGGGACTAATTAAAATGAGTTTTAGAATCACTTGGCAAAATTAATTCATGTTTATTTTTCTTCTAAGCTTACACTGCTGAGCTGTAAATTCATGAAAAAAATAGGAAGAGCTACTCCACTCTCCTGATACCAACAATTAAGACATGACGAATTTGACCAATACCCAGAGGAACTCATTAGAAAAACACAATCCGAGTACATCTAAGGATTCATCTTAAAAAAATGTACACATTCATTTTAGGCCTCATATTATTGTCAACACATTTATACTTTCTTTTCTATTCAGTTGATTTTCTTGCAGAAGTTGATTGCTGCAGCCAGTGAAACAATTCTATACTATATTATTGGGAAATTACTCAGTAAAGCTTGGAATAGTAATGTTAATTGAATAAAAGGGTGATTTGTCTAGGAGTAGAAATAGATATTATACAGAAGTGCTTAATCTAATTTTAAAAGTGCCCATTCTGGAAAAAAAATATTTAGATAAAGATAAATTCTTCAGGCCAACAGCAAATAATGGTGTTCATTATTCAAATACAATCTGTGTCAGTTTCCTTTGGTGGAAGTCATTATGCACTTGAACATCACAGTGAAATAAGCAATCCTTTGTGTGTATTAAGAATAAGTAATTTTCTAACGTCTGTTGTTATTTGTTTTATTGAGCAATACCAAGCAAACACATGCACATTCAGATTTATGGTATAGACTGGGGAAGTGGTAGAAGCACCACAGTTTGAGTCATTTACAACTAAAATACAGAATGAGAAAACAGAACATTCAACATTATAAGAAAAAATCTCAGATCGTCAAGGGAACAGGCTATAAAAAAACAGTGTGTTTTCCAAAATTCTATTTATTAGGCAGAGTTCTGACACCTTTACCCAAGACGAGTTGATTGTTTTCACTAACTAGTCCCCTAGAAATCAATTTTAGTATTAAGGAAAATTATGCCCTGATTCTTCAAAATTCTTTTCCACATGCTTAGTCTTTAACACATGAGAAATCAGAGCTTTTCAGCAAAGCTCTTCCAAATCTATGGTACTTCATCAACACCTGCAGAGTTTAGGAATTCTGAAACTTATATTGTATGTTATATGCCTGTAATGTTGAAGCAAAGCAGTGCCTCAAAAACAATGCCAATCAATCTGAGTTCTTTTCATAAAGTTTACACCATTGTACCTTGGCAGAGCTGGAGGAAGCCTTGCACTGAGATTGAGTTTGGTCAGCTTGTGTTGATTAAAATATTTTCTTCTAAGTTTGTAGATCTGTTGAAGAACCTTCATTATGTAATCATGGTGCTACAATTTTTTCAAAGCATTAGCAATTCTCCACCACCTCAAAATTAATTAATTTCCTTTCTGTGGTGAAGCCACAGACCAAATCAATGATATTAAGCAAGGATTTAAAATGACCCCATCACCTTATGGTAATATAAGTCAGTATAGTTCTACTTTAATATTTCTAAGCTAAAAAGTCCATTAATAAGAAGTGCTAATTCTTCATGATGTGCTTACACTGTTCCGAGCAACTCATTATTTAGTAAAAAGGTCGTCAAAAGCCTACTGCACAGTCAAAAATATTCTTTTCCATGCATTATTTTATATTTAATATGGAAAAAAATCCTGTGTATGAAAATTTTTTTAATGTTGTCTTTGAACTCCATGCTATGACTTTGAAGGAGAATATGTGTAACAAATATCCCAATCCAAGTACAACAGACAAGTCCCAAGTGAAGGAATTCACCAACAGTAGTTGACCAGTTTGTTTCTAGTGATTTCCTTCTGCACTGCTTAGGCTGCTTTAGGAAGGTTTCAATTTTGATAACGAAATCTTAAAAAAAGGCAATTTTTTGGTTTATTTCCTGCAGCGGACAGGATGACAGTAATATCATTGTCTGAAAATCTCTAGAAACAGCTTTGATATTTACACCACTGCTTATAACCATAATTTAATATAGTATTATAATAAATATAACCTAGGCATAATATGAATAATGCAATGATAATAAGATATAATTAATTATTAAATAATATGAAAGAATAGAGCAGGCAGATCGAATTTTATATCCAACAAAGTACTCCTTTACGCTGTCAGGCACAGACTGTAGAGGGTACAGCTGGCACAGATCTTCTGAATGGAAAGAATAAGGGGTGTCAACTTCTGTGGAGTCTCTATTTGGGTGTGTGTACCCAAAGAGCCAAGTAAGACTCTGGAAACCCTGACACATACAACATGTGAACGGCGGTGTCTCTATTTATGGCCAGAGATCAGCGACCGCACATTAGGTGATGGTTCGAAGGTCTTTGCTTTCAAGCTCGGGCACCAAAGGAAGACGCTGGAGTCGTTTTCTGAGGTTTCTAAGATTGTTTATTCTTCCTTATCTCTGGAATTTCTGTGCTGACTAGCTGAGGTCCGTTCAGCAGGTCAGCCGAAGGCACTCTCTCTGCCCACGGGGCAGGTCTTATCTTTTATACTACAAACTACGTAACTATAATTTACAATTACTTTCCAATACGTGCCACTTACATTGCAATGTCCAGCTTTCTCCCAAGACAATCCCAAAGTGGCATCCTAACCCAAAAAATGGGCACCTTGAAGAAGGAGAAAGAAAGACACACCACACCCAAAATCCTCCATCTTGTCCTTAGACCCCTTATTATAAACAATTTTAAAAATCCCCTTTTCTACTTTCTAATAGTCCAATTTGCACTCTACTTATTTTCTATAAGTTTAGATTCTTCATACAACGATGGTAACTTTTCCCAGGGACTGCAATCGAACCCACAGGGGTCTTGGGCATTGTGCCAAGGTCTCCGAGCCCCCTGCCCAGGTCTCGAGGCATCCAAGGAAGCCAGGGCAATGTCCTGGGTTCCCACAACAACACTGCAATACATGGACAAGAGCTGAGTCTGTGTCCTTCCAGCAAGGCAGGGAGAGTCAGGCTCCTCTCTGCTGTCAGCTCTCCAGCAGATTTCCCATTTCTGCTCCAGCAGTGTGCTTAACCCAGCTGCTCATTGGTAGCTCCCTGTAAGGAACCTGCAGCACTGACCTTGCTCCTCACCAGCACAGAGGTGTAACAGACACGTGGAACTGCTTCCCAGTGATGCTGAGGAGATGCAGATGGAGGTCAAATTCACCTGCACTGCGTGTCTGCCTCTTCTAGGGACAAGAATGGCTGAATATGTACTTGGTGTCTTCTACCAGCTTAAAAGAAACTCTCAAATCTCCCTCATACTGACAGTTCTCTCATTTTCTATATTAGGAAGCATTGATATTTGTAGCAATACAAGTTGTTTTCAAAGGTTTAGGCTTGCTCATGTTCTAAATGGCATTTTTTCAAAAATTATTTGCATAGGCACTCAGAAGCTAAAGGAGTGGCAGAAGCAGCATATTCCAACAGTATTTATAAACACTATACACATACCACTGTGTGTATAAATTTCAAGCAACTTCTGTGGACTGTTTGCCTTTATACAGGCTGAGTCTTAGTAGTGAATTTTATGATTATATAGTGTGAGTTAAAACAAAGCTATGCATTTTTAGAAGTATTATATTTAAAATATTTGTCAAGATTTCTCTGCATGATTTGCCAGTTTGTTCTTGCTATGGCAACAAACAAAAATCTAATTATGGAAGCATAGCAAGATAAATTGGATCCTGTGTTAAATTCCTGTGCCGTATAAACCTAAAGTCTGACACAGCACTTACCCCTAAGACAGTCGTGGTTTCTGGGGTACTCAAGTTATTGAAACAGGTCAGTTTTTCACCACCAACTCAGGACAATTTATTTGCATTTGTCTTTCAAAACACTGAAAGCATCTTATATTCAAACAACATAGTCTTGGCAATCTTCATGTTCATTTTGTCCTCCAAATTCAAACCAAGTTAAGCAGAACTGAATTTGTAAAATCTTACATCTATAAATTTTATTGATGAAAATGTAAATTAATTTCATCTATTCTGTTTTATCTTAAAAGGAAAGATTCACATATCAAGAAGTAGTGAAAATTAGGAAAATAATTACTGTAGAATTACACAGAGAAATCAAAGCAAATTCTTTGAAATCTCACTCAGAAACATAAAATATCTGTTTGCAGTAACCACCTCAACAATATCCAATCTTGCAAATGGTTCACCTGATACACTGAACAATATGTGAAACAAGAGTTAACAGATTTTTTTCATACATATGTCTCTATACACACACACACACCTATACAGAAATTTTAACCTGAGAGCTGAATTCAGAGGCCAAGTCAAAGTACAAATTATCATCTCAGATAATAATTTTTTAAAAGCTCTTGAATAAATGGAGAAAGCAGTGAGAAGAGAAAACTGACTCAATATTTTTTTAAAGGGTTTATCAAGATCTTGCTTGCCCACACCAATTTTTTTTTCATCATAACATTTTAAAGCCTTTTATATTGGAATTTGTAACATTCAATTGACATAAAACCAAATTCTCTCCGTTTGACCTTTCAGCAGGGGAAAGAAATACAGTATCAACTGTGCCAGCCAATTTTACGAAGAATTTCACTGAATTTGATTACAATTTCTGGTCAGAAGTTCCAATTAGCTATCAAATTATTTAATTATTCAAATAAGCTATCCAAAAGTGTAGTCTTGCTTATGCCAATGGAAATACCCAATAGGCAAGATCACAAAATTTGCTCCTCGTTCTAA
This sequence comes from Sialia sialis, assembly GCA_009812075.1. NCBI lineage: Eukaryota > Metazoa > Chordata > Aves > Passeriformes > Turdidae > Sialia > Sialia sialis. Next base: position 19,803,993 of record VRYO01002782.1, read on the forward strand.
ATTATTTTGTTAAGTGTGGTTAGGAAAAGTGGGGGAAAGGCAGTACTTTGCTGATGTTTTTTTTCTTGTAATGCAGCTTTGCTGCCAAGGTGCACTGCTTTCACAGAGTCCCAGGCTGAAGTAATTGCTTAAAAAAACAAAGGAAAAAAAACACATATTAGCATTTGTCTGCTTCTCTTAAGCAGAGAAGCTGCTCTCCCTCTCCAGCAGCTGTTATCACAGTGTGCTCTGCTCTTCTGGAGTTGTTCAGATTTCTCATAGATGAGAATGAGCAGAAAGAAGGTAAATAAACATGGACTTTTGCTTCTTGTACATTTAACAGGAGCCTAATGAGCCGAACTGCTGAGCTGCAATGACAGAGTCAATGCCATTGCACACTTAGAGGGCCTCAGCAAAAGCAAAATCATCATCAAGCCTTTGAGAGAGAGATTTGAGAATGAGCATAAGGATTTCAAACCCAAACACTTTTAGATGCTAAGAGACATTAAATCTACATCCAAGCTAGAATTTTGTGCCTCATGAATGTGTCAGCTGAAGGCTTAAGAAGGCTGAAAATATAATAAGTATTTGCATTCTTTGCCAGCCAGGCTGGGCTTTTTCTCAATAAGTTTCTGTCCAAGTGACAAGTTTCCTGAAAGATGCAAGTGGGACTCCAGCCAACAACAGAACCTATGTGAACAGCTGAAGGCATACAGGTTGGGAAGGACAGGCAACAACAAACAAACAACTCAAAGAAGATTACAGCTTTTAGGGACAGGTGACAAAACAGGAAATGGCAGCTTTGAATCCTCATCTGTTTTGCTGAAGATGAACTGGATATCCGACCCTGCTGAAACAAAAAAAAAAATTTCTCATCTCCTCTATTTTCTGCATTCCAGCTCACCTTCACTTCAAAACTGTCCCTCTTGCTTTCAACTCCTTTTCCTCTTCCTCATTCCTCTTTTCTTTTCCCATTTTCTCTGTTTAGTCTAAATCCTCCAGGTGAATTCAGATAAACAAGCCTGACACTGCCATAACAGATAAGCCTATGACATTGATGCATGTCCTGCCACATCCTTATTCTGTACTGGGACCAGAAACCCATCAGTGCTCTGGATTCAATTGCAAGTGAATAATGACTATGGATAAGCCACAGTGGGCTCCAATGCATCCCTGCCTGAGCCAGAGGAGCAGCTCTTGTTCAGCAGATATCTGAATTTTTTTCCTATGTCATAGTACAGCCAGTAGGAATAATGGCAGTAAAATGAACCCATCATTTCTTGCCCTCACACTGCTCAACCAGCCCCTCCATGATCATCCTCATCCACATTACCCCATATCTTTTCACTCATTTCCACTGGAATGCCACCTCGTGAGGTGCTCAGTACAGTTCCCAGGAAATGGTCTTTCATTCTTAACCAGTTCTTCTGCAGAAGCATAAAAATGGCTAGTGAGAGTAAATAGCAGTGAGTGCTGAATCAACAGATTAATAAAGAGAATATAAACCAGATCATGCAATTCTAGTTCTTGTGGAAGTGCTGTGGGGCACTGAATGATCATGTGCGATTTTGGGGTTTTTGGCACCTGCAGCAGACCTGCAACACTCCCCAGTGGTTCTCTAGGTCTTGAGGAAGACAGCAGGAGTGATGTCTGAAGCCACCCTGTAGTCAGACAGTAACACAGCCGACTCTCTCTCTGTCCCACTGAAGTCTTATCCACATTATACTATCAGCTAACTGGTTGAATTGCCCACATGGAATGGAGGAAAGCAAGAAGAGATGATTGAGTTTATAAGTTTAGACACATCATATGCTCTTCAGGGCTTTCCTTTTAAAACATTTTATAATGGATGTGAAAGGGCTACAGGGAAAAGAGAGAGCACTGAACTAATGCACCTTATAAAATACTGCAAGGTGAGAGTAATAGTTTATCACAGCAGTTTTTGTTCTTAAATGCTATTTAAGTTTTCATAGATGAAAGCACTTTCAGAGGCTAGAAATAAAATTGCAGAGGACAGAGGGGAATAACTGAAGCATCAATGACTATGAATGGTGCATCAAACTGTAAACAATTAATTTCACCACAAGAAAACTTAGTATTTAACAATTCTTCATGGAAATGTTAAAGTGAGAAAACTTTTAGAGAACAGTAAAGCTACATTATAAAGAACTGTCCCAGGAAAGACTTCTAGAAAGAAACACTTCGTAGGTCATTAATTTACTATTATTTTCCAGGAATAATAATGGACAGATCCTGCAACCCGTATAGAAACATCTGCTGCAGTGAAATCAGGGTAGTTGTGCTGATTTGCACTCACTGAGCATCAGGCTGTCCACAAGACAGAATAGCTGAGGCTGGAGAGGACCTCTGGAGAGAGTTTAATCCAGCCTCCTGCTTCTAACTGTTCTGAAACAGATTCAGGATGTAAGAATTCCTAAGAAAAACTGTGGCTGTTACTGAGTCAGGCAAAAGAACCATGTGCAAGTATGCAGCAGGTGATATACAGACCTGAAGGACTTATTTTTAAAGAGGTTAAAAAAATTATATATTTGATCTATTTACTCTTGAATTATCCATTGTGACAGTTCAAACGCTTGGGATTGGGCAGGATGAAGAGCAATGACCTCAACTGCAGCACTTTGCACCTCCTGCACTCCATGAAGTGCAGCAGTGGAGTCCCCAGCTCTGCTCAGGTGCTCTCAGCTTCCCACCAGCCTGAGCCTTTCATCAAGAAAGCCCAAAAAGCCCCAGGGTTACACCCTGGCATAACAGTGGTCTGAAAGTAAGGGTACAATTCGGAGCAGGTTACTCGTTTATGAGCACAAGGCAGCTGGAGTAAAGTTGAGTTGAAATAGGATTAATTCAATTCTTGCTAGAAATTGTGGACAGTTGGCTGGATTATGCCCACGATGGATAAACTGGGAAAAGAAAATAGATAAAATGGGGACATTTGGGACATTTAATAGGAGACTGGACGAGTTACAGAAAAACATGCTGTGGAAAGCAATCTTTGCTTGGTCCTTTGGGAGAAACTACATGCACTAATAACAGTTCTTCCCCACTCCTTTATTTTGAAAAGTGTCTGAGTAAAAATGGAATTACCTTACTCAACAGAACTGTTTCCTGTATATGCAGTTTTAACTACCAGCATTAATAATGAGAAAAGGATCCTTATTATTAACTTTATTTACCCTTGCTCACATTGCACCAATACAGTCAACTAGTGGCTCAAATGGACTGCCTCCACAAAAGACAGATTAATTTTGTTCCCATTGCACTTGCATTGGGAGCTTCTAGGGATAATAAAATCTAGCTTCAGGTAGAGAGAATCTTTATTAGCACAACTGATTCATGAAGCAACGAGAACACACCTTGTCCTTCAGTTCCCAGGTTAATATATCACAGTTGACAGTTACAGAATAACTTCTATTTACATGGGGTGAATCCCAGAAAGTCATTAGGACAATGCAATTTCTACAGTGTGCCTTTTTGGAATGCAACCACTGGCTGGCTCCTGTAAGTGGCTGATAATAACTACTGAATTTCATGGCTCTGATTGATCCCAACGAAATCAGAAAATATCATCAGTAAATATGCTGAATAATTGGAGTAAAAACAGAAAAAAACACTCTTAATAGAACATAAATTAGAAGAGATAATAACATATTGCTAATCACTTTAAAGCTTCAATCCCTAATTAAATAAATTAGAGGATTTCTTAAAAGTGATAGTAGCGCTCTCAGATACTATTAGGATGGTGTTTCTGTTTGGAAAAGACGCCTTTGGAAAATGAGATCGCATCTCAAGTTCTTCATCTCAAGTTTCCTGTGATATTGCTTGGGTAAATGAGCATCTTGGGTAAGAGGGAAATCCAGTATCTCTCCCCATGCAGTTGTAGATAAAAAGCCCTAAGTTTGGGGGTTTTGTTTCTTTTGCTTTGGTTTTGGATTTTTGTCTTTTTGGTTATATGTTTGTTTGTCTTTAATGGCAGAAAAAAGCTGTAAAGTCCCTGGGAAGAGCATGAAATATATCCATTGTGTTCTACAAGACAGGCATTGCAAACTACAACAAAATAACACCAACACCTGGAAGAGAGCTTAGTGAATAATATAAGCACATTTCTGAGCCTAACACCAATAATGAGCCAGCAAGGCAGCTTGGACGGTACATAAACCCCACTCAGAGCCTCTCCTCCAACCCTTTTTTCAATCCCTACTGAATTCAAATCTCACAGGGCCAGCTGAACTGGATTGCTTATTTTTTTTGTTCTCAAAGCATGTTAGCTGGCAGAAGTACTTCCCATGATCAAAAAGTCCAGCAAGGCAGTGCAGAAAGTCTGGTTTTCAGCTCTATTGAAAAAACAAAAAAACAAAACCAACAACAACAACAAAAAAACAACCAATCAACCAAACAACAAAAGTGAACAAAAAAACCTCCCAATAACTTGTTGAACTGCATTCCAGTATCTCTGAGAGGCATTACTGCAACTCGTTAAACTTCTTTATAGTCTAATGTGTTACAACACATTACAGAGCAATGGTAAATAAATAACTGCTGATTTGACACTGCTTTCAACTGCAGAGCAATTCTGCTTTCCTCAATGTTACAATTAATGTCAGCAGCTAATGTCTTAAGTGGTGGAATCGGGAACTCAGCTACGATAAACACGTGCAGTCAGATTTCAACTTGAGGATATACCCAAACTGCAGCATGGCTTTAGTTCAGCTGTCCCTGTCTCAGGCTGCAATTACAGTTCTGTTGGTCGGAGCAGCAGGGGCACCATTTGTCATCCTAAGGAAGGCTGGAGTGCTGTGAAATTGGGCACTTTGGAAAAATGCAGCTGTAGCAGAACATATGTATAGGCAAGACCATGAAATGAACTGGCTCCAGGCCAGCACGTAAAGAGAAAAACAAGAGAATGTAAATGAAAAAAAAATCATAAAACACTGTACTCAGAAGATGCTTCTATTGATATATCCTGACCAGACTTAAAGGTCAGGATGACAACAATCTGTCTTCTCTGTGGGATTGCTTAATCAATTTTCAGCTCTTTTTTCTTCACCCTGTTAGCAACAGGCTTATATCTTTCAAACAGATCTTCTAATTTTTGCTGCTCAATTGGTCTCAGGCTCCTGTGTATCTCTCTATACAGCTATAACAAACATGGTTGTGTATTTACATTCCTGGACAGACTGTAGTGGAGAGAATATGAACTGTTCAGCTCTGCTCTGTAGCTCTACTGTAACTAACACAGATTATTATGCAGCTGAAGACAGTTTTCTGCTCCTGGAGCAGAAGAAAGAACTGAGCTGTACTTTAGCACTGCAGTGAATACTGGAATGGGCAGAGGCTGCAGAAGAATGACAACCACACAGCCTTGAGAAGCCCTATCCCTTCCTCTTTTTCCCAAAGCTGAACAGGTCTATGTGTCTCCTGTCGTTATGATGAGAGAAAGAACCAGCATTGGAGCCATTCTATCTACAAGCATCACAAAGTGAGAATCAATAACTTTTATATACAAAATAACTCTCTACCATAGGCCTTTCATCTCAGCTGATGAGACAAACCCTCCCATGGGCTGCATCAATGCTGCGAATCAAAGTCCATAAGATCCTCACATCCATCACCATCTTTCCTTCCAGCAGTAAGGCTCCTGAGTTGAGTGACTTTCCTCAAGCCAAGTATGACTTACTACAAATCCTGTCAGCTACTGGCTTGAAGAGGCACAGGCATCTCTATCATGTGGTGGTGTTTGGGTAGAAACAACACAACTGGGGCAGGTAAGTTTTTCTCTCAGACTGGTGTAGAACTTTGACCAGGTATTCATGAACACATTAGAGTTCTCCAAACACTATGCAAGAAGAGATCAATTGCTTCCATTTAACTGTCTACACCATTTGCCTGCTTTCTTTTCAAATATGGAGCCCTGGGGGGACAGGCATCCGGGGAAATGAAGCAACGAACAAGATCAGACACAAGCCTCACATGTAAAATATAAATCTCTGAGGGGCAAACTTCTTTTAAAAATATATGAGAGCCCCTCCCTCCAACGTCTTCTCTCTACAGATATGCTTCATACATATGTACACCTCCATAATGGAAGTTTTTCTATGCAGATTTATGTCAGGAAATTAATGAATACAAGTTACACATTTATGGCTGGAACACACTTTAAGGATTTTGTCCCATCTGAAGAACAAATGCAAATATTACCGTGATGCATGCTTCATTACAAACAGACTGCAGAAACAATCAGCAAAAAGCCATCTCCTGCAAAGAAAAGGGACAAATTCCCTCCCCTAATATCAGTGGTATTTTTCTTCCCTCTGTCAAACAGCATTCAACAATGTTGATGTTGTGCTGTGTATTTTCTTCCGCTCACCGGCAACTAGCCAATTTGCCCAGAGGTTTAGGTAAGAGGTATCTGTATGATGCTGTAAATTCAGAGATACAGAAAACTGAGGAGTATAAAGGAAGCCACCCCTAGCACAGGAAGAAATAAATTTTTCTGAATTTAGGTTTCTTTTCTCTTCCACACTGTGAGTAAAATATTTAACCATAAAGCTTTGCTTTTAAATGGAATACATAAATGACTCCCAAACAGCTGTCCTACTTAACGCCACTATGTAAACATCTGTTGACATTCCTGCATGCAAATGAGAACATCAGCTTGCAAGTCTCTTAGACTCAGATTAGTCTTTATCAAGTCCTCACGGAAAATATGGGGGTGGAGGCCAATGACTGTGTGAAATGGGAGGTAAGGAAATTATTGAGGTTTTTTTGAGAATTGGTCCTTGGAGAAAAGATGGATGATGGAGAATACAAAAAACCCTAACTATGTGCAAAAAACCAACATTTTTCAGTGTGTTTGCTTTAATGGAAGTTTCCATTCCTATCTGTCTGTGGTGGTTTTTTACTTCATCACACGTTTTAACAGCTTGTTTTATAATTGGACTCTGTGTCAAATTTTTATCCCTCTTTATTCAAACCATCCTTTGAAAGTTCCAGGGTCCCAGACCTGCTCCCGCTGAGCTAAATGGGATTCTTGACATTGAGGTGAATGGAAACAGGGCTGGGAAGGCTGTACGCCTCATTAGATACACGATTCCACAGCACCCTCTAAAATTCTGCTGAACTCTCCCTTTCAAGCAAATAAAGCTGGTAAACTCAGAGGCCATGAAATGTCACTATTACATTTCAACACTTAAACTGAGGTACCTGATGAATTAGCCATCTTCTTGCCAGGCATCTTAGAAAACTGCAGCCCCTGAGGGATTTCCCCTGGCCGTTACCACTTATTGCAAAGTCAAAGAGAGAAAGCTAAGGTTATTGTTTTGCCTGTGGAATCAAAATATGCTGAGAGGGCATGTTATTCCCCAGACTTAGAGGTTTATTGCATTTCTAATTCACACCTAAGGTCACCATATGTCAAGTGAGTGTGCATTCTGCTACCATGGCTACTGCCATCATCTTAACTCTAATGCTAAACTGTTCTAGATTGGAACAATACTGACTTGGAAACAGCACAATTTAGTACTTATAGCAGAAGTCTTCTGATTAACAATGGAAAATTAGATGTTCTGGTTCTATCCTTGCATTTGTCAGACTCTCCAAAATCACACAAGTGATTTAAACACTCTCAATCTTCATTTCCAGGTCAGAAAGTCAAAGAACTAAAAGACCTGAACAACAGCAGTAAACAAAGCTAGTACAGCAACAACTGCATCTTCTCCACTGAGAAAAGTTAATGAATTAATCAAATTTCATTCAGCAATTAAAAACACAATATGAGGTTTGAAATCAGTCACTTGTGTCCTGACAGGATCGCACCATGGTGGAGATGCTTCCCTTTGCATAATGCATTAATGTGAATTTGACCACACAATTGTCATTCCTTGTCATTTAAGTAGTCTTACAGTTAAGCAGCCATAATTGTCCTTTGGGTGTTATCTTAAATACATTAAAAAAGAAATTGAATGCTTTCACCACATTATAGCTGGGACACTTTTTCAAAGCTAATTTCTGTGTCTGTGAATTATTCATAGTACACTTCAAACAGGCTCTTCCGGATAACGTAATTGACCTTGTCTGCATGAAGCACCTACTACCTTGCCTTGGGATAATTTAATCTATGATGTGGTCCATTATTCAAAGGTAATGTCTTTTCATTAGGTTAGGCGATATATTATCACTCAACTAGTCACCTAATTCTGCATTTAGCGTATTCAAGTTTTCACTTTTTTTTTTGTCATAGGTTACACTCATCACAGCAATATCTCACATTTAAGTAGCATGGTGTAACAGTAAGACAGCATTTCTCTTGATAAATGGAAGCAGGACTTTGAGTACTCTAATTTCAAGATTTAGTTGTGCATTTTAAACCTCGTTTGGCTTTGTGTTTTCATGGGTGAAAGCAGCAAAGGATATCTATTCAGTAAGAACTAGCTTAAGGTCAAAACACAAGTACAACTTGTGGCAGAAGTGACGTAAATTCACATACTGTTCAGTGAGAACACTTATGTGTGGATGAAATATATACTAAATCACATGTATGACACATATATAACACTTGCAGAGTTTTATTTTGCTGTGTAGAGAAACCCTTGTTGGTCTGCCATGTGAAGAAGCAGTTAGCAATGCTAGCAGTAGCTGGGGCTGGTTCTGAACCATTGCAGCCATCATTAGGACCCAATTCCCTGCTACATATTCCCTTGAAGGACTTTGCTCAGTGAAGACCAAAGTAAAAGATAATTTTTTGCATATGCATGGACTGAAATCTCTGAGAAAGAAAGATAAACAGTTGAGCACCCATCTCTCTCCAGTGCTCCAACTACTTTGAGCCACTTTAGCAGAATAAAGCAGCTCTGAATGTATTTTAGTCAGCCACTGACAAAGTCCTCCTGCATGAGTAAACTCTTGAGTGGCACAGCAATCAGCTCCGACATCAGTCTCACTCCTGGCTCCAGCAAAGGACCAGAGATGGTATTCTAATTTATATTGCCCCACAATAGTAACCAAGCTTAAAGATTCCTCTCCACCCCTCTCTACTTCAGTACTGCAGGGTCAGCCTCTGTTGGTAGAGTGCTGGCTTTTTCAATCTATCAGTGCTGAAGTGTTTAGCTGCTGATTGCAAATACCACATTAACAAGCTATGGATGAAATGGTTAGCTCCTCTAAATATCTGAATTTTAAAAATGTTTCTGTGTTTTTTTAGTTTGTTTTACACTAAAGTGGAATTTCTTGAAAGATGTAAAAATTAAGAAGTTAATCCACCATCTTACTAGCCTAAATCAGTATAAATATACTGATCCTGCATATATTTGAGCTTTATAATTTTTTTAGTTGAATCATTTGTTACTGTAGCTTCTCTCAAGTTGTCCATTAATAGAATGTTATGAATATGTTAGCTATTCAAAGCATTTTAATCATGTTATACAAACACAGTTCAGTCTATGAATTGTTTATACTGATTAGATATTGTTTGAGTGTTCACCTTAAATTACAAAGTATTGCTTTAGAGCAGAAATAAAGGCAAGGGCGTCAAAGATTTCAAGGTGTTAGAGTGAGCATTTACTCTGAAGGTCGTTGGTTGAATTCCTGTTTGCATGAATATTCAGGAACGATCTGTTCATGCCTTGGAAAATTTCTGCAAAGGGGAAAATCTCAGTATAATTCTCCAGAATCATATTAAAAAAAGAGTAATGAAAATTATCAAACTGAAACTGAAATTCCAGTAAAAGAGGAGTGAAATAGGTGATATTTATAATTTTCCATCAGCTGAAACAAACCAGCCAAGGGCAGTGTTGTTCCAAGCAAGATTACCTGCAATTGGCCTGACTGCTAGATCATATTTCACATTGGTCGAGTGCCTTCCACTGTGTAACCACAGTTGTGCACATTGATGGCTCCTGTCACTATAATATGGTTATGTTTACCCATTAGTTTCTGCTTTTGTGCCACAACCCAGCAACTGTGATATTACAATTGTTCTAATGGTCTGTTTCACTTTGTTCATTTACCTATTAATTTTGGCAATGGCATATTTCATGGAACATAAATTTCATCCTCTGAAAACACGGCAACCTGTAGTACAATATGGTCAGACAGATTCTGGAGCTTTGCATGGAAGTAAAATGAACTGTCCACGGTGGTATTTTGGAAAGAACATGCCTCCCTCTGGAGGCATTGCTGGTATCTAAGGTGATTACTTCAGCACTAACAGGATGTAATGATTCACTCAGTAAAATCCTGCTTCTAGTAAGTAGGTACTTCTAATGCTCTGCAGATTGACTAGTGGCCCTAGAATGTCTCACAGAGGTAGTAAACAAAATGCAACACAATCTCTTTGTCTGAATCCAGAACACAGGAGTGCACTGGGAAGGAAGGGGCCTAGAAAGCTGCCACTGCTTTGAATGTGGAGGCTCTGGAAAACCAGACCCCAAAGCAGGACCTAAAAAAAGCTCATTGCAGCAGAATCTTTCCCAGTTTGATGGTAGCTATGAGAGTGGCAAAACAAATGGATCAAACTGGCTTTGCATTGCCAGAGAAAAAGCAAAAGGGAGCTGAAATAGAGTCTACTTAGAAGACAGCTCTTCCTAGAATCCCATCCTCTGCTGTTACCTCAGCATTCAATCATTTCTCTCTGAGAAGCAGCCCCTAAACTTCTGTACAAAGTACAACCCAAAGTAGTTTCATGAGGATAAAATCTGGGACTTTGAAATCACAGTGGCAAATGGGAGGCAAAAAAGTGCTTATGTACAGAAAGCCTTTGGCTCCAAGGAGAAAAGAGTAAACAACACTACTTTGTCTTGTACCAGACCTGACAATATCCACGTGGCCCAAAAATTAATTGCATCCAAATTCCACCCTTTTTTTTACCTCCTAAAAGAAGGAAAGAAGATTTACACATACATACATAAATATAAAACCCACTTTCCCAAAAAGAGAGAATGCTATCCGTATGAATACATAACTTTATGGACTCTACTGACCATTTGAATCATCAGCTGAAGGAAAAGTTAGTATTTAAACAAACACATCATGAAATTGATGTTACAGTAATTTCACGATTATAAGCCGCACCTTTTTCATTGAAGAATCCAGCCTACCCCAGTAGTGCGGCTTATATTCAGGTGCGGCTTATCTATGGACAAATCCCGTGGTCTACCTGGCTACCAGGACATGTGGCTTATAATCAGGTGTGGCTTATAATTGTGAAATTACTGTACTTTTTTTCAGCATCACTCTTCAGCTCTCTGGTCATTTTTTAAAATGGCCCATCATAGGCTTGGAGTTATCAGTGAAACAAACCTGTCAGACCTGAACTAGGTTGGTTTTAGAGGGGAACATTTAAATCAGTTCTAATGGCCCATTCCAGTTTGAGGCAAAATTGGTTTCAGTTGCAGCCTGATGCCTCAATTTTCTTCTCTGCTAGGTAGCAAGAAAGCTACCTTTAGAGGAGAACTGCACAGATTAATTGGTTAACCTTTCTAAATGCTAATGTTAAAATAAAAAACAAACAAAAAACCACAAAAACCAAACAAAACCCACCTAACACTGAAACAAAAAACCAAAAAACCCAAAAAATGTTTCTATTGGGGCTTCTGAATTCTGCCCTTGAGAGTAAAGGAAAAAGGCTCTTGATGTTGTTTTGAGTCCTGGACAGCTCAAGTGGGAATATACGCCTTGGCTAAACCAGTCTGAGTCTTTCTCTTGTCAAAAGGACTTGGAAAACATTCAGGCTCAAAAGCTTTTTCATTTTTGTACTCAATCTTTTTGGGCCAAGTAGATAAAACCGCTTCTCTAAAGGAGGTTTTAAAAGGTTTATTTTCCTTCAGGTCACCACATCTTTCTAGCTACTTGTCAAGTTTCAGTCGGATCTGCTACTCTCCAGATCAGTCCAGGTGTAAACAATACTAAATTGCTTTTAGATGCTTCATGTGAGAGGAAGTAGTACACAACTTTTTTCCCCTTCAGTGTCTGGAGAAATATTCTCAAAGTATGCTTGCTGATCCTCTACATTTTGGGGTATTATTTTTACAAAAGGAAATAAGATACACTTTTTATGCCCCCCTTAATACCAGATAGCTCATGCAAGTGTATTTAGTTTAGTGTTTTGCTTGGAGAAGATTTTTGTTCCCTTGTTGTTTGAATATCAAGCAATGCCAAAATGCCACCTTCAGCTGATCCTCATAGATTCTTTTCTCCTGTCTCTGTATTCACACTTTCAAACATGACAATAAATTTTCTGCAGGCTACCTTCAAACTGCAATGGGGGTAAAATGGGGTTACTGGACTTCAGATTTAGATGCAAAGAATCTGAGCACCTACCTAATTATTCAGAGCAAAAATCCATCTTTTTTTACCATAGAGTTGCATTTTCTTTTCTCCTAACTACTTATATGATTAAGTTATGCTATTGATCGTTTTGTGTATAACCTCCTAACACTTCTGTTCTCCTGGACAGGTCAAACCAATTCAAACAAAATCTAAGCACAGGGGTTCCATCCATCTGATTTTCTGCAAGTGCCTTGCTACACATCTGCATTTTTCCCCAGGTCTAAAACAGGAGTCAAATGAACCCAAGACTCACATAAAACTGAGAAATTACAGCCACAAATGCTTTTTTATCCTCCAGGATAATGCAAACATCAATTTACCAATTACTATTTACTATTGCCACTCATGTGGCATCTTGGTAGAAGAGGTTAGATGAGAACTTTTTCACTGCTGTGATTTACATCTGCTTTGCACTGGCCCAAATTTGACAGACAAATTAGTTTAATGCCAGTAAGACAATCTGAGTCTAATGGAGGCCAAGATATTTAAAGTAGGACGGCTGAAAGAAGCAGACAAATGGAACTGTGATGAGAACACACTCCCTGCTGTGGCTCTAATGAGGGAGAAGGCACACTTTTCTGCTCAGGCAGCAGTCCTGCTTTCTTTCTGCAATGGAGGACAGGTCGCTGACATAGCCAATGACCCACTAATATAACAGACCATGGATTAGCTGCTTGTTTCTAATCACCATTATTTATTTATTTATTGTTAACAATACGCTGAGTCATGCACATTAAAAAAGAGACTATTACTGCTCATGATTAAGGGAATGTTGGCTGGAATAGCTTGAAAGAATTCTGTCCTTCTTCCCTTCTTCAAACTGTGTGTATGAGTAGTTTATACAACTGGGTCTCTCAAGCTAGAGGTATCACTAAGATGTGTTTGGTTCTGGCACGTGTGCCTCATAAAACAATTTTCAACTCTTATTTGGACTGCAGAATTCCCTGAGCTCAACGTTTCAGCACTACTAGGTTACACAATCCCACAGATCTCACAGGTTGAACAAAAGATATCATTGACTTTACTCCAAACCGGAAGTTCTTTGGGATCAAAAGCCCCAAACCAAAAGACTGTAGAGGTCAAGTAAACATCTCGTAGCATCAGTTCACACCACTGACTTCCTCATAGAACCACCAATAATGGTTTATGCAGTGAATTTCAGAATCCAGGGCAAAATCTGCTGTCTAGATCTAAATTTCATTTACCTGTCCTATGTACTTTCACTAATACACCTGGCCAAGTTTCCTGTATACTGGAAAATATACTTCCCATGTCAGTAAAACACAGTAGATCTATTTAGTTTAGAGTGCAAACATGTTTTCTATGTAAACTGTAAAAGGTCTCAAATGAAATTAAATTTTATAAAATAAAATAATATAAAATAAAATAAAAATATAATTCTAAAACTGCTCCTCAAACTTACAAAACTAAATTCTTTCAAGGAAGGGAAAAAACTGAAACAAATACAACAAAAAAAGCAACAGAAATATCCAGTGACAGCAGAAGTAAAAAGGATGCATTGGAAAGATCCAAACAGGAGTTAACCATAGAAGCTCTCTCCTCATTACTCCATCAGTCTTCACTTTAAGAAGTGTTTTTCAAATTCACCTGACACATTGTGTCTAAAGCAACCACAGGTCATGGTGCTCCAGTGTTCACTGGAGCCATCCCAGGAGACTCCTGCCCTGCTGGTGTCAGGGCAGAATTATGCCAGGGAGCATTATAACCCTGCCCTCCCCTGCAGTGGGTTTCAAGGAGAGAACATGCTTCCTTTCTGCTGTTGTTAGAGGCCATCCAGTGCATGGCTGAGCAAGGATTTATTCCTATGTTTCTCCCATCATTTAGCCTCTTGGCTGCATTTCTATCTCAGAGAAACACAACAAGACTGGATGAGGAGTTCAGTGCTTGGCAGCTCTATCACACTGTACCTCCCTGCCAGCCAAGGAGGACAGTACAGGGCAAGGGGAGTAAAGGGTCAGAAACTGGGATAATGATATTTCCACTGCTCACAGCTGTGTGCGGGCTCCACGCCAAGTTACCTCTGCCATGCCACAGGTTTTGTGTTCTGCTTAGACCCCCTGCATTTTAATCAGCTGCACACAAAAAACACCATAGCATCTTTAAAAATGGCCTCTAAATCTCTCCCTACAAATAAAGGGAGTGTATTGCATTACTGTGGCAAACTCTGTTCCAAAGTCTCCAAATACAGCCCAAGCTCTCTAAAGTGCTTGTGAGAAGCTGTCACTGCCACTTTGGGGAGAGAGGCAAGGCATGGTGATGAAAACACAGATGGCAAGTCAATCATTCTCAAAAAAGGGATCGTAATTAGTCAAGAATAATCACAGTACACAATCCACACCTGCCACCTATCCACGACAAGCCTCTTTTTGAGGGCAGACTGCCCTGTTCTGTGTTATTTTGTGAAATGAAAAATAGTCTCCTGGCAATGCAATAACAATTTAAAGTTATTTTGTACAAGAACAAAATAGTCCCCTGGTAGTGCATTAACAATTGAAAGTACTGGAATGATAAACTGGATATTATGTTTATAAGACATAAAATACTAGTGAGCAAAACCCCATTGGTAAATGACTGCTTGTTATGGGTCACTTTATATCACCTCCTAATATATCTATATAAAATACTCCATCAGAACCCATGCTTCAGACTCCTTTCTTCAAAAAGATTTACTTTAAAGTGGTGAACTCTTGGTGCAAACCATATCTCAAAAAACTGTGGGCACTTCAGGTGAAAAATACTAGAGTTAGTGAAAGTCCTAGATGAGTAACTAAAAGCACTATAAAAGCTCTGTATGAGAAGAAAAACTGTTTCACTGCATCCTGTAGCACAAGAACTGAGTGTACTGAGCAAAACAGTAGTTAAAAACACATTAGAAAATGTAGTTCTGTAAAACAGCAAGTGGGAAACTCCTGGAACTTTGTTTCCTAGGAGGCCTCAGGGCAGGCAGCCTAATAAAGTTCAAAAAGTGATTAGACAAGTTTATGAACAACAGATCCAGAGTGGATACTAAAAGGGATTGGCAATAACGTAAACACTAGTGCCCTTATTTGAGCAACTGTGAGTGATGGGGACATTGAGGGTCATGCTCAAGACTCCAACTTCTGTGCTCACCTTAAGCTGCATCTCTCCAGCAGCCACTAATGAGGGCAGAGCCTATAGGACATGTCTTAGCACCTTGTGCTCTCACATCACTGGCCTCATCTGGAGCTAAGGAGGAAGCCTGCACAGACAAAGCTCTAGCAACATACAGGGCATAGATAAAGGAAAAAAAAAAGTTGACCTGTCTCAGCAATGGAATTAAGTCTAAACTAAGAAATTATATATTCCCTGCTGTGAGGCAGCACTACATCTTTCCCTCCAATAAAGAGCTACAAAATTCACATGCAGTGGTTCACCAGTGAGGGCAACCAGCTGCCTGGCATCAGGGGTCACAGACTGTGGGGCAGCACCTGGTGCAGCTTGGCAATGACATATAGGATTAGCTGGGATCCAAAGGGGAGGAGAGGAGGTGGAAACCTCGGTGCAAGTCATATAGTAATAGGATTTGACAGACCATAAGTTCAGGGAAGAGGTGTGTAGCTTAGGATAGATGTAGTTTAGTATCAATGTTTGAAATCAAAACTTAGGGTGACATGGTGTAAAAATTCTACTGGAAAGAGAAAAATAAGGAAGAAGTCAGGAAAAACCCACCACCTACAGACATTCCTATTTCTTTGATTTTGCTCTTGGACTGATCTTTTCTCAGTCCCTGCCTACACAAATGTGCTATGAACTTGACAGACTGTCAGCCACGTATTGTAAAGCAAGTTATGCTGCCACTGATATAGCCATCACTGTGCTAAGTCCTTGATACGGTGGATGTGAGGAAGCTTCCCAAGTGACAAGCATTTGAATCCACCCACTGCTGCGAGAAAACAGAGCAAATTCAGTCTAGAGCTGGGGGTTTGTTCAGTTAATCTTTTCATACCTTCAAACATTTTGTATGTTAACAGTTTAATTAAACATGCATCTGCACACATGTACCTATCCTTATACAAATTCTCTTTCCTTAGATATTGCCTGAGATGCTCTGTGAAGAAAGGAAATCAAAGCCCTGGGGAACTTACATTTCATATTCTCAGAATACAGACAGCACAGTTAGAGGTAGCTCAGCCTTCCTGCCCACCCTGCTTCTCTCCTGCTTGCCTGACTCGGCCTCCACTTGTAAGGATAAGTCTGCAATCTTTCCCTAAGAGTGTGGATTACTTTGTGGATTACTTTTTTAATTAAAGCCAACTGTCAGATTTGCTCTGGTTATGAGAGTGTTTCTCCAGCAGGCCTGGGAAAGTCACAGGAGACTTGTGTGTTTCCTTTGCCACCTTCTTAAAGAAGCCAGCTATGCCTTGATGAACAGGCATCCATTGTGGTGTTCACAAACCTCCTGAAAATCTGTCTGATGGCAGAGATGCACAAACAATAGTCCAGGGCAATTTAATTTTTGCTTTCAAAGACACGCTTGCAGCTAAGCTGTAGTATTACAGGGAGAACCAATAAGGCTGTTCCAGACAGCAGGAGGTGGAGATGAGTAAACTCCTCTGCCAACTGCCAGATTGCATGTCTGACACATTGCAGATGTAAATCCAAGAAACTCAATGGGGACACTATGCTCAGTCACACCTGCTGAGGATGTGCCTGTGTCTTCAGGGCAGGAGGGAGTAGCAAAAGAAAGAGAAATTCCTTGATATAAACTGGAACAATTTTATGCAAGCCAGGAGCCTTCCAGGCTTCTCTCTGAGGCAGCCCAGAATGCTTTGCTTGTCCCATTTGCCCCATGTCAAAGCTGTGAAAGACAAAATTGCTATGTAACAACATACATCTTTGCATTATGATGCAAAAGAAAAGAGAAAAGTTTATATGCCTTCTCTGTGAAACATGACAGTATTTCGATCCTGAAGACAATGATTCGGTGTGTTGGTGCTATCAGCTGTACTATCCTAATCATGTGTTCCATCTCCTCGTAGGAAAAAAAAAAAAGAGCAAAAGCAGGAAAGAGAGTAAGCTCAGCAATGGATTAGATTTCTTGCAGGAAGAGGAATTTTTATAACTTGGTCAAGATTAGATACATCTCTGGGAGGTGCCCTCCCATCAGGCATTCACCAGTGGGCTCAGTCCAGAGTAATGATGAGTGGAGACATTCAGCAAGTGGATTAGGTCAGGTAACATTTCCTGCTGGCCTACAGATGCGGTACATTAAAACATGGGCATGGCACATTGAATTCTACAGTCAGATCTGAAGTGTTGCTCATTAACAGCAATTACACATTAAGATATCCTGGCAACACAGAGGGAACACAATGCTTCAGGCATCCAGAAGTCTAGGTCAAATAAAGAAATAGAACTCAATGGTTTTGAGCTTTGTTCTGTTGCTCTGGCCCCAAATCTGGCAAAAACAACACAGGTGAGACCCTTCTGCAGCAAGTCCAGCAAAATATTCTGAAGTCATTCATGCTTGTATCTCATTTTCAAGTTTAGGAGTAGAAGTTCCTTAACTCTTCAAGACACCTGTTCAGTGTCATAGTGTTCAGCACTACTTGGTCTCTAGGTTCCTCTGTAATACAACAGCATTTCACTACAAAATTAATTCAATTATTAGAGCTTGTAGAAAAGAATGCTTTTCTGCAAAAAAATACTTATTACTCAGTTAAGAACAAATTACCCTTATCTTGTCATTTCAAGAACTGAAATGTTATTTTTGAGGATAGTTCACATCTTGACAGATTTAAAGCCTTAGCCTACTGAGAAAGCTCAGGATAAAAAAAGGAAAATTCAAAAGTAATTAAAAAGCATAGAAAAGGAAGAAAAAAAGAAGAAAAAAATATGATGTCTGCTACATGCACAGCACTAGATTGCAATTTTTTTTTTTTTTTAAATTTCTCAGCTGGAGCTGAAGTAAAGACTAAATGAGTTGTGCAATTCTCATGTGGTCAACTGTCAGGAGCACAGTGGCACTGCACGAGCTGCAAGAGCACCAGCCAGAATGCTTTACACCATCCCCACATCTTTACTCTTGAGGAATCAGCCACAGCTTTGGTCCTGGACAAGCAGAGGATGAGTTGCCTGTCAGGAGCCCTCTTAGGCAGTCTGCATGCTGTTTGATAGCTTTAGTCCTGAAAATACACAGTTTGTACACTGTCAATTTACACAAGATTATTTTTTTCCCCCAAAGGTTTTGGTTCTCAGGAAGTGCCCCCAGCTTTAGAGAGGCCCCACATACAAGAGGCATCACAAAACCCATTCATAGTGTACTTTCCTCCATATACATGAACAAGTGTCTCACAGAAATGTGCAGAATTAAACACATGCAGATCTGCTCTAATATTGTGGTATTCATTTTTAAAACAACATTTTGGAAATAGCCTCTGTGGGGTTTTATCTTTATCTTTATCCCATATCAAGTGGGGTGTGGGATACAGAAGCCAGCAACACTGAAAGTACTTGTAAGACATCAATTCCACTTCTTTATGAGCAGTTATGCTCACATTTTGTTTTCCCTTTGTGCTCTACCTTGGATGCTGATAACATTTCATTCTTTAAAAGATATCAGCAACACAAGCAATTCTTGGCTGGGAAATCTGATGATAACAAAAGACATACAGTAACTCCACACTCAAGCCTCAAGCTGCACCTGGTTATAAGCCAGGAAGGCCACGGAATTTGTCCATAAATAAGCTGCACCAGGTGATAAGCCGCACTTTTTTTTTTTAAGCGAGGATCCATGTGCAACAAAGTAGCGAGTTAGTAACAGAATCACGTGATCGTGGGGTTTGCTATCAAGATGCTCAATTTGCAAACAGTTTTCACAGACCGGCGAAGCCTTTAAATGCAGCCCCAGGTGTCCTCCCTGTGCCGTGGGCCCCGGCACTCCCGCCCCCGGCACTGGCTCGGTGGCGGCTCCCCGCGCTATGCAAAAGCCCTGAGCTGGGTTGCCACGCCGAAGCCCTGAGCCTCGCCGCGCGCCCGGCCGCGCTCCGTGGCTGCTTCCTCTCTGGCCGGCTCGCACTTCCAGGTTGGCATTTCGTCACACTGGTGATTAGCTGCCGCACTTCCGGGATCAGCTCGATTCTTCAGTGAAATAGGTGCGGCTTATCAGTGTGAAATTACTATAATTCACAGCTTTTAAAAATAAATTGGCTGTAAGGCACCTGATTACTGGATCCATAAACATTCAGTGTTATAGTAACTTTGCTGGAACCAGGAGAGTTTTGACACATCTCATTAGGCAATGTGGTTTCAAGACAATAGGAATTCCCACTGCAAGCTCCCCTTCAGGTTTTCCATGGTCTTTCTTCTAAACTACAAGCAAAGTTAAGAGTTGCTAATAATCAAATAATCAGCACGACAATACAGATGTTACAAGTAACAGAGGAAACTTTGAAAACATTCAGAAGTCTGCTCTTAATGTCATTCATCTCTCCAGGTAAACAAACATAAAATCCTGACATCAAGACAGAACTGACTGGAAGCCAGATATCCTGAGTAACCACTGCAGGGAAACAAACTGATGAAATCGTCTGCTATCTTTTTTTCCATTGTGCATTAAGCCAAGGGGAAAAAATATATTCCTTCTATTGCAAGGGGAAAGTTAGTTTTGCCCCAGAAACTGTACTACCAACACATCGTATTCAGGGCTGTGGGACTCAGGAGAGGTTACACCCCTCCCTTACATAACGTTATGAATCTGGACCAATCTGGATGCTTTTTGTCTTTAATGCATAGGCAAAAACTGTAAATGAATAAACACATTTATTTGCCATCAGCTAAATATACTTTTTGTGGTTTCCAGGTAGCACTTTCCATCATAAAAGTTTTCAGAATCTGGGCATGTATGAACTTAGAGAGTGAAAACTCCCCTAAGGCGCTCACACCCTCTTGCACCAGAGAACAGGCACTGCACAGCAGAATCCAAAACAGTGAAAGGTTTTGCACTCTATTCTGTATTGCTACTATGAATTTGGCAGTTTTTACTGGTTTTTTGATTTATTTTTTTTTCTCCTCAGCTGTGGTGTGGCCTGTACCTGCTGAACAATGGAGTTAAGAAGGAAAGGTTTGGGATGGTGGCACTTACTCGGGGTGTTGAGGAGCCGTGACTTTTTGCAGTAGTAGGATGCCTCCTGCTCACAGTACTCAGCACTGTTTATCACAGCCTCCAGCTGCTCTGCACTGCTGTTGTAGTCGAAGGACATGGTGTAGGGCTTCTCTGGACCAGCTCCTTGCACTCTGGTCAGCCCTGTGCTGTTGTGCTGCACTGCAGTCCAGATCTTATCTTCTGTTAAATGAAAAACGATTGAATGGGAGGTTAACAGAAAACACTTCCAACAAGCAGGGAACAAAATCCAACTGAAATCTAACATTTTACTGCAGCAAACAGAGTATCAGCAGGACCCCAGGCTCCAAAATAGGCACTTTGTGATGAACACCAATAGGTCTGTCTTCATTAAAGGTCAGTGTGGCCCACAAAGATGTTTCTCCCTGAACCAGCTCAAGCAAACACTGCACTGCCTGCTGAGCAAGAGAGAAACTACAAGCTTCCTGGGAAGCACAGAAGACTTTCTTCTATTACCAGATATCTGTATAAAATTAGATATCTTTGAAGTGGCTTTGTCCCTGAGAGAAAACACATAGTAATATGGCTCATGGGAGTAACACTAACCTTTTGCCTGAGAACACAGCCCATGCTGTTGTAACAACAAATGGAAGCAGAGAACTGCAGCTGATGAGGTTGCACAAACTCACCGTGAGCAAAAAGCACAATCTCTTGCCAGTGAGTTGAGCTGAGGGTATGTTCTTACCACCCAGCTGGAAGTCAGATCACTCATTTCACTCAGTTCTCAGATTTTTCTGCATATAAGTTGAGTGATGCCCTACTTGGATGACAGTGCAGAATGCCATATGACTTGGCATCTGTAGTTAACTCTAAATATTGATGCTTTTCCATGCTGGGGAGCCTATTCTCATTTCCTTAATTTCATTTACTGGCAGAGCAAAGGATTGTGTAGGTGACAGAAAGCAGAATCTGTCTTAAGCACAACCTGCACTCTACAACCCAGCTCACTATCAGCATGGGGGTTGGCATAATGAGAACAAGAACACCACACTTGGGAGCAATCAGCTTCCAGGGAGGCTTTTTCCTAACTGGTTATGGTATAGCAATGGCAAGGAAGGAAGGACAACCTGAACAGCCAATTTGCTGAGCTGACACAGTTAAAGACAAACTCTTCAAAGAGCATTCACAGGACTGAGCCCTGCGCATGCCAAACACTATTAGTAAGAGTCACATCCAGCAAATTTCCTCTTTATCAAAGACCCTGCTTGCCTAGGGAGGATACAAGATACTGACTGGGCAAAAATTTAAGGCAGCAATTTTCAATCATTTGATGAGAAAGAGATTTCAATCTCAGAGAAAAATGCAGACAGTTACAGAGGAAAAAAGCAAGATCCAGGCAATAGATTTCTATTTTGTTATTTATGTTTCATCAGGGAAACCTTAGATAACAACGAATCATATCTTTTCTAAGCTGATTATAAAAACTGTGCATTTAAGGATTCAGATGGTTTTACCACATGAGCTGGCCTGAGTTCTTGCAGAGCCTGAACTTTCCAGTAACTCCCCAATACATTGGCATGATGAGCCAAATAGCTCTGTGGGCACTACAATGCATTGCAGTCAAAGTATTTTTTGTTGAGCTACAAATATCCCCCAGATTACTTCAACAGAATGCTAATAGGTGTATAAAAATCCTAAATGGACTATCTATGCAAAGACACTCAGATGATTTAATAGATTGTCATTATGGAGGCATTCAAATGACAGGCAAGTAACAACAACCATCTGGAGACTATCTAAAGAGGTCTGTGTCAGGACCTGGCTGCAAGTCACAGAGAAATTAACTTGCATTAACTGTAAGGACAGCTTACACACAGCAAACCACGCATTGACTCATAAGCCTCTCATATTTCTGTGATGGTAGACAGAAAGCTTGCTCATGGGTCTGCGATTCTGTGGTTTTTGCAGACTTCAGGGAGCTGCTTGTGGACCCGTGGAGTTGGAGCTCAAAGAAACATTGCTGCAATATCTGATACGCAAAAGTCAGATTAAAATGATAATAAATACTACAAATTTATTGCTTGTAATACTTGTCTCAGTGACTGTAATCACAGTAAACACAGTAGCACAATACCCTGAACAGTCCTGCACACATATCCTACACAATATACTTTAATGACTTCATGAGAGACACTTTGTACATCTTAAAGTAGTGAACCTTATCAGCCAGTCCCTCTGTTTTCTTTTGCTCACTTAAGGCAATATTGACAAGAACAGAGTGGATTTTTCAGAAGCAGTTGAGGGTGAGTTAACTTTCCTCCCACAAAAGATGATAGAAGTTTAACTTCTGCCTTAACTGAAATACCTGCTAAAAAGACAAACACCAAATTGCTGAAATGTGAGACATAAAACCAGGAGGTGATGGAATAAACTGATTGCTGAAATTCCAGGTGGGCTGTCAAAAGCACCTCCCACTGAGAGTTCTGAACATAATTTAAAAAAAATACAATAAAATCAATTCTCACAATAATGGCTCAGGAAGCAGAGCAGCCTAATGCTCTCGCTCTACAGTGGTTAACACTGCTGTACTTTCCAGGCTGTGCAACAAGAAAGGTGCCACGTGGGTACCTGAAAAGTCAAAAGCATCAATAGCAATCTAGAAACAAAGAAGGATTACTAGGAAAAGCTGACTAAAAATAGCATAGCACAAAACAGTCTTCCCCCAAAAAAAAAAAGTGTTGGAAAAATAGTTAATTGACATATTTGAAATGAGGTTGGATAAGGTATTAGCAAACATACTGTAAGCAGCCAGCGTTCATTCACAAGAGTGTTGGATGAGCAAAGTGACAGGTTTATCTTCCTCTATGATTGTTCATTAATTTTCAGCAGTCTTGTTATCATTACAGCTGCACACAGCTGTCCTGAGATGTGCACTTTGACATTCTAGACCTGCTTTTCTGCACAGGATCATTTAGAAATAAGTTGGCCTATTTTCCAATCTCTAGTTTACAAAGGGAAAGGAAAAACAAATCAAGTTTCTTGTAATTGTAATCTTTTAATTCAAAGTAACTGTGATTTAGCAAGTGCATCAGAATGGAGTTTAAAAAGTTATAGCAGAAGAGAAGAATTTTGAAGCTAAATGTCAGAGATTTCTTAATCCACACATGCCTAGTCTGTTAGGACTAATACTTCTACAGATCAGATCTAAGCTTTAGTGGTCACTTCAAAGTTTCCCTCTGTGCTTCACCTTTGAAGTAAGGGTGACCATCAGTTCAGCTTCTCAAAACAAATCTGTTTCTCTCATTGATCTAGTGACAGAAAAGTCACAGCCACTAGCAAGCAAACCACGGATCAGAAGGGCAGCTCAACACAACACAGATACAAAAGAGCTGGTGGCAACAAGGTAAGAGGAGGAAAAGGAGAAGAAATCTATTCCACCATCTCAGCCACGCTTCTTCTCACTCCTCAGGGAAAAAGTGCTTCCATTTTAGAAAGCAGCATGTGAGGTATAGAGGGGTAAGGTGATGAATACAAAATCAAACATAACCTGCGACAAGAATAAAGGATTACATTCACATCACGGTAAAAAAAAACCCTCAAGAAACAAAGTTCCTTCTTTCAAAAGCATGCCCTTTCATTTAAATGATTCTGAAAATTATTAAAAGTTTTGATGGCTTTGGACAGAGTAGAAGAGCCAGCAGTGCTCCCTCCTTCATCAGAAGTTACTGAGAGCTGGAGGGGAGTAAATCCTTGAACTATTTCACGACACTAGGAAGACCATTGCATCTGCTTCTACACATCAGAAAATCACTCAAAAATAATCCCAGCATTTCTTCTGAAGATGATCACTTTTCAGATCAGCCCTTGGGTTTTATTCAAAGCCTAGTTTCTCCACCTCAAACTTGGCACCAATTAGAAAGAGATCATTCTATTTTCTCAAATTCACTTGCACAAGTTTAGCTAGGGCTGCTCCCAAAATATCACAGCCCGGCTCAGAATGAGGTCAAAGCATCCTCCCCTCACTACTCACCTCCTGACACTGATGTGTGATCTGGCACCGCAGGCAGGTTCAGGACCTGGGTGAGACACAGCTGCCCTCTGAACGTGCCACAGATCTGCAGCACGCAGCGCATCACCATCTGCACCTCAGCTCCCTGACTGGCATTTGCCTTTACAGGCACACCTCTGCACCAGCAATGCCACAGCTTTTGAAAATGGGGCTTCAAATATTTGTTCCTGTTTCATAATGCAAGGATTTTTATTTAATCTTTGCTCTGTTTGTTTACATTATGTTTTTAACACAATGACACTGTAATCACAGATGCAAGCCAAGCTGAGTGTCACTACCTCCTTCTAGTAATTTCCATCCCTCAAACTGTTAAACAACACAGATAAAGCTCTCTTCTCATGTATTTCAACTAAGAAGTTATAATTACAATTTTACATCTGTCCATACTACACATTTTTTTCTTGTTTACTCCATTTAATGAGCTCTCCTTGCACTTGTGAATCTACAATGAGAATTAAAAAGCTGTTGTCCAGGCATAGGTTACTGTTTATTTTTATCTTCTATTACTCCATTCCACTCTTTTATTACTTTCTCAGCTTGGTAAAATTTCAAACTAAACACAAGCTGGAAGTCATTCAAAACCAAGTAGGAGACTGCAGCCACATCTTCTATTGTATAATGTGGAATAGTTTAATGTAGCCCTGAAAAGCAGATTTCCTAAATGCTTGTTAAATTATTTCCATAATTCAAAGGTGACAATGCTTTAATTTCAGGGTAATGCTACAGTTTTATGACTTCACAGTTTTATTTAATGGTCCAATTCACTAGGATATTATGCTGCCTGCATTTGGCCCTAGGAGATGCTTTTACAGCATGGGACTGCAATGCATTAAACACATTTTAGACTCTCTGTTTAGCCTAGCCGATAGTTCTATCATCTTGCTGGAAACCTCCAAGTTGCTTTTGACGGCACACAAATTAAATTGTGGGAAATTAGAGCAGCTGGAAAACTGGCTTTCAATGAATTCTGTATTGTCTAATTCTCATTTTTTATTCTTCAACTTGAAATATCCCTGTAGAACACATTCCACCCATACAAACGGCATCATTCCTTTGTGATTTAGGAGGTTTGTCACAAAATAAGATTATTCAGACTGATTAAATTGCCAACAAGCCAAACATACGGTAAATGCTACATGAGAGAAAAAAATAACTCTCAGAGCTCATATGATGCATTTATTTCATGGTCCTCCGCACTGAATGCCAAATTTTATCCTGAATGCTGTACCTGTAACTAAAAGAACAACCAAAAAAAAGACAAGAATTTCCTTCTTAAACACTACTGTTCTAAGCTGCAGTGGCAGGTCAACCCAGCTGCTCTAATATGCACTGCCCTCAAAGAATATTAAAAAAACAATTTCTTATCACAGATACCTTTAATTCACTGACTCCAAATAAGTGCTTTCTGAGTCTTCTTTGAAAGCCTCCCGCCACTATTTTTGTATCTACTTTTCTTTTTTTTTTTTTTTTTGCTGTCTGACCCAGCAATACATGCTCCTGCAGCTTGTTTCCATCCAGTGCAGAAGCACTGCAATGCATTCAAGGCACCTCTCAGCAGAATGACCATGCCAGATGTCTCTGATGGATCACAACAAGACACCTCTTCCGTGACATCTTGCACCTTGCTCCCCCATGTTGTGCTGAAACCCAGAGCAGGCAAACCATTTTCATGCCAGCCTTTTTCCTGACGATCCTGCATCTCACCAGCTCCTTAATACAGGGAATACAATCTTACAACGAGTAGTGAGGAACATTTCTCTCCAAAAGCTGAAGAGGCAGTCATTTTTCCATTTCCATTTGTTGTTTTCTCTTGTGATAAAGTCATAACTACAGACAGTAAGCTACAGGGTAGAGGGAGCTTGACCATTTAAATTGTTGTTCCAAAATCCTGTAGCTGCAGGTGTGAAAAACAGAATGAAGGGCATGACCTCCTCCTATCTGTTCTTGCTTCAGCCTATCCAGAGGCAGCCCTCTTTTTCACATGAGAATTTCCCAAGTCTGCAAGAAATGCAGAAAGGGCTGAGTACATGGTGACTCCTGTATCTGTGTAATTGATATACAAAGTGAAGGAGATGGTTTCTTATGGAAAATAGATTAGGGAATTATATAAGCAGATGAGCTGAGATTCACATGTGGAAACAAAGACAAAGATGGATGCCACGGACAATAATACAACTGATTGTTTTAGGAACATCTATGGGGTATGTACTATACAGAAGAATAAAAATCTTAATCACTGTTATCTGAATGAAAAAAAAAAGGATGCAAGTATGATTTTGACAATCTACTTCACATCTTATTAGAATCTCTTACTTTTTCTGAGATATAAAATAGTTTCTATACAGTTTTTTGAGACAGAGAAAATAAAAGTTTCTTTTTCCTGCGTCAGAGAAATTAGCAGTCTTTGCACTTTGAGAAGAGACTCCAAAACAGAAATGATCTGTAACAAGCAGAGATATATTTTTGCTAATTAATGGTCTTTTTTCATTATAGTAGCTTCAATAAAAGATCCTGGACCAGCAGCAAGACCTGAGATAAAGTTGCATCTTTCCCCAAATTGCAACCCTGGAAGAAAAAAAAAAGGAAGAAAGGAAAGGCAAACTCTTTGAGGACTGGAAAAATATCTGTCAAAAATAAACTGAAGCATTGATCTAGTCATGGCAATTTCTAAGCATTATTGATTTGATAGCCCAGGGTCTGAATACTGTAAAACAGCATCAGTACCTGGATGACTCAAGTGTACAGTAAGCAAATCTTTCAGATTTCAAGGGTAAAATTTACTCAGAAAGAGATGAGAAAGAGGTCATTCCACTTTTCAAACAGGACAGCAAAATAAGTACATGAATGTAGATTGCATTTCTATAGGCTTTGTCATGGAGAACATGGTTATTAGCATTTAAGCAGTACTGCAGATAGACCAATAGATTTCTAGGCAGCATGGAAAAAATAAGCATCACGGTAATAGAAAGACTGCCACGTTGAGGTTCAGAGGGTTTATCAGTAATCTTTTCTATATTTTGACTTTTATGAATCTTCAATTAACATTAATTAATGTGGGCTGATTATCAAACAACCAGCCCACAAGAAAAAAATCTTTCCCAGCCCCAGTGGCTGTTCGTTACCCCAGAGTATGACACAGTACATTCTTTTTACACTTCATGTCAAAAAGTGTGGCCACAGACCCCCATGGATAACTGGAGACCCAGGAAAAGACAGCATAGATACATTGCATTCCCATGTGCATGATGTGCCAAATGTGCCAGATGTGCTCCCATGGCACCCAGTGCAACTCCCCACATTTAATAATCCCTGCATGGACCTATTCACCTCCTCCTGGTGTCCTTCATGGCATCCAACTACATCCAGTCATGGCTTGGGCACAAACACTTGGCTCTCCTCCCCACACACACACATGCATCTGGTGTAGATTCCTCAGTGTTTCTTACAACTGATGAATTTCCCTGTGAAAGTGGCTTTGCTCTTTTACAGTGGGTATATAAGGTGAAGAAAACATTATGGTAATAAGGTGCTGTCTTTTCCTTTTAGATCTAGTTTTGAGGTTTTTTGTCTTTCACTGTCATTGAACTGTCTCTCTTCTCCTATTGTAAGAAAATGCAAATGAGCATTGCTTCTGTCAGGGAAGCCCATGCACTTTGAGTCTTCCCATTCTAAATAGTCCTGAAATACTTACTTTTGACCTCTCTTTGCTCAGATATCTTTCTATGCCTTTGATTAGGCACATTCGTGTTCCTGACAACTTCCTATTTCTACAACGTTTTACCTTTAGTAGAAATAAACAGCCCTCAAGGTAAGATCGTTTTAAAGTGCTTCATATGCTATTCTCCCTTCTTGACCAATAAGCATGCTATTAAATAGTAGCACATCATCTGCAGTTTTTGTCACCCTGCTTTTTCAGCCACTTCTTCAGACAGTGGATAAGTACATTTACCCACTCTAGTATCAGCTATTCATCAGATATTTGTGACACTACTGCTAAATTTCTTGCCATGCTGAAAATTGACTTTATATTTTTTAATATCTTTTTGCTTTTTTTTTTCTCCCTGTAGCATTTCCTTTCCCTTATCTCTCTCTCTCTTTGTATAACTGTCCAATTCCCTCACAACATGCACAATCACAGTTTTCTGCTTTATTCAGAATTTCTACTCAGCAGCGGGCTGCTAAAGTTGACAGGCTGCAGAGAAACCACTGCAAACATAAACACAGTAAACTACCTTGTAATGTTGATATTTCCATGTCCACATCAGACACTGGATACCTATGACCAGACAACAATATGCAAGAAATCTGGTGTTAATCTGCCCCAGTTAATAACTGGTGACAAACAAGCTTCCTATCTGAATTCCTTCAACTAAACAGGTAACAATTCTGTTAGAAAGAACTGAAAAAAAATTAAAAGAACTTAAATTAGAATTAGAAATAACTTTAAAAAAAGGTAAGTGAATATTAAGAACAACACTTTTCTTTAAATGCAATGATGCTGCTCATTTCTGATGGTCTGATTTCTTCTTTGAATTCATCCTTCACAGATTAAAGGCACTGTAATTCCCAGAAGGCATTAGCTCTCTGCACCTCCACTTTAAAAAACACTAAATGAGTCATTGCCCTGAATTTTCCATTCCACCTCCAAATTCTTCAGCTTGAACACGTTTTGGGCATAAAAAGGTTGCTGCTTCTTGAACTGTATACAGAAAGAACTGCCAGCTTGAGTAAAATAAAAGCTTTATTTAGCCCAGGAGCCCACCTCTGCCTCTGAGGGTGAAGAGATACCCAGGGAGACAAAAGGTTTTCCTGAAGCTCATTCCCATTTCTCAGTGGTCACAGCTGCCTGAGTGGGAAGCTGCTACTAAACCTCTTTGTTTACTTGCACCTTCTGAATCTATCAGACAAGACTGGGGCTTTTCCCAGATGGGTTTTACTCCCTATCTTGATCTATCAACCTCCTTGCTGTCCTGTGGTGGTTTCAAGTGGAATTCATTGCATCAGGAAAAAGCAAGCAAACAAAAGACTCCCAAATCCTGCTATGTAATAATTTAAGTGTCCCTTAGTTCATATATGATGAAAAATAATTAATTCCTAAGTGTTCTCTTTATGCCACACATGATCTCCATGCTCTCCTGTGACAGTTCCCCCAGCCATCTTTTCAATTTGTTTAGTCTCCCCACACATGGAAGCCATCCACTTTCATGACCATCTACACTTCTCCATTCACAAGAGATTTATGTCGCTGAACAATATTTTTCCTGTTCCTTTTATGTACCTAGTGTAACAACACAGAATTTCACATTTTGCCTTTCCCTGAATACAAGATACTTTCAGAAAACTAAGCAGAAGCATCATCTGAAAAAAAGAAGGAAATTGAGAATCCATCCCTGTGTATACAAAGTAATCTTCTTCCATCTTTGTACTTAATTGATTATTGTAAACATTTTTTATATGAAGAAAAATAAGAGAATTTCCCAGAGAGAAACTACGCTCTTGTGATTAAGGCACCCAAATCATATTGAGTTGACACAGAAGCATTAAGTTTTTCAGGCTAGGAGGTTCTGCCAGTTTTCCCCACCTCCACTTTTCTCATAACCAATGTTATGAGAATGTCAGCAAGTTCATTACAGATAGAGAGAAAATCAGGTATATGCTTTCTGGATTTCTGCCAGATAAAGTTTATTTGAGGAAAGCAAATGCAAGGTGGTTGTCAAAAAATCCTACTTCTTCAGCAGAGATAAAAAGCACTGACAATGTTTGTATCACACATATTTATGCGATAAATAATAAAAATGAGCACATTTCCCATATTGAAGATCAAGGAAGGATATTCAGACAGAAAGGTGAAACTCTGTTTCAATTCTTAGGAGATTCAACATTGAAGGAGACATCTTATAAAATATTTGTTACACTTGAATAAAAAAACATACTTAATAATTAATTGTGCACTTAATTAACATAGTCATCACCCAATTTAATAAAAATGAAACTTTAATTTGAAGCACTTTAAGTACAAGGAGATTAAGGATAAAATATGAATATCCTGAGTCCTCAATTTTCAGCACTGAGTGTGGAGGTGATATGTGGCAATGTAGTTCAGCCAGAATTAGCAATTTAGAAAGGGTAATAAAATATTCCTTCATCTGCACCTGGCCACAGGAAGCAAAAAATGCCAAACAGGAGACAGTGTGGGAAATTTCACCTCTATTTCAACTATAAAAAGCAGAAAGGGAACCCTACCATCTGTCCCCACCCACAATAAAGGCTGTGTAATCTTTTCTCATACTCTTGATAGCCCTATATACAAAATAGGACCCATTTTAGGGAAGAATTTGCCAGGTATATTCATTAGAAACAATTCTTGTTTTAAACCTACAGAACTGTAAGATTAAAAAGCCTCAACCAGCAGGTCACCTTGCCAGGCTCTTGCTCTGCTACCCATCTCTTTGGTGTCCCCTCTCCTAAGATGATCATGCATTCTCCCCGCCATACAGATACCAGGGTCAATCAAGGTTTCCACTCTATGGAATGCCAAAGGCAGCACACTTGTATGAGGGGATGTATTGCTGCCTATGTCAGACTAGAAGGCTTTATAGCTAGCTCAGTGAGAGGAGTTTAATAATAATTCCTAGAGCTCATATTCTAATAAAGCAGATAAACCATTCAATTACAAAAGAATTCTATGTTTCTACCTCTTTAGAAAAATACAAACTTCTCATCAAAAGTTATGATATGGTGAAGTGTCAGTTATAAGGTGCAGACACTGGTGTGTATATATCACTTAGCAGGGCAAGTCCTTCAAACTTATTTTTAAAATCACTTTTACATGGATCTCATTTAAGGAAACACCTCAAAGCGGAACCTCGGTTACCACTTCTCTGCTTCTTCCCCACTACTGAGCTGCATTATTGACATGTCTATCATTCTTCTTAGACCATCTCAAATCAAATTGGAGCTGACATCAGGCAGCCAAGTCAAGGTTAGGTCATTACCTGTTATATTGCAGAAAACACGGAGTGGTCCCAGTGGTCCGCTTCCATCAGAATCGATGTAGAAGAAGCCTGATGTCTTCCCCTGGTGTCGGTAAGCCTCACAGGATTGTTCATAGACAGCTGTAAAAGAAAGAGAGAGTGATTGCAGCACAGATAGACAGAACACAGACATGTTTTATAGAAGTACTCTGTTAACTATTGTCATAACATACCCTGTTAGCTGATTAGTGTGAGAAATCTTTCTGCATTTGGGCCTGAATCCATGCTCAAAATCAGACATTTGTTTAACTCGTTCCGTGAACTTAATACAGGCTGGCTTTAAAGATACAGGTACTTGCTTTATTTTGGATTGAAGTATGTAAATAGTTAAATAAAGGAATATGAACTTTTAAATGTGACACATCTCCTTATGGAGTGGTACATTTATTCATCCATGCATGGCATTTCAAACACATACCTACAAACACACAGGTACACATGATTTACCACCTAGATAACAGATATTTTTGCCAGTCCTCACCTTTCCTTCAGGATAAGGTTAACAAGAGGCATTAAAGCCTTACCAAAGTCTACCATGCAAACGCAATCCACTGTCCCCCAGCAGAAAAGCTCAAGCTTAGGCACAGTCCCCAGCCTATGTGATATTTTTGTGCTTTAGACCTAATTTTATACAACTGACTCTTTTCTCTGCTTATCAACATTCTTCTCTTGGAGTACGAGTGCCCATGAAAATCCAAGTGGTTAATAAAACAAGCACAGTAGGTCACCAAGCGCAAGAAGAGAAGGAAGAAAAACCCAGAGGTCAGTACAATCTTTGTATTTGTGGCATATTATCAGGAAAGATATAGCTGTCACTTCACGGGGGCAAAAGAGAAAGCTCCTGCAGAGAGGCAGCCCAGAGGTATCAGAAAGCCACATGTATGACCCTGGACCTTGAACAACAACCTTAAATCCCGTTTCAGGAGAGTTGATCTTTTTTTCTCCTCACCTGCTTGAACACTTACCTGATAATACTGAAAAAAATTATTTTCCATAACAGTTTGTGACCGCTGTGTTGAGGCTGTAAATACAGCTGCAAAGTTCCCAGTGCTTTTCATCTGAAAGAAACTCGGGGAGCTTTGCAGATTGATGGCAGGGCCAGCACTTCCTCACCACTTCTAAACACAATCCCTGCAGAAACAGCAATGGGTCCGGAGCAGCAGGAATAGCTCCTTACTCCCACTCCATTAAAGAAACTTCCATTAAAGAAGCATTCCATTAAAGAAACTTCTCTAATAAACTTTCAAAAATGCATAAACGGTGAGCCCTGAAGTAGCCTTGTCTCATGAATGCTGTAAGGTAATTAATCACTTATATATTGGACATTTCTTCACTTCTGCCAACAAAGTAGAACGTCAGTTCTAGGGGCTCTGGTCCAAACTGGCTAAGGATTAAGAGTTTCACCATTTAATCATTTTTACACTCACCAAAATATGCTTTTCTCTTGCACATTTCTTACCTGACCAGACATCTTTAGCAGACAGAATATCACTGAGTGCTAAACAAACATGGCACTATCCTTCCCAGGGTTAAGAAGCTGCTTAAGGTACTCAACACCTGATGAGACAGTGCCTTAATTAGCATCCATCCTATAATAAATAGAATTAGGAAAGCTTTTTCCGCACAGCCTGATGTATTCAGGCATGGTAGGAGTCCAGAATATCTCTAAATTCCCACTGTGATAGCTAGCCAAGAACATATATTAAAAGCAAGTTAAATAAAATCCCCAAACCAGAACCTATTCTTCCAGCGTTCACAATCTGAGGGGCTGACAGAGAGTCCCTGAGTTGCAGAAGTGCTGACAGGAGCAGTGGGCATATGGAGGTCAGGAGAGAGATGGTAACGGGCAATTAAGTAAGCAGCCAAGGAATCATGATTTGATCAATTTGCAAAGTTCTTAAACTGCAGTTCACTTAGTGAATTTGCTGTCATCATCGTTACAGGACACTTTATCTTGTCTCATTAGGGAATATGCCAATTGCTTCCTCTGAATTGTTTGCTGAGTGTTTTTGAAGACAAAGGATGTTGCAAAGGCTAGAGACAGAAAACAAATATGTTGTCAGTGAACTGCCACAGCAAATCTCATTCTTCATCACAACTTGTTCTTTCTAAGTGTTCTTCTTCTTGACTGTCATTTTGGCTGGAGCCCAGATTTACTTTTTTCAAATTAGTAAGGAAAGACGTGAAGATTCTGCCATTAATAATGTGGGCAGATCCAAACAGAGATGATCTGCTCACCTTTAGATGGCCCCTTTGTCACTGCAACTTTAGGGAAAAAAAGGCTATATAGAGCTAGAAATCAGGCTAAGGGTGCTCAACTGATATAAATCTGAAAGGATACACAAGCTTCCATAAAACTACAGTTATGTCTGCCAGAAGCAAATCCATCCTGGTATGTTTGCCTTTCGGTTGTATGAGAAATCCAGCACTGCATACTGGGAAGTAGCAGGAGAAATGGGAAAAGGCTACAAACCTCTAGCTCTAGCACATAAAACATATTCCATCATGATCAGTGAGAAGCAGTTTTGGTGGGCAGTTTATTTCATACCTGCACACAAAGTTCCACATGCCTGTATCTGTAGCACTTAGTACTGCACACTTCTAGACTGGAAGTGGATGGGCTCTTAATTTTAATTCTCCTTTTTGATAACTTTTTTTTTTTTTTATAATGAATCAAGAAGAAAATTATGTTTGTTTTCCAATCACCAGCAGATTCCCTTACAGACATTTTGAGTGCCCCAACCACCCCAAGCTCTGCTCAACTCCTTTGTGGCCTGAAATGATTGCTTGCTTCAGAGTAAAGTTATGCAATTCCATTAGCTGAAAAAGGCCCTATTATGCCAGTAACAAAAACTTGAAGCCATCTTTATGGGTCCATGAAAGACAAGATCTCTTTGCAATCATTATTCTCTTTTTGCAATCAGAAATATCATATGAAAGTAAAAAACAGACAGCTGTGACTGTTAAGACCTCAGAACATCAACTTTGAAAACTGCCTTCGTATTCATGTTCTGTTTTGTGATAGGCTTTTCTGGAGTAGATGGAGTTGTGTTAATTTTGGGAATGCTAGGGAAACCATTACTGCAATTGTCATTAAAGAGTCACCAACCATTTAGGCATACAATAAGGCCCCACTTTCAAAGAGCAAGCACCAAAGGTAATGGTGGAAATGTTGACAGGTGCACATACCTTAATGATAAAGAGCATATATAGTAATCAAACTTGAATTTTTAATAAAGGAGGATGAATTAATAAATTCATCAGTTCATTCAGAGTAGAACCCATCATGAATTTTCAAACATTATTTTAACAATATTTTTAAAATTTTAAGTAAAAAAAACAAAATAAAAATTAATGATTGCATTCATTTCCATGAAGTATTTCAATAGTGTTTATATTTTTATTCCTTGAAATTTGTTTTCCTACTGTAAAATGTTCACCCAAATGAGACCAAAACAACAAAAATAGCATTCCTCATTGGCTGTTCCTGCAAAGCTTGTTTTCTCATTAAAATACTTTTAAAAAAAACCTAATTTCAAAAATGAAACCTCTAACTCGTCTTTTATCTCACGCAAGCAAGATCAGCTTTCCTTCTCCAACCCTCCCAGCTTTTGTTTTGGATTTCTTTTTCCCGGCTAATTTTGATTAACACCAGCCACTGAAGATAAACCTATGGTTTCCAGCACCATAAGTTTCAGTGAGCCAGAAACACTGAAGATCACAGTTTAGGGCTTTGAGCCGCTGCTGTGTTTCCTGAGCTGCCACGCAGCAGTGGCACTGCAGCTCCCACAGGCAGCAGGGTGGAGCTGATTCACAGAGCTGCATTCTGATGGTGCTGGACAGAAAGCTTTGTCAGCAGCCCCATGAACCCACACCACCCTCTGCAAGCTCAGCCTGGACCTCACAGCCAGCTGTGGCTGATAAAAGCATTAGGGTGAAGTACAGCACAATGAAAAAATAAAAAAAAACCCAACACAGTGTAAAAGGTGTCACAGGGCTATTGCTGGTAACTGGCTACACCATGAAGACCAAACAAGAAACAGCTTGACTCCAAGGTCTCGCATTTAGTAAGGGAAACGACATCAGAAATATCTGTTTTACTTGGCCACAAAGGATGTCTTTCATTGCCCTTTTTTTTTTTTGCCAGAATCACTTGTAACTTATAACACTGGATAGACCCTATGCTGACATTTTTTGCTCTGTAAGGATTTTTTTAAAGGCTACTGCTGTGTTTCACAAAGAAATTTAAAATCCTCCCAGAGTTGGCTGCCAAAAGAGATGCAGCCTGAGAGCCCTATTCTTCAGAGAAAGAGCAGCTTCTCTAAGTAAGTGCTGTCTGTGCTCTTGCCTACCTGCCAGGATGGGCTGTGCTGATGGTGTGCAGGCATGCACAGTACTCACAGAGTTCAACACATCTATCTCCCAGCCTCTTATAATCCTGTGTGAAACACACATACCAAATTTATCCCTCAGGTATCTCTTTCAGTCTCAAGTATCTCAAGCTGAACTAGCTTTTCAGATCAACAGCTCATCACATCAGAACATTTGTTTACAGAACTGCTTTACTTGCTGATCATAATGCCTATCTTTTCCTTTAGTTCTGATTTTTCATCTTCCCAGATACTTAGGAAATAATTTGTCAAATTTTGATCAGTATATTCACAAAATAAACACTTTATCCTCAGAGCAATATCACCTACGTGTTTTCACATATTTTCTGTGATATAAACATTCATAAGCTCAAAAATCAAAACTATGGCTGTGAAATGTATCCATCTCATGTTTTTTTCAAACCTTACACTACAGCTCCCACAGAAATAACCTAGTAAAACTAAATATTTGCTTTGATTGGTCATGGTTCAATCATGGTTCATGATTCAGACATCAGTGTCAGAAAAGCATTATCAGATCTTAGTATCATTTTAATAAATCAAATTTTTGACCTTTTGTGTATAAAAACCTTACAGAATCTCATTTCCTAATTTCTGTATCAAGACGTTAAGGCTGGTCAGCACATGCAGGAGCTCTGTTACTCTACAGTCAGGTCTGAAAGGGCCAGGGTCACTCTTGGTTACAGTCTGCAGTTGAAAATTCAGCCTTTACTCAGTATTCTTCACAAACCTGAAAGGTTTAAAATGTGAGCAATTGCATCACTGTTCAGTTCTCTGAAGTATCTTGAACCTGTTCATCCAACTTTTTTAACTACAGTCCTTAAACCAGAGGTGGTTCTATCGCTGCCATAGCTGAAATCTATAACAGAACATGGCTAAGCACAAACATTTCCAAGGTCAAACTTGCATTTTTTCCAATACAAGACTTATTTTGTCCAGTCTTTCACAGACCGCCCCTTACTATATTGATATCTGGCTTCCAATCTTCTTTTTGCTCTGTGCAGTTCATTTGCAGTCTCCACGGCAGCCTCTGCTAAGCACAGCCTTCCTTTTCTGCTGTGGAGCTGCCCAGCAGATGAGCCTTTAGATGGTCTCACTTCCCAAGTTCTTAGCTCTGTTTCCTCTGCCCTCTCATGTTTCTAACTTATGAAAAAACTGCTCTCTTTCTGGCCACTTTGTTTTTTCACCTCCAGTTCTACTTTGGCTACGAAAGGAAGGGCCATTCTTTGCACAAAGCCTTGAACTTCTGCAAATAACCCTCAAGGAGCACTCTTCAATGGGTGAATGAACCTGCTATTCAGCCAGGAAGATGCACTTCTTACCCCATATTTAAAATCCTGCTTGCTGTTGGACTCCATGTAAAGGTTACAGTGACACTGTTCAGTTTTGCTGCTGGGTAGACCAGGCAAGGTAAACCTCTCTCTGCTGCACCCAGCAGCACATTACTAATAGAGATACCACCAAGAATATTAAGTTCCAAATGAAAAGTTCCAAAATGTATGTGGATTTTTGGCTTTTTAATATTTTTTCCCCCCCAGAGGACTCTGTCCTTTTCAGATTTCATGGACACCAAGATAACTTCCCTTGAAAAATAAAAGTAAATCTTAAAATTCCCAATATTTTCTTCTGACTACATTCCCAAATACTTTGGAAATTGATTTCATTGTATGACATGTGAGCTAGGGATTCAGAATTTGAGCTGTGCTAGTTATGATTGCCAAAATGAATCCTGCAGTAGTCCTGCTTCAAGATTAGATTCTCATAATCTAATAGAAGCAGCTGATAATTTTCAATTTCTGAGAGGGAGAGAACATTTTATGGTGATATAATAAAAAAAAATACATTAAAGGGACCTAAAGAACTTTAATTCTTGATTTCATTGGGAGGTGCTGACACTGCCCATTTCCAGCTAAAACGTAGCAGCAGTGAGTTGCTTTTATCATCTCTAAAAATTGTGAAGTCGTGAAAAAATGTAGATAGAATACGTGCAGCAACATCATTTCAGACTCATTCAATCATTTTGTAATTATTTGCACCTTAGACAAAAAGAGTAATAATAACCCCTATAATGATAATTATTGCTGCATTCAGAGGTGAGAACTTATGCACTGGTTAGACTGGAGAGGCCAGTATGAGCTGGGGATTCTGCCAGGATATTCCACCAGCCATAGACTGACCTTGGAAAACAGAAATACACAAATGCTGAGCAGGCCAAATTAAGCGTTCTCAACAAAATGCTCAGAGCTCTTGGAGGCAGATCAGAGATGACTATTTCAATCTCTGTTCGTGTACCTCACGCCTGACAAATCTGCTCTTACAGACTTGGAGTAATAAGCAATGAACAAAATATTTTTCTAAATAAAAAAATAAAGCAATATGCAATGGCAGGTTTCTTATTTCAACAACAGAGGGATTAGTACAGCAATGAACTCAGGGAATGATCATCATTCTCACCCTTAAAATACAATTGTCTTGTTAAATGCCAGAAAATGTACTCTCAAAACCTGGATTGTGACAGCTCTGCTCTTGACAGAATAATGCAGTCTCTGCTGTGACATGCCTGGATGACAGACGGCTTATTTTCTCCTTTTTTAAATATGTACTTACTCATCTGATAAAGAATATGTTATTTCCATAGGTAGAATTAAAATGTCTTTTACCACAGGGTCACCTAAGTGGATGTTCAGGAGAGATATTCCCATTTCACCTGGTTATTAGGCAATCCCCTACCATCCAAGCCAAGGCTCCCCCTGGGCAAGGGAGGAAAGGTCATGTCAAGCCATCCTCCCCTGTCATTTCCTTGCTGTGGCTGGAAGGTGGCTGTGACAATCCCAGAGCCCTGCTGCTGCAGGAAAGCAGCCAGGGAGACCCAGAGCACTGCAAGAGTAGTGTGGGAGGGACAGGAGTGATCAAAGAGGTGAAGGAGGCTGTGCACAGCTCAATATTTTGGTCTTGCTGAAAAGTCCATGTGTCACACCTGAGGAAGTCTGGCTTCAAACAGGACTCAGTCCCCACATGCTCTCTTCTTCAGGAAAGTCTCAAAGAGGAATGTTCAATGTGTTATTTATAAGTAAATCTCAGGCAAAGGTGTTCATTTTTTTAAATGAACACCACTGAAGGGAAAACATTAATAACACAGTAACTTATTACAAAATAAACAATGAAAATTCATACTCCCAAAGCATGGAGTGAACAAAAATATGCAGGAACACCAAGTACAGTACTGAAGGTTCGATATGAATATGAAATGTATTTTCTTTAGTCAAAAAAGAAAACCAGTGTGTTTAAACACACATGGAAAAAACCTGTTCCAAGAGCCAAGGAGAATTGGCTACTCAAGACATGCAAACCGCACTCCCAAACTCACCAGTAGGCATCTGTCTGACTGAAACTCTCAAAACCTCATTTGTCCAGCCAGCAAACTGTACACATCTCCCTACCTTGGAACACAGGAGAATCACCAAACCCCCAGCTGGCATTTTAAGATGCAGCTCCAGTACTGCTAACAATCTGGCTGAAGCTATATTAAGCTTTTCAGATAAAAAATGATATATGCAGTAAGCATATTAATATTAAAAATACATGTTCAAAGCCTGAAGTTATGTCAAGTTTATGCCATATCAATGACTATATGACATTTTCATTATTGGATGACTCTTTCCTCCAGCAATTACCTAGGCCAATAAGACATATGCCTGTATGTGTGAGATAGATCACACACCAAAGCAAATACCCAGAATTAAATTACATTCTGTTAATTATCACCTTGCAAAGCTCTGGGACATGTTGACAACCCCAGAATATGAGGAATAAAATCATTATTTTATATATCTCAACATCTTTTATATCAATGTTCAGGACTCTTTGGAATTAAAAAATTCATGCAAGACTAAAAACCACCTGAAAATTATCATAAATAAAAATAGTAGAAATACAGAAGGGCATGATGAGGATTTCTAAGGGACTAGGATAACTCAGAGAAAGATAAGATTACTAATCATTGTCTTGCAATAAAGTTATAACATCTGTATCTCAGGGCCATTTTACACTGGTCTGCTGCTCTTAATATCAGATGATAATTACAAGAATTAATAATATGAGAGGAATGACTATGCAGCTTTTGAACTATGCACTTTCAATTAATAAATATATTAATTTATATAGATAGATAGATATAGATATAGATATAGGTAGATATAAATTAAGATCTGTAATTCATTATCTATGTTTCCCTCTATCTCTCTTCCCACCTATAATTTTGACCTATCTTCAGTTACCTACTCCACGTGTAAGCTAGGGCAACATCCCTCTACAAATGACAGATTTCAGAGGTGGTCCATGACCTGACCATGGACACCCCATCTCACAGTGAGATTAGTTAAGTTCTGAAAGCAGCTCACACTCCTTTTTACATATAGAGAGAGACCAGACCACTATCTTAACTTGGCTGTCACAGTAGCAGACAGCAAAAGATAGATTAGCTGAATCCCACCCAGGTCTTTCCCCACACTGTGTATTAACATCAGTGTTTGTATCTAAAGGAGGAAAAAAGAAAATGAACATTACATCGTTATATGGTTTGTTATCGTTCACACATGTGATTACATAATGGATCCTCTCCTGTCTGGATTTTATCAGGCTACTCCCATTGCTGACAGATTAGCAGGCTGCCCACTCCACTGGAGAAACTGGGAAAGTATCTATTGCCAAAAGGCTTCAGCTGAGCTCGTCTTCCAACCTATCTGAATGCAAGCTATGCGAAGCACATTTGAAAGATAAAGCAAAAAGCAAAACCATACATTTTAGAGATTGAAATATGATTGTATCCTCAAAGCACGGTCTCAGCTACAGATAAGCTCAAGTAGCTATAAGTTTCAAGAGAAAGAGCCCACACAATTTCAGCAGATGATATAGATCACACACCTTTTAATGTATCTGCAAATAGGATCCTCTTTCCAACAGAGGTGGAGAAACTTAAGCACAACAAAACTCCTACACAATTGAATGCAAATTGCCAACAGTTGGCTGTACATGCTATAGGGTTATTCCATGACTCCTGGTTTCCTGAACTGTGGGCAGTGAAACGGGCATATGAAGAGAGCCAGCACCAGCTCTACACTTACCATGAAATGGCACATCCACATACATTTGTGAGAGCTAAGCAGCGAATGTGCTTTGGGGTTTCACAGCTACAGAGAGCACAGAGATGGAAACACAAGTGCTTGTCAGTGCTGTGACTAGCCAGGAAGAAGATATGAATTGCACTGGAAGATGTAATGATGAGAGGTAAATCTAAAAGGCAAAAAAAAACCCAAAGCCAAAACAAACCACAACAAAAGACTTCAAAGACATCGATAACATTCCATGTGGCAGCTAGCAAAGGAGGATTAACTGTTACTAAACAAAGGAGTTTAGTTCTTTCCATGTATCTTCAGACACATGCTTTTGCTTCATCCACACATCTTGAATTTCAACTACCCATTTTCAGACATGCCAGACACAATTTTGTCCCACATATCTGACATGCTCTTGCAAACACTGTCCCAGCTGCATCTTTTATCAACTTACCGTTCTTTTTTGACACTGTCTAATTCCCTTATGTTGCATCAAATGCAAACTATTTATCTTTGCTTTTCATGGCACATTTCCAACCTCTTTACCTGTCATGGCTCTGACATTTGCCTTGTCAAAAATGTCAAACTCCTCTGGCCACAGCCCTAAATTTTCCAAACAAGCACATTATTACTTTCTCCCATGTCACTGCATGTCTGCAAGCACTCAATTTCTTCCTCTTTTTAATCTCTACCTTGTGACTATTTTGCTATAAGAAAGCACAGAAATAATTATGCACCTGGCAGCCTAAAAGTGCCACCTGTGATGCTGATGAAGCCTTTCTGGCATTCCATCACCTGTGCCAGCATGTTTTTATACCCTCAGAAACTCAACAGCAAAATCTTTGGAGAGGAGATAGTATGTATTGTTAGCTGTTCCTCACAGCAGGATCCAGTGTGGTCTGTGAAGATTTGGAGCTAAAAATTAGACTGCTTATGTACCAACCACAAAATGTATTTCAACACTTCATATTTGATAACAGCGATTTGTCTCAAGATCTCAGTTCTTAAAATGGTAAGATCTCCCAGTCTGAGGTGGTAAGACACAAACCAATTAAATCTGTCTTGCAGATGCCTGCCATGCAGTTCTTCCTAAAAGCATGACAAAGAATGGTTCCTTTCATGGTTTTCAACCAGTGGCATGCGCCTATTACCACACTAAAATGAGGCAAAACTTATGGTGATGTAACTCAGACAAAAAAGAAATCCAGGCAACACTGACACAATTCACACTTTTTTGCTTGCAGCAGATTGTCAGCTAAATCTTTCCCTTTCTGTTGAATGGATTTGGGTCTGAAGGGCAGTTTAATAACAGAAATAGCCTCTCCAAAGTGGTATAAATTCAATTTCAGGCCTGTCAGCATCAGTTTTCTAGGAAAAAAAAATCTCTTGAGGTAATGTTTCAAACCATACAAAATTAGACATTTTGCTTTGATAGAACTACACTGAATTACATGATTGGAGAGTTTTCTATACATTGAGGATATTCTGGAGTTATGCTGAGATCAAATCTGTGCCTTTCATAGACCTGCTAAAAGGTACTCCTGCACATCCACCACTATCAGCTGAACGTGATAACATCTCTTGTTCTGCAAGTATCTTATCAACAGTCTCTGTTTGCCCACCAGCTTTGAATTGGTTTCACTGTATAATTCAAGTAGATGAATGCATTTCTCCAGACTAATGTTGCTGTTTATCAGCACTGCTTGGCTCACAGGGTAGCTGGCTCCACAATCTAGCTGGAATCAAATTAGCTGTTGATAAATCAGTTGCAAATAAGTTGTGCAGGTGAATAGCTGTACATCACAGGTGTGCACAGCTTAAGAGCTTCCTGAGAAAATTTTCAGAGTAGTTTCACATCAGTGAACCTTAAATAAGTGCAGCTATGTACGTGCCTTTGAAGTGCAGACATGAGTTGACAGAAGCAGGAGGCTTCACTAGCTCCATGGAAATGTCTGTGGGGAAAACTAGTCATGAACCAGTTCTCTGTGGTAATGAGATGGTCTCCTTTGGACAGAAGCCACACTGAGCTGGCACAGGCACAGTGAGCCTCAGGCCGCACGTTAATACAACAGCACAGATGTAGCCCAGAGTTGAATGTCCCTAATCACCTTTGACAGTCAATACTGACAGTTCTCTTCTGTCCCCAAGGAGCCTCTCCCTTCTCACCACCTGATTTGGCTACCTAGTTCTGTACCAATCATCAGCTGGTGTAAATACTCTGCTATGGCCTTACGAGCTTTGAAGAGTTGTGATGCCTTTTGGAACAACAAAAGCAATGGACAGAAAGTAAGCTC
The DNA here is from genome assembly GCA_009812075.1 of Sialia sialis. Lineage (NCBI taxonomy): Eukaryota > Metazoa > Chordata > Aves > Passeriformes > Turdidae > Sialia > Sialia sialis. The sequence continues at coordinate 19,847,317 of VRYO01002782.1, forward strand.
TCTTTTTAGAACTATAAAGTCAGCCTTTTTCTTCCCTCTCTTCATCTGGCTTGGCATGATTTCCTCACAAAACCTTTGGTTTCCTTTGTGTTTACAATGTAGAGTTCAGGTGACAAATCTATGAACAGATCTCTCAACAGACTCTCTTGTCAGCTGCATGCCCCACAAATGCTTTCACTGTTAACTAGCAAACCATTAAAGTCTCCAAAATGACAGTATGGTTGCCAATATTCTCAGCTTCAAACCACTAAGTACCTTTTCTTCTCTTCTGCTTTTTAGTTTAAAAGAGAAAAAAGCAAAACCATCTCATCAATGTCATCGTGCGGTCCAAGTGCTCACCAAGCATACAGAGTGGTTACAGTTGTATTCCTGGAATTGTTATTCTTACTCACTTTTTTTCCCCTCTTTATTTCCTTTGTTAGAACTGGAAGTTTATCTTCATTTACTATTTTCTGGTTTTGTCAGCTGTATGAAGAAACTTTATTTTGGCTTTTTTCTCTCTATTTTTTACCAGAATCACAGCATTTTGTGCCTCTACTGTTTGATGGGGTTTTTAAAAAGACCTTAATATTCCTTTTGCTTTGGATTTCAGTAGCTGAATGTTTCTATATTCTTGTTAATAGCAGCAGCCCAAAAAATAGTTCAGCAAAATTTCAAAATCATAAGCTGTCAGAAACTGGGTTCTTGCAATGTGGACTTTCATATGATCTAAAAACAAAGCCCAGGGTGGTAAAAATTGACTTAAAGCACCAAACACAGATTAAAATCAGCCAGCTTAGCCCAGCCAAAATCTAATTAATGGCTAATGATCACTGTCATTATGATGTGGACGTAACACAAATGAAAACTGCATAGCGATTTACTTACAGTTGTGACAGGTGGCTCCCATGTAGCCTGTGTTGTTACAGTCACAGTAAAAGGTGGTCCAGGACTGAGAGCATTTTCCTCCATGTTCACAGTAGTTGGGTAAACATCTAAATTGAGACAGTTTTAAAAACTTAATTAATTATAAATATTTCTGCAAAAATAATGTGCTGGGAAAAAAAAAATCAGAAACAACAGAACTGTCTCAACTCCTAATTAAGGCAAGAATTTCATAGGGTTGAATTGTTGTATAATGAAATAATTATTTGTTTCTCTGATTCACATCCAAGAACTGAAGGAAACAACATTTAAGCTATCCAGAAGATAGGTAAAGATCACTCTAAATAAAAACATTCCACTTGTTAGCAATTAAAATGTCATGAACTTTCTGACCACAGAGCAAGACAAGTAGAAGGTGAAAATGCTATTGAAATCTTGTTCCAAAGGAGAATCCCTTGTTCTCAGGTTAAACAGGCACCACTCTTATCAAAATTATGCTGTTACCACATTTGTGGTAACACTAACAGCATGCGGATCTTTGAAGTGAGAGGAAAAATATGCTTCAATTATGAGTTCTGTACTCTCTTATTTCCTTCATTTTAGTTGGTGTGCCTCTGAAGTATTATTGTGAAACAAATTATTAAGAGAAGAAAGAGGCACAACAGCATGCAGCTCAGGAAATGAACAGAAATAAAAGCTGTGGGAGATAAATTCAATCTCCAGGACAAGAAGTGAATGCTGATCTGAACTCCCCTGGCATAAACGCAGTCAGTGCAATGGCGTTACACCAGCTTAAATGGAAACAGATTGTTCTCTTATTTGCCTTTTTTAAATTTTATTTTTTTCCCCTCTTACTTTATATTAATCTCTTCTACGCAGTATGTGTGACTTTTGAAAAATAAGTAACTTGTTTATACTGCTGCTTCAATTGTGAGGGGTGGCTGGAGAGAAAACAGGCAATCAATTTATCCTTTACCCTACAGAACCCCATCAGGATTTGCTTTGCTGTAATTTGAGCTTCAAAACTCTTTCAATGCCCAGATCTTTCCAGGGTGTTAGTGTGAACTCAGTGATGCTACCTTGATTTTTTCTAGCTGAAGACATGCTTTTATTGCACTTCACGTCTTCCTTAGGAAACTTTTTTGCTTTTAAGTATGCATATTGCCTTAGCAGTGGCTTTCAATCTGTTTCTTCTAGATAACTTACAATTAACACCCATTCCTTGCATGCAAGCAGAAAATCTGTATGTCACTAGCCATGTTCACCAGCCTTCTGAGGCTCACCGGCCAAGTTTTCATCAATTTACTTGAGTCCAAGGATGCTTGGAGCTTGAGAACCCAAAGGAACTTGTTCATGTGCTCAGGGGCCTTTCAGAACCTTTTGTCCTCGATATGCTCCAAGCACATTCAAACAAACTTACATCTGTTCATCTCTATCAGTGAGTCTAAGATTCATTCCAGAGTACACTTCACTTGATACCATTATACATGAAATTATAAAGGTTATAATATAAATTATGTATTTATATTATAATATAATATAAAATAAAGATGTTAACATGAAAGATTAATTATTTTTATTAAAGCTTGCTCAATTACTGCAGTAATTATTTATTATTCAAATACTAGAGAAATAAGGAATTCAAGAAGAAAGTATGTTATTCACAACTATCTGCAACATTTTTTAAAACTTTTCTAAGATATATTGGTCTTATAAAAATCATTGTCATGTCTTCTATTAATCATTGAGCTCAAATACAAAATGAGGATGGAGTATGAGAATTACATTCCTAGTTTTCTAGCTCTCCAGGAGGCTATTTCTACTGCTGTGGGAGAATGTCTTGTTTCTAAAACAAGAAAGAAACCAAGGGGAAGGTGAAACCTCTGGGTTTGCCCTACCCTCAGGAATTCTGAGAAGGGATAAGATGTTGGCTTTTTATGCTGGGCAATCATCTGTCAGTCCAACAGCCTGCTGGTGCAGTGAGAGCCCAGCCAGCCCCTCTGCCATCACACCTGCTCCTGGCAATACTGAAATGAGATTTAAAGCTCTGGCTCCATGCTGAAGAGAGCAGGAGCAGCTTCTGGGATGGTGCAAACAGGAGTGTGTGGTGTGCCCTGCAGGACCCCGCCAGCCACCTGGACCAGCAGCTCCATCCCAGAGGCAAAGCACAGGGGTCCAGCAGCTCACTGGTGGCACTGGTGATTTCTCTTGGGGGAGCACATTTGCTCCTGTTTGTACTTTGGGGGTGCCTGCCCTTGCTCTCAGCACACTGCCTTTAATTCCAGTCGCTGTTCAGTGATAGACATTCCTTCATGTCACCTGTACAGCAGCAGCTCTATTCACATCACAGGGAGGCTGGTGAGAAGAAACATGTGATGTTAACAGAGCTCTTTGGAGAGACGAAAGGGATAGTGCTGTGTTATTACCATAACTTACATCATCAGTGTAATGGACAAATATGCTTTGTGCCTACTTTAAATTACCTTGTGTTAATTAACCCAATGCAGTAGAACTAATTACTAACCATTTGTGGTTTGCCAAAGGCCTGCACTAGAGGCTTAGCCACATTTATTCCCTTAAAACAGTTTCTTTTTAAAGAATTAACAAAGTTGAAGGTCACTTCTTATTTCTACTTGTCTTATGAATTCAAATACTTTTTCTTCTCCCAACAATGCACAAAATGCAAGTCAAACTAACCATGCCAGCTTTTAATGATATTCATAAATTCAGAATTAAATCTTTTTTTATTCCTAAGTCTATTTGCTTTAATTAGCACCAACTGTATTTATCTTGGTTTTGGTCAGATAACTAACCCTTCTAAGAGCTTATGAAACAAATTTCTTTGCAACTCTAATAATTACCATAATCCAATTCTAGCTGAGCAGTTGTGTCTTCATTAGAAGCGAAATTTTTCCTAATTGTGAGAGAACTCAAAATTAAGAAATAGCTATAATTAAAATTAATCAAGGCATGGATAAGTCACAGATTGTTCCATTTGTGAACTGTCCTAGATCCTCATGTTGAAGGATTTAAACACATGTAATTTAAAATATAAATTAATATTTGCATTCCAATAGAAAAACAACACTTTCAGCAAAAAATGCAGTGGTATCACAGAACATTTAATGGACAAAAATTTGCATCAGGCAGCCCCTGACCTATTTGTAATTGAAATGAACAAACAACTCAACACAACTTTTGCAAGTAACATAAATGAGGCACTTGAAAATTTATGGATTTGCCTAAGAAAGTTTGTGACAGACCAGAGAATCTGATCTTCCCCATTTATTCATATAAGATATATATCATAGTGAAATATTATAATTTAAGAAAAAAATGAGTTAAGCAAATAAACTTTTTCCTCTCCATCCAAGCTGGAAAATGCACATCTTAGCCATCTAAGTGACCAATATTCAGAGCCTGCACAAAAGCCTTCACTGTCCCTGGATGAAACATTCACCTCCAAAACCATATGTGTGCTTCCTTTGAAATCAAAGGACAAACTGCACAGACATTAGAGGGGAGAAATTTGGGCCTTTGATGGGAATGATGAAGAAATAACAATGGCAAAATTACTTGAGTGGGAAGGCTGAAGGAGCTCTACACTTTTGATGTTACACTTGACTGGAAATAAACCAGTGTACTTTCAATAAGCACCTCTGAGATTTTCTTATAGTCAGCACAATACAGCCAGCACTAAACTCTATTCTTCCTCAGTAAAGAGGAAGGAAAGGGAATCATCATAGAGAGAAAGAAAAAAGAAACACATCCAAAATATCAAGACTGTAAATACACTTAATTTTCAGATGAGCATTAAGTCTCTAAAACTCAATAATGCCGTCACAAAAAAAAAAATACATTAAATTTTGGAAGATTATCTATCAATAAGACATTGCCTTAAATATTGTATCAAATTCATTTTGTTTCAGCATGTTTTCCTATTTACAGCCAGCAGCTATTTCATTTATAATTAAAAAAAATTAATATTAAAAGAGATGACTTCATACAGTGGGCATATATGTTTGATGAAACTCATGGTGTTGCTGTAGCAGACTATATATTGCTTTAGTAAAATTGTGTCTTTGCACTAAACTCAATAGACTGAGGCCAATTGCAACAGCATTGATTTCAGCCCTGTTGTGCTGAGCCGTAAATCTGGGAAATTCCTTGCCAAAGGTTATTTTTGATACAAGAAATGGCTTCAAGGGGAGACCAGACAATCATTCGGAAGAGAAATTTAGCAGTGCTACCAGATAGACAATGTATAACAACTTCAGAGGTTTACCAAGGGGAAAACTAGTGAAGATCTGAGAGCATCAGAAAAAATACTGCAAAAGCACATCCCACTCTTATTTTCTCCTGGATGTCCTTTTCTGGTAAAAATAGTGGGCCAGGTGTCCTTAACTAAAGGAATAAAAAAGAGCTACCAGAACCAGAGGAAAAGAGAAAAAGTGTGTAAAAGCAATATTACAGCAGGCTGCAAAAGAATTAACACTCTTCAGACCTCTGGTTTTCCTCTGCAGACATTTCCTCCTAATCACTACACATTCCAAATTCTCTTTCCTCTTGTAACTGTAGAAAACTGACCAATAACTTACTAAAAATCTTGTGGCATTCTTTATGTTTTATGTTCAGCTCATCTATGTTTTCTTTCCTAAATTCATTGTATTATGAGAACTCATGGAGTACAAAGAGAGAAAGAATGATGCAAACAGACAACTCCTCCTTTCCATGATGGAAATCATCTAGTCTATTCTACTGAATTGATATTTAAAAAAAATAAATAAAATAAATAAACCAAAACAATACACTAAAGCCCAATAGTTTACAGCAAAGGTAGTTGTTTTTTTTCTTTTCGAGATTTGCAAAACTTGATGAAAGGACTTTTAAAATATATTATTATTTCAGCTGTTGGTCACCTTGGTTCTCAAACCCTGCACTTGCACACCACCGTGAGACCAACATTTAAAAGATTTGAACACTGATGACAACAGCCCATGTGAGCAGCACAGAACTGTGGAGGAGATTGTGCTGGGACTGGCACTAGTAAAGGAAAAGCCTGTTTTCTGTGCCTTAGATAAAAGGCATCATTTTAAGGTTTGATTGCTTTGTTGTTAGAACACCTACATTTTTAATATAGGTAAATGTGCTGACAGCTTGGCTTAGCATCAGCAGAAAGGATTTTATATAAATAAATTTGAGAAAGAAAAAAGGGAAACAAATAAACCATCCTGTACAGACAGCTGTTCCATTTAGAATTCATCATTTTACAAAGCAAAAGCAGAAAAGCCATCTGCAAAAATCAAACAAACAAAGAAAGATATGATATTATATTTTACTTTCATCCCCATATCTGGCCTTTAATTTACTGTGGCATTGTCATCCCATGTATTTTTACTCTAAAGGAGAAGCAATGGGAGTGAACTCAATTCAGGTCCCCTCCCCAACCTCAATTACACACTCAACTGAGATTTCAAAAGCAAATAAATTTACCTACTTTCAAACTGCATTCTTTCTCCACAGGGGACATTGGGGACAAATTCCCTCTCCCACCCTAGTGAGAAGTCCCTACATTCATGAGGACAAAGCCAACTTTCTCCAATTTCAGCACCTTTCTGCATGTAGAAGTCACTGCAGTTATAGGAAGGTGATCATCTTGCTCAAACCAATTTTTTACCAATCCTCAACAGGATTTTCTGAATGACGCTGATGAATCTGAAGCATTTGTCTTTATTTGCTCTGAAACACAGAACTTATACAGACTAGTGAACACTTCATGGCCCTGCATTGTCATTTTCTGCAGTTGGTATTGAATGTGTGAAACAAGGACAGGGAGAACACAGTTGAGGAAGGGAAAGCATTATCAAAATAATCTGAGCATTCTTTTTCATTCTCATTAAAGAAACACTAAACCTAGAAAACTGCCCCCTCCTCAGAGATAGCATTTTCCACTGTGACTGGCTATTTTTTTCTGGGAATTTGCTTTGTACAAATATTTTTTTTGTTGTCTATCACAGAGCAAGAGCATCTGACAGTGTGAAGACCATATCCCAGTCCAAGAGCAGGAAACTGTGCTACATGGCTTTATTACACTTCATTGTCAATCAGCCCTTAAGCTATTGGAGAGAAGCTCTGCCATTACCTGTATTATTCAGCTGCTTTAAACACTAGAATAGATATGATGAGAGGAAGGGATGTTCCTTAGAATTACAGGGATTTTAAATCCAACATCCAGGCTTTGGATGCCTGTGGATTTGAATTTTTTAAATCTTGCTCTGCTTTTCTGCATCCTATTCTTCCAACTTAAAATGTGTGTAGTATTGAGAGGATTCCAAGATCACACTTCAAAATTACACTACAAGGTGTAATTCCAGCAATTTAGTTCCATTAGTTAGCATGTCTAATTTGTGATATAGGTGCATACTTTAGGGAAGGCCCCAAGAGACTCTTCAACTCTCACAGAACATCCTCTATTTTTAACACTATTTTATTCACTGTATAGTGATCATTACAAGGCATTAAGTCATTAAGACACATTTTTTACTTTTTCATTTTTCACCATGTAACATTGTTTGGATTTAAGATAGCTTTCTCATTCCATTTCCACATCCATTTTCCATTCCCAAACCCCATTCCAGTGTTCTGCTTTGGGTTTAGTACAGAGGAAGTAGAAAAAACCCAGAATTTCTCTAAGGGCAATGTGATGACAAAGAAAGACACATTTCTAACAGTATCCTAATTTTTTGCTGAACAAGCACAAAGCAAAATATTTTAAAAAATACCAAACATAAGAAAGAGAAACTTTTTGAAATCTTTTTCCCATTTTTGTTAATTAATATATAAAGTAGAAGACATGAAACGTCAGTAGCCCTGAGCTATTTGTCCACCGAATCCTAAAACAGGCAAAATAGACAAAAGATAAGGAGAAAATTTTCACTCACAGGACTGAAAATCTATGTATTTGGACCATCATATCCCTATAACTACCCAGGCCAGTCTCTCCTGCAGCATTTAAAGGAAAAAAGTCTAGATCTGGGTATTCCAGCATTTGAAGGTTTGCAGTCCAAATGCTCTGCTTTGTCTGAAGATGGAGACACAGTTAGGCAATTCTCAAAGCAAACTTGGGATTTACATAAAATCAGAAACATTTTGAGAAAGGAGATGACATCCCCTCTTATGTCTTCAGCTCATTCCAGCTTTGGTCACCATCCAAATTCAAAGAATGTGATGTAAAAACATCCCTCATTTCTACAAAACCAAGAAGGGAGAACATAAGAGGATTTCCTGCAAAGAGAAAGTAATATGCACTATAAAATAATTGTCATTTCTGCAGAGAAGGCGCTAAGTAATGAAGATAGAAAAACTACAGAAAATGAAAAGGATGGATGCCAAATTGGAGGTTGGGTTATTTTTTAAATTATTCTTCCTGCAATATTTATTTATTCACTGCAGATATTTATGTTGGGTTAAATGCAATACTAAATGTTTGATATTTTAATACCAGCCTCGAGCTCTAACAAAAAATTAAAATTCACTGGACATAATTAGCCACAGAATTTTTTTATTTGCGTGGCCAAGCTGGGGGGTAAAAAGATGATATGAAGTTTGGCTTCTGCTGCAGGGCATACATTAAATCTAAGAGGAGAGTTAAGAAATATAAAAAACCCCTATGCTTTTATCAGATTTATCCTAACACCCTTCACCTGCACTAGTAATTAATTTCCCAAAGGCCCATTTTGACAGTACAACATATGAAGCAATGTTAACTTCAGTACTAAAAGTAAAGGAAGGGAAAGTAAAAAAAACATATTCTTTCTTGCAAGTAAAAATTGATAATAAAATATAATAGAATCTACAAAGAAAATAGGCATAAAGCAGGTTTTAAAAGGTCAGCTCTATTTAGCAAGGAAAAAGAACACTTTAAGCTAATTTATTTAGAAAACACTATGAAGAGTGCTCCCAGATAAAACATGGGTAGGGATAAAAGAATAGGGACTAAGAACACTATTAGTGTGGCACAGCTGAAGCAGTTGAGGGAAGCCAACTCATGAATCCACTCCATATATTCCTCCTAAATGAAGTTTAAACTGCAAATGCCAATCTCATTGCAGTGGTTATTATGGATACCACATGCCCCTCTCTCCATTTGGATTTGCTGGGGGAATTGGAACATGCAGATGAGTCTTGGTTTAACAAGGATGGTAACATCAGTGTGTACCTGTGTCTGTTCACTGATGCTACAGAGATGGGACACTGCCAGGATTCAGAAAATATCTGAAGTCAGGTTTGTGTTCCTCATGGCACATCACTGGAATTCCCAGGATGTCCTGCAAGATGTGCCACTCGTCCAGCTGCCAAGGTGAATCCAACACAAACATGTTTTTCCTCCCCCTCTCCCCCAGGTCACTTAAGGGAACTGAAGTCCCTGGTGTTGTCCTTGAAAAGTACTGTCAGTATTTGCTACAGCAAGGGCAAGGTGCCAGCCAAGTAAAAATAGGACAACCCAGTCAGAGCTTCATCAGCACAAAATCAACATGAGCTGCAGCAATCAGATTAAAGTACCTCAGCAGATGTACACAGGGAGAGCAACACATGCATCATCTATGCAGACTTGTGAACCTGAGCCTAAAGAAAAGCAGGATCTGGCTACCCTAAAAGTTTCTTTATGGATAATGACAGGCTTAACACATAAAATGCTTTCCTAATCTGAAGACAACTCAGTCTAATGTACTCAAGTCCAAATGATGTATAGAATTTATGACAATAAAACAATGGGTGTACAACACCATGCTTCTCCATCTGCCTCAGACCCACTTCTGTCCAGGGAAACTGCCACCAAAAGTCTATCACTTCAAGGTATTTCAGTCCTGGCAGGACCAACAGAATAATAAAATTTTGGACTCCTTAATAGAGTTTTCTCTGTCACCAGGCAACAGAAATGCCTCATCCTTTGTGATGGGGCTGAGGATTTAAAACATGAACGGAACCAATGTCATTATGGATGTGTTCCAAGAGGATTTGCCCCAAAAGCCTGGTGAATGCAAATTGTCCAGCACCACCTTGAGGGACAAAATAGACTATTTCCATATGAGGTGCCAATTCAAAGGAAAAAGAGACCACTTTTCTACTCACCAAAGCTCTTCAAGTACAAGTTACCCCAATGGCAATGCCTCCTAAGCACTTTTCCTTAGAAACTTTGGGGAAGCTGGTAGGGGAAACCACGCCAGATCTCACCTGTTTGTGTACACACAGAGTGCACAGAACTCCTGCAAATGGAATTTTCTTCTCTGAGACTAGCACTGCAAAGCAGTCTGTCCCACTGCATGCAAGAAGTGCATGAGATTATTCAAGCCATGCCCTCAGGCTCCAGGCACCACTGCTGTATTCCAAGGGGTCCATCTGTGCTAAGGGCAGCCAGCCTTGCCCAGCCCAAAGGGAGCATCTGGGCTGTGTGCCGGAGGACTGGAAATCCACTGCGCTTCTGGACTGAGGTTTAATGATTTTTTGGCACGTTTTCCTAATAACCATGGTAACTCTTGAGCTGCAATATCTCTTGAGCCCACATTCCTGCATCTATTCTCTGAACAGGATGCCAACCACAGCAAACAACTAACTCAGCTTCAGGACTAGCGCTAGTATTTCTAGTCACAAAATCTAGCATTCGAGCCAATTGCTGAATGGGAAATCCCAAAGCTTCTCATCTCTGTGGCCAAATTCCCAGCATCTGTATATTTGTTTTCCTACCCATTTCATTTATTTTTAAATGAGAGGCTGACTGAATTTTCCCCAGGCTATGCCTTCCATTGTTGGCTCACACACAGGCAGACCCACACAGCCACTACTTCCACTGACACAAAGGAAGAGAAAACACAGTGCAGAACTTATTAGTACTTAGCAAAATTCACACTGAGATTCACATGTACTTTGACATTAGCACAGCTGTGATGCAATATATTTTGGTTTTGAATGACAGAGATACAGAGAGATGCATACAATGAAAACAATTTTTTAGAAACAGTGAGGGACTTGGACTTCCTAGTCCTAAGTTTATCACCTCCCTTCAGATTTGCTTCAGATCAACAGTGCCTCTCACTTTCCTTACTCTGACAGTGCCACAGCAAAAATGCTGATGAAATAAATTCAAGAGCATCCCATTGAACACTTTGCCAGCTTCCAGCCATCTGTGGCTTATGGATTCATGTATTCCTTTCTGGCTTCTTCCTTTACATTTGACCTCTACAGCATCTAACAACATCCAGTTTGATGTTGTGTAAGATTTGAACTTGTGAGAAACTGCACATTCTTGTTTATCATTCACCTCATTCACACTGCTCCTCATCACACAACTCTGCCCAGCTCTCTCTTCTCCAGGCTGAAAAGTCCAAGCCTGTTCCATCTCTCCTTGCGGAGAAGAGTTTTAGCACACCAGAGTGGCAGTTTTAGAAACAGCCATGAGGGCTGCATGACAGACTTACAGACTGTGCAGTCAGAGCTGCACACAGCACCTCTTCTGAGTGGCCCAGACAAGACACACTCCTTGCAAAAGCCTGGTCAGTGAATACATCCAACTGGATTTACATTTCATCTTTTAGAAATTAAAATAAAGGATTGTGAAGGGATCCATACAGAGCTGTTATCTTGATTTACTAGGGAGAAAATGCTTCTGTATTTATCCAGTGCCTCAGTCCCTGCCTTCTCCAAACTTCTCACCCTCATTTACACCACATCTGAAAGAGAGACAGGCACCTCCAAGAAGTCACAGGACCTCAAAAAACAACACAGACAAGTAGAAGGGAATCAGATTACTTTCCATCAAAGAAAAAAACACCATTAACCATAATGGAGTTTAACCACCATTATAGACATCATGAAATTTGCAAAGGAGATATCCCAAAAAAACCCAGAGCAATAAATTCTGCAATCACATAGCTTTCTTCTTGTAAAAATGTTGTAAAAGTGAATAATGTGTTTTTCAGAAGCAAAAACAGTAAATTAGGACATACAAGTAGGAAGTGCCGCTCCTTCTCTCCCATTTCATATATATCTATATCTATCTATATATGTCAGGTTATTAAAAAAACCAAAACCATAAATTTGGACTATACAGTCCCTACTCACAGCTGCAGCATTGCTTTAGATTGTCTAAGAGATACATCTACTAAAATGAGGCTCCTCATCGGCCTGAGACATTGTGAGTTGAATTCCTTAAATATTTTTCCCATGTTTTGGTGTATTTTTTGGGTTTTTGTGTTTGTTTGGTTTTTTTTTTTTTTGTTTTGTTTTGTTTTGTTTGTTTGTTTGTTTGTTTTTTTAATTTTGTTTTTTGTTTTGGGTTTTTTTTTTGTTTTGTTTTTGCATTTTGTTTTTTTGTGTGGTTTTGTTGTTGTTGTTGTTGTTTTTTAATTTATGCACTGTTATTGTCGACATTTCAGAATCCCAAAAGCAAGAGCAAAGCCCAGCTGGTTCCAGCTGCAGGAAAAGGCTGAGCTAATGCAACAGAGCTGGAGGGAACGTGGAAGATCACTCAGTCCATGCTCACACCCCAAGGCAGGATCACCCACACCCATGTTCATTATTTCTCACAGACTCATCTAACTTTTCCTAAAGCCTCCCAGTGACAGAGGCCTGACAGTCTCCTCAGGCAATCTGTGCCACAGGAGCTCTCCTGTACATCCTGGGCAGAAAGGATGATTATTCCCTTCAGTGCTGCAGCAGCCTCGGAGCACCTAAGACGATTAGGCTGCCTCTGTCAGCAATCTCTTCTGGTTAAAGAATTTAGCCAATCTTTCTTTGCAAGGGATGTTTTCCAGTCCTGTTTTGTGTGTTTTGTTGTTTTTGTTTTTTTTTTGTTGTTGTTCATTTGTTTGGTTTGTTTATTTTGTTTTGTTTTGTTTAGAGGAAGCCTTTGAAGAAACTGTTTGGGCTCTGTATATCTTTATGGAGAACAGGAATTTAGAAGCATGACTATTGGCAAACCTAAAAAACAAAGTGGCAAGCCTGGTTAGTGTTTACTAAACAGCTTTTGCTCATCCCCCTGCTACTCCTCACTTGGAGATATCCAGCCACTTGTTTCATTCACTGGCTGATTTCTGTTAATTTGTTTAGCTGCCAGTAACCCCAAATTTCAAAATGAAGGCTGTAGATGCCAAGAGCCTAGAATTTTGGTATCAGTCTATGGCTCAGGGCTCCTGGCTTGAGCAGGCTAATGGCTTCAAGCATGTTTTCTTTCTAAGCTAACAGGATGAAACACCACATGAAGAAAACAGCAAGTCTCTGCATCCCTAATGCAAGTCCAGGAGGCTGTTTGGCAGGGTCAAGTGGTCTTTGCAAACACTGTAAAATACTGAAGAGGGAAATGAGTAAGTGGAGACATCATTAGGAAAAAGAGATTTTCTTGTATGTTGTTGTTTTGGACTTTTTCCTCTCTAAAGCTGAAGTACTCAGCAAAGTCCATTGCAATTTGCAGGCGGAGGACAGGGAGCCATACACTTACAGCCAGAGGCTTAGTGGGCATCAAGAGAATGGAGTGAATCCATTCTGACTTACTGCATCTATAAGCAAACACATTTTTATGCTGCTTGACACCTCCCCATCCTTTGACACTGATATCCTCCTCTCTGCAGATTAAGGGCCAAAGACAAAAGGCATTATTCTATTCTCATTAGACTGTCTTAGTGGTCAGACTTTCTCCTGGATGTTTTTAGGTTTAACATGTTATCTCCAGAAAATATTTTCCTTCCTGAAAAACACAGTGCAAAACACCTGCATGGTTCCTGTAGCCATGGAGTATATCACATTGAACTGAAAATATATTCAAAGAGAATCTCCCTTTTTTTGGTTTTTTTTGATTTGTTTGTTTGGTTGGGGTTTTTTTGTTTGTTTGTTTTTGGTTTTTTAGTCTAGGCTCATTTTAGATGGCTTTTGTTCAGAGATGGTCAACACATTGTACATCCTGCTGCAAAAGACTGTTTAAAGTTAGCTCCTTTTGTCCCCAACAAAATGTCTCTGAATTCAAGGACTTCGTGGTACCTTCACTTCCAGGCATCTCTGCTTTGTTACTTTCTGCTTTGTACCATGCCATGCAGGGGAAATGCCAGCATGGTGCATGAAACTGTGTTTTCTGACTTACTAATTCAGTGTAAAGCAAACAAGTCCTAATGTGCACTCCTAACAGAGTATAAATCCTGAAAAGGCAACAAAAAAAGAGGGACAAAATGAAATCTGTTTTCTTCTAAAGAAGGAGCAGACCTCCATGGCTTAGCACAATATTGTCTTAATTTTTCTCCACATCTCACTGGAAGGGGGATATATGCCCTGCAGGCAAGACCTCTAACACTTCATAGCAGGAGCAGTGCAAACACCACAGGTTGAAACATCCTTAGAAAAGACTGAGCACTCTGTATTTGGTTAATCACAGTAAACATACATACAAGAACAAAAGAAAAAGAATTAGCTGGATTAGCAGAAGGCAGGCAGTGGGGATAATGCCAAGAGTTCTATACATACATTGCTACTAGAATTTTCTTTTCCTTCTAAAAATTCAATTTTCCTGTTCCATAAAGTACTGAGAACATTTTACAGGAGCAGCTTTGTCTTGAGGCAGACAAAGAATGGAATACTTTGCAAGGCTTGTGGACCTGACACTCCTCTGACATGAGTAGACTGGGGATGTCTCATACAGGATGTATCATCTAAGAAAAACATGCAGGTACCATACAAGAGGACTGCAATTCAGACATTAACTTGATGTCCAGCAGCAGGGACATCAGCGATGCTGGCGCTGCTCTGAGGGCTACAAAAAGCAGTGTCTTAATAGGAGATGGTGCTAATGAGCCTTCTTCCACCAGCTGGACAGTCCATACTGCTCAAGACCCTGCCATGTCCTAACATCCTACCTGCTGAACTCAGCTCTCACAGATACATCCTGAAATCCCTATTTAAACAGGACCAGAGTGGCTACAGGGTAGCCTTGTTCACAGGATCACTGAGGCTGCAAGAAGCCTCTGTACGTTTCCAACAAAAGCTGCCTGCTCACAGAAGGTTCAGCAACAGGGTCATGTTCACTTGTTCTCCAAAAGCACTGTCTGCCTAGTCACCAAATGGAAAGAAGGATAAACTCTCATTTATTTTCTAAGAAATAGGTACTGAAGAATGGAAATAATAAATACAGGGGACAGGAGGCATTCGTGGCAAGTTCATTTAAGCACAGATATTGTTCAAATACTAGAGATGAGACATTAAGACTCAGTCCTTCAGATGGCTTCATATAAATCAATGGAATCTCATCACTTGAGACAGAGAAGCCCAGAGAATGTGGGTGGGTGCATTAAATGCTTGCACAACTGGATTTTCTCTCCAAAATGTACTGCTGGCATCAACAGTCATCCCAGTTTATCATCTTCCAAAATAAAGTCATTAATTCTCTTTTTAAGAGCAGGCACAAGTTGCAGTGAGCTGCCTAGCCACTGCTTTCAGAGTCCAAGTCTGAATGAGCTCGGCCTACAAGCCCGTAACAAATAAACTGCTTCTAAATAGAGGGGTATTCCTCAAAAGAGATTGTTAGCTTAGATAACTAAGACAAATGTCCCATTTACATGTTAATTAAACTACACAATTCCCACACGCATTAAAATTACAAAAACGTGTGCTTTACAGTGCACACAGCAAGAAATCTTAAAATTACAGAATCATGGAATATGCTGAATTGGAAGGAATTCACAGTCCAAGTCCTGTTCCTGCACAGGACATCCCCAAGTCTCCCACCATGTGCCAAAGAGCACTGTCCAAACATTTCTTCCTGAGTTCTGTCAGGCTTGGTGCTGTGACCACGATTTCCTGGCCACCTGGGCATATTCTGATTTGCCCAGCCTCTGTCAGTCAGCACCTCCAGGTCCTTCATTAGATCACACACAACTTTTCTTTGTCTGTGTGATTGGTACATTTAACAAGAAAGGTGGCATTATGCAAAACAGACCCCCTCTTGTTATGTTTGCATCTTTGTCCTAAATAATTGTATGGTATGATCACAGACTAATGCTTGTCATCCTTGGGACACCAAAGGTAAAAAAGACAATTTCAGTAGTACCACTGAGTTGCATATAGCCTGGACTTGGTGACAATGAAGACACTGGAGATGTCCCACAGCACCCCTGCCTCATAGCAGAGTTCTCTTTTGTTTCAGCATACAATCGCACAAAGTGCTTTTAAATGTTCCACTTGATTGTAAATAATCTGTTTTTCCAAGAAAATAGCAAAATTCTTTAAGTTCCTAGGAAAGACGACATTTTGCTTCCTTTTGTAAAATTTGCTGCATCTTTTTTCATTCTACCTTGGAAGGGTAGGATTCTATCTACCATTGCAGGCACACCAAGTATGAAATTCACATTCCCCTGAATTCAGTCATCATTAAATGGGGAAAGAGATTTGATGAGCCAAATCAGTAACTTCTCCATATAAATTAGCCAAAATGAATGCACAAAGATGAGCACAAAGGTCTTGCATCACAGGTGTTTTGCCCACTTAACAAAAGACTGCAGCTCCAGCAGGCTGATCCCTCCTACAGGAAGGAATAATGGAAATCAGCCATCATCTAAGCAACGTCTGAAAAAAGTATATTAAAATCTTATGGTCCTAATCCATTTCCAAAATATCCTTGTTACTCCCCCAACTATGTGAAGCACTAAATTTCCAGCAGTTTCATTTCTACCCTTCAAAACTTAGGTAGAGTGGAAACAAACAAACAAAAAAAAGATCGCAGAACCCCCTATTCCACATAAAAACTTCAAAGCACACTTTTGTATAAATGATTTAGAAATATTTAAACACTAATAAGCCATAAGAAGCAAAGGAGTATTATGAAATACTTTTTAAAAAAACGGTTCCTTATTTCCTGTCTGGTGATTATGGGAAAATCTGGGGTTCCTGTCAGGTTTCGCCTTAGGAGGGCTGTGGATCACTATTTAAACTGAAATGTTTCTCTGGCAGATGCAGACATTCCATCATTATATTGTCTCACTGGATGGGCAGTATTGCACATGAGATGTACCATATCTTCATCATGAACGTGCTGTAATAGCTAACAAGAAAAATTGTATTTGATTTATTTAAGCAGAACCAGCGTATATATTAAGGGTATGACATGTTCTGATGAATCAACTAATTTTTCCTTCTCTTTCATTTCCTCTGGAACTTCAAAGCAATCAAATGTTGTTTATGCATAAAATTTAATCCTTTCACCAATCTATAGTTTGATTGAATTTGCATACTCTATTTCCTACAAGTCAATGTGAAGAGAGCCTCATGTAATTGAAACCATTTCCCCTCCAGTCCTCCTATCTTTGTTGCAGTATTTTCTATTAGTAGCTCTATTATGCCTAATATCTGTAATGTTGGCAGATTAGAATTTTCACTTAATGCAACCTGTATTTATAAACCAATAGGATGAAAAAAAGAACAAATACAAGAAAGAGGAAATAATTACCTGTCTTTGATGCCACACAGATCAATGTGCAAATCACTAAAATTCCCCAGGGAGCCTTGCTGAACTAAAATGAGGTCCTTGGGCTGGTTATCAATAAAGATGAGCCTCATACAGCCTTGAAAAGCAGTAATGGGATTTAAACACTGTGAATCGGTGAAATTGTCAGGGCACCCTGTGGAAAAAAGAGAAGAGGCAGAGAAGAATATTGGAATGTTCAACTATTTCTGCTGGGATTTCCTGATGCAAGAACTCAGAGGCTTATTATTCCAAATGTTTTTATTCCTTCTGCTATGCAACCTCCTGTGTTATAAATCCTCCAGTTAGGACAAGAAAAAAAAAATAAAAGAAGCCAGCTATTCAAAGTATCACAGTATGAGGTTTTCACCTTGTGAAGCATACTTGTGTTGAGCAAAATCAAAACGGGATTTTTTTCATCATCTTCAAAGTCCACAGTTGATCGCAACTAAAACATGAGTTGTTAAAAGAGTTGTACTAAATGTAAAATCATTTTGAGTTAAATTCTGCTGCTGAAGCAATGTGCAGATGAAATCTTGTGGGCAGCAAGAAAGCCATTTGTATCTGAACTTCCCCAGTATTTAGACAGCTCTGAGATCCAAAGCCTCCTGTACATCCTTACGTAGTGCTGTATCCACAGGGTTCATCAAGACCAGAACCATACTACAGTAACCACTACACAGAGATATATTAGATTAAATATATGACAGTTGATGACAGTCCTTCTGTCTAATGTTTGCACTCCACTCCAAAAAGCAGAAGATAGTATTTTTCAAGACATTTTTTTCTGTTTTCTAAATTGAGCTAAACCCATCTTCATTTCCCACAAGAACATTGTACATAAATACCTTTGAAGATTTGAGCTGTAAGCCACCTAAGCACCAAAAAAGTCACTGAGCCTGATCAGTGCAATCTACAGGAACGCTGATAACATTAATAATTCTAAAGCCTTTTAACCAGGAAAATAAACCAAAACCACTCCTGGTTAATATAGCTTTGCAGATTTTGCATATAATGCCAGATAGATGTAGGTACCCATTAAATGTCAATACCAATAGTCCACTTTTACAGCTTTGCTTGCAGTTCTGCTTGTTCTCTCTCTGCCAGGCTTGGCCAGCACTCTTCAACCTGCCCATAGTGCACTGCAATTCAATTCAGTCACAGAATCACAGAACGACCAGGTTGGAAGAGACTCCAAGATCATCAGGTCCAACCCATACCATAACACCTCAGCTAGATCATGGCACCAAGCGCCACATTGTCTTTTTTAAAATACATCCAGGGATGATGACTCCACCACCTCCCCAGGCAAAGCATTCCAATACTTTATTATTCTTCCTAATATCCAAACTATATCTCCCTTGGTGCAGCTTGAGACTGTGCCCTCTGTTTCTGTCAGATGCTGCCTGGTCCTTACTTTTGCTCTTAACTGCAAGAAGTGCACCTAGGGAGAACTGAGTGGTGAGCATCTGAGGATCTGCATCACGAAAACCTCTTGGAACAACCTACCTCCAAAATAGTAGCTGTTCCCAGAGTAGATCCTTGACACAGTGGTTGCATGGCTGGCAGTGGCAGCGTCATTATCCAGTGTCAGGGTAATACGATGCCTCCTGGCATTGATGGCAACAGAATGCCAAAGCCCATCATGGAGATTAGTTCCTGGCAAAAGACGTGCAAAGTGAAAAAAAGATGTGCAGGAGACAATTGTCTTCTTCAAATCTCCTTTTGCTTTCAACTTGTGACCACAAATATGCAGTTGAGCTATACAGAGTGAGGACTGTAGCTGAAAAGAACTCTGGAAACAAGCTGGCATAGAAGAAAGGGTCCAGGAAAAGGGAAGATTTGAGAGTAACCTGGTACTACTGCAGGCATTCATCAGGCTAGCCCGATCCTTCACTTTTCTGGTAGCACACTGTTACCATTTTGGGGGTATTGATGTTTATCTTCAGCCTGTTGTAAACGTTTACAAGTCCAAAAGTGTGCAGAGATCTCCACTGAGCTTCTGGCGCTAAACACATGCGTGAGGGTGCAGAGGATTTGATTCAGTGAGACATTCATAGCCTGTTCTCAGGCTCCAATCTGAAACCTGACTGACTCCAGTAGGTATCAGTAAGATTTGTGTTTCTTAAAACCCTCCAGCAGCAATGCAGAACACAGCACTATTAATGGATGTACAGAAGCTGGATTTCTATATGAATGTTCTGAGAACTGAGATTGTTGCTCTGACCAGGAACCTCTAAAGGCTGAGAGATATACTGGGCAGTCTCTTTCTCTTCTAGACACTCCTGAAAAATATGAATTAACCTGTCTTGTTTGCTTATTCTGAAAATCAGTGCTGCATCCTGTGGCTCCTGAAATACCACCACAGAGCTATGAAAAAACTCCACATCCTCTATTTTGACAGCCATGTGAATCAGTGGGCAAGCTTCTGAACCCACACACAGAGGTGCAGATCAAAAGTAACCTAATTACAGTTCAAAATATGCTACCATCAGGCTGAAGTCACTGAGATCAGGCACAGACAACTAGTATTTACCCCCCACCCTAACAGAATATGTTTGTTAATGTTGCTTTCAGAGAAAACAAACAAGCACTTAGGAACACAAGGAGGTGTGAGAACAGCTCAAAACAAAATTTAAAAAACAGTGGGTGTTAGATGTGTGTAAAGCCATTTTACCATGAATTTCAAAATGAGACTACTTACTCAGTAATGGCTGTTAACACATCACAATTACCATAGAATTAGAGGCTGGTTTTCCAGCAAAAAATGGATGGTTTTTCAACTAGAACAAGTGCATTTTGAGGTGGAATATGTTAAGGTCTGAAACTATTACAAGAGGAAATAGATCCATTTGGGGGAAAAATAGGTCCATTCTTGAGCAAGCATGAGTTTATTGTAAGTACCTGACATCTGCAGAACATGGCACATGCACAAGTAGGCAGTTTAGCATGTTTCGGATAGGCTGGACCCAGGTTCATCATTTCAGAACTACATAAAAACAAACACACCCAACCAAATATTGCCATTGTCTCAGCTTTGTCAACAATTTAATTAGGATTCAGTAAAGGCTGGAATCTCAGTTTTCAGTGTTCAATTGTAGCAAGCTATGACTTTAGCAATCTACATGAGTAAGGATAAGTGCAGAGCTGCCTCATTTTCTATCATAAAGGAGAATGAAACACGCATGCAGAACAGCTCTGCTTTGACAACTCTGTCAGTTTTTTATCTCTGCTTCTTTTAATAGATACATCTGCCCTCTTTTAGTCTGTACAGAGAATATTTTAATATTACAGTAATTTCACACTCATAAGCTGCACCTGGTTATAAGCTGCACATCCGGGTAGCTGGGAAGACCACAGAATTTGTCCATAAATAAGCCCCACCGGGTGATAAGCCACACTTTAAAAAAAAAAAAATAAAAAAATCGAGGATCCATGTGCAACAAAGTAACAAGTTAGTAACAGAATTGTGCAATCACAGGGTTTTCTATCAGGTGCACAATTTATAAACAGTTTTCACAGACTGGCAAAGCCTTTAAACGCAGCCCCAGGCGCCCTCTCTGTGCTGCGGGCCCCGGCACTCCTGCCCCCAGCGCTGGCTGCCACGGCTCCCCGTGCTGCTCAAAAGCGGCGGCTCAGCAGGCTGGCCATGCAACGCCAGCAAAAAGTGGCGGCAAAACACTAAGCTGGCAAAAAGTGGCGCAAAAAGTGGCGGCAAAGTGGCTTGGCTTAGTGCAAAGGCAACAAAGGAGTGGCTCCCTCCCCTGCCTGCTCACACTTCCGGGTTGGCATTTTGCCGGAATTTGTCCATAAATAAGCTGCACCCAGTGATTAGCTGCAATTCCGGGATCGGCTCAATTCTTCAGTGAAATAGGTGCGGCTTATCAGTGTGAAATTACTGCACATGTTTTTAAACATCTGCCCTTTTAGACAATTTATTATTATTGTTGTTGTTATTATCATCATGATATTATTATTCCCCCAAATTTTAGATCAGAGCGGCAGCCCTATTTTACCCTCTTGCATCCCACCAGCTTCACTACACAAAGGAACTTGTAAAGTGGTAAGAAAGCCTAATAGGGAGTGTAAGGAGAGGAAGCCTGTGGTCAGCCACTCTTCTGAGTGTAGCATAAAGGGAGAGCCCAAAGCTACAGTCAGAGAAAGAAAATCAGCTCTGAGCCTCCCTTAACTTCTGCTGGGGAGAGAGGCCATGGCTGAGCTGGCTCCCAGCTGATTTCAGCACAGTCTGAAGATGGGAACAGGAAGGTCTTCATGTGACCTGACTAAAGAAAATTGAGTGTGACTGCTTAAGAACAGAGAGGCTCAGCTAACTGTCAGCGAGATTGAGTCTGGAGATTTCAGGATGCCAATTTTCCAAGCTTAGATCAAGCTGAATAGAGCAGCTTTACCACTGGAAAGCAAAAAAAAATTTAAAAGAGAAAGGAAGATTGGGTGTTTCCTTATTGCCTGATCCTTTTATCCCATGGAGCTGAACCTTTGTATTTTAGAAGGAGACAAGTGAAAGTAAACAAAAAAATAAACACCTTCAGTGATTTCCACTGGGTTCTCAGTCTCCTTTTGAATAAGCAGCATCAATCTCCCACCATGCAGGTAAACCAAGAGATGCCCTGAGTTTTCAGACAGCTCAGTGAACAGGAGTAAGCCATCTTTATTCCACGTTCTGAACTGGAAACTGACTGACAAACCATCAATTTGAGCAGTGCCGGGGAGCAGCAAGTAGCTTCGGCTGGTGCTCACAAAGGTGATTGGAACAATCTGTGGTTCTGAGCAAGAAAAGGTCACATTCCCCTGCAAAAAAAAAAAAAAAAAAAAAAAAATCAAACATATTCAGCATGACATTTTTTTTCAGTCATCCCAAAATATCTTTAGTTAAATAAACTCATTGGATTTCTAATCACCCTCGAGGCTGAAATAGGTATTATTATTCAGACACATATCTTTGGAAATCAATAGCAAATATATCTGTCCATGCTAGGAAAACATACCTAATGTCAAAATTTTACTTTTAGCTCAAATGGTGAGAATCAAAAAAATCAAAATCTTACTTCTCAGAAGAATCTAAATGTAATCAAATGTCCTTATCAATGCCACACATTAGTTAATTATCTCAGTCACCCAGCCCTGAAATCAATGGTGTAATTTGCCCGGAAGAGAAGCACATTTACTCAAAGCAGTCTGCAGAATCTGCACCAGCTTGTATCACTGTAGCTGGTGGAAGAAATGGCTCCATCAGTCTGCTCAGCCACTGTAGATTACCCCACCAGGTCAATCAGACCATGGTATAAAACCTTAACAGCATATAAAGCCAGGATGCACTTAAGGAGCCACATCTTTCAAAGCCACTCCAGGAGACTGTTGCAGCCAGCTGCTTTGAACTTGACTGCTTTGTAAAATACCAACTGTAATCTGATAAAAACATCAGAGTGTAAGGCTTTCTCCATGATAACACTTCTCATCAGAGCCTGTACCTCACTCTAACAGGATAATTATAACGAACAGCACTTGATGGATGTGCAGGAAGCTGCAAAGAGCTTGGGGAATTCCTCTCTGCAATCTCAGACAGGTGATGGAACTGCTTCCTATCACTTTCAAATGTCTTTCCAGTCTTTATTTTTTAAATGGAAAATAAGGTGCCAGAAATAGACAAAGTTACCACTGGATGAAATCTTTGATAGATACTTATCTATATGGAGCTATCTGCATAGAACCTATTCAGTTCAGAATGCTACCTACCAGATTTGGCAAAAGGAACCTATGGGCATATCATATTAGAATGTGTTTTGAGATATAATCCAAAGCTTATCTGAACTCCACTGAACATTAGTCAGGTGGGAAGTGGGATAGAAATTTGGTCTCAGTTTTAAAAAGTTTCTACTGCCTGCTGTGATTTGCCGCCTGAAGAGATGGCACAAACTTTTTTTTGCTGTTGTTACATTTCTACATCAGTTTTTAATCAAATTCAGGCTGGAAGTCCTGTCCTGTGATATGATCAGCAGAGAGTGCTGACTGCAGGGCCAATGCTGGGACATATAACCAGACCTGCTTAACCGGGTCAGACTTTAGCCTCTCCATTGTCTAAACTGAAGCAGAGCAGGTCTCACTCCACCTGCCATAAGAACAGGCAGCTGGAAATGCACAAATGTTGTGCTGCAATATTCTGTGTAAGTGGGATTAAAGGTGATTTGGAAAACAGACAAGAGGTCTGTCTGCCTTTTGGGGAATTCTTTTCATGAGATATTTGTGTTACTCCTATTCAAAAATTGAAATCTCCATGATGTAAGGACCATAAGTAATTGCAGTCAGAGCTAAAACTAACCAGGATTTGTAAAAAAAAAAAGAAAAGGAAAAAAAAAAATTAGCAAAGCAATTGATGCCACAAGAACTTACATCAATTCAGCTGACTAATTTAGGAAAGAAACACCTTAAAGCAGCATTCCAGAGCAAAGCCAGATGATATAGTTAATACACACTAACGTTAGCTGCTGACCTCCTTACACTGACCAACCTGTCTACCTTCCTAGAGACAGTAACAGGAAAACCTGAAAAAAATACAAACACACACACAACTGCTACTTTGAAAAATAATTGTCCACTCTAGTGGGATAGGTTTCCTTTGCAAAAGTTTTTAAATTTGCCATGAGTGTTATTCTCAAACAAATTATTCCAGCAGGTCTCAGTCAGAAAAGTAAACAGCTCCCTCTAAACCTTCATCTAATCATGAGCATTTTGCTTTAATTGGCAGGAGTTCTGGAATTCTCTAGAGTATATGCCAGATTTCTGGCAGACACTTGATTTTATAATTGAACCCAATTTAACTGAAAAGTAAAAGCTCATTGGCTAGGAAATGGGATAAGAACAGTCTAATCCCTTGAGAATTTAAAGGAGATGCTCAGCTCTACCCAGCTGCTGGAAACTCTAGCTATGATTTGGCATTTGAGAATTCCATTGAGTCCATCTCCAGATTGATTAACTCCTCTAACAAGCAGTGAAATCTTTACAAAAGAGTTCTTATTGTTCTTACAAGAGAAAATTTCTGAACCTAAAACTTTAATGGAGATACTTGCAATTTTTCACTGGCTGCCATGACAGTTGTCTTAAGAAAAGAGTGGAAGCAGCCCAGATTACTGCAGGCAGGGTAAAAGCTTATGAGGTTGTTCTTGTTAAAGTGAGATGCTGAATGAACAGGCAGCAGCATGTTACAGCATTTTAAAGAAGAACCAGAGCCTCTCCTATTAAAAGAGAATGGAAGAACACAGTTGCTAAGTGATGGGAATAAAAGTGGATTACATAGAAGATCCTCTGAGCCATAAACCACATCCAAAACTGACTGGAGACTTTCCAGTGACTTCTTTGGGACTTCAACAAAACCTGTATAACTTTAATGAACCATTTCAGTCTTTTCTGGCCTTTCTTCATGTAGTATTATGTACTGTTCACTGAAGAGAGAAGACAGCACCACAGCCAGGACAATTGGTAACAAGTTCCTTATACATCCTCCTTGCTCTCAGAGAATACTAATCAAAAATAATATGCACTTGGGAAATTATTCAAACTGACAGCTGCGCTGCAATTCTCAGCACTTAGCCTACCAGAGGATCCAGGCCAAGATCACAGCTTGAAAACTAAGAACAATAAATGAGTATTTCTGAGCTCTCATTCTACCTGCAAGTTAGAGCATCAAATGGGCACTTAAACTTTCCTCATTAATCACTCTATGGATACTGTCCAATAAAAAAGGTATCTAGCTTTCTGTAGAGGATTAGAAAGGATGATTTCATATGACAGGCAAAGGGACTAAGATCCCAGGCCTGGCTGAGATATAAATGAGGTACACTGGCAAGAATTTCTCCAGCTTGGAAATTGGAGGACTACTTCTAGCTGTGAAGGGACTGAGTTCTCAGACAAATTTACAAGGAAAAGGTGACCTCTGATACAGTTTTAAAAGGATAAGATGAAAAATTGGCATTCAACTCTGAGAAACTGGATTTTTAGAATGAGGGAGGTTCCTTCAAGCCCTGTTTTAAAATTAACTCTCTCTAGCAGAACAAATGTCAGGAGACCCACATATTTCAAATACTTCTCAAGACCATATTGAACACTAAATGAAAAGCAGATCAAAGATAGCAGCTCCAGCCCTCTGAAATACTACTGCAATCTTGCTTCAAACAGGACATGGGAGCACTAAGATGCAGTGCTCCTTCTGTT
This sequence comes from Sialia sialis, assembly GCA_009812075.1. Classification (NCBI taxonomy): domain Eukaryota; kingdom Metazoa; phylum Chordata; class Aves; order Passeriformes; family Turdidae; genus Sialia; species Sialia sialis. The sequence goes on from VRYO01002782.1 coordinate 19,872,902, forward strand.
AGGAGGGGTCCCCTGATTGAGCACCCAGCCCATCCCAGGAGCAGGGACCAGAAGTTCCTGGGTTTCTGTTTCTCTGAGAAAAAAAGTCAAAATGGAAATCTGAAAGCTTTCCTGATCCAAGTTACGTTGAAACTAGCATGGCACTGTGATAATCAATCTCGTGACAGAGGACTTCCCTATCTCCACTTACTGCAGGTATCATGAATTCCACTAAATATTAATTGTTTATCACATTGATTTAAGTTTTTTTACATTACAATAATGGAAAGATCTAACATGTAACAAAAATAGAAAAGGCTTAAAAAACTGAAATGTGACCATGAGAGAATCAGGGATTAGATGCTTGGCTGGACCTTTCCAGATGTTCTTTACCTCAGACTCCTAAATTGTCTGTGTCACTGGCCAGAAGCAGAACAAAGGATTTTACCATTTTTATGCCCATAGTAGCTGTACATTATTGCTTCATTACAAGGTGCAACAATTAAGAGATGGTGACAAAAGATGAGAGCAAATACAGAAATGTTTTGGAAACATTCTACGTCATTTTCCTCAGACAGGAAAAGGGGGTAAAAAGACCACAGGAGGAAAAAAACACGTACACAGAAAATAGTGACCACTCAATATTTCCTCTCTGTGATGTACTGACTTTGTCTGGATGCCAGCTGCTCAGCAGGCCCTCTATCACTCCCCTCCTCATGAAGTGGGGGGAGAAAATGAAGTAAGGAAACCCTCTCGTGTCAAGAAAAAGGCAGTTTAATAAACCAAAAGCAAAGGCTGCACGCAGAAGCAAAGGAAAACCAAAGATGTACTCTTCACTTTCCATGAGCAGGTGATGCCCAGCTACTTCCTAGGAAGCACAGGGTTTCAGCATTTGTACAAGTTGCTGTACAATAATAAATGCCTCTTCCCTTCCTTTTTCTCTTGGCTTTTATTGCTGAGCAGACTCATGTGGTGTGGAACACCCCACTGATCATTTGGATCAGCTGTTCTGGCTATGTCTCCTCCCAAGATCTCACCCACACCCAATCTCCTGCTCAGGGGGAATATTCGCTTTAAGCAACAAGTAGGAATGAAGCCAGCCTTTCAAATTCACCTTGCCAGAAGTGAATAAGATAGATGTCTTAAATCAAACTGGCAAATTATTACAGTCCAAGTCCAATTTTTGCTCTACTTCAAGGTAAAGTGATCTACAGCTTATTAGTTTTTATTGCCTGGAACAAAACACAGAAGCAAGGAGATTTTTTTTCTTCATTATTATTATGAACACAGAACCACATCTCCCTTAAAATAGAAAAATGTATAGAAAGCAATTCCTATCAGCTTTTTTCTGATTTTTTATGTATTAGTTTCCTTCAATAGATGTTGCTTCTTAAATTCCAATTATCTGTGTATCATAGCACAACATCAGCCTAAATGGTTGGTGTGAGCTGCACACAATCCAGGCTCCTGACTGTAATGGGGTGAGCTTGCCCCCTTCTGTTATGCCAAGTGCCAGAGAGTTCCTGAGGCCTCACCAATTGGAATAATACCATAAAAGATATACTAAGGCCTTGGCTTTACAGAAAATTACATTTTTTCCCATTTTCCTTATCCCCTGCTAACTCCTGTGACAATAATTAGCCATCTCTCTTCCTCTCCTACAGGGACTAACAGCCTTATCACCTCCCACCTTGAAACATTCTCCTCTGCTCAGCAGGCATTAACTGCCCTACTCATTCAATTTGACTATCCAGATAATGTAATAAATGAAACCCTGAACAATTGTTTCTAACCTCTAATTTGCTGAAATCTGATGACTCTCAAAAAAGCCTTGTTTGCTCAGAAACATGTCATTTTTCCTGCATGTCATCCAGTCTTATTAAAAAAGTATGATCTGCCTCCCTAACAGACTTGATTCACTTGTTGTCATCACAACTATCTAAATCCTGACACAAAGAAATTTTTTATCAAGGAGTTTATTAATGCAGCTATGTGCTGGATTATACATTTGCACACTAAAACTCTTTGGAATTGTGGACTAGGCCAACTGAAATCAATGAGAAAGATGTCATTTAAACAGACTTTATTTCAAGACCTCAATTGAGGTGACACACTTAATTTCTTTCAAAATAATCCTGTTACACCTGTCAGCAACAATAAAATAGAACTTTAGAATGAATGCTATTTATATAGACTTCCTTGCTATTCCACACTGCAGGTAGAATGCAAAGAAGACTCCTGTAAAGACCCAGACAGCACACAGAAAGACAGAAGAAAATAGAAAAACCTGTTTTTAAAAGGAACAAATATTTCTGCAATCTGAATTCACCTGCATTATCTAAAAAATAACAAATACAGTTCTCTCTAATCGTGTGACCCAACACTTCCACTAAATAATTGAAACTTATTCTTAATAAAATAAAATGAAAACTTTTTTTTTTTTCAGAAATTTAGACATTTTTTAGAAACTCAACTTGGTCCACAGGAAGTTGTGAAAAACATCTGACTAAAAACTTCCAACATTTTTATATATGATTACTGTAGTCTTATTGGAGTGCAAAAAATAAGAAAAAATCTAAGTTGTGATTCTCCAAACCCTACAAGGGGCCTTCAAAAATCACCAGCCTGATGTTCACAGGTAGATCAAGACTTGCCAGAGCACTTTAGTAGAACGAGACATTCGCAGACAAGTGAATTCTTCTCAGGATGAAGGTATCTCAAATCAGCTTAATAAAATAGCATGTTTGGATTCTCTATAAAGAGAATGAATTATTAGTTTACATTCTCCTGTCACTAGGTATCTTTCCTTGCTCTTTGATGCTGGCAATTGGTTATTTCCCCAAGGCACTAGAGTGATACATTTACATGTCACCACATCCCTCTCTGTGCTGAGCTGTCACTCTCACATTCAACATGGCAGGCCAGCATGGAAATTCAGGCATATCTCAGAGCTGACAACTTCTGCCTTACAGCACCCTGCACTCCTCTCGAGCCAGCACAGGGTTTGCTCTGCTAAAAAAAAATGCAACTCCAATTTCTATTAGCCAGAGGTAATGGAAGAGAAAGGGAGATCGTGCTTTTCTCAATTTCAGTGAATAAGTAGGGTGGAACATTGAGAAGACCGAACACAGCATGTTTTCATGACCTCCTAATTTCTTTTCATCAGCTAGACAACCTCCTACTTTGGCATCACAAATCAGTGAAGCACAAAAACAACTTAGGACCCTGCCACAGGTCACATTTGAGCAGTTTCTGAAGGTGCAACCAGAATCTACCATAAAGTAACCACTGGTGGAAAGGATCTTATATTTTCAGGATGCTATGGCTATTTTTTCTCTTATCTACTCCCTCAACCAGATGCATTTAGCAATTCTCTATATATTTATCTTCCCTAAACTTGCCCCATCTCTTCCTGCACCTACAGTCACTCTAACAAGCACAAAATCCCTCCCTTCTCTGTCCCAGATACCAACAGGTCAAATTTTCTTCTGTGAAGATCAGTTTCTCTTCAGCTTCTTGTAAATGTGGCTCTTACTTGAGTATTTTCTTGCCCCTGCTTAATTGCCCAAGAAGTGTAATTGCTGTGCAATTTCTCATAATGAGCAGTCTGCACTTCTCTTATGCTGAGAAGACATTCAGTAAATAGGGCAAACCTTTACATTACTATTTTAAAGCATTTTATGAGGTCTTCCAAGGGTCCATCCTTTGACCATGACAGTGGTTAATTACAGAAATTTGACTTCTCAAAACCTTTTGCAGTAATTGCTTGGAAAGGACATAGATTCCGTATCATTGCCCCACATTCAATGATCAAGGGAAGGGAAAATAAAATGTACAAAAATCCTCAAACAAACAAGCACCCCCATAAACAAAACCAAAAACCAACCACCAATCAAACAAATATCCCAGAAAAACCCCAAAACAAACAAACAAACAAAAAACCCACAAAAACCAAAACCAAAAAAAATCAAAGAAACAAAAACCCACAAAAAACCCCAAAAAATAACAACAACCAAAAAAAAAACACCAAAAAGAAACCAACAAAAAACCACCAAACCGAAAAACCCAACAAAACAAAACCCAAGAAACCACAAAGCCTACAACATGCCATCAGGGAGAGAAGAAACCCCAGAGAGACGAAAGATAGCCTGTCCAAACTGACAGTGCTATGTAGGGAGGTTAAGTATCAGGCAATACAAAAATGGAATTCTGAAGGCAAGTTCCAGTTCAAAGAGACAGGCTGCCTCGTTATCTTGAGATGCCTTCTCAAGGGGATTTATTGCAAGTCTGAAAACTGCAAATGAGTTACAGAAAAGAAGAGGCAGAATGATAATCACAGCCACCACCCAAGAGTACAATACATACTACAGCACTCTGTTATTGACAACCTGTGTTTCCTTCGTCTGACTTTAAATGCAGCTGGTTTGGGACCATTATTTATACGGGTGAGGAACTACTAAAAGGAAATCTATACCTCCAAAGCTGGTGTATCATTCTCCTGCTTGTGTGAAAGATGTCAAAAGTAAAAAAAAACCAAAGCTGATGGGTATGAAAACCTCTAAGTTTGGCTCACTGACTGTGGCAACGTTCACAAACACAGAGTGAAGCAGAGAGTGAGTGTTGAAGTTTATATGCCTTTGGAGGCAAAAACTGATGTCTCTAAGCATTAATGGCTTCCTAATCCCAAACCAACTGGTTTGTCATCAATTATCTTTTGCTAGGAAACAAAGGGACTAACAATGCAGAACCATCTTAGGTGATCTCCAGCTTGTGGGAAGAGAACGTAAATATGCAATACTATTTTGGACGGAGTAGTTCCAAGTCCCCCCTACATTTAATTATTCTTCTGTGCTGATCCTTTCATTGCATTTCCACTTCAGACAACCTTAGTGACTACAAAGACATGAAGCTTACAGCTCCCTGTGGAAAGAGCTTGTTGCTTAAAAACCTCAATGCACTTTGACTAAAAGCATTTAGTGCAGAATATCTCTGGCAGGCAAAAGACTACATTTAACAAGAAGAAGTTATTTTAATTTGAGGATGTTAATTGCTAATGAGTGGGAAAGAGAAGAAAAGGAAAAGGAGATCAGCCTGAATAACCAAGTACCTGAGAGTTGCTAGAAATAGCAACTAAGAATGTTGAAAAACAGATTTACAGGGCCCATTTCCTAAAGAAGGGTGTTCATCTAAGATTATGAGGCACTCTGAGTGTGGCAACCTTTCCATTCACTTTGCATACCCAAGCGTCACAGCCACAGCACAGAGCAGCTCATAAAGCTTGAAAAATGCAGTACAGCAGCTTGCCTCTGGAAACCATAGTGTTTAAATCATCACTTATGCGAAAGAGATTGAAGGATGGAGGCACATCTCCACTACCTTAAATTGAGAGAAGGAGCTGGATTCCTAGACCTTTCATCTAGCATTGTCTGAACCAAGCGTAGTGATAAGTTTCATAGCATGGGGCCACTCAGACAATGCCCTTCTGAGAAAAAGTGTATCTCAAAACTTTGCTGTTCCCTTCTAGAAAGGCCTTCCCATTATCCAGCCAGAAAAATAACCAGATGTTTAATGACCTAAGAAGCAGACAAGGGCTCTTCGCTCCCCTCTTCAGAAAGAAAGCTGAGGGGAAAAACACTTTAACACAGTTCATAAGATTTGTGCCTTTGAGTCCTCAGTCAGCACAATCAGACTCAAGATTATTGAAGCAAAGTCTCTTGGTCCCAGGGGAATATCCTGGAGGCAGTCTTGACTGCCAACACCACAGTGAGGAACTTCTCACCCATCACCTTTCCATTTTCCAGCTCCCTGTGTATTCAGCCTCGCCCTAGGCAGGGAAAGCACAGAAAGAACTTCCTTGGTCTTCTAGCTTGCTTTGTTTTAGGTTCAGTGTATTCACACACATTGCTAGAAACTAGAAGATGCCATGAGAGCCAGAAGCAGTTTCATCTCCGTGTTCTCCGAAGACACAGAGTTAGCCAAAAGGCATTTATCAAAGCACAGTGTAGGAGTGAGGCAAAAGCTGGACAGAGATGAATTATGTACAGTTTGCCAAGGCTTCATGGGAGTGTAGTTCACTCTTCTTGCAAAACAGAATGTTTGTCATTTTTGTGATAAATTTAAATATATCTGTAATTTTGAACATTATTACGTGTTAAGTTATATTTGTGGTTTATGTTATCAAGCTGGATAAGACTGTAGTTCCTCTTGCTTTGCCTCTATCATTCCACATTTAGAGACAGTAGTACAAAGTCAATGGTTCTCAGAACTGCCAATACACTGAATATAAGAAGCAGCACAAAGGAGACTATTTCCAGAGATAACAGGAATATTTTTTCTCCTCTATAATAGGAACTGAAGTATCAAAGTAGAATTCTGCTCTTGCTGTACTTCCCAACAGTGACAGAGAATGGTTCATAAAATAAGATTTTATCTGAGTTAACCAGGAAAAAATCATTATGACTTCTATCATGTCATTAAATACACACATTTTTATCTTGAAAAAAAATAATTAAAATGTTTCCCCAAGCAAATTTAAATACATCAGGAAAATCAGAGAAATGCATTGGTTTCCACATGTATCTCTCAATAGCTCTCACCACAGGAGCCAGTGCTGGCTGGTGTTAACCTCAGCAATATCATTTTAACAAGCTTATTATCCCCACAGCTATCCAAATGTGAACTCTGCTCATTCAATGCAGCCAGCAGCACCAAGAGAGCACAAAAAGCATGGAAGCAAAGAAGGAAAGCACAAGGCACAGCCTCTTACCACAGTATAGATCTGAGGTTTGCGTCTTTTGGCCAGGTCAATTATATTGACTCCGTTGTAATAAAGGTTCTCAATGCACCCATGGAAATTTTTCCTCTGAAAGGTTCCTGGCTTGCCTGGGACAGGAATCCCTCCAAAACTGAGCTTTTGGAAAGAATAAGAACAGCATTATTTATAATATTATATGTATCTGGATATGTATATATTATATTACATTGTATTGTCATCCCAAAAGCAAGAGAGCAGAGCCCCACTCCATACATCCACTTGGGGTATTATTTAAGGACCAGCTCCCACCAACATCATCACTGGGAGCATGAAGCAGGGCCTGGCCACCTCTCAGGGGAAATTACAGCCTGGCACAGAGAGCTCACTGCTTTGGGAGCAGCTCTGAAGTGCCTTGGCACACCAACCTAGTGCCCCAGCTCCCCTCCAGGAACACCTCCACACAAGGAAACCTTCCCAGGGTGTGCAACCCACAGCCCCACTGGCACAGAGGTGCAGCTCACAGTGCTCAGGAACCTCTGAGAGATGGGGGAATAAACTCTCCCTGCCCTCAGAGCCCTGGTTTGCCAGGGAGCTGCAGTCACTCCTTTCCACCAGGCACGTGTCTGAGCAGTTCTGGTTGCAGCCAGAGGAAGGTAGTATCACATACACAAATACCCCATTTGCACCCTGCAATTTCACTGTGCTTTGGCCTTTACAAGAGTCACATGTGGCATTTGGGACTGAGCTTTGTAATGGAGAGGTTCTGCAGGCTCCACATTTGCACAAAACTTCTGCTGTGGTTGTCTAAGTACTGGTGGATGTTAACTCTGCGCAGGTTACAGCTCCTCGCTCAAATGGAGGGCTGAAAGCCCTGGGAGGACAAAGAGGCTAAGAAAATAAAGCTGCCCAAATATGGCATAATTGTTTAGATTCTGAAGAAAAGAGTAAAAATGTAAGAAAAACAAACCCCACAACTCAAAAAAATTGTGATAATCCTACCTTCATTTTCCAAATGTCACAGCTCATTTCTAATTAACTTCACTGACCTTTCTGGCAAAGCATTACTGATGGTACCACTAAAGTTTTACTCATTTTTCCCATCACAGCCAGCAGCACTGTGAGTGATACAATGCAGGTGAGCATCCTGCAGCCACCACACTTGATCAGGAGCTGCAATCCTGCTGCATCCACTGCAGCAAGAGCATGAACTGCTGTGTGGCATGCATGTTGACATGCTGATGGCTGTTGGAACCTGGTCAGCCCTATTCCCCTGACAGAATTCCCAAAGCCTTACTCAGTTCATGATTACAAAAATAAAGGGCAATTTGGGGGTTATTTTTCCTCCCACTCCACCTAACAAGCTGGGATATGTAAGCAAAGGAAATCTCCCTGGGTAACCTTGAAAACACTTACTAGAAAACAAGTTCTTAATGAACGTGCACTTCAGTTGTTTTAATTGATCACTTCAGAGAAATAAAGAGTGAACAGACTGCTACTTTACATCACTTGCATGTTTGTTATTGGCATGAGGGCTTATCTGGTAGAAATGTTTTGGAGTTTTTTTTTTTCCCAATGAGAATCATTAGGTCTTTCTAAAACACCAAACTTCCTTTCTTTCATTTTCTATTCTTCAAGTCTCCTGCTTTGGGACTCTGTACTGGGGTTTCAAAATCAGAAGAAAAATCAATATCAATTACATCAAGGTATTATTAAGAAAACAGTTTCCATTGTGATGGGTAATAATTTTAATTACGAAAGTAATGATTTTATTACCCTCAGTAAGGTCTGTAATCCCTAAAGTGTGCTGAGATAAACTTTCAGTATACTGCATTGCTTCAACGTTTGACTGAAAGACTGTCTCAGTGCAAATGGAGAAAAAACACACTGTGAGAAACTAAGCTCAGGGGATAAGGTCTGAGTGCCACAGTGGTTGGTGGTGATGCAGATTTACAACACCTGAAGATCTTTTCTACCATGTTCCCTATTTTGGAACATCTGGAAAAATCTTCTGCAAATTACATTGGAGGCTGAGTTTCCCCTAACTGGAACCAAGCAAGAGGTAAGAAATTTTATTATTTTTAAATTAGAAAAACTGATGACTCAATTATTTGGCTTTTCTCAACTCCATCTTAAAAGAACTTTTGGCACCTAATAGTTCAATCTAAAGCTGTTGCAGAATCCCACTGCTCCAAGTGCTGCCCATACTAAATATGCTCATGATTTGGTAGAGCAGCACCAGGGGACAGGTACCACTCTCTCCACCCTGCTTTGTGAAATGCAAGGAAACTAATTTCATCTGGAAGATGAGAGAAGGAGAGAGCAGGCGCCTACCACCACTGGGCCGTCTGCTTTTTTCCCTTGGGTGTGCTGGAAAACGATCCTTTCTGGAGAAATGAATTCCAAGTGCAAAGGGAAAACTTGTGGTCTCTGAAGCAGTGAACCATGCCATCTCAACACATCCAGGGTGATGGCTCTGTACAAGGATGACCCTGAGCCCTGTGGGCAAGGGAGGCTTGGCAGAGGAGCACAAAGGGATAAAGTTGAACATGGGTAATTCACACTCAGGTGTGCGCTGATGGCGAGATGAGGAACTGCCTTGCATACAGACATGATGCTATATAGGGTTTTATGTGCTTTTTAAACAACTATCTCTCACAAGCACTGAACTGCGGGGGTGACACAAACTGCACTCTGCCGCACGTTGGTCTCATCACACCAGGCTCGGGTTAATGGGCAGGCAGGATGTTTCCTCTGCTCCGTTCTTCCCTGCTGAGCTGCTCTGGGTCCCTAGATCGGTACACTCTGCAACATGCTCAGATGTGAAGGGGCCTGGGTCAGAGCTGGTGGTTGTGAGAATCATAGAATCACAAAATTGTTAAGATTGAAAAAGCCTCTAAGATTGAGCCTAACCCAGCACCATCATGTTCATGACTAGACTATATCCCCAAGTGCCACTTCCATACACCTTTGGAACACTCCCAGGGAATTCCACCACTTCCTTGGGCAGCCTATTTCAATGTGTAACCACCCTTTCAGCAAGGAAGATTTTCCTTCTATCCAATCTAAACCTCCACTGCCACAACTTGAGGCCATTTCCTCTCATCCTGTAATTTGCTGCTGGGGAGAAGAGACAGACGCCCACCTCACTAAAACTACTTTGCATTCTGGAGGACTTCCATTCCTGGTGGGAATACAATAATTTTCACCTGTTCATCTCTATATGCAGAGCTGTAATTCAAGCAAGTGATGTCTGGACAGAGGGACAACTCAGGGCTGGAATATCCCCATAGCCACACTCAATTCAGTGCAGGGATGGTGCACAGCGATGCCATTAAAATCATACTGGCAATGATAACACAGCTGCTCCCTGAGCATTTGACTAGAAACCAGGCTGTGACTTCTCATTTATTCAAAGTCTGCCATACTTCGAAGTGCAAACATAATGCAATGCATATTTGCACAGAGATTGGCCACTTTCTGATGCAAGCATATGTGGATTTACACTGACATAGTTTATGCTGGTAAAGAATGAAAGGAGCTCTCTAGGAAGGAAATATTAAATAATGATCTTTCATGGAAAGAAATAGCTCATAGGATGATTGCTTTCCATCATAATCATTTTAGAGCAATTCAAACCTCAGTTCACAGGTTATAACCTAAAGGGCTTTACACACCTCATAATCAATATCCAGGTGATCTGAATCCCCCTTGGTCCGGAAGTGCTGGGTGTACTTGTCCACTGTGAAGTTCACTTGCTTGTTGAAGCGTTCTATGAGAACTGAGTGCCAGTGCTGGTCATCCAGGAGGCTTCCCAGGGTGACAGACGTGTGGCTGTTACTGAAGTGCAGGTTGGAGTCGCCTGGAGTGGCACAGAGAGGCAGAAGACACCAGAGTTACCTCCAGTCTCTTAACTGGAGCATGGGGACTCAAGGAAAGCACAGAGCAGAGCTCCAGGATGCAAGGCAGGACTCTTAGACCCTTTTCAAAGACTGCCTTAGATTCCTTGGGTCTCTTAGATAAATGTGTGTATACCCCCCACACCTTACATGATCCAGGAGGTGGTAGTGATACTGCACACATTGCAGAAGGCAGGACATTACTACTTACTACTCTGTACCCGTGGTTCTGCCAGGTCTTTTTGGTCTGGTGGCTTAAGAGCTTCCTTTGTGTAGCACCAAAATCTGTCTAATCACATTAACAGACCACTCCTGACACTTCACTGTCAACTCTGTGCTTTCTGCTTTTTAACAAGAAAATTGTACCTGTCCATTTTCACTGGGAAAAAGGCACAAGTCAGTGAAGCAGTAAGAGTGTTTTGTTCTGCTCACATAAATTCTTAAACCTGGCCAAGCTCTCCAAAAGTAGAGATCACAAATCATGAAAATATTTAGTCCCTAACCCATTAATTTCAAGAACTCTCTGTTTTCCAGCTGACTACATGTCTGAACACTTCAGAGCCTCTCCCTATCCTGTTTTATATTCGTGCAGAACACAGAGAACACATGCTCCAAAACTGATACAAGCAAGACGCAAGCAGATTCGAGAGAAGTCATCAAAACCCTTGCCCATGACATATGAGGACCTGAAATGGCTAAAATTTTGCACACTTGGGGCTAGAGCTGAAGAAAAAGCCCCACTCATCTCAGAATACACATATGTAACAGCATCTCCTCTGGAAGAAGTTACATAATATAATTAACTGTGCTATATTTTAATCCTAGCACAAAACATTTTTAAGAGGACAATTCAGTGGGGTAGATTCCCCCATTCAGAGCTTTGGGATGTAGATTTTTGTTCCAAGTAACATCCAAATCCCAAATCAGAAAATGATGCATTATCATTTCCAATCTTTGCCAAAGAAAGAAAGAAGGAAACAACGAAAGAAAGCACAACTTGGGGACTCAACAACTAATGAGCTTATATAAAAATGAAGTCCAACAGCTGTGGAAATTAGTTACTGATTTTTAAAACAAACATAATTAAGCACAAGGGGAAAAATGCCCAACTCAAACCCCTCAGTATGAGAAACATGAGTCAGCAGAGACTGCTGAGGCCAGTGCCACGGGACACCCACAGATGAAACCAGTGAAGATTTTGCAGTAAGGCTGGGAGAGGGCGTATGATCACTCCTACTTCAGTTTTCTCAACCATTATCAAAGAGCTTCAGTGTATTTATCAGGGGAAACAACAAACATCCTTCTACAGAAAAAAATTAATCCAGCCTTTCCTCTGATGCTCTGATCTAACACGATCGTACAGTCATAGCCTTACAGATATTGAAGCAGGAATAATCACAGTTTTCAAGAAGGAAACATAGAGCACTGTGCACAATGTCTTGACTAGAATGCTATCATTGAAATTCTGTATTCTCAGCTCAGCTCTGAATCATTGAGTGAATGGAAAAAAATTAGACACAAACCAAAAATAAACCTTTTCTGAAGTCCAAAGACCACTTCCTGAGAATGCTGTCCTTAAAAATAGTACAAAAAACCCACATACACATGCCAAAAAAAAGTAAAGAAGGAGGTATGTGAAGAATCAGAACTAGCCATTGAGAAGTTCTGTCTTGCTCAGCACCAGAGAGAGAAGCCAAGGTCTCTTCTTGGCTCAGCTACTATGTACAGCATGACATCAGCACACATAATGTTCTGTTGAAGAGTCTGCAGATCCTGTCTAATATAAATAATTGGTTTATATGCAAACCAGTAACCCTAGTTACCCTTACCCAGGTTGAGGTGCAAGGAGAGCTTCCCTTTCTGCAGTTCCAAGGTTATGTAGTCTCCACGCTGTCCTTCTCCATGGAACAAGACTCCATCCCCCTGCATGCTCTTGAACTTCAAGGAAACTACATCTTTGAATGTGCTCATAAGCTTCTGATTGAATCTGTAGAGAAGTGAACTTCTGCCATCAAAGTCTGCAATATCTGACTCTGGAAGAAAAAGAAAAAGGCAAAATGGCAAGGAGGGACAGCATCAGATGACGGACTGTATGTTTTCAGTATATTTTCAAATACAATTTGGAGTCATGTATTATCCTGAGTATACAGGATGTAGAGGCCATTTGGGCAACCATATTTCATCCATTTCCAATCCTCTCCCTCTGCTGGAGAAAGGGAACATGAGGATAAAACCAGAACTCCTCTGCACCAGCCTTCCTCATGCAACACTTCTCTCTCATTTAACTTTTGAGAAGAGAACAGGTGCTTCCATCATATTCAGATCTCCAGAACATCCCCTGCCACATTTGCTGTTCATCTCAAATGCAGCCAGGATGTTATTCATTACTTTGAACACTTCAGTACTCACTCCACTTTGTAGCTTCACAAGTGCCTGTTGAGCTGTTCCTGCATGTCAGCCATGCCTGCATCCACCTCTGCATTCAAATAAGGAACCCCTCAGCCTCCAAGGGCTGCCTGCTTGCTGGTGATGGGCATTTATCAGCCATGTTTCTGCATGCAAATTGACTAGGCTGGCAGGAATAGCCAAATATCAATTCAAAAAGCTTTTGAAGAGATTTCATGGGAGCTGGGCATCTAAAACTGATTATACACCTTTGAAAATCCTATTAGAAACATATTTTCCCCTTCAGCCAGCCTCTAAAATCCCAATCATTCTGGTAGGAAACAAGTTTTCTGTTACTCAATTGCAATTAATATTTTCTTTGGCAGCAGCAGTACTGCAGTACTCTCTTTGCTTTATAAAGTGGTCTTTTAAGCAAAACTTATTTTTAAACAAAATTTTAAACATATCTATAACCAGAATATTTCAGGTCGCTTTAAATACTTTTAACTAATATGTTGTACACAACATTGGACTGACATATATTACTTCAATTCCAATTTCTATCCAACTGAAATTTGACACAATTTATGTATACAATATAAATTTTGTCAATTGGTATTTCCTGTTGTTAAGAAAAAAAAATTAAGAATAACAGACTATGAAGAATCTGAATGGAGTAGTTACTAAACTACTGAGGCCCATGCACAAAGCCAAGTAACACCTTCCTAGTGCCCAAGAACGAATGTAGACTTTGTTTGCAAACCATACATTTTAATGACAAAACAAAGCTATCAGTTTTCTATTTTTTTCTGAAAAATAACAGAGAGGTTCATATGATCAAGACTTCCAGCCAGCAACTGTAATTTAAGTCACCTAAATTCCATTGAGAATTCTTTTATCTTCTTAAGCATTAACACTAGTTTCATCTGCTCCTTTTTAAAAACCAAAAATATTAAGAGTTGGGGGGAGCAGGGTTTTAGCAGGTTTTTTTGGTGAAAAATTTAAAGAGGTTTGCAATTAAAAACTATTAAAAGCTCAGAAAATAAACCAGCTGTTAACAATTTGTTACCATGGAAACTACCATGACAATTTCTGCCTGTCAGTATGACAGTTTGTACAGAAGTTTGATGGCACACTTACAAACTTGCATGGAGCACAACATTTAAATTTGATGCAAAATTCTGGAACTCCATAGCCAACTTCATCCCAAATCTGAAGGCAAATGGTTTTTTTAATGAGAATAAAACTACAAAGAAACTCAGTCCTGGGGAAAATTCACTCCTGAATAAACTAAGATCAACTTCTTATCTATGATGTCAGAATTTTAACCTGCTGTTTCCCATCATTTGTGGAACAGTTGCTAATTTGGGAATTATCACAAATATTAAGCATTCCTGCCATCTGTTTTTAACTTATGTTATTAGAATAGGTGAATTAGAAAAAGCTCCTTCAGAATTGCTGACTTCTCTCTATTGACACTTTGACTGCCAGTTTCTATAAAGGGAATTAAATTGGTAGTTTAGTTCTTGTAAATTCCCCCTAACTACATTAAATACTACAATTTGGTTAAAGTAAATCACAAGCATCTTATAAAAATGGTTTCATTTCAACACAGGCAGGAGTTAGCCAATAGCTTATAAAGAATTTACAGTATCTGATTTCCAGAGCATTTTGCAACTGAAGTTGATTTTCCTCCTGGCCCTTAAAACCAAAGGTACTGCAAGAGCAAGGATGCACCGATTCAATGTTGCTGCAAAAGCAGACCTTTTTAAATCTTTTTCCTAAGACCCAAAGCTCCAGCCTAAATTCACCCTTCAGTTCTTGTTCTTAGATCTCCACTTAGCCACAGCATAACATGATTTCTTGAAGAGCTCTCCTACTGACATTTACAGAGTATATCACAAAGGAAAACCTGTTTCTGAAAAGCTCTGCTCCACTAATTATCAGCTGTGAGCACACTGGCCAATAAACAGCCCTGAATGAAATGGGAATATGTCAAATAAATGCTAACACTGGCAGCCAAAAGTCATTAGTGGCAGTTTGCATGACAACAAATCGTTGGTTCCTGTTAAAAACAGCCACTCCAGAAAACCTGCCTAGTGTTTGCTTGGTGTTTATTCAGTCCATGTATGCCCATAACCCTCCTGCAGCAAGAGAATGAGGATCCAAAATGTTTCAAGTCTCAGCAAATCTGTAGTAATAACAGACTAAAACACAACATGTGATTTCATCCTGCACTGCCTGCTGGTGTTCTTATGCTCCCTGAAGACAGACTTTTCTCATTCTGGGCTCTTTTCTACACTGTCCTCACCAACAAGGCTGTTGACAGGCTGGCAGCAGTATGACAGCACCGAGTTTACTCATGCAGCAATCTGCTGCCAACAGCAGAGAGGATATACAGCCATACTTGAAAAGAGAGTCCTTCCTCCAAGTGACTTTGGGCAAAGTGAACACTTACTCAGTAAAGATATTCTACACCAGGAATAACTCTAGGAACAGTTGCCATGTGAGACAGGAGCTTTCAGTCTTGCGCTTGCACCAATGAACAGAATCTTTAACTCCTGGCAGAAGAGAAGAACACAGCTCCTGCTCTGAACAGATGTGTCCCCTGGCCAGTCACAGATTACTGGCTTGAGTGACCCTAAGCATGCCCACTTCCCTCCCAGACACACAACCCAAGGGATGAGTGTGGATGACTACTTCAGAGGTGACTGTTCTGCCACAAACCTCTGCTTCATTTGGGTATTTACCTTGTGCATTTGATTACAAACACTACTGGTCAATGACCACCAGATATTAAACTGTTCTCTGCAATGAGTTCTTTTCTGTCATATAGGAAGGCAAAGGAGAGGATGGAGAAAGGTGAGGGAAAAGAACAAGGAAAAAAAAGAAAAGAGAGAGAAAAAAAAAAGAGACAGAAAAAGAAGCCAGTAAAATATCATTTCATAGAAAAGCACAAGATCAGATCATATTCCCTGAAGCAATGACAGCAAAATATGAGAAATCAGAGTCCAGAACTGCAAATGAAGAATTCTGCTCTCAGAAGACACCCTGTCTCACACCTATCATTGTTTCTCCTGAGGTATCCCAGCCTGTTAACTGCACATACACCCAGTTCTGCTGATGCACCTTGGGCTGTTAACCAGTTATAGAATATGATCAGCACCTTCAATGCAGCTATAAATCTTATCCTATAAATGCAATTGTGTCAGCAATTTTCTTTTTTCTTGTGCTCAGCTAACAAGACTTTTCCCAAGTATAAAGATACACTGGTCGCCCCTTGCCACCTCCAGCAACAAAAGCAATTGGTTTGCCATTTGTCTGAGCATGTCCTCTGCTGCAGCTCTGCTTATCTGTTACAAATACACTGCAAAGGGACAGCGAGGGCTTACACGTATTTCTGCATGGAACTTTCCATAGAAGTCATCATCTATCCTTTTCTGAACAGGAAACATTAATGTATGTTTTCAGATCATCCTCTCCTTCCTATTGCAGTACCTATTTTGAGGATACCAGATGAGACATTTACAGAAATTTCAAATAAATGTAATCAGCTTTTATTTAAATACATACTTTCTGAAGAAAGTAAACAATTAGCAGGCTATCTGTGAATTACAGCCTATATGATGGCCTTGGACTCCATTATTTATAGGAACTTCAATCTGTATGGGATAGGATGAGGTACATTCATAATCTGAAATAGCTTTTCTGTTCAAAACATGTTTTTATTTTTCCAAAGAAACAACATCAACTGGCAGCCAAATAATGGGTGAAAAGAAAAAAGTAAAAATAAATTTTAAAAAAAAGAATAAAGAAGAAAAAGAAAGCTCTTTTGTTTGACAGGGAGACTTGAGGAATAAATTCATAGTACATTATTTCTAGCAGAAGCAATAAACAGCAGCAAGTGCCATTCAGCAGCACAGTGCCAACACAGGCTAAGATACCAATTTGGCATCCAATGCACACAGCAGGATTCCTGAGCAATGCTTGCTGCTGTGTCCTGGAAGAGTGTCACCTGGCATAGTGTGCCCTACAAGACCTGATGCCTTCCATGTGCCCTCTACTAAACTCATTACTGAGTTTTTCATCCCTGAAAGCTGCACTTGCATAAGTTAGCACAGGATTGTGTTCCTGGGACCTCTCAAGCACAGAATGCTGCATAGGAGAGTCATGAGATGCCAAAAATGAGATAACAGAGCCTTCTGCTGCCACAAGACTGTCAAATTCACCTGAAAACATGGCAGGGAAACCATAGGTGGCTCTTACAGATGGATTTGTATCAGTTGATGCTGTTTGTACTCTCAGCATCACATCCCTTCTTTCATACACATACAGACACATGTATGAAGATGATGCACATTCAATATACTTGGTCTTCTAGTTCAGTTTCCTTCCTGGCTTGTTCAACAGCCTGTCTCTAGAAATTTAAATTATATAGATTTTAATTTTTTTTCCCCAGTTTATAAATATTTCTTGTGCTACAACTGAACACGGGAGATGAGTCTGTCTGCTCTCAACTTTACAAAATGCAGTTATGTAGTTGTACATCAGCACAGGATCTGCAGGAGATATTCTGTCAGTATACCACTAAAGATGACATTTTATAAATGATCAAACATCTTCTGTACAGCGCTGGTGTTTCTGGGTTAGGAGTAGCCAAGTCAATGAAACTGTGCAAGCACAACTTGTAGACAGGTATTGCTTGGCATATGCAATTTGCCAGAGAGAAATGTGAATGGCACATTTATATAAATGGAATGAATATTTTAACACCCTGTAAAAGTTTTATGAATCCCTTTATTTCTTTTCTGGCTCGCTTTAATCTCATACCTTAATTCTACACAAGCACTTTTATTTCCTGCAACTGCAGGGTTCAGGAAAAAGATGAAGACTTAGATGAAAACACAAGGCAACTCAGCCTGCCAGTGACTGTGAAATCTTTGTATCATAGAGAATAAAACCACAGTCTGACATGAAAGTAGTGTCATGTAGTACACCACATGGACAAACACCACAAAAGTTTCAATCTTTCCAAAGTTCAAGTTCTATTTGTTAAACAACTGCTTGGACTATACTCTTCACTTGAGAGGTTTGGGCATCATTAATAGAAGAAAGTTCTTTAAAACAGATTATCTGACTGTTTCAGAATTATACCACCAAGGGCAGTTGATTTTTGAATTTCAGTTTACATGTTCACTAATAGACCTGGAAAAGGTCTCTTGCACTAATGACTGCATCCAGAACAAGTTGTTGTAGGTCAGTCCACTGTAATGTACAGGTGGAGAAACGGCATCTAGAAGAAGCTGAATGGATGTGATAGACCTTCATAGAGACCATAAGAATCTTCCTGTGAAACCATATGAAGCAGTCCTAAGATGCATATGCAGTGACAAGGCCTCAGAGAGTCCTGGAGCCGTGTCTTTGTTCAGTGGGAACATGTGAATCAAAAAAGTTTAATCAACTTCTCTTTCATTCAGCTTAGATGAATTTAGGTTCTGTCCCACATAGCTTGAATGCTTGTTCTGCTACAGCCCATTATCTGTGCTTGGGAGGAACAGACAAGGACCTAAGCTAAATGGGGAGATACACCAGTACAGTGGTGTCACATAGTGGTGACTTGTGCCCCACCAAATTTATCTGTAAAAAGCTGTTTATGCCCTGAACTTTCCACAACAAAATCTCCCCCATTTCCAGCAGCATCTCAAGCCACAAAATGAACACAAAGTCCCCTGAGAAACAAATATTGTACTTGTACTTCCTCCTGATTGGACTTCCATTTTCTGCAATGGAGCAGCATCAGTCCTTTTGCCTTTCATTCACAGCCTGTCATGGTCATAGGTCACATCATAGGTCACACATCTGCAGCACTGCAACAAGATTTGTCGCCAAAACACCCCAAGCCAGCAACATCTGCAGGCTGCTCCAAAGCCCAAAACATTACAGACCATATTTTCAAAGACCATCACGTGTTAAGAGTGGCCAAAGAAACCTGTCATGTAAAAGCAATTAAATCAGCAGACAGGCTCTCTACACTGTGAAGCTGGAAAGTCATCAGCCTCAAATACAACCAGAGCTGCAAAATCCACAGCACTTCACCAGGTAGCCTGCCTTAAACTCAGAAATGAACTGTTTAGGCAAATATAGCCCTGTAAAGATCCCATTAGATTTGTGATCTCCAGTGTGCAGGAGATTTTGCAGCTTCTGACTGCCTGGCTCTCCCAGAAGCAGCAAATTGTTCCGAGGAGCAGCTCAGCCCTGAGGAGGCTTCACCAGCTGAGCGAGATGGGCAGCACATCCCTGGGCAGAAAGGCAAGAACAAATACTGAAAAAAATAAACAATGGCATTGTATTTCATGTTACATTTTAGCTCATAAAACTTTTACTGCACTCTTTCCACAGCACCACTAGCACCAAGTAAAAGCTCTTTGATAAAATGCGGGTTAAGACGCAGCCACTTACTGTAAGAGCAGCCAAAGACCTCAACTCTCAGTCCTATCCGCCCACCAGCATTCCACTTCAGAGGGATGAAGCGCAGGAATCGAGCTTTCATGGAGTGCAGCAGCTTGTGGTGAACCACACTGTCAGCATTGCTGTTACCTGTGAAGACCTGGAAGGACAAAGAGCCTTGGTGAGACATTAAGCAACAGGAGGCGAATGCAGCACTCTGAACAAAGGCTGTGAATCGTCACTCCTCTTCGCCATTCTTACTCTCAAGAATTACTAATAATAATTTAAATTGATTGTCAAGTTTTCTTCTGAGTGCTTCATCTCTTATGAAGGGAAACAAGGGAGCCAGCAGCACACAGAGCACCTCAGCAGAGTGGGGGATGCACACACAGTTACAAAAGCAGATTGTAGATGGGGATGATACTGAAGACTGCACAATTTCTCCCATCCCAGGCTATTCCTGTGCACCATAATACTCCATCAACCCCTAAAATACTCAGTCCCAACAGCACAGTGAAGGATGGGCCTTGTTTTAGCCTTTGGTGCTCTCATGGAAGTACGAAATGATAGACACAAGCCACTGAAGTTCTTCAGAATCTGGGAAGAAGAACATGATAGTGTACTTCCAGATACCCAACAGAAAACTCAAGCAAGGAACAGGAAGAGATAAAAGCCTGAGTAAGCACACAGGAGAATCAGCATTTTGACTGTGTTTGTGCCCGAGAGATTTAAAGCACGCAAACAGTAAAAATAATTTAATTTCTTTCCTTACCTATTTAATTAATTGCCTGCAACAGCAAGCCAAAATTAATGGCCCTAGTCAGAATTATAACTTAACAAGAGGAAATTCTCTCATGGATGAAGAATGACCGAGGGATTTCAAAGACAAACCTTCAGAAAAACATCAAGGCTGTATTCCTGCCTGAAGCATTTTCAATTCATCTTTGCACCCTTATCTGTAATATTGGCCCAGAAATATCACAGACTTCCTGCAATCCTCAGAACATTTGAGTAATTCAGCTAGGATTGAAATTTGAAGCTTAGAATTTTGTTAAGCGTGAAAACCAAAGAGAGAACACTCCAAAACATAATCTCACTGGAGAGCTTATTTGTAAAAGAGGTCCTGCATGTTGTAAGCATAAAATTTCATCACAAAAAGTTGTGCCATTTTAAAATGCTTCTGCAGTTCAAATATTGGCCCCATTCACCCACACAATACAATTGTGAGAAAAATTGGAATGAGCCCATTAAAGCAGACCTACAGTTCATTTTGATGGTTGAAGGATGCATTAAAGAGATTAGGGGTTCATCTCCACTCAATATTTTTTTCCTCAAATTCAAGCATTCCAACTTTTTTCCAGATGTTATTATAGGTGCCGTGAAATTGCAGTGTATTCTTGTTTTACTAAACTCAGCATTCAATTGTTTCATTAGAACTATATTAAATAAGCAATATTCTGGAACATTTCTAAGGAACAATCCTTTGAAATCATAGCATGTTTATTTCATTTCACCTTAAAAACAGTAACTGAAAATCTCTTCTATATACAGTAAGCCTTATTTTCCACCCAGTCATGAATGCAAGAGACCTTCTATCTATCTCTACCTATCTCCCTTCCTTAAACATTCTTTGCATTTTGTTGCTGTTATTGCCTGCCTCTGAAGACGAACAACTTTACTGAAATGATCTCTCACAGTCCCAGTTACCTCCTTGAAAAACCACCCTTCCAAACATGTGATCATGTGCTAGTTTTGGCTGAAGTGTAGTTAATTTTCTTCTTAGTAGTTTGTATGGGGCTGTGTTTTGGATTTGATAATACAGATATGATTTAGTTATTGCCAAGCAGTGTTTGCACAGAATCAAGGAATCTTCTGACCCTCATCCCACCAGTCAGGAAACTGGAGGGCTTGGGAAATTGGGAGGGGACACAGCCAGCTGACTCCAGGGATATCTATATGTCCTGATCTTACTCATACTGCTTTCCACATAGGAGCCAATTTCACATTCCAGCAGAAAGCCTTTCCGAGATATTTTTTTCTTTATATTTCAAGTAAAAAATCTTGTTCTCCTCAGTAATGAAATTGTCAGTAGAGAGTAAGCCTCGCAGTCATAGCTGTTGCAGTCCTCGTATTTTTAGTAAGACACTTATGGATATATAAGATGCATAAAGGAGACTATTGTTTTCTGTTTGTTTGCTCCAAAGGCTCGTGTACTTGGAGTCCTGTGATTATGTAAATGTCTCACCTTTAATAAGATAAAAAAGAAAGAAGAAAAATGACAAAGGCAGAATAGAGAGTTTCCAGTCCTCCCAATTGTGAAAAAAAGCTTAAAATGCAGTGGCTGAAGTGCAAGTAAAGGTGAAAAGCAAGAGTCAAAAGAAAAAGTATGCTTTAATACTGTGAAACAAGCTGGGGTGTCCAGCATACTTCAGGGATTGTCTATGCCATCAAGGTGGTTGTGGTTTGGGAAAAGATTCACAGCTGTACCACACCCATTGCAAGCTAATCTCGCTGCCTACCCACTGGCATCCCTGCTAGCTATCTTCCCTCAACACCTCAAGCAAGACCCAGAGTTATTCACATCCAGCCTCCAGACCAGTTCATTCCAAATCTGATGGGCAACTGTGTAAAAACATCCTTCTCACATTGAAAGAGCACCACCAGTAAAAATAAACTATTCAGAGGTCCAATACTGCCCTTGCAGCACCGTTTTTTCCCCTCAAGTTCCTCTAACAAGCAAAGAGTTAATGACCCCTTTGGGGAAAGAAAATCCATATGCAATGCTGTACCCATTGATCTGCAGCTACAAGATGGCTCTGTGTGCTACTGGCACATCCCTGCATTCTTCTACCAGTGGGGCATCACTGTGTGTGTGCCTTCAGGGTTGCTTTGATTTTCCCTTCCAACTCCCACTGCTATACAGATCACCTTTTGATGCTTTATGGACCACCTGTGGGCTGTAGAGCATTGATTGAATAATACCAATTGCCACAGACAGTCACTTGAAAACTTAAGATCCACAGCTGACACAGAAAAAAATCCATCCATTAAAGAAGATGAAACTAGGATGCAGTACCAGATTTCACAGCCCTGGATGTTCAAATATTGATTAACAGTAAACCTATCGGTGAGAATGGCAGAAGTCCTCCAGAGAAATGGCCTTTATTACAACTTGTTGTTGATAAGGATTAATTCCCAGGAACAAAATGACAAACGAGCGCAGAAAACAAAGCACTTGCATTTCCCATGCAACACAGTTGCTCTGGGAGAGAGCACAGCACTTCATTCTGTGTATTTTTACAAGCCCTGTAAACACAACAGACAGATGATTTACATGGGAAATTCCGCCTCTGGCATTCTATGGGCTTATAAATTAAAGAGCTCCATTAGTGCCAAATTTTGCCACCAGCTTCTTGAAGGCAAAAGCTTTTTCCCAGTGCCAGTGGCCACAAGGTTAACAGCTGGCCAAGGCTTCCCCTCAGACCAAGCTTGTTTCACAATGCCTGGCTCTGCTGTGACACAGACCACGGCACCACAGTAATATTTTATGAGGCTTTTTTTATGAGCCAGCAAAGGCAGGTCCCACTGGCATGGGAAGGTGAGGGCAGAGCAGCTGCAGTGGTTTGGAGCAGGGTCCGACCAGCTCAGTGCTCCCTTTTGGGCAGCAGCTGTCAGCACGTAGGGAAGAATGGCAATGAAACAAGCACAGACAGTGCTCCTCCCAATGCTCAGCTCACCTAGTTCATGGATTGTAGTGAAACAGGACAAAATGGAGTTCCAGTTTAAATGAAAAAGAAAATTTTGAAAAAGAAGCATAAATCTCAAAGCTGCTGTTGCTGTCTGGAATTTGCATGGATCAGCCTCTCAGGAAAAACAATGATTCAACTAAATGGGTGATTTTTACAACTCTCCCATTCAGAGGGATCCCAAAAGATTTTCAAGGGCAGTTCAGGAAAATGTCACACAACTGCAGTGAAATATGAGAGTTGTTTGATAACCCTGAGGACACATACTTGTTTCTTTACCTCATGCATTAATGCAGAGCCATGCAAAATCATAACGGTGAGACTTGATGAACTTTAAATCATTCTTTGGCCAAACTCTTAGACTGATCTCCACCTCCCAACAGACAAGTGGAAATTGGGTGCAAGTGTCTGCTCATGAAAGCCTGATTAAATCCAAAGATCAGATCAGATGCAGGACTTTATCCCAGCCTCCCTCACTATGAATTTTCTGCACACCAAATGGCAGCTTATTTACAGACTTGCAGAAGGTGGTTCCCACAATGGCTTTGCTCTCCCACTTTGTTAGGCAGTAATGGGATGGCTCAAAATGTGTATGCAAGCAGCAACATCGGCACAATCCTCAGCCCTGCACAGTGGGCAGGGAGACCTGAGGTTAACTACCTTCTAGGGGAGGTATTTTAAGACATATTGAAAACTCTCATTTCTGCTAAAGTAATCTGATCAGTTGAATTGAGGGGAAAGAAATAATCAGATTATAAATGTGCAGAGGGCATACAACGAAGTTGTTAGCAATTCACAACATTTCAACCTCCAGTAAAAGACGTACAAGCAGGGAAAAGAGCACTCCACCTTCAAATCTCACCCGTGACATCACAGTGTGCAGTCTCCTGTGCCTGAAGAAAAGGACAAGAGGTCACTTGATTCAAGCTGTCCAGAGCTTAGAGAAGGAACCAAATGGAGACAAAAAGCAGCTAAGACTGTCATACATCCCAAAACTGCAGTATTTATGAGTAAAACAATGTCATTCTCCCCTTAAACTTCTGTAGCCAGATAAGAAAGATCATGAGCTAGGAGTTTGTGCTGTGACGCAGAACATACTTCCTGGGGAATGACTCCCAAGTACTTGAGTGTACATCCACTTCAAAGAAAGCATGAATTTTCAAGGAAGAAACAACATGAAAATCTGAAAGAGGAAGAAGATAGCATTGCCTACCTTTTCACATTTTCCAGGATGAAACAAACTCTGACTTTCACTTTCTCCAAAGTCTGTGGGATTTCAGTTCTGCCAGTTTGCATTACCTGGAATGCAACTCAGTTGCTACTGGCTGTGGGTACTAAATCCAGGTTTGGACAAAGCCAGTGACTAAAAGCAAGTTTTGGCAAGGGTCCTATCTATATGTGTGGAAAGAGACCAAGGGGTCCCATGACATAGACACAATACTCCATAAACACACCATATGGAAACTTAGCACCCTCTGATTTTAATGGGATGCTACAGGATTTCTTTCCATAGAAGAATTACACTGCATCAGTGCTTGCTAGCTGCACCTTAGGCCTGGACAGGTTTGTGGTTACAGGTTTCCGCAACAATGAGAATTAAAAAATACGTTTATTTTCTGCTGCAAAACAGAAGTAATTGTCAATTTGGGCAATTGTAGAAACTTGCCCCTTTCACCTCAGCTATTCCCTAAAACACAAAAAGATGTAAAAACTAAAATATAATTTCAAAGTCTAAATGTTTGGGTTTTTTTCACATGTTACTATTTCTGCATCCTGTGAATGCCAGCAGTTAAAAATGTTGCTTTGCTTATGTAATGGAAAAAGTCCTGCCTAACTCATCAAGCCAGAACTGTTGATACCTTGTCACAAAGAAACACAGTGAAATTGCTTTGCTGTCATCTCCATCACCCTGTGCCCAGACTGGGAGCTGCTAAAAGCTCCTCCTCGTTTGGAGGGTGAGTTCAGTGCAGCTGCCCAGCTCAGGAGTTCATGGCAGGACCTGGCCCCTGGGAATTGTTCTCTTTCAGCATCTGACCTTAAAAATTATTTTGTTAGAGGGGAGCAGACCATGGGGAGAACGAAAGGAGGATTGCTCAGCTCCTTTAAGAGCTGAAGTTTAGAGCTCCGTTTTCAGTACCACACAACTATATTTGCTACATGGAAAGCAAACCTAAATACTCTGTTTTCCCACTCTTTGTGTCAAAAGGCAAGCTAAATTTTCTTTCATTATTCTTTCAAACCATCTATAGAAACAAAGTAAATTTACTTGGAGGAACTTGCCTGTTTAGGAGAATAAATGGGAGATTTTTTCCACTGATTTAAGCCGGTTTCAGCCCAAGCTCAAGAGGAAAGAGCTGTCAGCCTGGTCCAGGGACCATCAGCTGGAGGGCAGGTTGTGTCCATTTAGCACATCAGTCACCTCTGAGCACATCTTTCCACTTCGTTCTTTCCTATAAATGCACCATAGTCTCCATGACAAAAGCTATTTCTGGTTAACTGGTTAATTCTGAGCTGATTTGCCTGACTCATTCTTCAGTTTCCAGCTTGAATACTATGACTCAAGCCAGTCTACATCCTATTCTACCTTTATAAAGAGAAGCCTCCTTTCTGCTTAAGTTTCTTCTTTCCCAACAGCAGGTACATTTTTCTCTGTGAAACACCCATCCTTGACAAGAACCTCAGAAATAATATCCCCTGGCACGTTGTCAAACAATAACCTCAGAAACAATATTCCCTGGCACACTGTCAGAGCTGCTATTTGGAAGGAGCAAGGCGAGGGGAGAAGAAAGAATAGAAGAGGCACCTGTCAAAATTATCCTCCCATAACATATTATCTGAGAAAGTGACAGCTTTCCATCTCATTCCTCTACCCCCTAACAGAAAAAATAAAAAATTCGTCTATAAAGAGGTAGTTAAACTTCCCTGAACAGCAAGGATTGAAATGACTCCTGATCAAGTAGGAGCCCTACTGGGACTGCATTACTCTTGGTACTTATTGAGGGGCTGACTGCTGTGCTCCAGCTATGCAGCGTCCACCTGGGCTCTGAGCATTGTTTGGACACCTCTGAGCTGCTGGCAGTTTCTGTGAAAGTAGGGGAGAGGAGATGCACTAATGTGTCAGAGTCCATACTAATTCATCACTTCCCTAAATGATCTGCTCAAGTGAGAAGGTTATTTGCTGCTAATCCAGCCCATTACACTACGTTCATACCTTTCTGTCTGGTTACTTACTTTCCAAATACAGGAACAAATGCTGTTAACAACATCATTAACATCAGATAGATGACTGCCCAAAGTAAACTACATTTATATTAAGGATGCAGCTTATTATCCTTCTGCTGACAGTTGGTAGTACTAATCACAGCATTTCCAATAAAACCCATCATTTTTATATCATCAAAATAATTTGCAAGCAAAAGCATTAAAAAAAATTAAAGAATAGCCATTGAGACAACCTATATAATATTATTTTCTAAATAGGTCTGTATCAAAATGAAAAAAAAAAGAAAAAACATGTGTGTACTATAACTTCTATTTTGACCAAAGAAAATGAAACAAAAAATTAAAGAACTTTTTTAACCTTTGCACATTTTTTTCCCTGTTCTGATTCACCCCTAAAAATTCTAATTTGTTTTCTTGCTTTGTTCAGTAGCACTTTTTTATACTGAAATGGACAGTTTGATCTTTAAACAGTTTGAATTAGTGTCAATCTGTTTCCAGAGTCTGCCAAACTGTACCTTGGCAAAGTCTGAGATTCTGTATCCACCAGTGACCTTTTCCAATAGGCAACTTGGGTACAGTGATGTCTTTTGAAGAAAAGCAAATTTACCAAATGGATAATACATGAGCTACATCACTTGACCTCAGGATGAGAAAATGGTCTCTGTCTTCTCCCATTTCCTCACAGAGATGTTGCCAAATGCCTGATCCCATCTGTAGTTGGACAGGTTGCCCTTCTTCTTGTCATCAATGAACCAAGTGCAATTTCCTTACCATGCTGAGACACCCTTTGCCCACATATGTGAAGCTGCAACTCACAAAACTCCATTTCATTGATGGCAAATGGATCCCTATCTTTAGAGTTTAGAATCAGCTTTGTCTTTGGAGCACCTGGAGGTGAAGCTCTTATTGTTGTTAATATCATCACTGCTACATAAATAAATAATAATAGAAGCAAGAAGCAAAATTAAACCTGTAAATTGTAAGTCTAAGCTAAAAGTCAGCAGCTAATTCCTGCTTCTGTTCAGCCTCCAGCACTTTATCTTAAAGGCAATCTTACATAAAGATAGCATTTTAAACTAAATCACAACAAGGTTAAATATTTCCCTAGTACCTTGACTAGATTAACCTCAGCCAACAGACTGAAACTGCTCTTCTGCTGCCAACACCAATCATAGATTTCAGCTGTTCTGCATAAATCTCATGGAGACCTTCATGCTTTACATTAAATTAGTGGGATTAACAATGCAGAGAATGTTTTTATGTCTGGCAGTGTTGGGGAACTCTGGGAACCTTCCCTGTGTTTAGCTTCATCAAAGTACATTTAAATAGCTAGTGCTGTACACTCAGTATCTCTCTGGTTGTAATTTGCCAGACGGATCCAGCAAGATGACACCAGAGAGGTGTTAGTTATTCCATGCAACAGTGACCTCAGATGAATACTGTGCTTCATTATCTTACATTACTTCCCTATTATAAAGTTTGATAGCATTTGCATTTGGATCAGTAAAGTAATATCCTGTGAAAATAGAAAAAATACGTAGGCTTGATTTTCTTCAGTGTTCCATAAAGCACAGAAATGCAGGTACCTACACACACATTTTTTTGTTATACCCTCCTCCCCCACGCCCCATAGCAACTTCCATAAGGAAGAAAAGACAGGTTATAGTGGTAGGCAACTCTTTTCTCAGGGGAAGGGAGACTGGACAGATCCTCCTCTTGTGGAAGTGTGCACTCTGCCAGGGGCCTGGGTTAAGGACACCTCGAGGAAAATCCCCAGGTACAGCCCTCAGACTATTACCCATTACTGCTCTTCCATGTAGGGGGCAATGAAGCCACAGTCCCACCCCTCAGAGCAGTGAAATTCTGTACATCAGCCTCAGTCTTGGCCTAGTGAGTTACACAGATTCATTCCTACCACAGGAGGGCTAAATTTAATTGACATCTTTTCCTCCTTCAAAATCATTCCTGTAATGCTTGCAGTATCCTACATTTGGCATTGCACTTTCACATTGAGGTCCATCATTGAACCACATTAAATTAATCTTGAGGACACTAAAGCAACTTAAAGAAACCACATCTCTTCCTCCTGCAATAGAGTAAGATGAGCTTTTGCAGCATCTTGGCAGGCAAATGTGCAATGTCTTCCAAATGCACGTCTGCCCATTAAGTTTCGACCACACATTTCATTATGCCAACCACACCAAAACAATCCTCAGCATCAGGCTCTGAAGATCATGATGGTCTCTAAACTAGAGGACAAAAAAACCCAAAAAAACCCACCAAAAAAAAAACCCAAAAAAACCAACCAACCAAACAAACAAAAAAAAACCCAAGCAATTTTCTGTTAGTGATCCAAGGAGAAAGGCTGAAATTCTGACTCTGAACTGTAATTTTTGCTGGCATATAAGTAATACCTGTTACTCTTGCTATGGTAGGAGATATGGAGTTGTGATACATTTGGCAGGCCCAAGATCACATCAGACCATAAACAAAAACTGCTGTACTACTTTTATTTTAGAAATTAGAAGATTATGGGAACTTCTCAGTGAGTTTGAATTTTCAGTGCTTGTAAAAATCAGATTTTGAAATGAGCATTACCCTCATGTGAATGAACACAAGGGAAGGAAAGTAGAAATAGTTTATTTCAGCAAGAGGAGTTTCTATGCAATAGATGCTTCTGTAAATGTGCAAACTGGGGTGCATCACACTGGACTAGTCCCTAGAACCTTCAATAACAGTTTCATTCTTGTCCTTTCCCCAAGGATCATCCTAGATGTTTCTTGGCACTCTCTAACAGCAAGATAGGTGATGATTCTTTTTGTAAATTGTCCTTTTTCTTTTCACTTCTGAACAGTTTTTCCTTAAATCATAGCTAGGCAAATACTTAAAAACTAGAAATCTTAGAAGCCTCTCCAATGGTATCAATATTTTCCATGTGAGTATGGCAAAATGGGTGGGAGTTGTGGAGGGGGGAAGTACAGGCAAAAAGGAGGCAGTTGAGGAGAGAGGAAATCAATAGCTCCTTAACAAGCCCTTCTCCTGAGGTGTGAAATCTAGCACACAGGGCCCTTTTATTCTTTTTATCTCCTGATCATAGGTGAAAGAAAGGATCCTATGAATAGGATCCCTGAAAGAGCTCATCTTTAGAACAAGAAATAAGAACACCTAACATTTTTGCAAATATTAAGATGAAGGCATTGTGCTTAAGGTGGTTTTCTTTTTATCCTGAAAGCAGTATGAGTAGCTATACCTTGAAAAGTAACGAAGAATGGAAGAAAGAAGCAAGTGT
The DNA here is from genome assembly GCA_009812075.1 of Sialia sialis. Lineage (NCBI taxonomy): Eukaryota > Metazoa > Chordata > Aves > Passeriformes > Turdidae > Sialia > Sialia sialis. The sequence goes on from VRYO01002782.1 coordinate 19,902,620, forward strand.
TTTGAGACAATGCAACCCACAGAGAGGAAAATTAACCTATTACAAGATTTCCTTTCAAACCCTTTGCACACAGCGAAGCCTGAATAATAAGCTGGGCTAGGATGTATGTTCACAGTTCAGTCTTCAAAGATGAGCTTGTTCTCTGGGAAACAGAAGAGAACTGTGCAAATACACAAATTTAACTTCTAGTAAAAAGAGATCCTGATATACCCTCAAGTGCTTCTGCATCACTGCTACAGTCTCATGCACATTTGAGCTCACCAAGTTTCTGCAGTGTAGCGTTAATGAACACCTGAACCAGTACCCGTGTGGAGAACACACAGCTTTGACAGCAGTTCTTTAAAACACCACTGAATCAACACATTATGAGTAAATGGAAATGCACGAATTCTGATTATTATATGGTATCCTCAGAGAGTGTCAGATTAGCATTTTCAAAGAGCCCAATTCCTCCCCATATTAGACTTACAGTAATTTCACGATTATAAGCCGCACCTGAATATAAGCCGCACTTCCAGGTAGCTGGGAAGACCACAGGATTTGTCCATATATAAGCCGCACCTGAATATAAGCCGCGGGGGTTTTTTGGGGGTTTTTTTGTTTGTTTTGGTTTGGGTTTTTTTTGTCGGTTTTTTTGTTGTTTTTTTTTTTAACTCCGCGCGGCAGAGGGGGCGGGGCGCTCTGGCCCGGCCCCACACAGCCCGGCTTCCCAGCGGCAGGGGCCGGCCCGCCCTTGCGCACCCCCTGTTCCTGGCAGTCCCCCTGCTCCCAACAGCTCCTGCCGGCACAGGGGCCGGCCCGCCCACTTGCCACTCTGCTTAGCCGGCTTTCACTTCCGGGTTGGCGTTTCCATAGATAAGCCGCACCTGAATATAAGCCGCACCACTGGGGTAGGCTGGATTCTTCAATGAAAAAGGTGCGGCTTATATTCGTGAAATTACTGTACTGAGCAGTGAATTGTGCTAAAGTTCATTGATTACTCTTGATTACAGGAGAGAAATGGACAAAATGCACTCATTTTAACCAGTAAAGCACGGCCTCAGGAAATTTAGGCCAAGCTGTCAATACAGGTCTCTCTGGTCATGTCAAGGGCACATGTGCTAACTCTGGAAGATAAACTAACCTGAGTTATGCCTTGTGTGTTTAAAAATACATCTCAGCAGACATATGAGAGGAAAGCAGCCACACTGAGGAGGCAGTAAAAGCTATAAAGTTTGTAATGAGGCAGTGACAAACACTGGTAAGAAGAAAGGTGCTATGCTTAAAAGAAAGTTTAGAAGCCAATAGAGACAATGAGTTACTATTGACCACTCTACTACTATAAGGATTGAAATTCTTGCACATGAGTGTGTTAGGTCTGGGTTATCAAAAACATGACCATGTGATGTTATTTCACTCCATGGTAGATAAGGCATTAAGAAAAATCCAAGGGTAGAGAAAATGGAGATTTTGAATAGGGAATGTAATTGTCCCATCATCTTGAACATCAAATTTTAGAAAAGAGAAATGCTTAATTGCTGGAGTTGGTAAGCAAAGCACCCAATAAACAGATACACACATGCTCTCTCAAACACACACACACACACACACACACACACACACACATAAACACAGAACGTTCTTTAAAATTAACCAGCACTCAGGACGAAAACACTATTGAGGAGCTTCTCTGCACTATTGTCCACACAAAATTGTAATTCAACACAAAAATGTAGAACTATACACAGACTCAAAGTACTATTTTAAAGCAAAGATTAACTTCAAGGAATAAATCACAAAACTTAGGATATGTTAGTTAAAAATTTTTTAAAAAGTAGCAACAGGATAAATTATTTTGAGAACCATATAAGTATTTTAAAGTCATCATATTAGAGATTCAAAATAAATCAAAACTACTTATGCTGAAAACAAATTTCTTTAAAAGGAAAGAAGTAAAAACCATCTGGTAAAATCAGAGAGTGAGAAGCTATTTAAAGTAGGAAGACTTTCCTCTAAAGAAGTCACAATTAAAGGATAAAAATGGAAATTGAGATCAGCTCTGTAAGTACAGAATACCACAGAATATCACAGAACTTTAAAAATTTCAAATAATTCAATATAAGGCATAAGAACCAGTAATAAATACTTTTCTGAACATGTGATATAAAAAAAAAACTGATAGAAGTGCTGCAAGTAAGCCTTGAAAAAGACAAACCCATTGCTGAGATGTTGAATTAATTCTTTTCATGAAAGTAGTAAAGGATACAGCTTAAGGTATTTCCAATTCTAGGCTCTTTTTCAGTTATGAGTGAGAAAATTACTTGAAATTGAAGTACTGAGTTAGTATATATAATAAACAGAGAAAATCCACTAGGCTCAGTTAATGTTCTTCCACAATTTAGGAATTCAGTATAAAATTGCTCAACTGTTAGCTGTGATGGCTATCCTAAGGAAATGTACTTCATTAGCTGAGAAAGAGAAGGTGGCAAATGCAGGGGCATGTTTTAAGGGGCCTTAAGACAGACCATGGCACCCACTTACAAATAAATCCACAAATTAGGAGAAATTATTTTAAAAACAGAATAAACAAATAAGCAGATCATTATATAATGTCTAAAAGACATCTTTTTTTTTAGAAAGAAGAAATACAGACCTTAAAAATTCACTATTAGCCTTCAAAAGAATCAGCATATGGATTGATAATGATGCTATAATTGATACTTGCACTTCCATCAACTTTTGTTGGAAACCACTGAAAGAAAAAAAGCCATTCAAACCAAGCTCATATGTGACAAAATAAAACCTGTATTTATGGGGATCTAGTCTGATCTATGTTATTTCTGGCTTCCTAAATGTCATAGTGAAGAAAACTCAGAGTACAGAGAACCGGAACAACTCGCTGATAACACAAAAGTTGTTGGCTTGTGAAAATAAAGACTGACTGAAAAGCTGCACAAGGGTCTGACTGATATGGAATGATTAGGCAGTAAAACAGAGAATAAAGAGGATCAGAAAATGTAAAGCACGACACCACACAGGCAAAATCATCCTCACCACAAGCCCCATATGACACAGGTTGGAAATCTGCTACTGTCATTCAGGAATCCTGAAGCCTGCTGCAGGCAAACATCAGTTCTGGGCTCAAAAATGGCCAAAAACCCAAAGAATTTATTAGGAATTCCAACAAAAAGAAGAGAACCAGCCATCCAGAAAGCATTGAAATTACTTTTTATATTAACAGTTATGTGACCTCAACTTGAAAACTGTGACGCTTTTGTCTCTCCATTTGACAAATAAATAGTTGAATTGGAAAAAAATATAGAAAACTGCAATAAAGTAGGCCAATGTTATAAAATATCTTGAATGTTGAAAGATGAAACAAACTGGGATTTTTTTAGCCTGAAAAAAATTATGTCTGAAGTAGAATACAACATGGAGCTATAAAATAATGAATAACAGACATAACAGGAGATAGGGAATTATTATTCATGTTTACTAGAACATGAAAGCCAAACACCCAACATAATTTTCAGAAAACTTGTGGATCCAGCAGCTTTTGTTTTACTAGGGATTTCTAGACGTGTTTTCTTGTCAGATTTCTAGGTCTGTCTATATGAATTGTCAAATCTATTGCTAAATTGTACTGATCTCTTCACCAGCCCTCTAAAGAAAAAGCAAAACCTCAGAAACCACAAAACTAATAAAACATATAAGCTGTTAGATAAAGGGGTATATTGAGATTCATAATTATTCAGTGTCTCAAAACACATGCTGACAGAAGAGTTGAAAAACATCTATTCCTTTTCCCCCAGTGAAACCTATTAAGGATATTTCTTATTTGAAGCTGGTGACATTTCATAGGAAACTGTGAATAAATGGGAAAAAAAAAACAAAACAAAATCAACAAAACCAAAAACCCAACTAATTTTATTTGTGAACTATTTATTCATTGGCTTATTTTCCAATAACTACTGAACAGGAGAAATCTGAAAAACAATAAAAATCTAATTTAATTTCAAAGTTTCTCTTTCAAAAATGTCACCAAAAATGATCCTTTTCCTTGAACAAAAGCCCCCCAGTACTGACAACGGGTAGTTTTTCAAAGAGAAAATTTATCCATAAATTGACAAGTCAGAACCATGAATCGTAACTGCAGTTATCTGGAAATCAAACACAGACCTGGTATCATGGTCCATGGTTTCCTTCCCCTCCCTCCTTACAAATTCCATCACACTTAGGAAGGTTCAGTATCTGAATGGACATCTACACTACTGAAAAGAAATTATTGTTAGCGCTTATTTTAATGACATTCTAACTTCTCATATATTCATTCCTTTCATTATCTCACTTCATTTCTGCCTCAAACTCATCCAGAATTAAAGAAATGGAAATTATTATGTGAACATTTTCAGCCAGCTCTTACAAAAAAATGAAGTCTTTCTCTTTGGGTTGGATGTACCCTGCAGGTGTCCCTGCTGGGGTAAGGGCAAGGAGGATTCACCAGAAAGCTGCAGGCAACCTCAGGAAACCAATTTTCCCAGTTGGCCCAGCTTCCAGCAGCATTTTATGTCAGCCAATGTGCACAAAGCCAGTTGTGAACATCTCAGCTCCCCCATCTGAAGAATACCTGAATTATGCAAGAACCCAGACAGCTCTTCCTGCAATACCCACCCCATGTTCTTATGCTGGACAAACTAAAATGCTGCTGATCAGAGAGATCAGAGAGGGCATGGAGGGGATGCATTAAGACCTATTCATCATCACCATCAAATTTTAACTAAATTGATGCTACAAAAGCAGCACCTTCCTTTAATACATCTAATTTATGCCATTGTTCTGCCATGACATAGACAAGTTCAGCTGCACCCCAGCAAGGACAATCACTATTTGTACTCTTTGTCTCCAAGACATGGAGATTTATCTCAGCCCTCATGAAGTCCCTCTCTGGCAGCTCTTTGGGATTTGCTGACTTTCTCCAAGGTTCTCAATCCAAACATTATTTCCAGTTCCAAATCCAAACAGATGGAGAGGGACAAACTGGGGAACACTCCAGCTTCCTTACAGCTACACTACCAGCCTCCCCTACTCAGTGGAGAGCAGCTGGCAGAGATCAGGAGGGCCAGAACACACCCCTAATGTTCACGAGAGCTCCCTTTATCTAAAAGGAAAACAGAACTGAACGTTTTAATCAGATGAACTCTTCTTTCTTTCATTTCGTACCATAAAGGTAGATAGAAAAGATCTATTTCCAAGGTCACCCTAAGCATTAGTTTTTATCACAGTTGGGTCAAAAATCACAAACTCTGCCCCTCCTTACCCGAGGGACAAACAGATCACCCCAAATACGAACTGCTTCAAGCACTTTTACGTGCTGCATAAAGCAAGTTCCATGCCTGGTGCTTATGACATTGTGTGAGTTGATCTGTGCCCCACTCTAGACAAAGGAAATAACAACACAAGGCCAGGAAAACCTATGAGCTTTGACAATTTAAAAGAAAATTAAAATGAAGTGGAGTTGAAAGATTTTGGACCCATTGGCTAACAAATGTTACAAATTAACCTGTGCTGGTGTTCCCATTAATTACGTATTATTTATGTATTAATTTCTCTTTCAGTGAGCTTTATTAAGCCATTCCTGTCCTGAACCATCATAAAACTGAGAGATTGCTGTCCCTCTAGACAAATAGGAAAGGCTTTGCCAGCTGACTTGGAGGTCTCTTTAAAGCAGGGACAGTACCATTTGATAGCTTTGCTCTGTCATTATTTGTTACAAAATCATAACCTCAAATCAAGGATCCACCAGGAACTTCACAAACCATCTTAATTTATCACTTGCACAATAAACCATTCCTAACTGGATTGAAGGGGGGTTGAGCAATCAATCTTGTTAATTGCCTTCAATCAATTAAAACAGATTTCTGTTATTTCAAGCAGGAATGTTTGGTTCTGTTTTTTTTTTAACTCAGAACTAAAATGTTATATTTATGTAAAATACCCTAAAAAACTCAATCCTGTGTTGAATAAATGCTGCATTTGTAAACACAAAAATAAAATTTATGCCCACATAATGCAACAGGATTGAAAGGCAAAAGAATTGAAGAAAAAAGACAAGGTAATGAGAATGTTTAAAACTGAGACTCAGTCTTTTAACTCATATTATTTCATAGGTGTAGATGTGAATTTTTGTGACCCTCTCTTCGTTTCTGCAACTCTGGCTAACACACACTCAAGCTGCAGACGTGTAAGCAAAGGTTCTCCACTTTGACCCCAGAAATAGGAAAGGGCTGTAACATGACCTATGTTTATTTGTTATGCTGATGCTACAGCGGCTCTCAAATAGCCACTTGGACTCCTGCAAAAGACTAACTGCAATGTAAACAAATCCAGATGGCTTTGTTTTGACATATGTAAAATCTTGAATCTGCCATCGGACTGATGTGAGAAATCTCTAGCTTTCCACCATCCAATTAAATAAAAATAGCCTATTTTACTGCTCAGGCAGATGAGCACACAGCTCTCACCAGGGTAATATCCAGGGCATTTTAAACTCTCTCCAAAGATCTGGAACTCCTATATGCACGCATTTTTGTATCCCCATTCTGGGAATGCATGTAAGCCCTAGAGTTCAAAGACCGATAGCAATTAGGTTAATTGACATTACATCCTGTTGCTCCTTCCTTCTCATCTGGTAGAAAAATCATCTGGCCGCAGAAGGAGTTAATAATACAGCACTACAAAGTGTTTTGTGTCTATAATGATGTATTTCCTCAATGCATCATGGGAAGAATGAGTTTAATTGAATTATGTAAGTGGGAAGGTTCTGTGATTTTTTTTTATTTTTAGCCAAGTTTTTTTCTGTGTTTTCTTGTGCTTGTTTGTTTTAAAAATTGAATGTAGGAAATAGACTAAAACAAGAAAAAAATTAAATAGGGGAACAATGATGTGATGGTATTTTGTTTTTTAAACGCATTACAAACTGCCCCACTATGAACTTATCAGAATATAATGAATGTCAGCTTGGAAATATGAGCCTTTTTTTCCGTTTTCCTGGGGGAGAGTGGGCATATGTGGGACGTGGTGTATAGCTGTCATCAAAGCTCCTCAATTCCTAGCTGTGAAAGCCTTACCTAACTCACACTGAGGAGTCCAAAACCTTTGCTGAGGTGTAAAAGTCTGTCCTACTATCTGCAGCGCTAGTTTAGGTCACTGAAAATTCTGCCTATCAGACTCCCTCTGATGACTGACTCTAATTACCCAGGGCTAGAAAAGTCATTTCAGATGTGCCTGCAGCAACCACTGCCAAGGCTTTTGATGCATCTGCTGCACCACTGACTTGTCTCAGTCATGTTAACCCAACATTCTCCACCCCTCACAGAGGCTCTGCCAGTCCTGCCTGTTTGCCACAGGAGGCTCTTGCAATCATTTCCAATCCCAGTTTTGGATTTGCAAGGCAAGATGGGTTCAGAAGGAGTGAAGGACACTGCTCAGCAACAAACAGTGGTTAACACACTGCTGGGAATGCACAAAGCCAGCTCACCTCTCAAGGTCTGTGCTGATTTGGACAACAGTTCTCACCATGCTACAGCTGATGGACCATCTCCTGAGAACACGATTAAGGAATGTCACTAAAATGATTCTCAGCAATACATTCATTCATCACTGAAATTTTGCTAATTTCACTGGGACATACTTCAATCTATACTTGAATTTTGGTTTCATAGAATGATAGAATGGTTTGGGTCGGAATGCTTTATCCATTATGAAGATTATCTAGTTCCAACTCCACAGCCACAAGCAAGAACACCTTCCACATTACTCAGAGCCCCATCCAGCCTGGTCTTGGCTTGGCATTGCTGCAAACAGAAGACAATGCATATTGCTGTAATCACAACTCCTGTGTATATAAGCAGAATGAAAACTGGTGTCACTTGCATCTAAACCCTTGTGCATTCCACTTCATGATTCAGAATTGTATTTCTTCAGTCACAATCATTGTGGTTTGGGTGGATGTGGTTGTTACAGTAATATGCAATTTAAGAAATGATACTGTAGTAAAGTAGCTTCCTATTAAAACAATTCACACTGCAGATAACAAAGATGCTCTTGCAGTCTATTTTTAGAAAAGAAGTAATACTGCTGAAACTGCCTTTAGTGGTGAACAGTTGTATTAAAAGGCACTCAGGTAGGTCAAGGGGATGGACAGCAAACATTTTTTAAAAATGTGATAGCTCAAATTCTTCAATGTGCAGAAATGCAGATATATAGTATGAGTTTTTCCACAACTCTTTTATCCTCAATTGTCCCTGGAAATAGTGTGCAAGAAAATGTATCTAATTTATTGCAGTAATATGACACTTTACATTGAGCAGCACCTAAAACTCTTACAGACTTTTTCAGCCTGGCACCAAAATTTCAGATAGCAGTGTGCTCATTCCACCTAGCCCACAAACTTCCTGCTTCCTGGTATCCATGATTTTAAAATTTCTTGTGCTTCAGCACTCGTGTATCTTACACTTACACTGTTTTGTCCTTAACGACTTGCCAAGTCTGCATAATACTCAGCAATGAATATGAAAATATGAATTAGATTTACCATTATTAGAGTTAGTCAGGAAATCACATTTCCTCTCAGAAGTGATCTCCACTAACAGCCCAGCCTGTTCTGTACACATCCTGAGGTACCCACAGAAATTATATTCATTCTATGCCATTGAACTGCTTCTCATTCTGACACTACAATCACTCAGCTCCAGCTCATCCTGGGCTGCACAGCAGGAGGGCTAATTCAGCATTCCTGTCTAGCGTACTTCCAAATGAATGCCACAAAGTGACACGTTTAGCTGTTGCATCCCCAGCCAATTTCAAGTCCCTGTGATCCCACTAAAAAGCACATGAACCCCCAGTGTTGACTGAACTGAAAAAACCCTGTCTTTCCCACAAAAGTATCATGTTATTCTCTTATCAAATAACATTGTTTTCTCTTTATTCTTAAAGAAAAAGAAATAAAAATCCAGCATTATTTTTAGTGACACTGAGAAAAAAGCATTTGTACTAGATTGTTAACTTTGGCATTTGCCACCTAAGATGCATTATACAACCAGACAGAAGTATTTCAGAATTTGCCATTACAGCTATTTAGCAGGTTAAATGCTAGAAAGAAAGTTCACCAGTCTATAGTTTAACACACCCGGGCTGCTCTCAGGGTGGGCACAGTCTCCCTGGTGATATCTGAAGTGCATTTACCGAGCTCATGTTTAATGTGGATGTCTTGGCCTTGTCTCAAGATGCTACACTGACTGATTACCTATCTTTCCCCTGATTCTACATCCCACTCCTGTGCCAACAGAAATTAACTGCATAAACCATAAGAAATTTCTAACATTCTCCAGATCCAGCTCCCTGGACTGAACAATAACAGGACACCAGGACACACAAAGCCATTCATTTTTTTGCCACTTAATCCAGACAGTCTCTGGGTCCTGACTTCTCATCTGTCAAATAGGGGTAAATAATACCTTGTCATATTTTTCACCTACTTTCAGCTTCTGTTCAGGACAAATCATCTCACTTGATGGATCTTCCTGGTGCATGGCAGCTCACAGCTCTGATCTTAGCTAAGAACTTGCTCTACAATTCTGTAAAAATCCTATAAAGTAATAGCAATGTAGAAACATATTATCTTTCTCTCTTGCTAGAGAACCATTATCCAGAGTCCCCCAAGCTATTACCACTAACTGCAGGTGTCAAGAAACTTGACATCACTTAAAAGAGCTAAAAACTGAAAAGAAGTTCTATAATTCAATTTATAAATGGTTTTCAAGGTGTACAGAAACTTCAATGGCTAAACAGTGGATGACAAAAATGGGTAGAGGAATTGTGAAGTTACAAAACTTTTAGAACATAAGCAGCTTGTAAAAGGAAATTAATGGATTTTGATAAAGAAAATAGATGAAAAGGAAGAAAGGAAAGAAAGACCTCTAAGAACCCTCTTGGTTGTTACATAATATTTTCATGGAGGCAATTTTAGGGGGAGCCTCATAACTATAAATTAAACAAATACAGATCTCAGGATCCTGTCACATTTACAGTTAGAAAAATTAAACAAATAAATTCAGAGTCCAGCATATCACCTAAAAGGCACAAAATCTTTACTAATCTTAAAAGAGAGACTTCAACAATTTTTCCATAGGGTTAAATAAAATATATACAGTAATTTCAAGGTTATAAGCTGCATCTTTTTCATTGGAGAATCCAGTCTACCCCAGTAGTGCGGCTAATCATCAGGTGCGGCTTATCTATGGACAAATCCCAGTGAAATGCCAACCCGGAAATGAGAGCCGGCCGGGGAGGGCGCCTGGGGCTGCCTTTAAAGGCTTCACTGGTCTATGAAAACTGTTGCAACTTGAGCACCTGACACCAAACCCTGCACTGGCGCGATTCTGTTACTAACTCGTTACTTTGTTGCACATGGGTCCTCGCTTTTAAAAAAAGAATGCAGCTTATATTCGGGTGCAGCTTATATATGGACGAATCCCGTGGTCTACCCGGCTACCCAGATGTGCGGCTTATATTCAGGTGCGGTTTATAATCGTGAAATTACTGTAAATATGCTGTCTCCATGGCTATAAGTTTAAATTACTGCACAAACTGGAGGGGCACACTTTAGGTGATCTAAGCACAATTATTCTAGCTTGTTATACTTCCTTGTAGTTCCTCTGTGCACCCTTGATTGAAGGCAGAATTAATAACAATTTGCATGTTAAGTTTTTCATCACAGACACAACTTTCCCTTCCCCAGCAAACAGAATTTATGTTTGTAAGGAGGCATCCTAGGGAGGATAAGAGCACCTCCAGGATCACATTCCCCTTAAGATCTGTCCTCTTAGACCTTGCCCATTATTTAAACAGTTTATCCAACCCAAAATATTGCAAAGTTCATAGAGCTAGAGTTGACCAGGAGAAACAGTATTAATTTTACTGTGACTGTTCATATTTCAAAATTTTTTTTGGTGATCTTTCTGAAAAAACTCTGATCTAGTTTTTCAGGGCCTTTCAGAAGTGATCAGACAAGGAAAAATTAGGAGCTCCTGCCTGTTGCAGATATTCAATAGCGGTAAATATGGACCCCTCACTCTAGTTCTGAGCCACACAAGGCTCAATAAAATCACTCAATCAGGTTTGCTTATTCCACCCTTAGTTTCTTTAAGATACCATCATGCTTGCACACCAGCACATACACACTCATTCATCCAGCATTCTCTGTCAAAAATATTAAGGTTGCCAAGCAGGTATTAAAAAGCTGAGAAGCATCAGCATTCACTTCTATAGGTTCTACTGTGAATTCCTCCCCTTCTCTCTGTCATATGGTCATTTATTATTTCTGCAGGATCCTGGCTTCAGCCACCCCTGGAGAATGCTTCTGAAAATCTCCAGCAATAGATGCAGCTCCTCAATAAAGCAGGTGTTCCCACTAATGTCCCCATTTTTGCATAACTGGGGGGGGCTCACAGTAAATAAGCAAGAGGAGAGGAAGCCAGAAAAAAGTAACAGCTCCATTTATAAGACCTGTGAGAATACACTTCAACCCCACCTGCACTTCAGAGATGGAAATACCAATTATGATGTACTAGTTTTATAGAGACAAACTAGAAAGACAAGAGATTTGTTCTAAAATACTGTTTACATTTCATCAAAAAAAATGCTGTTCCATAGGAAGAGTTCCTATGGTCTATAACAGCAAGGCAGACTAACTGATTTCAAGGCTTCCAACCACAATTTGGAAATTTTAGTCTCAAATCCATTTAAATAGAAATCTGTAAAATTGAACTATGCCTTAGGGGATAAAGCTCTGGCTCACTTCATTTAGTGCTGGCACCTCTCTGGACTTGCTTAAAAACACTAATCCTCTTATCAAGAGATTGATCTGGAAGTGAGAGAGTTGTCTCAGGGACAGGCCACTCCTGCCTCCCAGGCAACTACTTATACTACTTTGCCTTAAATTATTTGGAGAGGCCACCTTGTGGACAGGGTATGAGGAAAACCACACAGATGGACATGCCAAGAAGAAGGAGCAAGCACAAACTTGCTCATCAGCAAAAGTCTCAGGCCCCAGCTGCCAGGAGTACACCAGTGTACCACCCAGTGACTTTTAAATGCAGAGCAAGTATCCTTTCTTGGGAATGGAAGAGGCATTTTATTGCAGTAGCTATCACTATCACCAGGGTTGGTCTTTCTGATTCACAGCAACAATTTTAAATGCAGCTTTCTGCTAGTGCAAAGAGAGCAGCTCAGTACCTTAATGACACAGTAAGGGAGGCAGCAGCTTTCTCTGGCACCAGGCATATTCTGCTCTCACTTGTTTTCACAGGTCAAATTCATGTTTTCAGCCTATGTTGTGGGGAGGGGGGGGTAAATTAACTGTTTAAAATGCTGGGTTCTGATTTTTTTTACCAGGTAGTACGCGCACCTTAAGTAAGTTGAAATTTTTCTTCAAATGCATATAAACTCATAAAATAGTTTTATTTGCTTTAAGATTTCAAATTGAGTCATGATTTTTCCTAGTGACACAATTACCTTTCTAAGAAATCATAATAATCCAAAAAAGTCATTTGGATGGTATGAAAATTACAAATATTTGTAAAATAAATTTTCTTATGAAGTACACTTCACAAAAATTTCCCATCAAGAAATTAATAATTATGGGTCTGGAGCTGGGTTTGAAGATCAAACAGTGAGTACAACTTAAGATGGCATATTGAGGAGAAAACAAAATATTTAATAGTTGCTCATTAATTAAAGACTATCCGGTTTCTATGCTGAAAGGAATGGAGGATGCAGTGCAAAAAATAGTTTCTGATCAAGTAATTAAAGCCCTTCACACTGCATACACATTAGGAGGTCTAATTAAGTTTGCAATGACATTTTCTATCCTTCAGGTTTCTAACTTCATAGCTTAATAATGTTCTTTTAACATTTATTTTTCATTTGCAATAGCTCTCTGCAACACCCCAACAAACCAGTTATGCATTAAGATGTTACATATAAATGCATCTGCTTTTGATCTTTCTTAAAAGAATTTCTCAGTCTTTATACCACAGACATAAAATGAAAAATGTAGCACACTTTCTTCCCCACCAGGATATTCAATATATATTTTTTTTTTATTTTTTTTTCCACAGACACTTTGAGCCCACAGAGTATGATATGGGATCTCCATATTCATTCCACTCCAGCTTTGGAGTTAACAGCTAAAAGCTCTCAGTTGATGACATCTGTACCAGAGATCTATAGATAAGGTGGGATTACCACAGAAAACAGCCTTTTACAAAATTCTCTATCATCTGCAGAGTTCTCTGCTTTTCCCTATGAGCCTGGGAAATCTTCAACCCTGTTTCGCTTCTTCCCTCACTCTTTTACAGAACCAAGTTAAAGTAAACATTGAATTGTTAAGTGCAAGGTACGCAGATGCAGTGTGTAAAATACCATTGGCTTTCCTTTACTTCTTTATCCTAATAAAGAAGGAAGCTTTTCATGCTAAACTTTAAAAGCTTTCAACTATAACCAGTTTTACCCTAAGAAACCATCAGGTGGAACTTCCTGGGCAGAAACTGATGCAGACAAAGTTCCACCTGGAAACGAGGAAGAATTTCCCTGTTGTGCAGTGACCAAGCAAGGAGCAGTCTGCCCAGAGAGGCTGTGGAGCTTCCCTCACTGGAGATATTCAGGAGCCCTGTGCTTTGGGATGAGCCTGCCTGAGCAGGTGAGCACTGGTCCCTTCCAGCCTGACCTGTCCTGTGAAACACGACACAGAATAGAGGTTCACGATTCACCACTTAGTGTTGTGCTGATGAGCAGCACCTTTCAGCAACATCCTTAAAATCCTTCCCTCTTTCCATGAGCTCTACTTTTCTCCAGCAGCCAGTGGGCCCAGCCCAGGTGCCTTTTCCTCTGCTGAGGATGCCTGGGCCAAAGTGCCCAGCCTCACACTCAGGGCTCAAGAAATACAGAATATTATAACTGATATCCACACCCCTGCTCCAAAGCTTCTATCCCTCCCCTAGGATTAATAGAACCAACCACAGAGTATAAAGTACAGGTTACTTATGCATTAAAGAGAGCAATGCTTATAAATTACCTCTTCTCTGCAGCGGACAGTTACAGCCAGCACATCATCTTATCACTAAGATTTTTCTCCATCTAATTCTATTTGCTGTTCCTCAGTGAATATCAACAATAACTCATTTAGCTTTAATGACATTAAAAGTAGAGACTGTCCTTGAGATATCATCTAATTTTTCTTTATGAAAGCCAACATAAATTCTATGTACGAGGTCTCTGACAGCCTGGTAATAGAGGTGTTGTTAAAGTGATCTAAAAATACAAACCAAGATTAAAAAAAAAAGAAGTATCTTTCAGAGGAATCATTAGAGAAATTGATGAGGTCTGTTTGCTTTCCTTGCAGTCTCTGAGGACATATTATGTATATAAAGCATGGAGCTAACACTAAGTCTGCCACACAAAGATACTAGTTGAACAGATCTTGACCTTTCCTTCCATCTATGCAGTAAAGATAAAGGTTATTACAAGAGTTCTGCAAGAGCCCCTTATTATAATTATCTCACGCTTAACATGAGAGTTAGTAAAATTTTAGCCATTTTTTTCCCCTCTAGGCATCCCCACAAAGAAGGGAAAGAAAGCAAATAAATATAGCTCCTGAAATCCTAGAACACAATGCAAAATACTTAACCAGACTAATGATGCCCAGGCAAATAATTCTACTATTACCTAACTTCCTAACTTTCTGCTTGGCTTTGTAGCCTTGCTATTTGTATTTGTATATAGTTGTGGGAATGAATGCAATTAGAAATAGATTTGAGAGTTTGATATGCACAGCTCAGTGTTCCCTACTGTGGGAATAACAAAATTAACACTACAGTCTGGGGATTTGGGATCTGGGATTTGGCCCCTCTAATTTCCTCCCATCCATGACCTCACAATATCCTTGTAGTCCTCCTGACTGTTTTTCCAAATGGCATAAACTTTCCTATTTAACCTGAGTCACAGACAAAGAGAGAACTGCAGCTGAAAACAGAGAAGGTGTATCATAATAATGAAACCACAGAACTGCTTAATGCAATGTGGTGACAGCACCAGAGACATTCCCACTGACACTTCCATCAAGGAAATGCAAGTCTATGCCAGCTCTAAAGAAGACACCCCAGTCATAGTCAAGGACATTCCTCCAGGTTGATTAAATATGGATGGAAATTTTATGTTCAGATCCCAAGCAACGCAAACCTTCAATTGCTTGATAATGGAAAAAAAGAAAATAACTGCTGAGTGGAGAGTTTTGTGGGAGAGAGAAAACACCGAAGTTGCACATTTCTCTGGAGTAGCTACTACCAGAAGGGAAATAATGACAGTGTCACACACCAGGCTGTGCTTAGAATGATATGCAATGATATCACTGATTTTGCTCAGCACTTTATATGTTTGAATTACATGTGTAGCTCAAGAACATGAGGTCAGTATTACAGTTTGTCCTGTGCAGCATAAAGTAGCAAGAGGAAGAAAACTCAGTATTCAAGGGACAATTTTCTTGCAACACCTTCTTGTTCTGCCACTCTAACTGCTCTCCTCAGGGGGAAAAATAATACATTTTTGGAATTCTTTTCTAATATATTTGGTCAAGGACATTAACTACATTTTTACTTTTACTGTCTGTGGGAATAAAAAACAAAATCATCCTATTTACATAAAATGCTGATGTGAGACAGGAGCTGGTTCCTGGAGCAAATCAAAACCTTGTAGCATGCCAGCAGTATATTTCACCATCGTAAATGTTATGCATGACTTTATAGTTTGCCACACACATCAGCCTGCAATAAGGAAAGGGCATCTTTGAAGTTACCAGTCATGACTGCTAATAGACTCTTTTCACAGAAATCCCCACTGGAGTCTGAAAATGCAAATACTGATGCTCTGCCTGGACTGCAGAACAAATAAACATGAGAGGCAGCCCCACTGCCCTGGCCCTTCATTTGTGCCCACTCCTTTCTGAAGTGTCTGTGCCTCTCCAGGCCCATGCATACAGATATCCAGTGGCAACAAGAACACCATGAAAGGTGTCAGGGAAGAAGGTGGTGTGGTTCATGATGATATTTGGGCTGGAAAAGGTCAGGGTGCACAGGTAAATGTGCTTTACCATCTCCAAACACCTGCATTTATGCTGGCTGAAAAGCCCTGATAAATCTCTTAGTCCATATCTCTCCTAAAAAGGAATCAAATACATGAGTTTCTTTCATCATGGAGGCCTAACCTATTTTTAAGAACAGCTTCCCTCCATTCCCTTAACAAAAAGCCAAGAGAAAAGAGAATTAGGCTTTGTGCATCCATCCAGCCAAGAAGACATGGAGTGGTACCCAAGAGTAAATCATTCCACAAATAGACACTAAATTGTGTTTCTGTATTCGACTTTAGCTTTCTGTAAGTCTTCATTAAGTCTTTTTTCTGTTTGTGCTCCAGTTTCTCCAAGTTTGGTTCCTGTTCCTTTGTTACTGGGTAGTGACAGTATCAGTGTACTGAGTTTTACAGTAATAACTCTTACACATCAGTTTAAAACAAAAGAATTCATGTTACTGCAAATAATTGGAGGGAAAGCCAGTATTCCTGAAAATGCAACACAATACTTTTGAAAGAAATAATGATACACTGTAAAGTGCACCTCAAAGATAGAGTAGCTAATTATCTCGAATAAAGATTTTGTGCACCATCAAGTTATCACTGCAAAACATGACTTTCCATAAACGTTATCTGGAGAAAGCTGGTAGGAAAGACCTTAAAAACAAGTTCCTAAAGCAGAGTGAAAAAAATTGTATTTTCTGACTGTTCTGGCTTGCTGGCTCTTGTTCTGCCAAGAGACAGCAATTTTCTCCGAGTCTGCAAACACTAGCATTTTAATAGCCCAGATGAGTAGTAACCTTTGACAGGTTTGGGCAGATAAGGTGGAATTAATGTCAAGTTCTTTCTGAAGGGATTTATTTACCCTCTGTTTTGTCATGGATATTAAAAGGTCAGATCCAGCCCTGATCGTGAGCATCATTACCTATCTCTTAATGCTTCCAGGCCACTTAGATCATGAAAACTAAGAAAAAAAATTGCAACTAATGTGAATATTAATTTTGAGGATATCTGATAGCCTCAGGAAGAGGAAATGTCCCTCTTAGACAGCTGGCAAGATTACATTATAAATCTAGATTTACATTTATTCAGGCTAAAATTTAAGGAAACTTCATGAAGTCATGCTGCAGTGATCACTTATACAGAAGAATATTAATTTGAAGCTTGGTGATTAGCCAGCAGTGATGCAGAAAAGTTGAAGGTCATGATTTTGGCCAAAAAGAATAGAGAAAAACAACCGAACAAAAAATATAAAAGCTTAAAAATAAAGATAAGACAGATTTTTGTACTATTGCTAAGTCTTGCCATATTCATTTTCTAAAGTGAGTAATAAAGTATTATTGGCAATTCTGGATTCATAATTTATTAATAGCACTGCAGGACTACATGCTGAAAATTAATAAAGTATATTCATCAATACAATAATGAATTTAAGTGGCAGCCCATAACTTCAGATCCTCTCAGCTGGGTAGCCCTAATATTTTGTCAGCCCAACAAATCTCTTTCTTCTCCCCTTAATTTTCAATGTAAAAAAAATGACAAAAATCCTTATCTACAGAGCAGCCCAAAACCAGAAATCTCATTAAATAACAATATTATCTATTAAAAAAGTTAAACAAAGTTGCTTTTTTTTTCTCATTTCCAAGAATTAAATACAGGAAAATTTAATACCAAGATACAACAAACTTTTAAAGATTTTATCAGTATCCATGCACACAATAGGATCCTTTGGAACCAGGCATTCTTAGCAGCCAAAAGTGTACAGTTCCCTCCTTCCTGAAAGTCCTTCCTCTTTCTCTAGGATGTTAAGGAATTCCTTTGCCTGTGCAGCTGTCCAGGAGCCACCCTGGCAGTCACCCTCTCATCCCCTGGGCTGTGACTGTGGCACATTCACAGCTGCACATCCAGCACTCAACGTCAGACCAGGTTTCCCTAACAGCTCTCAATAATTGATCTCGATGCAATAACAAAACAACAGCTTGAGCTGGTGTCTCCAGGATAGACTCTGAACTAAGGAACCTCTGGGCTGCTCACCGGGACCCCTGCACTGGATGTGCTGCTCAGCTGGAACATTTGTCAGTACCTTGCTAAAGGGAATCCGGGGGATGTCTCACTCCAGCACAAATGGTTTCCATGATGAGAACAGCTTAAAGAATTGGACAGCACTGGGTGACAAAGTGACCCGGTGTCCCAACTGATATTGGAGAAACTAAACCCCAAGCTGAAGAAAGCAAATTCTGACTAAACTATGGCATATTAGAACGTGATTAGCATTATTCAGTATGTATTTCCAAAGAAGCCTTTAAAGTTTTGCCCACTGGGTAGCAAGTCTAGAACTGCCTCTAAACTTACCAGAAAATTGCATCACACAAGGGCTAATGAACCCTGGAAATGACCCTTGGAATCACATAATGAAGTCCAAGGTCACATATAACAGACACAAATAAAAGCCCTATCTCCAGCTTTCATTTTGAGAACAGTGGTGGACCAGAATTTTCAGTTTTATCCTAAAGTCAAAGGAAAATGAAAAACTCTTCTCTAACTATGTCATTATGTTCTCTAGCAAAGTTAGTATACAATGACTTTTAGAGAATTAAGCTTGATGAAACCAATATTATTTTTTCCTTGGCTTTTATTATGAAACCAATATTGGTTTTTTCCTTGGTTTTTATTATGAAACCAACGTTGGTTTTTCCTTGGTTTTTATTCCTGAAATCTCGAGTTGATAAAATTTCTTTCAGGAATGGTACCAAGGTATTCCCTTTGCTACTTCTCAAGTAAGTAGTGAACTATATTTTTTCTATGCACTACATTAATGCTTAGTAGCTAAGTGGCAACAAAACTTGTGCTATAAAAGTTAATAAAAATACTAAAAAAATAGTATGTAAGGAAATTACATCCAGCAAAGCTGGTAGAAGGACTAAATAATATAAGCAGCAAAACTATGCTGAAGAAGAAAAAATAGAAAATAAAGGATAAAAGAAAAAGGGAGGGGCTCTATAGAAGGAGCTCTACCAGTCTCTGTAAGCAGAGAAGATGAGTCATTGATCCAAATAAACACTGAAATCTGCTGACCTCCATGTAAAGCAAACACCTTCATCGGCATAACCTTCACTGTGCCCCACAACAGCACCCATTTTAACACTTGCAAATTTTCCAGCTTTCTTTGTCATACATAGTTTATCTTTTTCCTGAATGAGCAACTGCAGGAGTGCAGTACCTTGCCTCAAAGTATTCTGCTCATCCCCCTCAAAAAAAAAAAAAAATCAAGATTTTATAAATACGGTTTTAATACATTTATTATTACTTCCCTGTTCTACCTGCTATTTCATCCGGTAGAAAGGAGGGAATTTTTTGCAGCTCAGGCATTTTGCCCAGTGTCACTGACCATCTCACACCTCAGCATGCCACAGTGGCCCAAGAAATCTGTGTCTGCAGCAGATTTTTAAAGAAAAGGTCATGTCTACAATACTGAATTAGCCCCCAAATGCACACTGATTAAGCAGCCTTTGCTCCCCTCTTGCCCCTGACTGTCAGCCCTGCTAATTAGTAAATTCAAACCACTAAGCTCCCACACCTAACATGTTCTCTTCCTTTTTCTGGGAAGTGCTAGGCAAGGAGTGACAGCTCACATGTGAAATAAAAACCAACAGCCAAACAGAAGAAATTCCTTTTGTTTCCTTATAGATACTTCTAAAATGTTCTTATTTACCACCTATTAAGGAGGTACCTCTGAAGCCCCACAGAGGAAAAGAACAAGTGGCAATCCCAGTTTGATTGAGCGTGAAGTCAACTTGCACAAAGTTACTCCAAAATTTTGCAGTGAGCCCTGGAATCCAAGATACTGAAGGGCACAGCTGCAGCTCCCTCAGTGTAGAGCCTGATGGAGGCAACCATTTATGCTGCTTAGTGAAACATAGGTGCATTTGCTCAGACAACAAGTGACTGAGTGGGTTTAACAAGCAGGATAACAGCTCAGGGTGTCATTTTGATCTGAATACATAATTAAAGGAGATCAAGAAAAGGCTCAGGTTCGGAAGTGGCCTTGAATATCTGCAGCCTAATTAGGATTGATTTTGCCAATCACTGCTCAGAACAGGACTCTTCTGCTTGCACTTGTTTCCAGTAGAACATGTCAGCTGCACAGAAGTCAGCACGGCTTCCGCAGGCACTACCCGCCTAGAAATTCTATGGGTTCAAACCTGGCCCATGATGCTTAGATACAAATCCTATGGACTGCTATCTTTTAGCTTTAGATTAACTCAAGACAAGTGCAATCAATAAGGCTTGTTAGCCTGAGGCTCAGAAGGGCTGCAGCTGTTTTTTCATCTTAGCCTGTACGTGTAATATGATAGGGCAGTGAGGGGGCACAGATGAAGTGCCTTGTTATTTATGACAATATCAATCAATGCACTCTATTGCTAAATGAATTAAGTAGCATTGCAATAACAGGCTTTTCTGCTGCAACTTTGGTTTTTAAAAATTGCACAGAAGAGTGATATTGATCTGCCTAAGCCTACTGCCATTTTATTTCAGTTCTTTTGCAGTGGAACATAGTCTCTTCTACCACTTCCCAAAAATTTATGTAACCATAAAACTAGATTCATCTAAAGACTCACAAAAGGATTTGATCAGATCTAAGCCTTTGAAATTTAAAACTAGGATCCTAAATCTCTCAGGAAAACATCTGGTTGACCCAGGAGACCAAACTGACCATTCTACACAAAGGTTCTCCAATTTCCTGCAGCCCTGTTTCTCTGTATACCAGTCAGAGATTTTGCTGATGTTGTACCTCCTGAAGGTTGACCTACTGAACAGGCAGTGGTCTGTAATGCTAGCAGTGCCCTTGATGTCATTACAAACAGAAATGGTTGGAAAAGAATACAAGATAACAAGAAGCAGATGCCTTGGGAATGAAACACCTGTGCTCATTTGGAAGTGAAGACTCGGGTTCAGCTCTGCATCTCATCTGAAGCAAGGCTCACCATGGAGCCATCATTTCTCTCATTGTTTGCCATTAAGAGAAGAGTCATTTCATTCTGGCTCACTGGGCCAGAAGATCAGAAAACCACAGGGAACCCAAATGAGTCTCTGGGCCACAGATACTCACGTTATCATGGGAATACCTCAGGAAATGGAGCATTTGGTGCTGACCAGCTGTGCTTTTGCCCTCAAGGGAGATCCAAGGCATACCAAGACCTAGAAGAATGACCCAAGGTAGCAAGAAGCACATGGCTGAGAAGAGATGAAAAAATGGTGATTTGAGCAATATAAATGCTGCCATTTCAACTTGTAACCAGCTATAAAGAATGTGGAAAAAGTTCAGTCTATTTGCCAAATCTGAATTACAGAGACCCCATTTATATATCCATGTGCTTGAAAGCTAGCAGGTATAATTGGGCCAGGAAGGTAGTGATTAGCATGTGATAAAGAAAGACGCTCAATTGTGTGATTTAAGACAAATTGATACCAGACAGGTCACAGCTCACTGTCTATGGCTGCTAGACATGTGGGACTGCCTGCACTGCTCCTTCATCTGTGACATTTTGTTTATCACTCTGCCTGCTGCTGCCCAGACAAAAAAAAACCCTCTGGGACCATTTGATGCTGTATTAGGTTTCGTGCCTGAATGCATAAGGGTCCCTAGAAGGCAGCAAGAGGTTTCTAGTTACTTTGTAATCTTACAAACACCATCAAAATTGATGTTCAGCTTAACGTGGAATTCTGTGGTAATATCCAGGAACTTGTCTGTGTACTTGGACATCCTTCAGTTGCTCTTTAGCTTGCCCCTTTCTTTTCACCTCAAAGTTAATGGCATTTTTAATTTTGGTAGGGGTCTTTTTACTGTGGAGGGTAGAGGGCATGGGACAAAATGTTTTTTGGCTACAGAGCTGTCAAAAACACAGTCTAGAATAAAATGGCTTCATAAGTAACAAGGGCTTTGGAGGCCATGAAATCAGATTATTTCCTTGAATGACAATATCAGGACGGAGACATCCAGGGAAAGGCTTGGGTGGGCATGAAAGCAAACAAAGCCTGAATCCCCCTATTCAATCTAATTTGGCCACTGGACATCCAGCAGATAAAATGCAGATAAAATGCAGAAAATGTGTGTATTGAATGTGAATCAGTTAATTTTTGATACCCACTGAAAGCATATCCAAAGAAGAGACATAGATAAGTTCTATGTGAGGGTTTAATTGTTGGGTTTTTTTATTTGTTTTGTTGGGGTTTTTTTAAAGTCTGGAAGATGAAACAAATTCTGCAATCAATAATGAGGATTCTGTTAATCTAGATCAGACTTTGATTTGGTGTATGCTGCTAAAGGAAATTTGCTTCCTTCCACTTCCCTTTTACAACCAACTGCATGAAGTAAAAGCCTGGACTAATTCCAAGGGACTAAAACAATTATGATAAATAGCTAAATTTGTAAATATGTAGAATCAACTGATCATTGCATAATTACTTATAGTCCCAAGGCTATGGTAAAAACATGGCAGCAGAATCATTGTTATTTTTGTCACAGTAATTATAAATCATCGTCATTGCATTCTTGCCGATATGGCTGGATGAATGCCACCTGAAACTCTGCCTTCCCTCTGTGTCTCAGATTTGCTTCTCCACTGTTCTATGAATTTCTTTTTATACATATACATACAACTGCTCTGCATGTTTGCCAATAACTCTTGAAATCTGCCTTAAATATCTGTGAATCTTTAATTTCATAAGAATATTCCTTGCAGATCACCATTTCTGTTAACTTTTATAGTGATGTATGCATAACCACATGCACGTAATTCTCAGGCTGGAATAGCACACATATTTTACAGGGCTATAACCAAATAATGTCCATGGACATAAACCAGTGTCCATAAACATTGATACTATTATAAGACTTCAAATACTAAGGCTAAGCATTAAATGCTGACCTCCAGCTTGGCAGAAGGAAAAGAAGAAGCAAAGTTAGGTGAAGGATAATGTGAAATCAAGGCCTTATTTCATGTCAATGTGCTGGTCCTGCAGTTTGTTTTAAAAATCACACTGCAGAGATGCATTTTCTTCTGACTCTGGCCATCCAGAAAATGTAGGCAAAAAGAAAGCCCCTCAAGATGAACAAATTGGCACAGAAACAGTTTTCCAGGTAAAGGACGGAAAAAAAAAGGAGAAAAAACAAGCTTCAGAGCAAATAAGACAACTAAGTAAGTAACTTTCAAGTTCAGCAAGTATGTAATTGCAAAGCCCCTACTCTACAATATCTTATGTTGAGCACCTAATTACAGGTGTGGGATGAAATCTTGGCACCACTGGAAGTTTTATTACAGAGTTATGTGGAATCAACATTTCAGATTTCCTCATTTCCAAATTGCTATGCTTCATGGCTCATTCTGCAAATGTAAATGCATGAGTTAAGTGCCCATATGTTTGCCAGATCACGGGCTAAAACCTTCATTCAGATGAGTAGTTACTTGTACCTGAATAACCTCCCAGATTTTAGAAAGCAATGTTCAAAGTCAGTTACTATTTGTTTTAAGTAGAGGTAACAGGAAGCTTTCCACTAAAAAGAAGGTATTAAGAACTTCCAGAATTTCTCTGTCTTTAGATCCTTTTCCCCTTGATAATTGCCACTGAGGAATTAAACATAACTCTGAATTCTATAAGTAAAGGCTATCTAGGTTAATCTCTGCTATTCTCTTACCTATAATATATACTCCAGCTGGAGAAGCAACCAAAACAAAAGCAGTCTATTGTGGCCCAGTCTAGTGGGACAGAAGAGTAAAGCGAAAAAGTAAAATGAGAGAGAATAAAAGAAAAAAGAGGGGAAGCAGTATTAATGCATAAGGTATGAGGATGACTTTTTCATTTCTACAGTATAAAAAACTTCCCTTCTCCTATGAGGAAATTCAGCCAACATATCCAGAAGCTACTAGACATGACCTCCACGGCCACCAGATTTCAGAGTCAGCTTCTTAAAGGGTGACTATCTTTACCTTTCTTTGGGCATAGTTTAATTAGTCCCACAGTTCTGCAGGTAGGAGGATAGCAGAGCACAGCAGAATGTTTTCCCCTTGCTGCAGTATCTAAACTTGAGATTTGCTGCCAACAAGGGGTTGCTACCTGTAAATGTGCCAATCATGAACTACAACTGTCATACAAATCAGAACTTCTTGAAATTTTTGGAATCCTTCTATAAGGATAGCCCTGGCTTTGAAAGACTGAACTTTGTTATGGTTTGTGGGGTGTAATTTGTTAATACTAAGTGCTCTCTACAAAAGTCAGCTGCCTACTTCAGCTCTCTGTACTGATGTAATAAGAAACTTGGTTTTTAACTCTGGGATCTAACTCTTCTTTAGACATTATAAAACTCTTCTCAACACTAAAACCAAGAGATTTGATCTCCCTTTCAGAGGAAAAAAAAGCCAAGAAAAGCACATTTCAGTACACATTTCAGTGCACCAATCTCAAACCCACTTCAACATAAATCTTTCATGGGTTTGGTAGCGTGCTTGTGAATTTGTAACAAGAAATAAGCAGAAGTTAGAAAGTGTAAAAATATTAGAGTGCTTATGAAGAATCACATATTGGATGCACATAAAAGCCTGAATACATACATCTGGAACACAAATTAAAAGCAAGGAAAACTACCCATTGTAAAGACACATAATGAACAAAGTGACAGATGCTCGAACAATTATTCCATTGCAAAACAATATAGAAGCCATGATGTGGAAATCTTTCCTAAAGCTCTAAAGAATAGTTTTTTTTCCAGAGACTGCTTTATGGGAACAATACTGACGTGTGTCCTCTTCCTTGGAGACAGATTCTTTTCCCTGAAGTACTGTGTGATGCACAAGGCAGTATTTGTAAGGTATCCTTCAAGAGGATGATTCTTACTATCTGCTCTCCTGACTGAAATCTATCTCTATTAATTTACAGAGCAGCAGATCACAGAAGGCTTCTCAGGAGACATGCCTTCAGTATTTTTCCTTTCCTTATCCCATTTAACTTTTTTTTTAACTGAAGCTTAAGTGAGAAAGCATCTGCTGAGCATATGGAATTTGCAAGTATTGCCATTAATGTATACTGCTAACATTTAGATTTTTCCACCAGGCACACACATATTCTGACTGGCATACAAACACTCTTGGTCTGAAGGACTCAGCAAGGAGAGATGAGCGACCGTGGACCAGCTCTGTAGTGCATCAGCATTTGTGCCTAGAGGAAAACAGAGGTTCAGGTCCAACACAGAGGATGTAAAACACACTTTGGATGTTTAGAAAGTCCCCTCGTGTCAGCATACTGTATAACAGAAATATAAAATCGGGATCCAGAACACAGGCTGCAGTTTTCTTTTGATATTGCAAGTAAACTCCAGCCCTGCAATTTTAAGAATCTCAGTTTTCCCCCAAAGAACACAGAGGAAAGATTTTAAAGCATCAGCCAAAATTGGCTATCATGCCAGTGCCAAAAAGACCTGCACCTCTTGGATCCGTGGGGATTTATGGAAGGGGAGTGAATAGAATTGCTAGTCATTGTCAGAATTGCTTTAGTGTTTAGAACAGTTCCCAAGCAAAAGGTGTAAAGTTCTTTTGGATCAGCTTTCCTAAATTAACTAGGACAAGTTTGACTTTCTAGACAGACAAAGACTCTCCTGATGCAACAATGACCTGGATTTTAAAATGGCAAGTCTGATTTCCAAATGGAAGTTATTGTAAATGAAATCATTATTTTTGCAACCTGAACCTAAACTTGAAATACTTAAAGGCAAAGTCTTTCCATACAAATTCTCCATAAAATCTACCAAACCTCACCTCAAGAGAGCTGGAATCTTCTCCAGAGAATATTTGTCTATTCTTATCACTCATATGGGAGTCTGCATATTTAAAATTAAATGTGACTCGCATTTAGTTTCTCCGAACACAACAGTTCACTAATTTTTATTTGAGTCAAATCTCATCTCTGCTTCAAGATGTAAAGGTGCCTATATATGGAAGCTCGCATCATGTTTCCAGAACTGCATTTGTACCCTCAACTCAGTATGAGAATATTTATTCCCTGAAGAGTAAAAGTCCTTCAAGTATTGCCGTGTCAGGATTTACTCTTAACTTTGGCTTGCTAAGAGTTTATTTTCATGTTTGATTACTAACCCCACAAATGTTAATTAACTCCTGTAGAGAAGGTGTAGGCAGCTCCCCAAGTGTCAGACAAACTCAAAAAAAAAAAAAAAATCAGTTAAGTTAAATTTCAAAGGAATATGGACAGGCTTATTTATTCCACAAATAAAATTTGTTCTTATTTATTTGTACTTCAAGAGATCTTCTAAGGACTTCTATCTTTCCCCATTCCCTGAGAAACAGCTTTGAGAATCAAAAGTACAATTGGTATAATGACCTTCAAGATTTATGATTATGTAAGTGTTTTGAAAATTCTCATGAACTAAAATTTGGAAGTCCCTGAAAGAATGTAAAATATGCACTACATATCTGGAAAGGCAATATATTAAAATAGGTTTTTCATAATAAGAATAGTAATTGAGTGATTTTTTAAAAATATCACTATTTCCACTATGTTCTTTGTTTTATAACTAGGGAAAAGATCTAATAAAATATATTAAATATTTGTATTTTTCTATATTAATCATTAGAGAAACATGTTTTCTAACTTGGAATATCCCGGCACAGGCACAGATGATTAAAAAATAATAAATCTTATAAAACTAATTTCTTAATGACAATGAAAACAAATAATTTTAAAGTTCTTTCTGCAAGGTAAGAATCTCCTCTTCAACCGAAAAAAATAAATCAGCATTAGCTGAAATGAGTAGGGGTTTGGGAGGAAGGAATTCTGCAAAGACCGCATTTCCAGCACTGTAAAGGTGATGTCACTACAGAGTTTCTGGTTTTACAAAAAAGCAAGAAAATATTACTTATCAGACAATTCTAATTGTGTGATTACATTTTTTTTTTATTATATAACAAGGTCACCTTAGCTTACACATCAGTTATGAAAAAAAAGCAAAAAATGGCATTGGCACCTGTGTTCATTCAAGGAAGAATATTTCATTATCCCTACAGTTCAGGGATCTCTGAGGGGAAAGGGCCCCAGGGACAGCAATAGGCTCCCAATCAGACCATAAAATAGCAATGCAGCAGAATTTCCACACAGCCAAAGACACTTGCAGAACATGGGACCTTTGACAAATAGCCTCAGAAAATTAAAGTTTTAATAAATCAGGGTCCTCTCCATAAATCATCTGGACCTATCTGTTTTTCCATCTCCCCATTCCTGTATTGCCACTATGCAAAAGATCCAATCTTAGTGCTGAAAAAAAGTTTCTGTGAAAACCACATTTTTTCGAGAAAGCACCTCAGAAATGGTTTGTAGGGGTCTCTCTGCAGGTGGTAGATATCTAACAGCTGGAAACACTGGGTACATTCAGTGTGAATGGAATACAAATTTGATAACCAAGGAGAAAAAAAGGATGAGCAGAAATGAGAGACCCTCCATTTCTGCTGATCTTGACTAAAGATGTAATGAAACTGTTCTTTATTTCCATCTTAAGATACCAAAGCTCTGATCACTGACTGTAGCTTTGTACCTCTCCATCTGTCTCTGTCTCTCCCCTCATCTCCATTTCTCTCCTTTCTCCTCCAGTTTACAAGTATGTCTCATCACTAAATCTGGTGTCACACCCCTCTGCCAGTCCTGGAGGGGTTTGCAATGGTTTGTTCATTGCTTGCCTCTCTTTCTCATGTACCATTTTCACTAGCCACAAGCAATGGGTTTCTGTTTCTCTGCTCATGAGCTTCTCACTACAGGATTATTCCAACATTTAGAAAGGGCTCAGAGCAAAATCAGTACAATCTTGTAACAGCTACTGAAGACCTGAACACTACAACTGAAGCCAGTTTATTTATTTGGATTAATCTAATCTAGTAGTGAATCAGTAGAAGTGAAGTGACACACTTTTTGCAGCAGGAAATTTGTCTTATTTTACAGTACATAACAGTACAACAAGAGTACTCTCGTTACTTGTTCCTCACCAAAGAATTGTTTTTTCAGAGAGCTAGAGCCACTGAGTCATTCCAAAAATGTGCCAAACAACTGCAAAGAAACTCACTGAGCTCTGTAGGCATAACTATTTATTCCATATTTATTCAGAATTTTTAAAGGCACCTATTTAAGCCTTCACATACCACAGAACATAATTTGCAAAAAAAAAAAAAAAATGAAACTTGGTCTACTGATATAAAAGAGTTCCTGGCTAAACTCCATCATCTAAGAGGTGCATTTCCTGTTTTCCACATTAACCATCCTAGCATGCCACAAACAAAATTTTGCTGTCTTAGTAGATGCCTAGAGGGGAAAACAACTTTCTGGCTGTGGCAGACAAAACTGCTGGAGATGGAAGACAGTCATGTTTTGGGACCAGACATCACAAACCAGCCCCATGCCAACCACTCTTCCCATTCCAATCCATTAGGGCCAACCCTACAGAGTCACACCCTACAGTCTCTAGCACAGAGCAGCCGAGAGACAAGATCATACTGAAGACCCAGGATGTAGGAATGAGAAATTAGAGAACTTCTCAGCCTTCCTGTGTGAAATGGTTACAGAAAAGATGCATTTCAGGCAATTTGCAAAGGCGTAAGACTGAGAAGTCAGTAACAACAGCACAAACTGCCAAAAAAACGTGTTTCTTGCAATTTTTTCTGGGTCAGAGTGAATTGCTGCAAAACACCAAGCACAGAGAATTACTGCAGACATTGCTGATGGATAACACATTAATATCAGGGTGAAACTCTCTAGACTCCACCTTAATATCACTTTACAGTCAAACAACAATAAAAGCACATTGTAAGGTCACGGAATTCATAAAAAATTCAGTTAGCTTCAGGCTAACTCCAGCATCTCAACAGTAAAGGGCTATTTGAAATCTAAGTATACCATTCTATTCAGACATAAATCCATATAGAGTGCACTTAACAAAAACAGATATACTGACACTTTGAATTATCCTCCCAACAGAAGAACTACCCTGGCGATATCAAGAAAGACAGATTTCCTGAGAATGTACTCAGGAGGCCACATTTGCAGCCAGCTCAGTAAGTGAAACCAGAATTAGAAGCAAATTAGTAACATCCAAACAGCATCTCAGAATCAGGCAGTCTTAAATCTGAACAATCCTAATTACAACAAAGGGATAATGGTTGCCTCTTCAAAATCTGTAATAACATAGCAATGAAAACTTCTGGAAAACCTTGCTTCCCTGCAGCAAGAGTGAATTGCTTTCTTCATTCCTATTTGAAAGTAGCAATTGGCTTTTTGTTTCTTCTTTTTCTTTTCTTAGAGCAAAGGTGATGGAAAAGGAAATAATCCA
Source organism: Sialia sialis (assembly GCA_009812075.1). NCBI lineage: Eukaryota > Metazoa > Chordata > Aves > Passeriformes > Turdidae > Sialia > Sialia sialis. Next base: position 19,932,156 of record VRYO01002782.1, read on the forward strand.
TAGATATTTGCCACTTAACACCTATTTGACTGGCAATAATTACTGTACATAAAGGAGTTTAAATATATCTTAACACTAATATAGCAGGAAGCATTATAACAAGACAAGCAGAAACTCATTCTCTAAGCCAGGCAAACAATGTGGGACTTCTCATTGCTGCATGTGGAAATTTGCTCTGGTCTTGCTTGGAGGGCAGTAGGACTAGGAGCGAAAAGATGCTTTAGAATAAATTAGCACAATTATAAATCTGACAAGAAGATTAATATTCTAACTATGTTCACAATAATTAACTCACCAAAACAGTTCCAGACTCATTATCCAGCTAGGGTGGAATGGGAAAGTTTACAGCACCCCTGTAGATTTATAAGCCAATTAAGGGTGACCCTCCTCTAGATTTCATTAGAAAAGCCTCTGGTTCAGCAAAAGCTCACACGTGCAAGTAAGAAGTTTCCCAATGAAAGGGAATGCAAGGGATCTTTATCACCTCTATGAAAAACACTTTTCCTGCTCCCCTGGAAATTACATATTCCTGATGCGTCCTCAGCCTCCTGCTAAGTCTGCAGCCCCCACACAGAATCCTTGCACCTGTGAGAAGCACAACACCACTGGGGTGAGCTCTGCTTTGTTCCCTGCATGACACAGGTGTCATGGTCCAACACTAGAGAGGCACTTCAGATCTTGTGATGCAGCTCTGAGGTTAGGGCTCACAGCCCCTCTCCCACCCAGAGCCATCTTCTTCCTTCCATGTGCAGTGGACAGCAGATTTACCACAATGCTCACCAACCAAGTCAGCTTGCAACAGCTGACCATTGCTAACCAGCAAACTCCTGCTCAAGGTGCCCTGTGTGCACTCTGTGCATGGGACTGCACGGAGTGGGAGCTATCTCCTTGCTATCTATGCCATTTCCCCTCTTCATTGCCTTTCTGCACAGATTCATTGTTCTAATATAAAAGCCTTCTCTGCCACTGTCAGAGTAGTCTCCCTTTATCTCCACAACTTCCCTTTCTCCTTTCAAAACTTTGTATAAAGAACATCTCTTTTCTCCTTTTGTTGCGTACATCTATGCCTGTTTCATCCCTTCCTTTGTGCCTTCCTGCATAATTGAGTTTTTCAGCTTTGTAAAGTATTTTTCAATATAGATAGCATAAAAATTGCTATCTGAAATGAAATAGCATTGTATCAGAACCCACACTTTTTTCTGAGTAAAATACACAATTTGGACTGACTCAAGCCGCGATGTGTATGCAGGTAAAGCAAATTCTGAATTATTCAACACTTAAAAAACTGAAAAATCATTTACTTGTTACAAGCAATAAGATTTATGTTTTATGTCTCCCAATCAATAGCTAGTGTGTCCACACATAGCTGATTTATCCATATTGAAAATATAATTATAAGTCTAGTTTGCTCTGAACCACAGAGTCCTTTTGTAACAAGATTATTTAAATACAAATGGGGTTGGAAAATTGGTTTTAAATGGCTAATCTGTCTTGTCTTCAACTCCAGCTGCAGAATTTACTAACATCATAAACACAGGCTGAGTGAAAACTTAAAAGGTTTTCTGATTCTCCCGCGATCTGTCTCTGCAGTCCTCATTAACAGGGAAGTTGATGGGAGCTGTATGCAAGCTGGGAGAGGAGGATAATAAGCCTTGTAATCTCTATAAAGAGAAAGGGATTTTTTACTGGTGATATGTCATATATGCTGGTGTGCAAACGTCTGTCTTACTGGCAGCTCAATAAAGAATTTATGCACCCAGGTCTCTGATGCACTGCAGAACATCTCTGCCATACAGGTGGACCAAACTTATACCCACAGGGCTGGAAACAACTCCTCAGAGCATCTTGCAATAGGGACCATCGGATATTCATGGGATCATTAAGAAAAGTTTTGCTTGGGGATTACTGAAGGCCCTGCTGCATTGCTGCTGTTCCCACCAAATGTGGCCAGTGGCCTGGTGACATGCAGTGGGGAAAGGCTGGGCCAGTGCATGCTCCTCCAAGGGACCACTGCAGTATCACCAACTGGCAATACACCATGACTTTCTCCCCGAGTCATGCACAAGGGCTGGGAAAAAAATGCAGATCACATCTGACTTGAGTTGAGTAGAAATTAAGGATTGGTAACTTGCCACCTCACCCTGATAAACTATAGCCTTAAATCCTTCTTTGACAGACCATCCCACCCACCCCAGGGATGAAAAAAAATGCTGGGATAATGCTGGGTTTAACTGTTAATTTTCTCCATATCAGTGTAATTTGTATGGTGGTCTGGTTCTGGTTTGTGCTGGAAACAGTCCTGATAGTTGAGGGATATTTTCATTCCTTCCGAGCGAAAAACCTCACTGAACCAAATCCAGCACAGATACAGATTCCCAAGTCTGGAAGTACCTCACTTGTGGCAGATTGATGAAGTTTAGACTGCCACAGATTGTGGCAGTGGAGGCTACCCTGGGGGGCTGCTTTCCCAGCCTTGTGAAATGGTCCACTACCTCAAGCCAAGGGCAAGGGCTCGTTCCTAGGGGTGTGCAATGCAGGACTTACCTTACAGCTATTCAAGAGCCAGATGTTTAGGACAAGCACCATGTTGTGCTTGTCCTCATTTCATCCAAGGGTTGGAAAAAGCCTTTAGCATTCAGCTGGACAGCACACTTCTATGTTTCTTCTTAGTTAGAAAAAACACTAAGGAAAGGATAACTGCCAATAAAAGAACACTGCGTATTTTGAAATTATAATTCTATATGTGCTTCTGAAAGCCTCTTTGGCTTTCCTCTTTGTGCTCTGAATGGCTCTCTAGATCTAATTTAATTCATTGAAGCAAATCCAAAAGTTCCAGGGAAAAAAAAAATCAACTTTTTATTCAGTTAGAATAAAAATTGTTCAGAAGGAATTCTTGATCTTCATTAATTCCATGGGTAGACATACAAGCTCCTATGTGTTAATGAGACTTGCCAGTTTAGATGTACTAATGTGTCTAATGAAATGTCAAATGCGCACACTTTGGACTTACCTAATCAAATATTTCCACCAGGAAAGTTTGGTGAGACATTCTAACAAACCCTTCAAGCCCTCTGGGAACACAGAGCAAATGGTCCTTCTGGACTGGAATTACATTAGCGGCTCACTTGATCAGTGTGACTCCTAGAAACTAAGGTGAGGGGGAAATCATCCAAACCCTTTGTTTCCTTTTCCACACCAAAAGCCTATTTCATTTTTTCTCAATTATATAGAAAATTATCCTCTATAGTCTATGGTGGTTTCCATTAGAAACATATATAAAAATTCTCTCTCCAGAAAGTAAGCATCCAGGTCTGCTGAGTTTTTGAAACTTGGGTCAGGACCTGCCCTGAATCAACTTCATGCCTGATCACTCTAGTAAAACAAGAGAGTCCAAGTTTCTCATAAATCCTAATGCACTGTTAAATTAATTGTTCTTATTTTTCATGTGCAATATTATAGGTGCCTGATAAGAAACTCATCAACTGGATCCTTGGGACATTAAGATTTGCTGTGGTAAATTCTATGTGTTGTCTTTTCAAGTTTCTCTTTAAGAAGAAAAATTTACAAAAGAAAATTAAAGTTCAAGTGTTTCCAAAAAGAAAGAACTGAAAAGTTTGACGTGTAATGAAAAATTAATTTGGCCTAATATAAAATTTTAACAAGCCACATAATATTTTCAGGCAAACAAATACTTAACTGACACCAAATCTATAAAAATATCTCAGTATGGATTTCAGATTCCCAGGGATGGAATTCGAGAGACAGATTAAATGATCACGATATTCAGTCCAAAATGAAATTCCACTGCTTTTAAATACATATATATATACACATATGTATATGTGTGGCTGTGTGTGTGTGTGTGCATGTACATATAAATATAAGTATCAGAGCCTAATATAATATTTTAAATGACAGGTGAAACACATGACAACTTTATGACCATCTTAGGACCGAAGTTGCTTTTCTAAGGGAAGAAAGGTTTCATAAGCTTTCCCTGAATCAGGCCATGATGAAACAAAATGACGATCCAATGGATTTTAGATGCACAGAAATTCTCCTCCCTGTACATGCATCTCCACGGCCACCACACACTCGGGAAAAAATTGAGTAGCACTTCTTTCCTGTTGTATCCCAGCTCCCACCCCTCACAGACATTATGTTCTAGAAGCAACATCTGCTTTTGTGACACAACACTTAAAGTACTAACCAAAGAAAAGTCTACTTGGTTACCCTTAACATGCTCCCCTTTATTTTTGTAACAGATCTGTTTCTTTTACCACCACATATTTTCATGCTACCAGGGCTATTGATCCCCATAGCATGGGGAGAATCCAACCACTTTTTACCCATTCACTAACCATTGACATTTTGTGTACAAAAGGAAGGTTTGCAAACTTCTCCATCCACACCTGTGGTGCCACTGCTGCCCCATGCACTCCTACCAACAGCACCTGGCACAGCCACACATTGAACCTGTGACACAGCAATAGTCAAGTCTGCATTTAAGTATTAGAAAAAGCCTTGATCACTTTTAGTGTGTCTCCTAAATCAACCCACAACCCATCCTGCATCTCCAGTCTTCTCCAGCCGAGGAGCAATTTACCACCCATCTTCCTCAGCATGATCCTTCTTGTTCTGCCCAAACACGTATAAGGAATAGAATTAATTTTCGTCTTTCCTGGAGAAAGCACGGAGGTGATTAGCCCCATTTGCTCTGGTGTGCCTGAATCAGAGCCAACCAGGCACAAAAGCACACAGGTCATTTTAAGTGCCCTGATCATCCTCATAGTCTGAAAAACAATGTAGTCCTGAGGGCCTAAACTTGTATTACATGGACAGTCGATGACATAACCCATTTAGATCAAAACACCCCGTGGAGTCACTCAGGTCTGCTCTCTCACCACTGCAGCACTCCTCAGATGTGAAACCAGAGCTGCTTCTCCAAATGTCCAAATGAGCTGAACCAGAGAGATCTGGGGCCAAAGGCAGGGGCAGTTCAGACCTACCCAGACGGCGTTGTCCTGTCTGTACTGCTTCCAGTTGTGGCCGGTGTCGCTGAACATCAGCGCGTAGCTGGTCACCCAGTCCGAGCTCCCGTACCTGCCCTGCGTGGCCACTGCCACAACCTCCACTCGGTCCCCCAGATCCACCTGGAGCCACTGTTGCTCGTTGGACTCCAGTGGGGACCAGCCACCAGCTCCTGAAAGATAGGATGAAGAGAATTTAGATGACAATGACAGCACAAAAAAGTTATGCTTGATTAAGAACTGTTAAATTATTTCAGGTCGTCACAGACTCTTGAGCATGTGGCTGTTTTTTCATATTTTAGTGTTAGGAAATACACTACATGAGGTGGGCTTCCATCAGGTTATCTTCATTAACCTAACGCTCATGAGGAATTTCTCATTTCTAGGACATTTTAAGGAAATTTATTCTATTTCCGCTGTACAAACATCAATGCGGTTGGCATATGCTCAATCACAAAAAAAAGAAAAATCATATTTATTACCCCCTTGAATGGGAATGTGGACTGGTAACTTGCAGTTTGCTTTGATATTTTCCTTTTCGCTATGTTGTGAAAGAATTGCAAAATACTAGTTAGTTTGATTTGAGCCCTATTAAGTATTTGAAAGAATGGTTTAATTACAGCTTATAAATGCATTTCAGATAATTTGTTGTAAAGATAGAAACCATTTGATTAAACAACTAAAAGGACTGCCTTCACACTGGAAAGTAGGCTGTCTCTGACATGAGCTTGTAATTAATGTTTGTCCTTTAAAAGTAAAGATTTGCACTATTCCTTGAATTCCTTTAGAGGTTATACAGGACTGTGGTAATACCAAGCCAATGAAACAGAGCTGCAACTGCTTGCATTTTACCACTTTGCTCACTTCAATAAATGGGAGGTTATGGTTAAAAACCAAATCATTCCACACTGGATTATATTATTTTATGGTCTCCTGCTTTCTTTTACACCCTTAAATACAGGCCATGTTTATTTTCCTCTAACTTGTTTCTCCTTGCACACATTTATTCTCTGCATACACCCAGTGTTCAATTCAGCCTCACCAATAAACAACCAACGCAGCTATGAAGAGCACAAGCCATCAACCAAGTAGCCAAGACATTTTGAGGCTGCCACTGCTTCTGCAACCCAACCTATTTTCGTTTTGTCATTATTAATGAAGTTTGGAAAAACACTCCAGTATGACTACAGTGAACATGATCACATTGGGAATAAAACTAAATTGATCTGTCTCAAAGTTGCTTCATGAAAAGTTCATTGAAGTGAGTAGAGTTGAAAGATTAATAAATGTGGTTTCTATCCATTTCAATAACTCTACACTTTTACAAACATCCTGTTTTTCCTGGATAGCATTGTACTTTCCCACTCACAACTGAAATCCCTTTGTCTACAAGTAGGTGTTAAAATCATCATTATTTGCAATTTATTAATATAGGATTCATCTGAACTCCTGAAGCAGAATCATTCCAATACCTGGAGTGTAGTATTATTCCTGCTCCCCTGCATGACTCAGCCTTCATTCCTCTACAAGAGCTCTCCAGGGAAAAGTTTGCAACCAAACCAATGCATACTGCTTCTTAGTGCCATGATTTACCCTTTTCAATCCCAACAGAAGTCTTCATCATCACCGATTATTTTACCTGCCCTAAATAGGATACGCTCTCCTACGAGCGTGCCATGAAACACCTAATGAGAATGCTACAAATTTCATCACTGATTTCTTCTTTGACGAGATCATAGCCTCTCACACCACCTTTTTCTTTATTTTGATATTTTAAGTGCCATATAGAAAGTCTGTTTTCTGCCTTTATGGAACAAACTACAGAGCTGTATTCAAAGACACCAAACTACAGATTTTTCCTACACACAATTGTGACTATTACACAAGAGAACCAAGGGCAAACTTCTTTTGGATTGTAATATCCAGTATCTGAAATAGATTCTGAACACAATAGTTGTTGCTTTTTTTGCTCCCCCCGCCCCCCAGTTTTATTCCAGGAATTGATACGATATAAAAGTCTGCTTCAGAAGTTCTGTCAAAGTTGTTCCATTCATGACTCAAAAGACCCTATTCTAGATGTTTTCAGCACATTTTAAAAGAAAGCTGGCATTTTCATATTTCCTTCATTCAACATAAAGAACAACAACTAGATGAAAGAAAATAACTTGTAAAAAAAATTGGTGAGTTTTCCCTTAAAAAACCACAAAAACTTTGCCTTCTATGTTCTAGTTTATACATAAGCTCTTAAGCCAAGTCTGTTAGCATGGATGCTTCCCAGCAGTATGCCAAACATCATAAGTAAATATCTACTTTATGCTGTCTCCCTTCTGCTGCTAGAAATGGCAGGAATGTGATACACTTTCCACTAAAGTGTTTGGCTTTACTGTGCACTTCTATTTTCCAGCTTGAGCACAACACCACAGGCTTATAATTTTGAAGTCAAACAAATGATACACACTGAACAGAAATTTGGGAGATCTGTGCTGAGTTTGAGCCCTAAAATCATAGATTACATGGTGTCTCTGAACTGCATCTCTCTTTACACAAGCACATTTGTCTGCTGGGAATGTCACTCTAGCTCTAAGCACTGCAGACACGGCTCTGACGCCTGCTCACGGCATCACCTCTGCAAAGCTGGTCTTGCAAGAAAGGACATCAGTTATGGGCCATGTCTACACAGAACAGCAGCTGCTTCATAGATTTCTTTCCTGTGGAGAAGACAGCCTACTGTGTTTCCCTCTCCCAAACCTCCCACCACTACCATTTCCAGAGGTGGACAGTAATCCTACTGCTAGTAGAATGGCAGAATCCCTGCAACAGCAAAGCTGCACTGGCTGCATGACTGAGGGCAGAACTGAAGCTTTTCCCACTGGGCCTCTCGCACTTCTGCTAATAAAGCAAACACGTAGCCTCTGCTTGCTTGTCTGCTTATCCCAAATCCCCACCAAATACAGCTGTGAGTACCAAAAATCAATAAACCTCCACATTTACTCCATCATACAGAGCAGGTGGCACAAGGGATACTGGCATTTTTCCAGCACAGTCTGTGTCTGCACACTGCTTTTATGCACCTCATTCCTGATACCGTGTCAACAACCCATTCTGTACTTTTTTTAATAAGTAGAAAAAAGCCACAGCCCAAGCAGAGCAACCATATAGAGCCTTTGCTGCTCCACCCTCGGTGATGTTTTTCCTGTGCACTGTTTGCCAGCACAGGTGTAAGACAAAGGACAAGAAGGCTCTAATAGGCAACAACACTGCCTACTGAAGACACAATTTCCAGGTCATCAACTGCTCTGAACAGATAACCCAACATCTTTTTCCCGCAACTGGGCACAAAGATATTGAAGAAGACTATATAGCTTTTGTTAAGTGTGGCATAAACGCAAATCAGACACAAAAATTGGTTTTGATTATGCCCATCAGATCTGCACGCCTGTCTTAGGTATGTTAAGATGTCACATTGTCTCACACAAAAATGAGAGAGGATGCTCAATATTCCCCCTTTCTGCCCACCAGGTTCCCACTGACATTGACAGGATTCTGCACATTGTGCTACACCATCATTCCCCACAGCTCACACATTTCACATGTTCTGGGGATCATTTCAAAGAAGGAATTCAACATGGTGTGGGGAAAATACCCCTGTGGAGAAACAGTACCACAAGACTCTGATATATTGTTTATATTTTCCATGGCAAATCAAAGTGTTAGAAATATGTGGAGAGCAAGGATCTGATGGTTGCTCAGCTGGAGACCCATATGATTCCAAGAAATAGGATCAAATACTTTTGTTTCTTTTTCAGACTGTTTGCACATTTTGCCATAGCTGTTTCAAAAATTGCATTTAAGCCCAGTGTTACACAGTCAATGTTTTTTGATGTTCCCCAGGGCTGCTCAGGATGCCCATACTTATTTTTAGCTGATTATTACAAAGCAAAGGGAATTATGATTTCCACCCTGCATGCCTTACAAACATCTCAAATAGCTTTATATAGCGCTAAAAATCTCCTGGACTTCCCACTGCAACTAAGTGCTTCCCTGCTGCAGAATTTTACTTTAATGCCCACATCAAACATTTCCTGGCCATAAAACAAATTCTTTTTGACACTATATATGCTTTATATTCTCATACATGATTGCCTATACTGACTACTCAGGAGAGCTAATAAGAACTGAAAAATCTTAAGTGATGCAGTCATACTGTAGCAATTTTCATATTATTTTTCATTATTTATATACAAAAAAAGCTGATAAATCCCTCTCAGGGGCAAAAAATAAATTTCATACATCAGAATCATATTTATCAGAATTGTACTAGCTCTTTAGCATTACCAGTACAGATTTATCAGCATTTTAATTAAGCGCTTTCAGCTGTTCACACAAAGCTTTACTCATGGGTACTTTGTGTGTGTTTGTTTTTTTAAATGGCACATTCCACTACTGCAGGCCTTATTTTTTTAAAACAACAGCCTTTTAGTTATTGTTATCTATTACTGAATAAACTTGAATAATTAGAACTTTCTGTCAATAAAGGACCCGGTTGTGCTTTATAAATTCATCTTCACTTGTTGCATTCATGCTTGCATTAACAAATATATTCATCTAGCTTTCTAACCAGAGGCTCTGCTCCTTGCAGCACTGTCTTATCAATTACAAGCAAAGCTAAGCCAACTCATCAAAACATTCAACATTATCAGAAAGCCACAGCCCAGTCCTTGTTAGGAAATATTATTCCTGTAACGATATCTACTATTTGCATTCAAGTGATAGTCAAAGAAAGTTTCTATAGTCACCACTGCTTGCTGCTCCAACCCAAGCTAAGGCACTGGTCTGGAGAGAGTAGAATTAGTTCTCTCCACAATAGCTGATATAGGGCTAATTTTGCTGGAAACAGTGTTGATAATATAGAGATGTTTCTGTTCTTGCTGAGAATTCCTCACACACATGCCAAGGTATTTTCTACTCCTCACACCACACCACACCACTGGTGAGGAGGGTAGAGGGAAGCCAAATTTAGGCGTGGTCACAGCCAGAACAGCTGACCCCAACTGACCACAGGGATATCCCATCCTATATAGCACCATGCTCGGCATTTAAAGCTGGGGATGAAGGATGAGGAAAAGGGAGATGTTCAAAGCGATGGCTTCACTTTTACTCTTATGATTCTCTCCCCCATCCCACCTGGGGAGTGAGTGGCTGTGTAGGGCAGAGTTGCTGGGGCTGGTCCATGACATTGGAACGTACTAGATTGAATTTACAGCTGTTACTGCTGGTTAGCTGGTTAGCTATTAATCAGCAGCTTCTGTGTTTACCATGGGGCTTGCTTCCCTTACTGCTCATTAGAGTCTCCTGCTCATTAGTAGCTACTTTTTGCTGTACTGCTTATCATCTGACTGCTGGGCCTGGGCACATTTTGATAACAGCAGTGGCCACGATCCTGGGCTGACAAGTGGCCAGGGCATCTCTTCTGCTCCTGTACACTGGGCTGGCTGGAAGTGCAGTGGAACCCAAGCCAAAGAGGCAGTGACAGTGGACAAGTCACTGGGGCAAAAGGACAGCCCAGGTGTCTGTGGCTGTGAGAAATGCCACAGCATGTACATCTCAAAGCGCCTGTGGCTGGGATCACATCTGCACCACAGCTGGTTCCTCTGAAGGGACTGTGCTCGCAGGGTAAGTGCACATTGCGAGAGGTTACTCCTGAAGCACCCTGACTGTGCATGAGCCCATGCTGGGGCATGTCAAAGTGTGTGGCTGTGGCCAAGCCCATCACAAAGCAGGGACTGCAGCCATGGGGAAGGCAGGAGCAAGTTTACTTCTGAAAGGACCTGTGGCAAGGCCATGCTGGAGTGTGCAGCTATGTGGGGCTTCACTGTTTTTGGGCGTAAGCCACAGCAAGTCCCTGTATGAACTCCGTCAGCACTACATCTGCACATTCCTGCATAAGTCTGTGCAGCAAAAGAATTAGGCAAGGTAGAGTTTAGCTTCTAAATCCCTGAGTTAGCTCCAGATCATCAGTTATCACATAAGCATTCAAGACATGAAAAAAAGTTGTTGAAACAATCCCCTTACTTGAGGCTTGGTTTCAATACTCTCTCCTGTTCCTATCACTGGTGCTAAAAGATAGCATGGACCTTACCAGTGTGATACTGCATTGCTGAAAATCTACAATATCTCACTCCTCACTACATGACAAAACTACTGTGGAACAGTTAACTAAGACAGTTAACTAACTATTTCAATTTCTGACCTTGAACTGAAACCACTGTCATAATTTCAAACATTGTTTATATCTCTTTAATATGGAGTACAGCCAGAGCTTGTCTTGCAATACTGGTTTTGAATCTCTTTTCTACAGATAAAATTAGCTATTAGAGCCATCTGCACAATCACATAAACATATCATTCACCATCTCAGCCAGCAGTAGGAGACAAAGGCAAGGCAAATTCAAATATCATGCTCAGTGTTTACAATATTCTTTTGTTGAGCAGTTACCATATAACCTTTTACTTACTGAGGCACTCTGGTTCAAAGGTTCAAATATGATATTGTAATTCCCATCTAAAACTTCTTTAATGGCCAAGGAGCTCCTTATCATTAGTGTCAAGCATATAAGAGAGAGACCTTTATTGTCTTTCTATAGATTTATCAAAAGGTGTTTGATTAAAATACACTTCAGGAATATTTAAGAATAAAAATTTTTATTGATTTTCAATTAGAACATTTTTTCTGATTGATTTTAAAACCTAGTAGTGACCTTTCTAGTGTTTTCTAAAATGAAATTTACATGTAATATGAAAATACAGGTCTTTCCACTTTTAGAGGCTCTACCTTGGAAACAAGATGAGAGCTGACAACCCAAATTTGCAACAGGATGTCAAATGATGCTCCAAATACTGTCAATTTCTCCTTTCTGGTACTATGCTTCACATTCATAGTTCCACCTGGCATGTGAACTCATTATCTGGACCTCAAACATTCTTGATGGCAAATGTCTGAAAAGCTGTTTTTCACACTCACTATTTCGGCAGAATTGTGTAATCATTAGATTCCACTGGAATTTTACACCTAATTGCTATTGTCTTTAACACCTACATTTTAGAATAGTGTCTCCAACTTAATGACATTTAAACTCTTAAAATATGGGAAATCATCCAAGGCAAAACGACTGTCCTTAACAATATCTCTACAAGAGAAGTGGACATCTTCAGAATTAATAGAAGCTTTCTCTACTAAAGGAGGAAATTGCTTCTACATAGTACACTCTCAGTAGCATAAATGAATGGCTCTATTCAGCTTGGCTCTGAATGCACTGCATACAAACAGCATAGAATGTTATTTTTGTAAAGGTGATTAGAATGAATAGTTTAGGCTTTTTATACTGCAACCTTACCATCTCTCCTGTTGAGTTTTGCAAAGCTGGGACTGTGGGTACTGAAGAGCTCAGAGGAACTGGTAAGGGCAGCTGGAGGTAAGGGCGATACCAATGCATCATCACAATTATCTAAAAAGGAAAACAAAGAAACAAAACATACAGAGGTCATTATATGAGCAACACATATGCCAACTTGTGCTATCTCCAGGTGGTGCTTTTTCTACTAAGTAGTCTGAGAGTGGACGCACAGCACATTTGTGCTTGAATTCACATGTGTGAACTGAAATTAACCCTCCAGAATGTCCCAGTCTGGTGAGACAGCAACCACATGGGACCTGCTGTTAAGACATCCAATGCTTGAAAAACTGGAAAATGTTGTCCTTTCAGGGAATGAGATTTGATTGTCTACCCTGCAGCTAAAGAGGATATTGACTTAGCAAGAGCCACTGGAAGAGTGCAGTAATAGCCTGGCAGACCTTAGAGAACACCCCAGCTGTTCTGTGTCCAGTAGTTTTTCCACAGAACAAGTATGCAATGTAGGAGTTACAACTTCATATTTCTGTGTGGAAGTGACAGGAGGGCTTTAGCAACATGTAAAAGTGTGTCCTGTGCTTCACGGGTGTCTCAGGCTGCACTAAAATTTCAACATCTGAGCATCTCCACCATTTCCTCCCCAAGCTAACACAAACTGGTTTTGTTCACTCACATGAGCAGCCTCTATGTTTCTCTCCTCTTTCTTTCATATCTGCTTCTGAGGACAGATGGGCTATGCTAACACTCAAGTGGAATTTTTGAGCCCCTAACATTTGAACAGGGATAGAATTAAATAAAGTAAATTTTCTCATTACAAGCTGTCACATAAACACGCAAGAACATAATGCGGGGTTTCATGAAGGAATAATAATAATAATAAACCCGTCTCGTGTTTAATTGAATCTCCCGTGGAGCAACATGGACCTAATTACTGGAAAAGGCCTGCAGGTCACCAGGATCTCAGGCCACCACAGTGTTCTAGCACTCAGAGAGTAAATAAGCAGTTTGCAAGGACTGGGGGGGAGAGGGAGAAGGAAGGGCTACAAAAGACAAAGAATAAAAGCAAAACTTGCTTGATAGTTATGAAAATGAATTTAAATTGTTCCAAACCTGTGCGATATCTTTTCCATATTGAGACAGCTTACACTAAAATATTTCACATCTCTTTCTACAATGGCTCTCTAAAACAACCCAGACACTTTTGCAATCAAAATCCAGCTCTATATGAAAGAGAATCAATGTAATCAATATAATTTATATCAGTGCATTGAATGATGGATCTCAAAAAAAAAACTTCTATACAAAACCCTTTCTATCTCATTGATTCCCAAGAGCAAAAAAGGCCTAGCAAGATCAGCAAGATAGATAAATGATAAATTAGGGACAAGTGTGTACTGATGTTGTAGCCACGAGGATAATTAGCCAACAAAACAAGTATCATGAGCAGATTCCCTGAGACTTACACCCTTTGAATCTCAAAAAGAACTTTTGAAGGGTTTGTGAAGTGCTAGTCTCCTGGTACACCATGAGTTCAGGCCATGACTGTTTTATTCAGACTTTAAAAATTCCGAAACAAAACAACTGTAAATTGAGGGTCTTAAATTAACTGTCACTCGTGATCTGAACGGAGATTTAAACAAAGATTGGAAAAGGTGAATTCATGAGGGCACTGAATTCACCCAAACTTCTGCATTCTATAAAACCAGCAGAGGGGTTGGGAACATCTCAAAAGGAGATACAGATCTACAGGACTATTCAGCAAGACTTAATCTATGAGGCTGGAAATCATTGAAGGCAGAGATTTCACTTCAAACAGGGTCTAGACTGCTGGCTCTGTTCAGCTCCCTGTGATTGCTGTGGCCACGAGAGAACTCAGCACATCAACCAGCCTGTGATCCAGCTGCCCACTGCTGTTCCCCAAAGGTAGGACTGGATACCTATGGGAGACCAAGGATCTCAGCATCACAGCAAGAAGAAACCATCTCAGAGCAACACATGGAAGGTTCTCCCTGGGATCTCTAGAGGCTCCAGGCTGAGAAGTGACAATTGGTTCCTGTAAAAATGAGATGCTTTGTCTAAATGTCCATGTCCTTTGCTTCAGTCCCAATGCACATTCATCTCTATCTCTGCTGCTACAGCACTGAAACATTTCCACACTGAGTTCATATTTTGCTTTGTAGGTGGGAAGGAAAGAAGGGAAGGAAGGGAAGGAAGGGAAGGAAGGGAAGGAAGGCCTGAATTACAGCTAGGAAACATTCCCTGAAATATTATCTAACTATAAAAACATTCTAGTTTAAGGTTTCAGTATTTAGAACAGCATTAAAAAAAAATGATGATAGCTGTGAGAGCACCAGGACTAATGCAGCCCAACTTTCACAGATGAGAGAGTAACGATTGATTGACCCAGTGCACATGCAGGAATTTCCTCCAAGTCAAGATTATTTTTGAATGGATACTCTGGCAATATGCAAGGTCACTCTTCTTCCCTTCACTCAGTCAAAACTAGCTTTGCACTGGAGGTTGAGCCAAGAGCTCTACATGCACAGACCTACAATGCAGAATATGGCACTGTTTTTACCTCACAAATGAAATTCTAGAGTACAGCAAAGTGCTTGGGATGCCCCAGTCAACGTGTACACGCACAACAGTCCAGACCATCTGGAGAACAGCTCTAATACATCCTTTGTCAGAGACCCAGCATGTACACATTTGAGACTGATACCACTTTGTAAAACTTAGCTGAAATATGGGACAGATTTCAAAAAAGGTGGGATATGCACGGACAGTGAAGGTCATTCCATTGGCCCTGCTTTCATGAGAAGGTAATACTGAAAAGCAAACAAACCAGCCACCAAAGACACACCTCTCAAGATTAAAAAATTCCCCGAGAAAGGATGTTATTATTATGTTTCCTTTTGTAATGGATGCAGACAAGACGCAGATGAAAAATGTTGTGCTTATTCAAGATCAGAGAATAACCCATGGTAAAACCAGAAGCAAAACCAGCATATCCTGATTCCTACCATGTAATCCTAGCACACGCATTTCAAGAGGCTTCATGCCCCCATTGGATGTGACAGAAAAAAAAGCCAACATTATTTCAGGTGCTCCCACATTTACAGCTCCTTACCTATAACTCTGATATATTTCTCCATTTCCTTTGGAAGTTTGCCTGTCAGAACAGGAACTTTTCCTCTTGGAGTTAACTGCATTATATGCCTATTAAAAAAACACTGGCTTTAACCATGAATAATGGCTCACTATAGAACCATTTAAACCATCTGGACACTCACAAAAGTGCATTTACTAGCCAGTTGTTCAGTTGTTTTCTCCTATGTTTTCCTTGACAAGATAATTAGCAAAGAAATAATGAAAAAGAGGGTCTAATTGTACCTATAAGCCAACTTTTTAATGCAAACCACGCAAAAATACAGATGTTGATTTGCATTTGAGAAAAGGGTGCTGACCTTGAATATGCCAACTTTTGAAAAACAAGCAGTTACTGACAGCATTATTGTCAGTGTGATGAGTGTTACTAGAACTGTCATAAAGAATTTTGCTTCTGGAATTAAGAAAAATAGTTACATATGTCTATCTGAATTTTCTGGGGTTTATTCACTAATGTTTTTTAGAAAATAATGATAAAATTAATAAGAAAAAAAGGGAGAAATTAATATTTTGATTTTCATACTATGAAGTTGTTTTATTGATTGGTTTTGATTCTTTTCTTGGAGTTTTAATTACCCTCTAAATAAAACAAGGAGATATCGTCTCCCTCTTTGCCCATGTATTTCAATATTTTTTACAGAACATGTTGGACAATCCCACAAATATAAATTTATCAGTTCAAAATCATTCAAGTGACATTTAGACACTATTAGGCTTCTTTGAAACATGCCAGTTAATACCAGCTTTAGCTAATACTATACAGAACAGAATTTCAGAGAAGGCTTTTTGCCCAAATACCTGATTAAATTCTGAATATTATGAAGGGTTTCAACATCTATGACATGTATGAAAAAAATAACTGAAAAATATGTATCCAAGACCTGGAGAGACAGTCTTTCAAATGCTCCTGAAGAGCAGCAGGTTTCTCAAATATAGCTAACATATTACCAAAACAGAGTTTGCACAGAAATCAGAGATTCAGACTAGCTTTACTGGTTCTTCCAGTACACATTTCACACTGGTGTAGGTAGGTTTGGCATGATCCAGTTTATAGCCTTCTTCAAGGCTGAGACAGCCTTCATCAGCAGCAATTGGTAAAAATTTAGAAAATTTCTGATTAGTGGGTACTGAAGATATTTAGAAAATCACAAACCCCAGAACTTCATTTTGGTCACACTAAAGCTTCTCAGAGCAGGTTCTTTGAAGAGGATCAACCCCTGGAATACAGGCAGGGTCATTATGGGCCCAAACTGAGATGTGTTAACAAACCCATCCTGCTCCTGTTTCCCTGCTTCACTAAAGAGTCAATGGGACAAAACACATTGATTTCCACTTGTGAAGGTCATCCAGAAAGGTCATTAACATTTCCTGAACAAAAGGTTTGATAAAGAGGAAACCATCATTGAAATATTTCCAGACCCTGGGCTCCACAGATTTTCCAAACATCAGCCTCTAACTGGTTTTGGTACTGTTGTACCATCACCAGGACAAATGTGCAGAAAATACTTTACTGCAAATCTTGCTAATTTTTTATGCATTTGTCAAGATCTCCTATCATTATAATAAGCAATTACTTACAACTGGTACTTACACCAACAATCTCAAATCACCATCGATGCATTTGACAAGCCACAGTAAGACTCAGATGCATGCTGCAGCTACTCTATTAGCATCACAAAATAATGTCAATACCCTGAGAGCAGCACTCAGAGTAGGAACATGGCACTGGTGTCCCAGTGATGCAACTGAGGGAAGGGTAGGGGACAGGACAGAGCATACAAATTATTAACAGAGCCAGAACTGCCTCCTCTCTTCAAAATACAAAAACTGACTATGAAAAAGGAGAGAATTATAACTGGTTAGGTCCCATGATGAAGTCAAAAAGACAAATTCAGAAGAGGGTAATCGCCATGCCTCTTTCTCTGCCCCATGGTAACAAAAGCATTTTAAGGGAAGGTGTCTCCTGTAGGTGCTCTACCTTAAGAACACAGGCCTGGCACATCACCAAAGAGCTCCTCCAATAGTCCTTGGTCATGCATCTCTGCTGAAGCAGATGCAAGAGGTGCAGTGAGGGCAGGAGTGCTTGTGATCAGCTGTGCAAACCCTACCTGAGCCACAATCCCTGAATTTCAAAGGGAGTTTAAAGCCTTCATAGAATCACAGACCTTTTGTTCACTGATAGCTATTTAAATACAGATTTGTCCATATAAATACGAAGGAGATTTCAGAGTAAACCAGAGACCTTGTAGCTTAGTCTTAAGAGGTCTCACTTGGAAACTAAAGGTACATTATTTCAGTGAGATTTTTGTTGCCAAGATATAATTTTATTCATTATTAAAATACCAGCAGAGTTACAGATGGTAGTGAAGTTAAATTGTGTGCATCATTTTGATTGCAATTGTAAATTGTCTCCATACTGGGATTTGAAGTTGAAAAGATTCACTGGTATTTATAGGCTAGATAAAATTCCTCTTAGCATTACCCACTTAATGGCACACTTTGTTTTAAAGATGTAAACCATGCGTTTTGTACCATGCCTCTTAACAGTCCTCAGGAGTGACCACTGATGCCTTTCACTTCATCTGTTTTTCTCCTGCCTTCTGTAGGTACAATTCTCCTTTGGAAAGGCAAAAGACACATATTTGGACTTACTGTGGAAATTAACCTTCAGTGTTATAGTCCAATGAGATATATGTGCATACACAAGAGACACAGGAACAGCAGTGACATGGAGTATGGCTACAGATTTGGAGGAGATTGGGAGATTATTTCCATATAAACAGTCCCTACAAAAAGCCTCTCATGGGAACTACCACCTACTACGGTCTACTACCAATTTAATGACCTTAGTAAATGATGCTTGAAAACATGATGAGAAAAAATAAAATAAACCTCAAACAACCTGTTTTTCTGTAAAAAGAAATTCCTTCTTTTTTCTTTTTTTTTTTTTTTTTCCTAGAGACTGGCTACACAGCTATGCACAGCTGTGAACTCCATCTGTTAGCTGAAATGCATGGCATATTTTTCAAGATATAAGACACTGGAGAAAGTACTTAACAACACAACGTTCCTTTTTCTTTTTGCGCTATACTGCAAAGAAACGTCAATAGTTAAGCTAATCATGAGCTCTTCCTAAGCAACTGTAAATTACATAAGTGTTCTTTCATATGCCTGTAAAGACATAAAAGTATTACTCAATCAGTGCATTTATAGAGCATATTTTATCATGCAGTGTGCACGTATAACCTTGTCTCACAAAAAGTGGCCAAGTCTGATTTTGAATGACTCAAGGGGCTCTCATAAAACTGATTCAATACTGGGTCTTATTTTTTTTATTGAAACCAGCATGTCTGCTGTGTAACTCCTACTCACAATAATGAAGTAGAATTGCATTTGAGGAACAGAGCGACAGGGCTCAAACTATGAATTTCAAATAACCATCAGTGCATTTCCAGTAAACAAATATGCAGAAGTAATTCTTGTTTAGAGAGGGTGAAAGAAAATCAGACTAAGTCAATTACCAACAAAATATAGTTAAAGAAGAGTGATGTGAAGTTAAAGGAAGAAGTGTTCTCCGATTTCAGCTCTGTCATAGGCCATGTCATTTAGGTGAGTCATGTCTGCAGCTACAAAATGAAGGTACCATCACTTTATCTTGTACTGCACGCTTTTCATTAGATCAGAGGCTCGTTGTCAGATAGGAATGAGCTCTTGTCAATGAACAGCAAATCCATCACAGAAGTCCATTCTTGACCCTCAAAAGCTACTGAAATTGCCCCATATGGAAAACAAAAAAGACCACAACAAAAGGATGTGTTGATTCAGCCTTTCAACATTTATATTTCAATGAACAACCTGCAAAAGCTTATTATTGTCCAATATCATAATTTACTCTCAGCAAGTGGAACAGCAGTTGCCAGAGATTCTTACTACTTTCTTCTCAGAATATAATGCTTCTTGTGCCTGTTTGCCTCTCCTGTCCACATTTCTGATATCCTTTTAATGTAACAGTGCTTTGATCTTTGACCTGAGAGCAGAAACCTACAAAGCTGACACAACAGATGAAGCAAGTTTTACACCTGAAGTCTGCCCTTTTGACATTTAACACACTTTAGGGAAGAGACAGCATAAATCCCCTCACACCATGGTAGGGAAATGTATCCTGAGATTACCTTTCTGTACAGGGAAACACAAGCAAGTGACTTTGTCAGCACAGGGCAGTTTTTGCTACATTATGAAAAAAATGAAACCTAAGAACATAGAGGCCCTTTTCTCTGGCCACACAGCGCCACATCATCACAAGCACTCTTTTTACCTTTGCCTAGGTGAGATTTGTTCCTCATGCACTTCAAACAAAGTTTGGAAGTTTATATATACCAAAGATAAGACTGTCTTTTAACATTTCAGAAGTTTTAGCAGCACTTACAGAAAGAGAAACTTGATGCCTTTCAAAAGCATCAGACTACAAGCATCCTCTGTTCACCAGAGCCCATCACTGAAGGAGTTCAGGCCACCATAGATTAAGGCATGGATTCCAAACACAGAATAGCATTTGCCTTAAGATACCATAATACAATTAAAACAACACCACATTTGCAGAAAAAATGTTAATGTATGTGCACCCATCAGCAAGGCTGCCAGGATCATTATCAGAAGAAAAACACAAGCATGATCAGAGCCAGCTGGACTGAGTTCTATGGACATTCACCTACAGAAAATTAAAATGCAGAGGGAGTATGGCAGATTTTCTGCTGATGTTACTCAGTGTTAAAATTTTCAGGAATTCATTGGTGAAGCAGTTTTTCTGAGTTTTCCAAATACAATTTTTTAAATGAATTGTAAATACCTGTTTCACTGAGAATAAGGTTTATTGAGGAAAACCCCAAACAAACAAACAGGAGAAAAATAAGGAAAAATTCTGCACAAAAGCAGCAGCATGTAGTCATGATGAACAGAACATACAAAACAGTTTGGGAAACACAATTGCTTTATTTGCAGGTGGAAGAAAATGATTATTTCAGATAGCTAACACCACTAATAAAAAAATGAACCATTTTTTAGTAAAATTTGGAAAAATAATAATTTCAATTATTGAAGTAGAGTCATTAAAACTTCTACCACTTAATGTTCAGCCAAATGAGACAGAAACATAGTTCTGACTACTTAGAATCACAGAACAGAAACACAGAATCATTAAGGTTGAAAAAGACTTCCAAAAGCACAGAGTCAAACCTTTGACTGAACATCACCACATCAACTGAGCCTGAGCAGTGCCATGTCCAGTCCTTTCTTGAACACCTCTAGGGATGGCAACTCCACCACTTCCCTGGACAACCAATTCCAATACTTAACCACATTAACAGTGAAGAAATTCTTCCTAATGTCCAACCTGAACCTCCCTTGCCACAGCCTGAGGTATTCCCTCTTGTCTTGTTAGCGGTTTCCTGGGGAGAGGCTGACCCCACCTGGCTGCAACTCCCTTTCAGGTAGCTGTATTTAGTGATAAGAACTCCCCTGAATCTTCTTTTCTGGAGGCTTTTATCACAACTCTCCAAGCTGAGGAATCTTTCATACAGATGGACATTTCTGCTATTCCCCACATTTTGAGTCACCTTCAAATTTAGTGTGCTTGTGGCAGCACTGCTGCAAACTTCATTGGAGCATCTCAACACCAACTGCTTAACACCATCACACCTGTGACCATGGACACCCAAGATCAGACCTGTAAGTGAAGACTCTGCTGCCTCTGCAGAGGTGCACAGTGTTAGCTGGGATACCTTAGAGAAGAAAAACAAGAATCCAATTACCATGATAAGCCTCCTTTTGGGAGTCACATAATTTTCATTAATTCACGGGTGAATGCAAGAAGGAAAACTAAGGAGGAATCAGCCGTTTGTAAGTTCTTGTCTTGTCCTGCTCCCCAGCACAGTAGCATGGTTCATATACTCCCAGGTTCTTTTGAAGTCATGCACTTTACCCCCACCTTGGAGCAAGGCCCAGGTGTATCTGCATGAATGTGATGCCTCATTCCCATTGTCTCTCTTTTTAATCAACCCCTGCTTCAGAAGGGCAATGAGGTTGGACAACAACCATCATGAGGGGAACTCTATCAGGCCACAGCTTTCGCCTTCCTAAAGAAGATTTTTCTGCTCTGGTTCCTATGGACCTCTATGGAAAAGGGCTCATTTATACAGGCAGACCTTGCAAAGACTTTCAGACAACGCCATAACTTTGTCTAGTAAGGTTATATTGTGCACATCTAAATTTAGAGCTGCTATCTGTAAGCAAACAACAGAGGCAGATTGTGGAATGCTGATGAATTTCACAGGCATGCCCAGCTAACAATGCACAGCAATTTAAAAGCCATCAATAACCAAGAGGTTGTCCCCTGAATTTTCAAATCAATCATGATAAAATGAATTCAGTTTTTACTTTCCCTTTGAATCTTTGGTGAACTTATGGATAAAACTGATTAAAGGGGAAAGAACACACAGCATGGGATTCACTAAATGTGTTCTGTTTGGAGGGGTTCACTAAATATTTTCAGTTTGGAAGAGAGTCTCTTCAAATTGTGCAACATGCAGGATGGCACAGTGAAAACCAATTATAACTCTGAGAATTTCAGTGCATCCCATAAGGCTGAGAGAATGTTCAATTTGCAGGCTGTGAGCAAGGATTAAGAGAGATGAAGGTAGCAGTAAGTGCCCATGTACCATTGCATTTAAATGTAATGTCATTTCAAGGGATGATAAGTAATCATTTCATGTCTCAATAACCTCCAACAAAAATGCCCTATTTAGCCCCAAAACACCAATTTTTAAGACTCTTCTAAGCAAGTTAATGGTTTAGATAAGGGACAAGATTGAAAAAAGTTCAAAATTCCTGTTCTAAAGCAAGGTGAATGCAGCTTTGATGTCAGTTTAAAGATGAAAATTTTCTTCCAGGCATTTCTTAGGGCACTGTGTTCTGTCTTCATCAGAAACAGCGGCATTTTTGGCGCCACAGGAGAAAAGAAACATACAGATCTCTTAGATTTAACAGGATAGCAAACAAGCAAGACAGTTTACACAAACTTTTCTAACTACCCGTGATTATTTTGATAATCAATATTTGAGACTATATTGATGCTGCAGTCTTTATTAAAAACTTATGCAACCTTAGGCTCTAATCCCATGCTCATGGCATTGTATGAGCACAGTCCTCATCCTTTTCATCCCTGTGATTCTGGCCCATAACTCAGACCCACTTCAGCATCTCTGTCACTGTATTTTCTTTGAAGTGCAGGGTATTTCCCAACCCTCTGCAAACATATCTGCTAATTATCATGATAATTTCAACCCATACAATGTTTTCTGCATCATTTTCAGAGACAAACAGTAACTCCTGGATTTAACACAGAACGCTGGAGTTG
Source organism: Sialia sialis (assembly GCA_009812075.1). NCBI lineage: Eukaryota > Metazoa > Chordata > Aves > Passeriformes > Turdidae > Sialia > Sialia sialis. The sequence goes on from VRYO01002782.1 coordinate 19,955,174, forward strand.
GAGGAAAAAACTCTCATAACCTATGTGAATACAGAGTAAGAGAAAAAGAAGGGAAAAGGACATACCCAGAACAAGTAAGACTGTTCAAGTGAGGATTATGCAGAACTTATTCTGCAGCAAGTTCACATGTTAATAACAAAATTAATAAATAGCAGCTACAAAATACACTAAGGATTGTAGCACAGTATTTATTTCACATGGGAGCAAAAAAACAGGGCATTCTTTATTTTAAAAAACAGTGAAAATTCAACCAACTAAAAGACCAAAATGGCAAAATTTAAGAAGATGGCAGCTTCGATTTAAAGTATTGATTAATGTATCCGTTTGAATGCCAGCAGAACTCCAGCAGTCAGCTACCTTTTGTTTTGTCTAAAGAGGCCATTTTTCATCCAACAAGGCAAAAAGGTTCACTTTCTATCAGTAGTTCTCCTTACGAGGAACTCTGCAAACAAAAAAATATAAAAGTCTTATTTAAAGAAAAAAAAGCCCAACCAAACTCCTATGCTTCATTGTCATAGCATAAAAACCTGAGCCATCTTTGCAAAGTTACCATAAGAAGCCTTTCTGGATACAGTTATCAGATGTGGAACAATTTGGGTAATAATTTGATAACTTTATTTTCAGATATGGCAAACAGACAACTCCCCAATGCTCCCTAATTGCATGTCATTTTGTTTAGACAGATCCAATTCCTTCAATACTGAGTGACTAGCTCAAATGCCTTCATATATAATTATGGCTCAATGCAGAAACACTTTTTTAAAAACAAAGCCACTGCATATATTAGGGTAATAATCTTTTAAACAACAGAGGAAAGAAAGCTCAGCTGTGTATTTTCTTACTTTCTTTAAATCAAATTCAGATCCTGCTTGGATTTCTGCTGGCTCACATTCCATTTTAATACATAAACTCCCACAGGTTTTATCTCTTCAACAAAGCAATTAATAAAGCATGGCTCAGGCCATTAAAGGTTTGTTTTATGCCCCTCTCAATCCCTTGAGATAAATAGAAATTGATGTTTATTTTGAGCGTTTTGAAATCTGAATAATTTCTGCAAAGTCCTGCAGCCCTGAAACTAAAATCTAATTACCTGCAAGTGTTTGCAGATGTAAGTGTACATTCAAACTCTCTCTTCTATGTGGCAAGCTTTTTAAAGATCAAAGAGTTACCTCTAGCCTTGAGGCTCCTTATTTGAAAATGCACATTAACATTTAATGGTGTCACATTCCAAAGCCCTACACATTGCTTTGAAAACATATCTCTCAGTGGTGGAACGAGCTTTCCCTGCTGCTGGTACTAATCAGAGGGATGGGAATATGCTTTCAGAGGATCTATGGCCAATGCCTCCAACACAAGAAATGCAAAGCCTGGCCGTCTCACAAGCAGTTGCTTGCAGCATCATAACCCTCTCCATCAGCCCAGTGAAAAGGTGAAAGAGGTCTTTCTTTTCTGCTTTGCCCTGGAGGAGCCAACAAGCAGATCTTACTGCCTTCCATGCCATTGAAGAGGATCACTCATGAAACTCAGAATCAATGAATGGTTGAGGTTGGGAAGGAGCCCAGGAGATCACACAGGGTTCCTTCCCTACAGCAGATTGCCCAAGATCAGGTTCACACTCACATTGTCTTAGCAAGGCTCTTCCCTAATCCTTAGGGGCAGTGAAACGAGCTTGAGTTTGTAGATTCAATAAGTCTATCCTTTCATACAACAAAATGTGGCATTGAGGAATAACAAACTTCTTGTGGTGTCCTGCTGGGTTTTAACTTGGAAAAACTCTATGAAAACCTTCCTTCTGTGTCCTACTAAGCTGAACAGAATCAGGTGAACTTCAGATAAATTAGTTTTCCAGGACACAAGAAAAACTTTAATATGATAATAACATCTCTAAGTTTGTGTTTATATGATAATGCAGAGTATTAAAGAGATGATTATATGGAATTCATTACAATTTTGAGAAAGACTTAAGGAAGGATGATAACTTTCTTCTTTTCATGTGTATTTTTCATATTTGTTTTCTTTTTTCTTGAAATGGAAACCAGTTCCAGACCAACATGCTGTATAGTTGCTTATGTTTAGATGTTTATTTGTGTAGGTTTTTCCATTGGAAAGGAGCATCTAAAACATGAAAAGATTCAGATATATGATTAAGTAATGGAGTGGGAGGGAGGCATATATTGTTGTTTAACCTCAGGATGCTTTAAATTGTGAAAACAAGGAAAACAAACATGTCAGAATGTTAATTCTAAGGCATATCCTCTGTTATCCATTTATTAATATCTGTATGAATGCTGGGTTACCCAGCATGGTTGGACCACATTACTAGAGACCATGTAAGACATCACACTGGCTTCTGCTACTCTTGAAATTGCTCCTTTTACCTACATTGTAATAAAGGGAATAATGAAGGAAAGCATGGAAGCGCCTCCCAGCAGCCCCATGAAGCTCCAGAATGACCTGATGACCAGTCCCTGTCACACGCTCATCCCTGGAAGGTTAAGTGGATTTTGATGAAGCCATCAGCTTCAACTGCAAAGAGCTTGAGCCAATGCCAAATGAGGTCAAAGGGATTTTTTTCCCCTCCATTAGCTTCAATGAGCTCTGAATAAAACCCAGTGGGCTCCAGTGTGCCTACTAATTGTTAAGGGAATTAGAATTCCAGTAAATCATTACAACTATGGCCACTTGAAACCAGAATGACAAAGGGAAATTACATGATCGCCTGCATATCTCTGTGTGAACCACTAAATTAATGTTAAAACCATGATAATGTAGCAGAATTTAGGAATACCACCTCAGGTGATGCAAACCAACACCTACTACACCAGGTTAATTTCTGTTCTCTTGAATTCCAGGGAAATAATGCCTCACAAATTCAAGTGACTACGTACCCACATCAAATACCCTAAAGAACCTCACCTACTCTCAAAGGTAACCTAATTTTCACAAAAAGATTTTGAAAAGTCATGTCTATTGGTACAAAGCAGAGACTGATTAAAAGGCCATGACACTATATGATTTATGAATAAAAGATGTCAAGTGCAAAAATTTTGTAAAAAATATGTTTAGTATATTATTATGTATAATATACACTAGCGTATAACATATACATACACAATATGTTATTTTTTAAATAAAGCTAGACTAATTTGTTAATCAAATTCCCACCACATGACACACAAGCTGTTGCCATTTGAATTTCATGTTGAGCCATTGTTTGTTTAAACGCTGGAGACCAACACGGTGCTATGCAGCTTTTATTTAGCTATTACCTGGAGGAGGTTTATAGCACTTTGCCATTGCCCTGGCTAATGCTGAAGCAGGATCAGAGTGGTGTCATTCCATTTCAGTTTCTAGCCTGCACCAGTGTCTCCAGAACAAGCCCACGTCCGTGTGACATTCACGGACACGCTCTGCAGCCGCTGTCCGAGCGGGACAATGGGCTGCACACAGCACATCAAGCCAAGAATGGCCAAATGAACAGAAGCAAGCCCAAGCTGGTTTGCTATTCCAGTCGTAAACAGCAGTCCTAAGTGCAGTAGGGACCACACAGGGCAGCAAACAGACAGTAAAGGACGGAGCTCTTTGGAATGGGGCTTTACATGACATTAGGCATGGCTTCCCTTCCTCTGGCAGAGCACGGTACTTTATCCCCATGCTGCAGAGATGGAAATGAGGCAGGAGACAAGGTCACACAGAAACCCTTTACATTATGTGGGAACTGAACAGCCTTCCAGAGTCCCTCAACACCAAAGAGCTTTGCTCCCATTACTCTTCTCCTTGTTCTCATAGAACAACAAGTCATTTGAAACTCAACAAATGCATGAAAATTGCCAGAGTGGAGTCAGGGAAAAGGACGGAGAAAGGAGAAAATTAAGAATACAGGCATTAGGAGATTTGAACAGGACAAATACAATGAAAAGAGGACAATCATGAACAGTTATGGCCTTCCATTTGTTAGAAGAGCTCCGATCTGTTAGGATGGTGTTTGAGTAAAGAAAAATGGAGTACTATGAAGATTGGTAGAGTGGAAGCTAATTTAGATATATGTCTGGAGCTTAGGTTGATTAGGTCATTCACAGCCTGAAGCTTTCTGGCCATAATAAAGCCTATACCAAACCATCCCTGCTGTGTCTCACTTCTGTTTATTTGACTAGTTCTGTTCAAGGTCCAGATTTGGCAGAGCTTCTGTTTCCCCCAAAGTGCATTTCATTTTCAACCATCTGCTAAAGACTCCAAGCCCCTTCTCTGAAATTTGAAAGATTTAATGACAATTAGCATGAAAATACTCTTTTTAATTTTATTAACAGATTGTAGAATCAAGAAAATTCACAAGGGGAAAATGTATTAAATAGCATTGCCTTTCCCCATCACTAGACCTGCCTACCAAGTGGTATGTAGAAGGCACATGTGGGTAGCTGCAAAGCACTTTGAATGCACAGCTACAACATTAATCCTGTAAGAATAATCACAACAGCCAACTTGTGCTATCATATAGCTTTACTGACTCCAGTAAGACCTTGTAGAGATGCACTAAGCCATATGCAAGTCATTCAACAGAATCATGTTATTTGGTTTCAAGTCCCCTACCTCTGGCCCAATCTGCCAGCTCCCTGCCTCCTCCCCTCCTCCCCAGTAAATGTTAGAGGAAAGCGTGTTCTCATACTGCTGGTCTGAGAAGTTCAAGGGAATAAGATTTCATCTGGAAAACTTCATTGCTGCATGATACATGCACTATAGGGGACAACTTCTATAGTTTGAATAATTTAATTTAAAAAAAAAAACAACAAAACCACTTAAGTTTCCTAAGAGATCCATAAATTCATGACATTTTTATATGAGTCAAAGGTTTTCATTTCTTGGAAACTGCATTTTTTTAAATACTCATGTCACTGCAGAGACTCTCAGCCTCATAATAATTCATGTCTTTGGAAACCTTTAGAAAGTGGACTTACGCTGTTAATGTAGTAAAACAAAGCAGACATGTAATTATGCCCTGAAAATAAAATCTTTTGTAGGCTTTAATAGCATCTCAAACATTAATAGCATTGGTTCCACCTGCTAAGTGGTCAGATGAGCACTCTTGAGACATGCCTACTTGAGAGTATATGTCCAACTACTTCTATTTCTTGTAAAGGAGAAATTCTCTCTTTTGGTACACTGTGAAGCCAAAATATTTAATTTTCTTTACAATTAGGAGAGACATCAGGTCTTTCCCTCTGCAAGCTCGTACCCAACCCTGGTTAATATCCTCAATGGAAAAGTACAGCTTCAGTTTATGGCCAGATGTATTTATGACTCAGACTCCACTGTGTCCTCCATATGCCCAAGCCACTGATTCTGCCCAGCACCATCCAGATCTGTGCAACTCAAGTCTGCTCTCAGAAACAACTTCTCCACAGACCCAGACCATTCATCCAGAGCTGGGGGAAAGCAGCTTTTCAGAAAAGTTGGCATACAAAAACGATATAGAGTATTTTGGGAGTTCTATTTGCTTTCCAGCCCTCTGAGTTATGTAATCTGAAAACCTCACATTTCAATGGGCTAAGGACACAAGTCAAAAGTTGAGTCGCCTGTGTTCAGATATACAATTTTACTGCATTCTTACTGCAAGCACAACTTAGTATTTTTGGAAGCACCGAGGGAAAATGTTGGATTTTGGAGCTAATGGGAAAGCAAGAGCTAATAAGTCAAGCCACTGCAGCATGAAAATATGACTGGTGCAAAATTAGCTTCTGTATTTCCATGCCAACCAGAGTGTGCTTACTCATTCATAATCAAGTTTTTCACACCTTATGTAGTTAAAATGGATTGCTGGCAACTTTTACTATCATAATACTTTGCTTAATAGCAGAGACCCTACTAAGAAAAAGTGCCTTTTGATCACACAGACAGGGATTAGGTCTCAGAGTCCTGCTTTCATATTTTATATTATTATTAAACCCCTAGCAAACAGCTTTGGTTTAGCCAAGTAGCATAGCATAGTCCAACAAATACCTCACAAAAATATAGGCCATTTGTACAAGAGGAAAAGCTTTATAATTTTAGAATTTGTTTTATTATGAAAACGAGTTCATTTCCAAGCCTGCTAACCATTCTTTCTCAATACCTTCCACAAGTTTTGTTCATGCAATATCAGTAACATTTATTTTAAACAAACTCAAATTGTATTATACTTTCATATTAACTTTGCATATGAAATAAGGTGTGCCTGTATCTCTCTATAATTCAACAGACTGGATACTGAAAAAAGCTTAAATAAACAACTAAGATAGAAGAGTACTGCAATAAACTAGAAGTATCTAACTCTTATTTGAAAAAACATCAATATATGTATCTGCTTTCCCCTCTTGGGGGAAGAGACCTGAATAATGCATAATTAAATCCCACAGATACTCTAGGAGTTTTCACTTGGACAATTTATTTTAAACAAATATCTTCATTGTAATTTTTTCTTAATTTCTCATTTTAAGACCTTACACTGGAAATCTGAATTATTATTTTCACCCAGCTATGTGATGGACCTGCCATTTACATGTTTGATGTAAGAGAAGGCTATTTTTCTCATTTTATCATCTGGCTCAAAGAAGCTACAGACTGGAACCTATTTTCAGTTCAGACCTGGAAATATCTGCTATTCTAAAAGCAAAGTTTGGTTTTAAAACATGACAAGTTGTGGAGTGTTTTTTGGGTTTTTTTGTGAAACTCACCAAGCAGTATAATTTCCATTGTTCTTAAAGGTTCTCCAGGATTGGACCATGTTTTATTCTCACTAAATTCTTATTACTTCTTGTCTTTTATACTAGAAAGTGGTTGTTTCTGTTCTAGATGACTATTAAGATTTATAGTTAACTGTCCTCACCCCTCTTTTTGCACTTAACCACAGGTCCCTCTAAGCTCTGAAACCCCAAGGTCTTTTACATCCTGTTATTCCGAAGCACTCTGCAGCCCAGCCACAGCTCAGCATGCTCTCTGGGGAGAGATGACACTCTCGGTGTCTTCCCCAATAGCTCCTTCCTCCCGAGGATCTGGGAACAGCTGATTTCACAGTGGAAGCTTGTGAGACAAAACAGAGCCTCCTGAGAGAAGAAAGTCTGCTGCTTCTGGCTCATCTTTTCCCCCATCCTTGGAAAGCAGCACTGGAAGCCCTTGCACAGTGTACTTCAGCAAAGTACCTCTGCTGCCACTGGGATGGAGAATCCCCTGACACAACCCTTCCAGGACCTACAGTTGTGCCTTTACAATCAAACACTGCAGTGCAGAGACCTTTCTCCATGACAACATGCTCTGAGCCAGAGCTCAGCAGCTTCATCTTTTAGTGTTCCCCTGTATCACACCTTCATTTTTGCGAGACTTTCTAAATACTGAACCATCATATAACACTCAAAGTAAGTTTGCCTTTAGGCCATTACTTCATGATTTTGCAGATGATTTCATCAACAAAGGAAGGTTTTATTTGCTGAACTAGATGCACCAAATACTGTCACCAACTTTTTCCTTACAGGCATTTCACAACAGGTTTGTTTCATAACCAACTCTAAAAGACACAAACCCAAATCCCGGAGGATTCATTTATGCTTGGGATTATTCACAATGGGCTATAATTGTGAGTGGCATGGAAAGAAACTCCTACACAGTCTTGCTCTGTATCTAGATTTACAGATTTCTGAGAATTGAAGGGACAGTTACCCTGCTTAGCCTCCAGAATAATTCCGGTTCTACAACTCTGCATAGCTATTCTTACACCAAACACAACAGACGGTTGTTATATAAAGTACTGGAAAACTGATTCAAGGTTTGGGTTGTTTTGTTTTTAGGTTTGTTTGGCTTTTTAAAAATAGATTATTTTTCATTTTTTATTTGCCTGCTTACATATACATGGGTTTCTTTAAGAGAAGAGCAAGTAAAAAAAAAAGAAAAAGATACAAGGAAGAATTCGTAGGATTTTTTTTTTAATGCAGAGGAACTACTTTATTTCTTTTAATGTGCATGAGGAACTATTTTACTTTTTTTTTTTTTTTCAATGTGTAATCTTGTGCTTCCTTCCTGCACTGTGAATTACTGTAATCCAACCATTATTTTCATCTCTGCACATTTGCAAGGTCAGCACTGACTATATCCAGCTCCCCTAAAGGCAATTCTGAAAATGTTCCTTCCTGTATTTTTCCTGAATAAGAACCCTAACAAAGGTGTTATTTAAAGATTTCCCCAAGCCTGTGAACAGCAGTGATACATAAATGCACAAAAGTAAATCTTTGCCGATTAAATGGGGGGAAAATAAAGTTGAAAAGAGGCTTGTGTTCATGATTCAGCCCCTTAAATTAAAGAGAAAATGCACATCCCTGTGAATCTCATTTCACATCTTTCATTTAATCCATATCATTGAAGATGTCCAATCATCCAACACATTTTACCTAAGAAAACCCCAAAACTAGCACAACAAACCAAACAAACCCACCCCATTTTCTCCCCTTGTGAAATGCATAAATCATCTGTTTCCCTAAAGCAGTAATTTTCCATCAATGCCTCATCTCACTTTTCTGAGTAATATGACTGATAAAGTAAATTAACTAAGCAAATTAGGAAAAAGCATCGGACTACTTCGAGAACAAAAGATTTAAAAAATATTTTTAAAGGAAAAAACTTCCCACCAACAGAAAAAAGAAACACACACATTTTAGAATATTTAAAACAACTGAAAAATCTAGTTTCCCGCAAACACCTATTCAGCTAAAAAAAGCAAGAGGCTACAACATAACCATCAAATACTCTAGGTCATTAATCTTTCCTATTTGTTTCTTTTTGCCTATATCCATTAGAGATATGATGCTTCTTCACATAGAAATACCAAGATATAGCAGAAGGTATCATTTTTGTAAAATTTTAGTACCTTTCACAGAGAAGAGAAAGTACTTGCAAAAAAAAAAAAACAAAAGAAGTCAAAAAAAAAGCAGGAACTCAGTAATAATTACACACATCTTCTGCTTAACTTTGTATACACCAAAACACATCTCATCATCACAAAGCTTTTATTTTCCACACACCTCACTTCTGGACTTTTGAACTCAAACACTCACAAATGCAACCATCTACTTTCTCTCAGCACAAAATCAATCATCTGTCACTCCCAGCAAATTGCACATAGCCCCAAGAGTTATACAAGCCTTGTAAAATACCTATAGAACCCACACGTTTCTACCTCCAGTTTTAAATGAAAACTGTTTAAAGGGGTTGACCGACATCATGGCACCAATTTCCACTACTGCCCTCCCCCACCAAGAATCTTCCAGCTATTTTTAATTGCTTTGCTATTTTAGCTGCTAGGTCTGGAAGGCAAATGCCATGTAGAGGCTTAAACAAGGAATATTGCAAAAATGGTTCCTGTGAAAACAAACAGAAACCATTACAGTGGACAAGATGCTGCGAGGGCTAAATTAAAACAGAAGATGTGTCCCATCCTAGAAGATTCTTGCCTGTAGAGCTACAGTCAAAATTCTGTACACTACTGCTAGCAATAAACTCTTGGGGTAATTTTACAGTAGATTCTTTCAGCCAATATAGTTCAGCACAGCTTCATATAGGGAAGAAAGAGACTGGTTTTGCGGTATTAGTTTATATTTTAATGTTGCACATTGAATTTAAGTATTTTTTTATGCTACCAAATAGAAAGCTATAACAATCCCAAAAGAATGTTCAGAAGCAACAACTTACTGCATGCTTGGCCAAAATGCCTCTGGGTCTGTTTTCATTTGAAGGATTTCTCTTCTTTTTTGGATAGGAATAAGCATTCTGGGTGCTTGAATGAAAAGAAGGATAAAGTTTTCAAAAGGTACTTTGCAGTAAGAGGTTACCTATGTACAACCTAAGCAAAGGGCACAGCAGCACCAAGTCTTCTGCTGAATGATCCCACAGTTTTGTAACAGAAATATTATCTAGAGATTGATGAATGTGTGAAGCACTAAAAAACAGCACAAAGCTAAAGAAAAAAAACCTACATTGACAGTGCAGGATCCCATTCCCAGGACAACAACTCTAGAAGAAATACAAACATCTTTCTTCTGTCACAAGCACGAGGCCACAATGGCAAGAAGGTTGCAGTATACCATTTATACCCACTCCTTTCTTGTTAGACAAAATGAGGGCAGAACACTTCCATATTCCAAATTAGTAAAAAACAGAAAATAGGCAAAAAGCCAGATGGAGATTGATGAAAGCTGTAGTCACCAAGATCTGGAGACAAAAGGCTACACCGTAACAGCTGAAGAATACAGGACACCATAAAGTACCTCTCCAGAAACTACTTTATCACCGCTATCAAGAGGTACCCTCTTGGACATGTCATTGTCACCTTGTGTCCTTTATTCTCTGCAATGAGTCCACTCGGATGTGCTCTACTTGATGCTTGCTAATGCACAGATGTGAGAGAATGAAATCTACAATTGCTGAGTATAAACACTTAAAAATCGACTTGCTTAAATGTTTCATAGGTTTCACCTCCCCCTTTCAAAAGATCTTACTTTGATCTTTATTACACTATTTTACCTACACGTTTAAGACTTAAAAACACCTACTGGAAGCCCTCTAAGTGCTAGGGAGAGCAATTGACTCTTAGGGGAAGAGGCAGGAGAGTTTTAAGATGCTGTATCTTCCTGGAGCACAGGCATGTGGTTAGCTTGTGTGTTAAAAACTAATACCAGCTGAGTAAAGAGCTTTCCCCCATGCAGAAATCAGTTCTTTTCTTAGAATAAGCCTCAACTGAAGGCAAATAAGACCCATTTTCACGTATTTTGTATCAATGGCTCAAAACCAGGCATATTATTATTGCTACTTCATTTTGATTATCAATTCATACAGGGATGATGCATAGTACACAGTAAAGCACAGCACAGTCCTGCCCACACAGAGTACATCATACTTACAGTCTGATAGGAAAAACTGGTAATAATTGTGGAGGAGATGTCAAGCTCAGTTTTTATATTTACATTTGGGTAGGCTCAGGGAATGCAACGCCTCAGGGAATGTGAATAAAATGCAGATCATTCAGGTTCATCCCGAATGTTTCAAGCAATGCTGGAAATAGAAGTTCTACAGCTGCTACTACTGAGAAGCACGAAGGTGTTGAAGTGCCAATGAATATCACTTTTTTGCGGAAAATACACATCTTTTTCCACCTGTGAAACTTTTTCAGTTCCTTGAGGCTGAGTGCTGTGCCCTGAAGGACGTGACTCCTGTGCAAGGACGAGCTCAGGAGATGAAGTCAAAGGAAAAGCAATGCATTAATAACCAGTGCATGCCAATGCACTTGGTCACTCAGAAACCATGTCCTGTTACCTTCCATCTTCCTGGGGAGCTCCCCAGGAGCAGCTGAGCTTTCACTGCAAGCTTTGCTGCCTACAGTCAGACCCAGGTACCCTGTCTGTACCTTTCTGACTTCCCTCCATAAGAGATGCCTCTAAAGGTGGGAATTTGCCCTTCATTTCCCTACAACTAAGCCTGTGAAAATCTACATCCTTACTAAGTTTACTTTCATTTGAAGGTCAGTTTATCAATCTGTGAGTATTTAATTTTAAACTGAAATAGATAGAAAAATTCCTGTGCAGCTCTTAATGTGAGGGGGGTGGGAAAAGAGAAAAAACACTCTTAGGATATAGCAAACAATATTTTTCTTGGGGTTTCCTACCTCCTTTCATTACTATTTTCTACCCACTTTTAGAAACAGAGGGCAGCTACCCCATTTAATATTATTCTGAAAGACTTTAGTCTCCAAATCACATGACTGGATGATAACCTCATCAGAAGCAGCACTTTTACTGTGATCCTATATTGAAGAGACCACATTTATGTCTGAAAATTCTTTTACAGTGCTGTGCATCATATATCTTTATTTGTAATAGCTCTTCTTTCAGGAGAGAGCAAGACCTGTTGGTCCCAAACTACCTGTGGGGAGCACTGCAGTATGCTTTTTTGTTTGGTCACTGCTTTAATTTATTCTGGCATTGAAAAGGAGAACAGAGAGCCCAATTTCCTCACTGAAAAACCTTCACTGAAGCAACAGATAGAACCGTTTATCTCCATCAAACTCACCTATATACCCTGGCAAATCAGCTTGTCATAATGAAGGCTGCCTTTGCTGACTTACCTCTGCACAGCAGGTATTACCTACATCTATAAAAGAAAAAAAGAAAAGAAGCTGCCTTTCAACAGTACTGAAAGTTACTGCATGTCCAGGAAATTGTGCCCTCTCTCTAATTCATGCCAGATTAAAATGTATTTGCCCCACAGATATTTCTGCTAAAAAGTAACACGGATCTCAATTATTTTAAAGCTTATTTTAGCTTAAGACAAAACTGAACACAGAGTTAAGGAGGAAAGAAAAAAAGAAAAAAAAGAAGCAGTCGATTTAGATCTGTACACTGGAGCAATTACCGTATTTCATATCTTTTTTAAAAAGTATCATTGCACAAAAGAAAAGCCCTTTTTAGGTCTGAGCAGGAATTAGATGCACTACATCAGTGCCAACAGAGCAGTGAATATTTCCATAGTGAACACTGAGTGGCGAAGTAGAGCCTCCCACAGACAATGAGAGCAATCAGAGCACAGGGACTGCAGGCAGGGAGAGAGTTCACTGAGAGCACTTCCAGGGCATTCCTTGCTGGAGAGAAATAAGTAAATTCAGAAACACATTTAGAGCTATTAAAGGTGCTATAATCAACAGCTACTGTGCTTTTATAAATAAACAAAAGGGGCCGATGTCCCAGAAGTGCCAGGATCAATATTTGTGAAATGCCAGTGATCAATATTTGTGAATCCTCCTGGATCTAAAGTCCTTCATCACACAGCCCCGGGATCCAAGTCCACAGAGGGTCTCCAAGTCACTCTCAGCATATAAAAATCAAAGCCTGGGCAAAGAAGTCTGCAGGGTGAATGATACAAAGGGTCATTATCCTCAGGAGTTCTAATACAGGACCACTCATCTTCACTCATGCTGGAAAACATGAAGTGAATATAGTAGAGAATAGAAGAGAAAGGCAGTTTTCAACCCTCACCTTTGCGCAGGACATCTTGCAGCTGTCTGAAGAAGCAGCAAGACAGTTTCTAACAGGAATTGCTCTGTGGAAGGGTTAAAGCTTACATAAATTCACCTGCTATGTACAGAGAGAGGCTCAGCATCAAGATGAGCAAGCACAAGGGTTTTGAGAAAGGTGGCCTCCTGTATCTGCCAGTCAGCAGGGGGTTTTCTCACCTTAGACTGTGCAAAGGTAGTTCCTATTCTCACCTCCACATTCACCACTGACCAGCCTGTGAAGCCTTCACCGCTTCTCTGAAAAAATCTGAAGTAACATCATATTATATTAGCTTTTGCTTCTATGTGTCAACACCAGCTACAGCAAGATCCAAGCTTTAAGGACTTAGTCCGGATAACACTTTGGTGTCTTCACTGCCCTGGAGATGTTTTCATCCATCTTTTGGGGAAAGGAGCTGCACAGATGTCTTAATTAACTCCTTAGGTGCTTCCCAGGGTGATGCTGGGATACAGATTAGTGTCAGCTCTGAATTATCCCTGTTTTCAGTCCCCTGTGCACAAGCCATTAAGCTATGGTTTAAAGGTATAGTTTGGATAAAAGAAATAAAAGCATTATTAGTTATCATAATTGATTACATTAGTTTTATAGGTAGATTTGGATACAAGAAATTGAATTTTGTTTTATTACATCACTTTTCTACTTAATTGCTGCAGAAAAAAAAAGCTGAAAGCATGTCCTCTTTAAAAATCACAGTAGGAACAACAACGACAAAAAGATTACATTTTTATTTCAATGCAAAGATCTACCTGCCTGACCTGGATGAAGATCTTAAAATGAATATTCTATAATAGGCATGCCTGCAGGAGGAAAGATGAATACAGTCAGTCTGAGGTAAAGTGCCAGCTGCTGAAATCTAAAAATCAAATTTATCATAGATGCACTAAAGTTCTGTTAATCCTCCAAAAGCCATGAAGGTTTTAGGAGGGTTTTAGTGAAAGGAAATTGAAGCACTCCTGCCTTCAGACAAATTAGGACAGAAAATCTTCTCCTATGCTTAGTTGGTCTTAGATTGTCAGATTCAAATGGTATCTCAACTTCCATTGTCACTTACTACCAAGGTCTGCAGAAGGTGGTGTTTCAAAACACTTTATCATTTTTGCAAGTATTATAAGCACAAGCACACCTGAAAGTCAACAGATTTTATAGTTTCATATTAGTCAAATTTTCTGCTAACTTTAGATGCATGATACTGATTTACAGTAATCTTTTAGGTGAGGAATAATAAATATGTATGACATTCATCAACAGAAACATGGCTGCACTTTCCTCCAGATTGCAATTCACTTCTGCAGTGAGAAATATGACTTGAGGCTTTTAATTTCTTCTGTTTAATAATAAGTTATGCAGAGATAAACAAATTAGATGTCTGCAGCTTCTAGTCTCAGCTCACATTGTAGAAAGAAGACATTCTGTCATGGTATTGTACAAGGCTTGTATTGTATTGTATCTCCAGTTTCAACCAGGACCTTGAATCATCCAAGCTGAACGAAGCTAGAAGTAACAAGAGTATACAGTAAAGTACATATTTCATTATTTTGAATTGTTTTTTATCTCATTTTAAATGACAATGCTGTTCTTTCTAACAATAGTATTAATCCCATGCAAAATATCAATATATTTCCACATCTCTTTCAAAGACAAGCTGTGGTACTGGGAAACCAGCCTGGCATATTTTTATCCTCATGCCAATTACTTCAGCCAAAAGATTTTGAACATATTTAGGAATGATTTATTTTTATTTAATGTTCAGCAAGCAAACAAGGACAAGTCCTGAACAATGAATGAGATACTAGAGGATATTGCAAAAACATTATTAATTTCTGCACAACACTTCAAGTCAATAGTACTGAAGTTACCACATTTTTTCTGCTTTGAATCTAATTCCCTTAAGGTATAATACTAATAAATGGAAGTTAAGATCACCATTCTACATTCCTAGAGCTGTCCAGAAATTTTGTCATGGTTTCCTGCTTATCAAAGTCACTTTCTATAGATTCTTAGTCTTCCATGGAGTATGTTTTCTCTGATTGAAAACCAAAGTGAAAACTGACTGCATCCTTTAAACTCACCAATTCTTTTGTGCACATTTTCTTATTCAGCAGACTAAGTTCAAAACTTGGAGACCCAAACTGGTCCTTGCTTTCTACATAGTTTGCACTTAGGTTACTTTGGTATAAATTAAGAAAGTAAGAACTAAAGGACGTGACCTTTAGTTTGTAACTGCAAAATTTGAGATTATATCAAGAGCCCTTTTCTTTTCACATAAGCCTGCTAGTTTTTCCACATAACTACTCTTCTTGTTAAACACAGCAGAAATACCTGGTCAGATTCTCCAGCTGGCATTTTTAAAAATTGCCCCTGGGGTTTTGTGTGACTGAGCATAAACATCTCCTTCTATACTGAGATTCTGGCACTGTCCATTAGACCTTATGGCTCTCTGAGAGATACAGATCATCCTAAAGAACATATTTCAACCAATTAGAGGTAGAAAACATTCTGTGAAAGTATTAGGTATGCCTCGGTCAAGTAAGGGTCTAGTTGTGAAAAGAGAGGAGATGCCCAGGTATCTGAATTTTCCTTAAACTATAATAGCCACCACCAGGCAGTTAAGGTTAACTTGACCCCACCTCAAATAGCTCTTGGGTGTGAATATATTAGTTTTGTAGGCAAAATTGCACAAAGTATATGGGGGTGAAGCAATATTTATACTTTTTCATTCCTGTATTTATCACCAAATGCTATTTTTTATGCACAAGATGTATGAACACAACTTCAGCTCACTTACACTACTGAACCTATCTCACAAATCTGAAATTTGAATGCTAGCAAAATATCTGCAGCAAAGATACATATTTAGAAGCAGCAACTATTCACTTGCACCTCAACTGTAATGCAAGCCCACAAACTCTTTGCTCCAGTCTTCATAACAGGAATTAAATTCAGCTGAACCCGTAAACATGTGCCTGCATTCTATTTTATGCAGTGTTGCTGTTCATGTATAACATGCTGATGTACAAATTCTGCACACAATTCACATATGGGGTTTTGTGGGAGACTCATATTGAAGTGCACAAGAGTGCCAGGCTGAGGATAAATGCTGAAAACAGCAGCAGACCAGAATTAAACCTGTCTGACATTTTAGATCAGCAACATTTGAGGACCGCAGCACTGAGGAAAATTTTTCTTAATCAAAACCCGGGTGATACTCAGGAGGGGAGGATGATGACGTTACCAAGTCAATTCCTCAGCAAAAAAGAAGCTCAAGGTTCCTCTAAGATAAGAATATGACACACTAAATTTAAATTTTTAGAGCTATGGTCAATTTTAAGCTTGTAGAAGGAGAGTGATTGGCTGCAGTGAAAATTAATTTTTCTCTATACTTAAAAAAAGGTAAAAGGTAGTCAGAGCAGGACTAATTCTCCCTTTGCAGAGCTTGTCCTGCTGACGTTATTTCCACCTTTACCCTGATATTCAGTCTCAAAGCTAAAACACCATGAATAAGAAGAGAAAAATGCATGAAAGAGAATAAAAATCTCAGCTAATCCACAACTTTTAAAAAGAAACAAACAAACAAGAAAATAACTTTCTTTTTAATTTCTTGCAGGCTGAAAGAAAATGCTAAATTGTCCTACAGGCATGATCTACTTTCTAATTGAAATATATGCAACTGTTACAGTGCACTGCATTATTAAATGTAACTCAGTAATACAATTTGCCTTAATGATAACTGTATAATAACCACAATGAAATATCACATATGATGTTTTAATGAGGATTATGGCATGTTAATTTTAAACTGAACAATAGGGCGTGTAATGTAATCCATGCCCTGTGTACAGTTCAACAGCTGCTAACGTGTTGGACTCATTCATACTTGTGCCTGGCATAGGTAAATAATGACCCAATTACAGAGCTGCTTGGTACAAATATTTATGATGTCAGCTACTTTTCAGAACACTGAAATGAAATTCTGAGGGCCCTATTCTACCATTTTCCAGATCTTTTGTGCTTCTATCATGAGGACAACATTTAGAGTCCCAGTGTTCTTGCATTTATCTACTTTAACTTGAGAGTGTATAAATCAACTGCCCAATATTGGCCACATTGACAGGTCTAAATAAAAGGTTTTTTCATCCCACATGTAAAGTTTCTGCAAATTTGGTATTCTTCTATACTACTGCATAGATCTGAAACCAGTTCCTCTCAGTCATGTAATAGGTGATGATTCAAAGTTATAAAGACAGGCAATCATTTTATATGATCCAAGTACAGTTCTTGCTTCCACTGCTAACATCATCCACAGCAAACAGTTCCCACAAAATACAGGACTCTACAATGGAAAGCCTAAAGCACGAAACACAATGAAATGCTGCTCCTAACTAAGTAGCTGTTGAAGGCGTTATTCTCACTAAAGCACTGTGTCACCAAAGTGGCAGAATTACTTCAAGGATTCCTACAGATTCCAGGGACAGTGAATGAGTAAAGAAAAACAAGAAAGGTTATCCTGAATTACAACAGAAAAAAAAAAAAAATCTGAAAGCTGGAGGTTCAGGCAAAATAGGAGTTGTATGCAAAGATGACCTTTTGTGTCAGGGAAAAAAAAAAAACAACCAACCAAACAAAGAAAACAACCAAACAAACAAAAAAATAACAAAAACAATACAAAACAAGAAATACAAAACCAACTGAAAAAAAACCCTCTAACATTGCCAGGAGATCCCAGGAAAGCCATGCAGAGCAGAATCCTTCCCTTGCAGCAGGGTCACACCAAAGTGCCTTCAGCTAGAGCTGAACCTTGCTCTGCAAGACCCTGGCCTTTGGGAAAAAAACAAAGGGGTCTGCAAACCTTGCCAGTGTTGATACTTTGCTTCCCTGTAACCCAGATTTTTGAGCTCCTCCCTTTCCACAAGCCCCTTGATGGAAAACAGCATCAAAAGGCTTAAAAAATAAATAAATTATTTATTGAAATAATCCCCAACGACCCCTCTCCATCATTTAGAAGTAAATTAAGATTGCTTTCATCACAGGAAGGCTAAATAGCTGAGTTTTCAAAAATCCTTCCCTCCCCTCTGCATTTTCAGATGATTACATGACAAACAGCAGACTAATGTAAAACAAAACCTCTTTTCATACTAGAGGATATTTTAGTAGGGCTTATGACATATCCTGTTTCATCTGAAAAAAAAAATACCAAAAATATCATTAAGCAGCACAACTCACAAAAAAAAGTCTATCTCCACACATACATAACAGGAATGATTGACATTTCTCTCCTAGCTTAACTATAAGATAAACTACGAAGAACTAAGAGTGTTTTTTTTGTTTTTCAGCATTGAAACGTTTTTCAGAAAAGAAGAAACATTTTTATATGACTGCATGCTTTCTTATATCCCTTCAATTCTAGGTTCTAATATGTCTAAAAATTAGAAACAGTAAATGAAAAAAGAAATTTTACAGTCCACCATGGCTAAAATTCAGGAGAAGTTTTTCAAGGTTTCTGCTCTTCTTTTCCAGAAATATACACCTTTCCAAGCTGGCATCAACAGATATACCATTTAAACCCAGCAGGTTCATTATGATTTTTTTTCCCACAGCAGTCTAAATTGTTTAAATTGGAAAGGAAACCTGAAGCTGTAAAAGACTTCAGCCTAAACTTTAAGACAAAGAAGACTGAATTTGCTATAGAAATAGAATTTAAAATATAAAATTCATTTACATTAATAATTTTGAAGAAGCAATGATGAATCTGGTAAAAAATATCATTATCTTTCAGAGGCTTAATTTTGATATATGAATTTTGGTGGTCTTTTTTAATTGAAAAAACAACAACAAATAAACAAACAAACAAAGCCAAAACCCAAGCAAACAAAAACCAAAACCACAAAGGTTTTAATAAAAGGTCTAAGTCAGAAAGAGAAAAAAAAAATCCTTTAACTGATTGTTTCCGTATCCTGTCAACTGCTTCCAAACTGTTGCAGTAAAACTATGGTAACTACAGTAATTTCACAATTATAAGCCACACCTGATTATAAGCTGCACCTCCCCGTAGCTGGGTAGACCACGGGATTTGTCCATATATAAGCCGCACCTGAATATAAGCCGCACTTTTTTTTTTCTTTTTAAGCGAGGATCCATGTGTAACAAAGTAACAAATTAGTAACAGAATCCCTGCCAGTGGGGTTTGGTGTCAGGTGCTCAAGTTGCAACAGTTTTCATAGACCAGCGAAGCCTTTAAAGGCAGCCCCAGGCGCCCTCCCGGCCGGCTCTCACTTCCGGGTTGGCATTTCGCTGGGATTTGTCCATAGATAAGCCGAACCTGAATATAAGCCGCACCACTGGGGTAGGCTGGATTCTTCAGTGGAAAAGGTGCGGCTTATAATCGTGAAATTACTGTACCTGTCTTTTCCCTTCTCTCCCCAAAATTGCTTCCTTTCTCTGTTATCCTAAGAAGTCGTAAATGGATAAATGATGTGCAAGTTTCTACTCCTTGCTGCAGTCTGCAGAGACTTTCCTACAGGAAGCAGCACTGGAAATAGAAAGCTGCCAACTCACCCACCTCAGAGCCACGAATTGCTGAGCTCTTAGCTCAACACAGCTCGACAGCCTCCCACCAGAAACTCTCGAAAACATCCCAAATACAGCTGAGCTGTGGACACGGTACAGGATGGCTTTCTTCCACTGCCAGCCTTGCTTCCACTTAAGGCTGTTCCTGGTGTTCAGGAGCTGTGCTCTTGAGAGACCTCCAGCTCCTCCAGACACACTGAAAGGCTCAGCTCTGAATGAACATAATGGCTGTCTTGAATTATTTAGGATTATATGAACAGGTCACAATGTAGTTAAACACGCCAGGAATGAACGTGGCAGAATGTGGGTTCCTACAGCTGTCAGGCTTTTATAAAAGGGGCTGTGTTAATGTTTATTATTTGTTTCAGCAGCTGGTTACTTTAGAAGGAAGAAGCTAAGGTGCTTGGATACGTACTTGACTTCTTTTGCAAACACTGAACAACTGTACTACAGAAACACAAACAGTACTGATATGGTCAGTCTAAGAACATAAATGTCCAGCACAGCAGATTTTCTTTTGCATAATTCAGAGACCAAGTGTTTTCTGTTAAAAATCTATAAGCAGAAAACAGAATTCAAGGGAACCAATCTTTTTGGTTTCCCCTCAAACAGTTTTCACCTTTGAGGCTTTCATGCACTCAACTCTACAAGTAATTGGCAACAAAAATAACCTGAGCTGTCCTTGACTACCTTTTTTAAGAGAAGCTTATTTCTTAGATGAAGCACATAAACAACATACATGACAAACATGATACTTGAATATTTTATGTTGGGCAGAAGTTTTCTCAATGATACTACATGGCCAAGAAAACTGTTTTCCAAAAAGTTTCTTTTCATTTTGTAAGATATGCAAGCCACTGGCACAACACTCACAGAAGTTGTTATTGACATGGGAAACCAAACTTTTTCTCCTCACTGCCCATTCTCTAGTAATTATAATGTAAATCATTTATCAACCAAACAGAAAAAAAAATTTGCCTCTAGATTCAGTGAAAAAAAACCACAACCCAAAATCTCATGACTTCACTGTGAGATTGTCATCGATTTGAAACTGGTTCAAAAGCACTTTAGAACAAGAAGTTTAAAGCAAACACAGTAAGGTAAACACTTGTAACAGCTTCTGAGACAGCCCAGACAGACCGTCAACTCACTAAAAAGGAGTGGGCTGTTCTCTGTAGAGGGAGTACACAGTTTTTTATGCATATTAAAATTTTGCATTTGCATTTTGCCCTGCGTAATACAAAAGAAGAGTGATAACTATGCTTCATCAAGGACAAGAAGCATTACAGAAGTGATATATGTTTAAATGCCTCTTTAAGAGTCAGTCACTATACGTTTAAATGTTTAAACATGGATTACAATAAAATTCAATTTTTTATTTCAAGTCCTGTGTTGCATCCTCAGTATTTCAGAGCATCTCACACTGCAGCATCTAAACCCTAACCACAGCCATTCAGAATTATTGACTATTGTGCTTTGAGGATTTCACAAGTGATTTCCTCCTTTGCATCTCCTTTCATTTGCAAGTTGATAATTCCCTATCAGTGTGATGGGGCTTGAGCCCATCTTACCTTTTGTCACACAAAGATTGTGTTCTCAGTAGATCTTTTGATGATCATCCTTAAGTTTGCTTGGAATAGGATATTGTCAGTCAGGCACAAACGAAGCAAGGCTTTTCTGTATATCCCTTGTCCCATCAACACACTTTGAGACGGAAGGATTTGAAACACATGAAACAGTAATAGGACGTACACGACAATTCACTCAGCTGAGGGCCTGGCTTGCTGCAGTAACTCAATCTGGAAGTAATAAATATAAGTTACACCTCAACCAGATCTAAAGTGTGAGGGGCAGGGAAGCAAACACCTTCAACTGTAATGGAAAGAAGATGCTGCTCCACATAGCATCTATCTTTTACTTTGGAAAATTAGCTGGTGACTTTCTTTTCCAGTAAAGCCTGGATTAATCTGGGTGAAAGAACAGACTTTTTGCTTGGGACAAGCACCCAATACACACAATAACAAATGGCTTCTCTAGACAAGATAGCATTAAAAGTGCTGCATGTTGTTTAAAGCAATAGGTTCGATAAGTACTTTTGTGAGTAGCCATGTTGGAGGCAGGAAACACTGTTGTTCTATCCCTTTCAATATTTTTCTTATATTTCCCTGCCCACCTGCTACTTCCTCACCCCGTGGACTGGATTCCTTTCAGTACCCATGGTCCAACACCATCAGATACAACTCTCCACCAGTTAGCTTGTGAGGATGCTTTGGGACCAAACTGCAGCTGCAGCAGGTCAAAGGCAGTAAACCAGTACGAGATCTGGTGATGGCACATCTATGACCAGGCACAGATCTGTGTAACTGGAAGCTCTACACAACTCCTCCCCTAAACATTCAGAAAGATCTTCCCTTGAGGCACCAATAATAAACAGAAAGCAATGAGCAATCCTACTGAAGCTAAAGAAGTTCCCACTAGCATAAGAATTACTCAAGTGAAAACTTAAGGAAGGAAGTATTAGTAGTTACCTGGTTTTCCACTTACCCAGCTAAACAGCTATAGGAGCCAGGCAGATATTTTTCTACATTTCCACTGCAATGGCACCATCTTCAACGCACAAATTAACTAGCAAGAACTGGTCTAACAAGCACTCACTTTAGGTTTCAAATGCAGCAACATCTACATAAATCAGTTCCTACCCTGACTTCTCAGAAGAAAACTAACCTAATTACACTATGTCAATTCAGCTGAAATAATAAGGGGAAAAAAAATATAAAAAGAAAAAAACCCTCACCTCATAAACAACTTTTTTCATAGACAATGCTTTTTTTTCATTGCTTACTGAAAAAAAAAAAAAAATTCAGATGCTCCTTCCTCCCTAAACTAGTCATTTATCTTTTAATCTTTGTCATTTCTCTTTTACTAATAAATACTGCAAAATTTCTCTCTCTCCTGATGCAGTTTACTTATTGCCTTACTAACTTTTATTACAGCTGAGACTTCCATAATTCACTTTATTTCTACTCCCAGTTCCTTTAGCTAATAGGAATAATTTCCCCATTTTCTTGGGGCAGCAAACAGAATATCTTCTTAGTCTGCCTCATTATTTTTGACACCCATCTTTTCCAGTGACACATACTCTGCAAGTCCATGCTCCTGCTGTTTTTGTTTGCAGCACTATATATTTGAAGCCTCTCTGGGCTCTGGTACGTGCACGGCAATCTCTGAAAAATTCATTAAAAGAAAAAGTATACACATGGGCAAAGAAGTGTCTGCTGTTTGTCCAACTTGTTGCAAACATTCAAAAAGCCCCTAGCTCTCAAGTAATTATGAAGACAGCTTGAACAATTTAAATATTAAAAATGCATTTTATTATTTAAACAGCTCGTAAGAGGAACATGGAATCACTGCAGCAGACAAAATCAAGGTACAGTCAGAATTCCAGTGCACAGTATGCTGTCAAAAAGAAATAGGACTTTCCTTTATTTGGTTCAATATAAATTTGCAAACCCTGCAGCACAAAGAGGGAAATTGCCTCATGTTAACCTTAAGCACAGGGCTCTGTAACAAAGCTTTGGTCACAGCTTGTGAACTCCCTGCTTTGTAGTCATAATAAATTCACTGTCAGTGTCTACTGAGGTGCCGTTCTGTTCAAACTCAGATCAGCTAGGAATTTTGATTTTACAAAATAAGCAAGTGTATCTTCCCTACCTCAGCTATGTCTTGGTGTGTATTGCCTTGAGTGACTGTCACTAACGCAGCAGCTCAGGAGGAAAAGCAGGAGTTTGGTTTAGGGGCTTTTGTTTGTACTGGGTTTTTCTGAGATGAGCGATGAGAAGAAAGAATTGAGGGCAAGACAGACCCACATGAGCATCCAGTCTCCATGATTCCCCGAGAGACTCACATGCACACAAACACCAACTGCCAATTCATGATTAAAGAACATCTTTTAATGAGGGGACAAAGCTACAGCACCAGGACAGATGCATCTGTTTCTTAAAATGTACATTACTGAAGCTGTGCCTCGTTCCTTGAGAGCTGCTATGGTGCCACTGCTCTCAAAATGCTAGTGCCTTCCTTAAGAGCAGCAAGAGCAAAAAGAGGGCACAGATAAAGAGGATTGCTCATGCACATCTTGGTGGATCCCTGTAGTGACTTCAGTCCTGCTTTAGTTTCCCTAGCCCAAGTGAACTTGTCTCTGTTACCTGGCCTGTTCACAGATTAACCTTAGTCAAAAATCTTTCCTACTGTTAGAGAAGGGCCACAGTTTCCAAATTACTTCATTTCAAATAAACTTTCCTTTACACACTATAGAAGAAGTGTCAGCTCTCCTTCCTTCCTCCTGAAAAGGGCTTCTATCTAGAGTTCTTTTGACCTTCTAGTCTTTGGCAAATTAAGGCTAGTAACGTATTTGAAGCTGAAGACAAGAACATAGAAGTTAACAACCTCCCTCATTGCCTTCTGAGCCACCACTATGTCTTTATCTGCAGCTATTACATGCCTATCTTGATTGGGTTTCACACAGATCCCATTAAAAGTTACAGCACTAAGCATTCATGCAAGATGTGCTTAATAAGATACCCGTAGTTAGATGAGCTTTATTTCCCTGACAGATCCCCTCCAGACCCAGTTACTGTATGCTATAGTCAGAGACCAACACTTCCCAGCAGGCTGCACAGGCTCCACAAACTTCATAATGTCACTCCACACAGAAGCAAGATCTAAACAGTTCAAAGCTTCAGAGACTTTGACTAAATAACCAACTACTGAAGAACAGCCCAAAAGCCACCATAACAGTTTAACCAAAATGATAAGGGAGCATTTGCAAGATGTCACGAGACTGCACTGAGACATTAAACACTTTCCAAACAGTGATTGCTGGGACCCTGGGCTCCTTCTGAAAATCACCACCTTTCCCATCAGGTGCCCCACTCAGAAGAGAAGCAGCACATCATTGACCTGTACAGGTTCAAGCCTTTTCTTGTCCTGTACACAGCCAGGTTACTCCATGTTCTTACTGGTTTCTCAGTCTGTGTCTCACTGCTGCATCTCAGCAGCTTTCTCTCTAAGGCTTTTCCAGGCCAGCTATTACCCAGCCTTCAGGTTGAGAGCTAAGCACTCTGCTACTAACTACACCACTATTGCAGAAATGGTAGAATTCAAATAGGAGCTCCTAGAGACAGCCTGGCGAGTCCTGGACAGATGGACACTTGAGGAATCAAGTGAAAAATACAGGTAAATATAGCTTATCTTCCTCAAGCACTGGGAAGTACTAACCAGGTGCATTGCTCCAAATTATTCCAGCATATGCATCTGAAAACAAAATCCTGTGCTCTGGACTACAATGCAGCACTAGAGAGAAGCACTCTTTACTTTGCAGTGTCCCATCTGAAAGTCAACATCTCAACAGCAAATTTAAACCTTTAATACAGAATTTGAAGCACCTCAAAAGCATGGAAATCTGGGTCAGGTAATAGCATGAAACCTATTCCAGAGGAATGTTTCTGCTCATTCTCCATGTCCCTGCATATTCAGAGAGATTTTACAATAGTTCTCTTGGCTTCCTTTTTCCCCATGCAGTCATAATCCAATTTACTAGACTTTTCTTATTTCTACATTATCTCTTACAAGATTTGAGAAAGGACATTTACCCTTGGCTTCAAGCCAAAAGCACACTTAGGCATACTTGAAACGTGAAGGACACAAGTGGTTCAATTGCAGTCAGTGAAATAGAGCATACATCTAATTTTCGTAACGCCAGCTGTCCAGCAAAGTCCCATCTTTTTCCTATTTATTTTATTAAATTTTAAAGAAAAATGAGACCTTCTTGAAATGCTAAAGCGTTGTTATTCCTTTCCAAATAAATATGACACAAGACAAAGCTTTCTGACACAACATCTAACTTAGAGGAAAGCAGAAATTCTGGCTTATTTTCTGTCATCTAAATCAAGCTGTGCCACTTGAGTTGTTGGAAGATTCTTTCTTTGCCACTCTTCTCAGAACTATAGCCCCCATTCAAAGTTCCTCTTTTGTGATGCTCTTTGATGGGATGAGAAAAGATGCAGACAGTAATTCATCATGTTTAACATAACTGAGAAAGCCTGATTTAGGTAAGAGAACCAACACACTATGACCATGAAAAGTCCAAGTTTTTGAAGCACCAAAGCATGTTCTATGTAAGTATTTAATAGAACTAAAATATTTTGAATGAAATGATTCACTGAGCATTGCTGCAGAAAAAAAAATTATAAAGACGAGATTCTGGGCATTTTTATTTTACATTGAAAAAGTCTCAGACAAGGATTTTTCAGTCTGAAAATATTGTAAACATACAAAATATATATTTTTCAAAAATCCCAGCACATCCCAGTCAATTTTTAAGAGAATTAAAAAGGTGAAAAAAAAATTAATTCACTTCAAAGAAACACAAAGGCCAGAAAACTTAGTGATATTGTCAAAAGGCTGCTGCAAGCATATCTTGAATGCATTTTATTTACAGTGTTTGGTTGTGCCTGGTTTGATCTATATGTGTGGTATAAGAATTTTGGTTTTACCTGGTTTATATATATCAGTCATGGTAATTAGCCCCATGACACATCCCTGTACTTTGTAGCTGGCTTGGCTCCCAAATTTACGTCTGATATTATACAATAGACAGAATGGAGGCAAAGGGAAAAGACATATGCAGCTTGAGATGGCTAAAACATAGAAAGAAAATTTTCAACTCTATATATTCATACCATGTCTTATTCTGCAGATTCTTATCCCCTCTACTTCCTAAGGCACTGAATTCTTGCTCTCTTCCCTTTAACTGGGAGCTTTTTGAGAAGACTGCTGTTGACTGTAGATTTTCAGGGTAGCTTGTTTTTTGGTGTTTTTTTGTTTTTGTTTTTGTTTAGCTTAGAACTTTATTTTTCTTTCAATTTCATTTGTTCATTATAAAATTCAGGGGTTTTTTGGGTTTTTTTTGGTTTTTTTTCATTCTTGCCCTTTTCCTTTCTGTGCCTTCCTTTTCTAATACAAACAATCATGTAGCTTTAGGTCTGCAAGTGAATGAAGTCACTCTAAGACACTCAACATATACTTCTGTAGCAAAATAGTGTTCACATGTGCTTTGTTAGGTTGAGCTACTGATTGCTGTAGTTCCAGAATATGCCCTAATTGTCTGAGTAATGCTCCTGAAACACAACATGCAGTGATCTGTTTCAGACATTAAATATGGTATTTATTTCCAGAGCAAAATGATGACATTCCAAACATGAATTTGTTCCTTCAGCTGCACTGAAGTTACTTCCTGACCAGCTATAAATTTATACATTTCACTGTAAGAATATTTTATGTACATCTTGGTGGCACTGATAGATGCTTCCATGATGTGTTGGAATGTGTTACTAATCATCCAGGCAAAATGCAAATTATCATATGGCCTTTAACTGTTACAAATTACTTTCTTTACAACCAGAAAACAATCTTCCTGGTCATTTCTCACTCACTATGGGACTCTGAATTGTGCAGATCCTGCTTTCCAGATCTGTTTCCTCTCCTCTGGGCTTTAATTACAGTGTCTCACACATTTCATATGTGATAGCTGGGTAGGACAAAGATGTCTCTACTCAGACTTGTCCATATGTTCCATGAGCTACAAAGTTGTGCCTACTTTGTGATGATCAGCCTCTTTCAGAAGATCCATCTTTGATCTGACATAGCATTCTACAGATGCATATTTATTGATACTTCAGGTAGAATATGAACAACATTTATCAACAACTCTCTGTTTTGGATCTTAACTGAAAAGTCTGGTTTCAAGTGGAATAAATATATTTTACATTCACTCTCGAAATGACTGTAGGGAGATGTAACACAGTATAAGGAAGAAGTATCCATTTTTGAAAAACTATTAGGCAGTGCACTCAAAAAGATACCTTTGCACAAAGGGTCTTTTCCATCAAAAATAAAGACAAAATGTAGTCATGCTGAATTAATTCTCAGTTGTGATACTAAGAAAAAAAGTAACTAGGGGAGGAAAGAAGGAATACCCTATTGACACATGGCAAGAGAACAGCTGAAACCACAAATGTGGCTCTGCTGGACCACCTGTGGTTCTCTTTGTTCCCTGGATCAGGATGCTTGCAAAGTCAAGAGATACTTTCTCTATTTATAACCCAGGAAGATCATTAGAAGTTAGGCAGTAGCAAAACTTCTATAAAAGAGAACAACGTAGCAATTTCAGAAGGTTGTGGTGTTTTGTTTAGTTTTGCACCTACTTCTGAATTTTCTGCACTATTTCCTACTGGCAAGCCTGGGCTGCCTGTTCCACACTAGTTATTTTCATGGTGCACAGTTATTCACATGGACTCTGCAATTATTTTCCTTGGTGTGCATTTCTCTGATATTTCAAAGAAGGAACAATACTAGTTAATAACTCCCTATTACATTTGAAAACTTTTAGTTTTTCAAATGAGCACTGCATACTGCCAATCTGACCTTATTAATGAATCTGAACGATAGAATGTATTTTCACTTGATTGCTACTCCTTATCTACTATTGCAATGTATAGAGACTCTTCCCTGCTACAAGTACAATGGAAACTAAAGCTAAGAAATAGCCAGGTTTTTTGTTTGTTTTGTTTTCCAAGACAGCAGGAAATATATATACAACAACTTGACAGGCAGTAATTGCTCTAAAGAAATATGAAAAAAAAAGAGTCAGTTAAAATGAGTAGTATTTACATGGACAAGATGTTTATTTTTACATTGAATTATTTGCCATATGCAGTTATGTGAAATGGATCCAATTTAAATTCCCTGAATGAAGTCAACCCACACACACTGTTTAAGATCATGGTGAGTTTTCCACTGAAGAAACCATGAATATAGCAATACCATCTTAATTATGTTGCTTTAGGACATGAAAATATCAAAAGGATAAATTTAATCCTTGCCATGCAGCTCAAATAACTGCATTTAGGAAAGGGGAAATGAGATTAGGGAAGAAAAGCAACTCCCACACACATGCACACACCCACACGCACTTGTTGCCAGTTCTTTGTCTATCTCAAAATCCCACTTGCCTGAAATGTGTGTGACCCAAAAAACCCTGAAATTATACATAGGATGTAATCATTGTGAGATTCAAGTGTAGGAGGAAACAGGGAAAAAACTGAGACTGACTCTGAAAAAGAATCTTCCCCAGTTTGCTCAAGCCATCAGCATCTTTGGACCCTCAAACAGCACAGCTGATCTTTTGATCTGAAGCAGCCCTGAACGAGGCAGCAGGAGTTCTGGGGTCTTACAAACACTGACATCTAATAGGTAATTATCCAACTGATGAGGAGATACGCATTTCTTAAGTAATTCCATTTTTCAACTGGTTTCTGTCCTTACTGATAGTTGGTAAAATAAACTTGCTACCTTTTAGTATATTTAAGTCAGAAAATTATGAGCTACAGAGGAATACCAAGAGGGAGCTAAGAAAAATAAAAAGGGAGCACAGGCAGCAGAAAGCAAATAGTGCTGTGCTCTGTTTAAAGGAGGTTTGCAGTTTCACATCTACAGTAGAAATCCAAATGCAAATACAGAAGTCCTAGAATGCACTTGTCTATTTACAGTTAGAGCAGAACGAGAAGGGATTTGAGACACCTTGGACAAATGTACTTCTGTGAACATTCCGTAGTCAATTCCAGACATTACTGCAGCTGCTTCAGACTCCAAAACATCGAAATGACTGAAGAGAGGTAATTACAGGTGTGAAAGACTTGAATTAAAGAAGAGAGATGTTTGGCATTGTTTGATCTCTCTCCTTGCCTTTGGTGGTATTACAAAAGCAAAACATGTGAGATTGATAGTAACAGGTACTAAGACCCCTCAAAGGCCTCCATATCAGTAAATACAGAACCACTCTAAGGAGGGACTTATCTATGTGCTAGCAGAAAAGATCCTATCCCACTGTTCACTGAGAATGCAGTTAATTTATTGGGATTTTACACAGTGGTTTTCTCAATCAAATTCCCTTACACAGCCTATCCAGCAAGCCACTCAGAATGGTGCCAGGTTTGGCCACCTTGTATTGTCTCCAGAATTAACATCTCATTTGCAAATTTTTTGCACCAAATTTAGAAAATCATCACAGCTTTCCAAGTAAGTAAGCTTGCTCTGAACCTAAAGATGGACATAAATGGAGCAGAAATTAATCTCTCTGTCTTTACAAAACTCACCTCTACTGAACTGTTGTGTCTTAAAATAATGCCATCTGTTCCCCCTAGGACCTTTAATAGTAACTCACTGTAATGTAGCTAAAACCAAACAAGTTCCTGCTCAAGCAAATGGGGGAGGTTGTGTCAAATACAAAACCAGGAAGAGCAAAAACAGATGCCCAGTGCATTGCTACTTTTTATACCTAATAAATGGAGTGTTGAAAAAACAGTATTTTCTAATAGGTTTGTTATTTACTGGTGAAGTTGTTAAGAACTCAGTAGAAAAGAATTACACTCATAACCCAACAACCGCTCAGTGTGTACTCAAATATGAGCTGAATTAAAAAAACAAATGAAAAGGCTTGACTGCAGCAGAGCACATGCAAGACCTATTTATGGGATGGCACTCCCCTGTGTGGGGGTACCAGGTCTGTGCTATACAGCAGCTCCCTCAGGATCACCTGCAAACATCTACTTCTCAGAGACAAGCAATCCTATGACATTTAGCCAGTATGGTAATTATGATATTTTTCTTTCCTTTATGTATTTTTAATGCATATCTCCAGACAGGTTGTCCCAGTGTGCTGAAGGAAAAACTCCCTCAACTCCCTCCAGCAGCACGACTGAACGGGGAGTGTCAAGCAGAGGGACACAAAAGAAAAGAAAGAAGCTGATGTCGCCAGATGGAACAGATGTTTACCTTCAAAATGGCAATGATGAACTGAAAAAAAATGATAGGAGGTTATGTGTGAGTAATAACTGAGATTCTGTTCCAGGCTCTGCCCCTTCTTTTTCACAAGGGTCGAGGCAATCCATCCATTTCCCCCTGTATAAAATTTGGATTAGTAACATTTATTAATTTACCTTAGAGTTACAGAAAAGATTATTTAATATCTGCGTGGTAATGTGAATATGTCAAATGGGCAATAAAGATTAAGTACGCTTCACACTTCCATCAGGAGGCAGCTCACACCCACCTGTAATGTGTGAATTATGTATTTAACATTTTAAAGCTTCTTTCATAAATCATTCCCATTTGTCCAGAGGAACACAGATGGATTCTTGCAAAGCCCTTACTGGTAGACATGCAAAGCACCCAAATACAGGCACTGATGCAGAGTTCGATACATTCACACAGGAATTTTAGATTCCCATGGAATTTGCCGATGTGTCATAATACTGAGACAAAAGAAAGAAAATACTTCATTTTTTTGGGCTAAACCCACTAACTTTCTCAAACTGGAGATAGTTGCTTTTTTTCCTTATATATGTCTCATATATTGGTGTTTGGGGTTCTTTTCTTACACACACACACACACAAACGGAGGACTTTAATTATGTATTGTACAAAATGTTGCTGAACTTGTCTAAAGTCAATCTTTGTCTCTGTGCCATTTTATGGCTAGCCAGCTAATAAATAAATAAATTCAATGCAGTAGTCCTCCATGTAACGAAAGCTTCTATATACTGTTCTCAAATGACTTCTGCATTAATGAAAGTGTTATTACTAGCCACAATCTAAGTGCAATTAATGTAAATGCCATGAAGATTCTACTCCTTTTTTTTCCACAACTTAATTGGGATGGTGAGAGTTTTAGTAGCTCTGCACCTCTTTCCCCTAAATGAAGAAAATCTCATTGTCCTTGCAATTCTTACTTTCATTACAACAGCAGCATGAGATGGATTAGGTCCCTAATGAGCCTTTCGAATGAACAGATCTGTGAACTTGCTAAGGCATTGTAGTGAGGAATGTACATTAGTTAGGCTTTGGCCTTTACAAATTAGCAAAAATTCAACATGAAAATTTCCCCCCTTCATTTTCACACCACATTCTGAAACACAGGATGTTGAGAATAAGAGTCCCATGAGCAACTACATCAAAGCCTGGTATCTGTTGTCTGCTAAAACTGTCCTTCCTTCCCTTCATGCTTTAAGATTACTCAATCAAAGATTTTAAACCACAATAAACTAAAATTATGCACTACGTATCTCCATGTCATTCCATTTTATTTATTTATTCTTAAGGATAGTTTCTCATATAGCCACAAGAGCAGAGGCTAAGAGCAGGGCTATAAATGTGATGGGTTTTATAGCTCTAACAAGGGAACTGGTGCTCTTTTAGCAGTTCATATTGGGGCAGAAACTTTAATTTGCAGTGGAAATCTACATAAATATGTGTGATTCAATATCTGTCAAAATTAAAAATCCTGCTTTCTTGATCTGAAAACCAAGCCACTGGAAAGATCAGTTGTGACCTTGAAGTAGGAGTCTGTCTGAACCACCCAGTGTTTTTTGCCCATACACTCTGCTGGGTGAATTTCACTGAATCTCAACATATGCAATGACTCCATCTCCTAGCTAAAGCCCAAACTCTGACCTAAAATTCCTTTAAATTTTAATAATGTTTCAGCTTTTCTCTAATTCTGAGGCAAACAACGTGCAGTACCTCTGACTACACCTGTTCATATTATGAATATTCATACTGCATTGTTTACATTAATACTAAAGTAGGTGTGTGAAAAATAGGTATGAACAGAGGTAAAGATATGGGGAATGTACTTTAAGAAACAGAAACATTTATTCTGACAGGAGAAACCCCTTTATACTTCTCCAGCCGTTCCTGGAGTATGTGTGTTCAACACCCATTAGTGGCAGAGCTGCTTAAAAGAAAATTTTTATCCTGAAATAGTTTCTGCAGCGAGAAAGAACAAGCTCCACCTTGGCAGAGAAGACAAGATGACAAGGGTTTCCCTGGGGCACCACTGAAGCTGATTCCTGAGAAGCAAGGACTTTTCCACAAGGAAATGACCAGGGATCAGTGTGACAGCTGCCAGAGCCCCTGCCTCCAGCCCTGCTTCTGCATTTCTATCCCCTCTGTGCCAGACCCTACAAACAAGAGCAGGGCCCATCTCCAGAAGTTCAGTCCTTACTATTGAAAAGGTGCAACACAAGGATTAAACATACAAGAATTCATTGTAAAAGGACACAGGTAGGTCTTAGGAGGTTTTTAAATCCATAAAATGTCAAAGTCTTCTTGCACAGCCTTGGTAAAAGCTACTCAGAGAATCCCACCATGATGAGCACCAAAGACAGACCTGGTGGAGAGCCTGCCTCTTCTCCCTGAAGTAATTCCACAATTCTAAAATTCTTCTTCCTAGCAGATGAATTATAATAAAGAACTTCTAAAATAAAGAAAACTTAAGAGATAGTGACTACCAAGTCTCTCCAGTTTTCCAGTGTCCTGAATGGCAGGTTATTTCCCTAGGCCTGTTGTCAGTCCAGCATATATTTGAAAGTTTAGCAGTCTTTGTGTTATGAAAATTTCTTCACTGTCTGTCTTAGATCCCGAGAAAAACTATCCTGTATTATCACTAGAGCATGGCTGTGTATGTGCTAAGTGTTCTAGTGGTCTGTGATGTTTGCAAGTATGGGACTCTGCTTCCCTCTAAAGTTATCTGCCTGCTCACCTCTTTTCCTCCAGCTGGCCCAGATGTGCTGCAGGGAAGTTTCACCTACTCTCTCTCTTTCCTCTTTTTAAGTGCAGAGTCAAGACAACAAGCAGCCTTCAATACTGCTGCCAGGTCACACTTCAGACCATTAGAAAATCATGTATAATCCTTCTACAAGATTTGAAAGTTCATTGTTTTCAGGCAGAGTAGGGTTTGAAAAAGTTCTAACAAAGGCCATGTTCTAAAGTGGCTTTGAAAATGAAAGATGAAATGATGTAACAACTGACAGCTGTTTCAAAATTATTTTCCAAGCAGCAAGCCTGTATCAGAAGAACCAGTTTTTAATCAGGGAAAAATAGTTTTCTGTTGGGGAAAGGTTTCAGAAATGTAATCACCACACTATCCATTTACCCTGATAAAGGCTTCCCAAGCAATAAGATACAACCTGGCAAGACAACCTCATTTTACCCTGAGCTTGAGATTTTGTCATAACATAGGCTTGTTGCAGAGAATCCATAGGGCCACAAAGATGATCCGAGGACTGGGATCCCTCTGCCATGAACTGAGAAAGCTCAGTTTGTTCAACCTGGAGAAGAGATGACTCTGGGGAGACCTTAGAGCACATTCCAGTATCTGAAAGGAGTTACAAGAGAAATGGAGAGAGAGACTTTTTACAAGGGCATGGAGTGACAGAACAAGAGGTAATGGTTTCAGACTGAAAAAAGGCATGTTTAGGTTATAATACAACAAAGAAGTTTTTCACCATAAGGGTGGGGAGGCACTGGAATAGGCTGACCAGAGGAGTTGTGGATAACCCATCCCTGCAAGTGTTCAAGGCCAGATTGGATGGGGCTTTGAGTAACCAAGTCTAGTGCACGGTAAACCTACCAATGGTGGGGGAATTAGAACTAGATGATCTTTAAGGTCCCTTCCAACCCAAAGCATCCTGTGTGGAATTTAATGTGTAAAAAAAGGTGCTTAGTGAGCTTTTTGAATACAAAGTTGGTGTCCTGTTGCCCTCTGAAAAGCAAATGGTGCATTTTAGAATGAAGGCATGCACTCTTTATCAGGGGATGAAGAATCATATGAAGGGGAAAACACTGTGTTTTGTGCAGGCTGGTAGTACTAAGAAAGCTTCTTATCTCAACAAAGTTAAAGGCTGATTGCAAATACTTGTAATCAAGTCTCTGGGAGCATGTAATTTAAACATATTTACAATAATTAAAAGAAAAAAAAAAAGCTGCATTCATATGATCCCAGCCATCTAAAAAAGTTTCTTAAACAAAATGTCCAAGTTTTGGTTAGACAAATGCTAGCTCTCAACCACATTTCTTCAGTACTATAACATGTCAAATACTGCTAGCCAGACATCTAACATGAAAGATGGAAACACAAGTTCTTCTCTTTGAAGATCCTCTTCATGGAAAGTAGAAGAGGAAGCAATTCTTCATACCTACTAGGACATTGATTGCAAAATTCAGACACAAATATTTACTTTGATAATGGCACATATTTGTGTGTGGTCAGAGAGCACCCTAAGGCTGCTCTGTTCATACGTGCAGAGAGAGACAGAAGGGTCAGTGTCCTCCAGAGAAGGGAAAAGCACCCGGCATCAGCTGCTCCAGGCTGCCTGACCCCTCCTTAAGGCATCTCTTGCTGTCCATGTGGCAAATAATGTCAAATAACTCAACATGGCACAGGGAAAACCAAGCATAAAATCCCTCCTCCCAAGTCTCCCTTCCAGGCAAACCCTCCTGGTCAGATCCCAACCCTCTGCCACATAAAAGCCAAGTCAGAGACTGTCAGGAACCCCAGCTCTAACCAGTCACTACTCAATATTTTGATTGAGTTACTTCATGATGTAAAACGAAACTGATTTATAGCATTTCTAATGCACCACAGTCTAGTTAGTAATATCATCTCTCTGTACAAGCTTTTGTCAATTTTGTGTATTGCAATGCAGTTTGTAGCTGTCTAAACAGAGGTCCTTCATGAGTTCGTGTATTAGCCATGAATGAAGTCTACATTTATACGGGAGAAAGAAACATCATTATCAACTTTGTTAGAAGGATGTATCAGCACTAGACATGCATTCAGAAGTGGCTGTAAAGGCTGCCCTGTTTTCTGCATTTATTTTCCCTCAGTGGCTTGCATGATAACTTTCAAGTTAAAATTTTCCTGAATCGCTGCTCACATAGTGATTTGGAACCTGGAAAAGACTAGAGCCCTCTTGCCTCACACAGCTTATTGCTAGCAATTTTCCCATGTATATATACTCTGAAATGCATGGGAGCTGAGAAAAAAACCCAGGTACCTTTCTGCATCCACACTGCCTGCACAGTGCTGACAACAGTAAAACCAAATACTTTCCTTGGCAGCAAATCTTAACAGATATAACCTGGAATATATCCAGGAAAGTGATATTAGTAGCCCCAAAGTACAGCTCTGATGGAATCATTCTTCTGATCCTAGAAATGCTTTTGAACCTGCTGTTCATTGCATTTCTCATCTGTTCCATTAACATGGGAGCAATTTTTAAAAATCTGCTTGTTTTATCAAAGGTGAGAACATTCCTTCTAAGTATCAAGGTAAATTAAAATCTGTATCCTAAATCCTTTGCCAGAGTTTAGGGATGTGATGATTTTATTTTTTTCTTTTGGAAGTAAAAGTTATACAACAAAGTATTGCATAAATGGAAAAAATATCTGCAGTGGGGAGGAAAAAAAATAATTCCCTTCACCTGAAATACTGCTGACTGGTATTTATGGCCAGTTCCTGGAAGCAGTGGCCTGTGGATCAACTGTGGCCCTTTATTCCAGTCATGCAGTTCACAGGAAGATTATTTTCCATCATATTATTGCCAGTGAATGCTAACATACTTCTTAAGGTGCCCTGTGAAATGAGTTTGAGAAACGTTCAGAAAGGAATAGGTCTCCTTTCAGCCCAGATGGTGAAACTCAGAGCTCACTGCACAACCAGGGCCAGTGACAGAAATGGTCTCTCCTTCCATCAAAAATGTGAATTAGAAATAAATAACATGGATATAAATATATGGAAACATGTAACATGAAAAGTCTTGTGTTGTTTTGGAGACAAGTTCTAGAATAAAGTGTAAGAGGAAAAAATATAGGAATCTTTTTGTAGGCATATAAGAGAATTCCTGTTGAAAGCACCCTGGACTGCTGGCCAGGCAGTTTGCAGCTTTCCTTTGTAGCTCCTCAAACCCTGTCCCTGACACCCATCATTCTGCAGCTCCTTTGTATTCCATATGCACCACCCCTAAACACATTTCCTAAAAACTCTCTTACTTAGGTTTTTTGTTTGCTCTAAGGGACCTTTGCAAGTCATATGACAGGAGGGAAGATTTAACCAAACTCCTAAAGGATAATGTCATCTTTAGATCATGCTCATTACAATTCATAAGCGCTTCTCCACTTGACAGCTCTTCACTTGCAGTTTCAATCTTATGCTAGTTTTTTTCTTGAGAGCCCTTTTCAATTTTCCACATTGCTAATGGAGCCTGAGGCAAAGCTAAAAATCATTTGGGCTTCTTGAAAGGATCAATAATTTTTGTGTGCTGTGCGTTTTAGAATACATTGCATCGCTGACACAAGTGCTGTCATTGCACTGATAAATATAACACATCAAAGAATGTCAGAAGTTTCCACAAAACATTTAAAAATTATTCAATAGCTACCTGCAATCCCGTGTGCAACAAGCAGCGTTAAGTATATCAGAGACAAAAAAAAGAGACTTAAAATGAAGTTATCAGAAGACTGACTGCATAAATTCTTTGCCAAACATTGTCATTTTCTCTGTCTAGGCTTACATGAGAGACTGCAGAGATAGAAGACCAAACAGATTCACTATTTTTAGGTTTATACCACAACAAAAGATGAATGAACTTTTTTTCATTACCCATCCGAGCAGTCAAGGATATCTGACTGAGTGCTAAGACATGCTATACTCAGTTAGCTCAATAAATTATTCCTTCAGCACCATGCAGAGCAAATTATATTTTAGGTGGACAGCATTTTTGCTTGCACTTCATCCTTACACGACAAGCAAAAGACTGCAGTGAAAGAAGGCGCAGGAAAGCATCATTAACACAGAGCTGTGCTTTTCTCAATTTAAAACTTCTGAAGAAACTGCTTATGGAGCATGCTGGGACTGACAAATTGAGTGCTACTGTGCTCAATTTAACCCTTGCCTAGAGCATGTTACTTAAGATAGGCTGAAGCCTCAAACAGGCTAAATGGAAATGCTTATTTCTCAGGGAAAGCAAGGTTAAAGCAGCAGTAATCAGACCATATAGCAAATGTGGTTTTACATGAATGAATCTCTCATAAAGACACTGCAGGTTCATAGTATAAGGCAGGAAAGAAACACAGCAAATATTCTTTACTGCTCAAAGGCCTTTCATAAAAATATTCATTTTGATCAATTATTGTTTAGGCATGCTTAAGAAGCAACAAATTACTTTTAAAAACGGGTGCTGCGTCTCACCCCAAACTAAATTATCAAAACTTTCCACTGATTTAAAAGCTTCTTCTTTTCCACTTCCAGGAAAGTCAAAGATAGACAAAAAGACATGGGGAGAAACTGTAAACTGTTGGCTGTATTCAGAGAACAAAGTGCCATGGGTGTATTGAGTCCATTTCATTTGGATGCATAAATGAAGCAATCTTATTGTGAATATATGCTCAAAGTACAATTTTTTTTCTTGTCATCAGGTGGGGAAGCTTATTACCCTTTCCTCCCAGCTTTTTCAACCTGCTATACAAGCAGTGAGAGAGCAATCCCCACCCTGAGGGACATGTTCTGTATGATGGAACAAGCTGTGCTTCCAGAATTCTGGATCCGGAATTTTGTGAGGAACTTCCCAGCGGGGAACGTCTCTGGATTTTGGTGTTGGGAGAGACTGAGAGGCTCTGAAAAGGAAGCATCCCACTGGGAGAGAGCTGGGGAAACATGGATGGGAACCATGGAGGGTGCTGCCCACACCTCTTAGTTAGCAAAAGGGCACAACTGGAGCGGTGCATGGGCTGGGCTGGGAACACAGGTGGAAACACCGGGCAGGAACTCGCTCTCCTCCATGCCAAACCATGCACAGAGGTGGTGCTAAACAGAGTTTATGTGCTGCCTACACTTAGCCTACAATTAATGATGATTCTACTCTCCCTCCCAAGGCAGGTGTTGTAACTCTTCATTAATCTGACTGGCAGGTCTCCTTCTCCCTTTTGATTTAAATAAAAGTTGTGAGGTAAAATATGAGATTAACCCGTGGCTCACATTTGAGTCTTTTTTTTTTTTTACAATCTGTAAAGGGAAATTGCCTCAGTTCACCATTGCAGAAGTCCAAGTAAACATTCTCTATCCAATAGCTTGTTTTTCTCTGGCTACATATTTCTCTTGCCTACCCTGTTCCTTTGCTGTAAGCCTAAATTGCTGCTTCAAAGTTTTAGGAGTTGTGCCTTTAATAACTCCCACATTTATTCCTCACTTACTGTGCCACCACCCTTTCATCAGACCAGCTCTCTTTCATCATTGTTTCTGAGCTAATTATTCAACATTAGCTGAACTGAACTGCATTTACCATTCATTAGGTGTTTCTGAGCCAGAGATTATAATAAAATACAATACTTCTTGGATTTCACTGTGGCTTCTTATGTACTATGTTCCCATGGTTTAGTAGTATGTTTAAATTTGGCTTTGAGTACCATCATTTGGAGCAATTTGTATGAATAGCACAAATTGCAAGACATGAAAGATAATGCAGAGCAGCAATAGGAATCTTTACAGCACCACCTGATCAAACCAGCCTGCTAAAATGATGCTGACAAGTCTCCAGTCACTTTAGTGATGCAGGATTGAACCCACTATCTGATAAAAAGGGGTTGAGTCCACTGCAGGCTTAATGGCAGAGATTCCTAGTGGGATGCATTACAGAGACAATAAAAGAACTATTAAAGAAGAGAGCAAGAAAAAAGTCTGACACATGTCCCCAGTTTTTTGACTCATACATTTCCATTTGCATTTAAATTTCATTTTGATGTTAAAAGAATGGAAACAGGTTTTGGAGAGAAAAACAATTATCAAGTCTCTCTTTCCTGCTTCTTTATTTCTCTCCCTCCAAATGGAGAGACTCATTTTCTTCCTAAAGTACTCCAGCTCTGAAAAAATTTACAAAGATAAGAAACGAAATAAGGGAAGGGAGAAAAAACAGGGAAATAAAAGGGAGTAGAAGAGGAAGTCTAACTGTTTGTCTCTTTGAACTAATAATAAAACTGAGAACCCCCTTTTATTAACAAATGTAAGTAATTTCTGATTAACAAAACTTTTCATTCCAACTGTCGAGCCTTTGCATATAGAAACACTTTGAACATTCTTAGCCCATTTCTCCAGTGGGATTCTGTGTGCCACAGAGATCATTATTTCCCTGCAGTTTTTTCTTTGCATACTTTCCCTCTGTTAATGGCTTTTGGAGTCCATGTCTCTATGACAGGGTAAAAGGGGACTTAAAATTCTTTCTTCTTGTCTCAGATTACCTCTGAGAATTCTCAACACAGAGTTACAAAAACCCTTACTTAAACAAAATTTAACTTTCACTGTAAACTTTGTCCTTCTCTGTTTTCTACCACAATAAATAGGCTTTGAGACCCATCATTCTCTGGTTATCTTCAGCTACAGTCATGGACTCAAACTACAACCCACGGACTATTCCTAAAGTTCTACACACTCTAACATTTGCTAACTCACATCCCTCAAGTCTCAAAGAGACACTAAAGTCCAGGTCTGAGTTTTGTGATGAAAACAGAAGTTAAATATTGTACAGGGAAGAAAAATATTCCATGTTCAATATTGATTGTTTTCTCTAATTCAGAAGGCAACAGTTCACCTGCTCTGTGAAGACTGCTTGACTTAGAGAAAAAAATTTGGAAGTCCTGCAACAATGCTGTTTTCTCCTTCCCAGACATTTAAAAATAAAACAAGAAAGCTGCCATCACTGACCAAATATCACACTTGTATGTCATCCCTGATATGGTCAATCTACCAAGACACATGATATGGAATTGAAAATAAGACCAAGGCCACATTAGAAATGCTAAAAAAGGCATGTTTAAAAGATGACTGTGATATGAGAAGATTTATGGCAGTACCAATTGAGAGTATTTCCCAGTTCATCCTGCACCAGTATTTTCCTGAATGACACATAAGCACACAAATAACTGGAGAAAGATGCCACAACCAAAATCATAATAACACGAGTGGGTTGGTCTTATTGGCAGAGAGGAGTTTGCTGCAGCTCCCTGTGGAGAATGCAATTTAATAAGATTAGTGATGAAAAATAAGAACCTGTACAAAGAAAAGCAAGCATGAGAGACCCCCCAAGGTCAGTCGTGGATCATTGCTCTTAGTCCTCGTGTTGGCCAGCAAGAATGAGCAAAGCAAGCCATGGGATATTTAGAAAATGCACAGAGAAGGGCCCTGGCACAGGGATCCACAGGTCTTGTTCCCTGATATAGAGTGGCTGGATCCATGTGCTGCTGTAGGCACGTGTGTGCTTCTGAATATTCATGGAAATCTGCTTGTTTCACATTGCATTTTCACTATAACTGCTTTCCATCATGCAAGAGGAAAGTTATGTAGATTTTTGAACATGATAGTTCAACCTTTTTATCTGTTTATCTTCCTTAATAGTTAACCCTAATTGCATTCTAGGCAATTTCCTACTTGTAGCTATGCTTCATTATCAGAAAAAATATTCTTATATTTACCTTTATAAATATAATAGAATACATAAAATATTTTAATCTTTAAAAAATTGCACTTTTAAAACAATTGTTTTTAAACAAACAAAAAATTTTGTTTAAAAAAAAATTTAAAATATTTTATGTTTTATAAAATAAGATAGCTACATCAGAGAACCAAAAAGCGTGTCCTCCTATCTTGTGGAAATTTTAAACTTCAGTGGTTAGATGTGGTCTTTCCATTCTCATCCCACTTCACTCTAAAACAGAACATGAATTGAAATAATAAAAACTATGCAAAATAAGATAAGATTTGGTTCAGATCTTAGGAAAATAAATTGAACAAAAATACCAATTAAATAAATGGAGTATGTTAATATCAAAGCATCCCCTGATAAGTATTCTGTGGCCTAACTGAGTCAGCATTTTTGAGGAAAGAACAATAAAATTAAAGCACTACCAATCCACTCTCCCTACTTCTGTAGAATATACAAGAAGATCCAGAAAAATGTGGGTATAAAGTTGGTAGTTTGTTCAAGCCCACACAAGAAATCTTTCTTCTTAATGATGTTGTCCAGCTGGCTAACTAGCTGCAGTAATTTACAACTCTCATTTCCGCATTAAAATACCATAAAGTTTTTAGAGAGGACAAGTTTGTAGACTTATTTAGACTTGATATATATATAGATATTTATGCCTTAAAGTGCAAAACCTTTTATACTATTTTAATCCCATTAATTTAAAATTTAGAATCTGATTTATTTCTCAGATGAGATACTAAATGCATCCTACAGAAATGCTTAGGCTCTGCTTCATATAGAGACAGCAGATAAGATGTAAAGAAACTCTCCTGTGTCCAGAGAACCACATTACATTATTCTATATAGCTCTGCACAGGCTTCTGATCATTTTTGAGCATGAACATCTGAAAACTGCTATAAAACCGATATGTATTTGTTTATTTATTTACTTCTGTGTACATATTTGTATATGGTAATACACATACATATATACATAAAGTATAGATAATTATCTTTGAAGGCTTGTATACATAGACTTACACTTGGGTGCAAGTAAAACAACACTACAAGGAAATGGGAATGAACTTTGAATGCCAGGCCTCACAAAATTTTGGACCTCATTGCTTGGAAGAAAGGAGTTTCCAGAGCGAAATAAGCAATAAAGAGAGGAGGTGCTAGGAGCAGATAAACCGGACTCTACTGTCTCTGAGCTGCCCATTCAGCCTGAACGTTTGCAAACCCCATCTGCAGTTTCAGATAAAATTATGTGTTTTCCTGCTTGTAGGAGGGGCTGCATCTCTTTGCTTGGAAGGTGATTTTCCTGAAAGCAGGAATATTCCTAATGTTTTTCAGTATTATAGTTATTATTATATTAAAGGACCCTTGGTTTTCCTCTTCTTTCCCACTTTATGTACACTTTCACCATAAAACAACACTTCCCACATTATTTACAACTTCTAAGAGAAGAGTACCAGGGTTGCATCTATCAGCATGACAGAAAGTTGTAGAAAAAGGCATTTAATCTTGAAGAAGTAACAAGATGTGGACACAGGTTGGACTGTAGAAGGGCAGGGGAGTCCACAGTGGTAAGGCTGAAGGACAGGGAGGACAGTGATCCTGAACTGAAAAATAGTGAGAACTAGAGCGATCATGGGAGAAAAAGCAACTCGCTCTTTGGTTTCTTTGACTTTGAGACACAGATTAGTCATTGAATCAGAGGGCTGAGCAGAATAAGCAAGAGGAAAAGAAAGAGGGAGGAAAAAAAAAAAAGAGGTCAAGCACTTGCAGCGTGACTGAAGACAAGTTGAAAGCTGGTGAGAGAGCTGACTAAATGGCAGAGACAGAAATCAGAGCACATTGCCTGCATAAAGGTCTTTCTGGGTGTACTCTTTCTTCTTATCAGAAACAGCAGCAGGCACTTGAGCAGAGAGCTTGAAGGTGTAAGGGTAACTAATGATGTCCCTTTTTAGGCAACTTCTTTGGTATTCTTAAAATCAGACATTATCAGTACAAAGAGTCCACCCCTGACACCACAAAAACATTTCATGCACGGACTGTACAGTGAAACAGAGGAAGTTTAATCATAGAGATTCCTTTAGCTCATCACAATGTCTTTTTCTTGGTAATGCAGAGCTTCACAACCTGACTTAAATGAGAAATGATAGCAAGTCACAAATTAGAGTAATTCTTGGAAAGGACTGCATACAAGTCAAATTCCTAATGACTCATCTCCAAAAAACTGCAAATGTCTAATTAACCAGGATATTGAAGCTATTCAATCTTAGAAAATTATTCTAGTGTCAAAAGAAAAAGAGTACAACAAAGCAATAATAAAATATAAAAACTTAAATTGATGGATTTAATCAGGAAACTCTTTCAATACACTACCTCATTTTTTGTTTTATTTTGGTAATTGTAATAAAATGGATTTTAAAATCCATTTTAAAAGCAGCAACATCTAAGATAGTATCCTGCTCTGTATGAAGAGCTGACAACATGCACACCCCACAGGTTTTCTGTTAAAATGTAATATCCAGGTAAATGCACACATAAGTCAGTAGAAGGACCTGGAGGTATTATTCAAGATCAAATTTCCAGTGAGCTAAACAGTCAGCAGAATTCAGTAATAGCATCTTTTGAGGATTTGATATCTCATTGTTAGGGCTGACCATTATTTGATTTCAAGATGGAGGAATTAGCATTTAGACGATACAATGAAATTAATAAAAAGTTAAATTCCTTTCAAAGAAGGGGAAGAGAGAACTTAGATTCATTAGGTCTACATACTTTTCAATATTCAGAGTCAATTAGGAATTATAAATACTTTTCGTTCATTTGAACCATTCTGGCTTCTGGTCCTGTTTACTGGAACATTTGACTTCAGTGAGCACACAGAGCACTGAGTTCGGTTTACCTTAACTATGTTATTGCTTTTCTAAATGTTAAGCTAAGAATTA
The DNA here is from genome assembly GCA_009812075.1 of Sialia sialis. Classification (NCBI taxonomy): domain Eukaryota; kingdom Metazoa; phylum Chordata; class Aves; order Passeriformes; family Turdidae; genus Sialia; species Sialia sialis. The sequence goes on from VRYO01002782.1 coordinate 19,999,190, forward strand.
AATCCTCTGGACTGAACTGAAACATGCTTATATTGTAAAACACAACACCAAGAGTCCTAAAGAGATTCTGTAGCCATTTGTTTTTCAAAGGCAGGTATTTAAATGTTAAAAAACAAAGCATCAGCCACAAAAAATGTGACCTGAAAGATGAAGATAATTTCCCCAAAGATTCTTAGAAACAGCTCTTGAAGCGTCTTTTCACTTTCTTTCTATCAAAACTGACCAACAACCTTAGAAAACCATTCAGCCATTTCTAGAAGATATCCATCTGAGACAAATTCTTTACTGACCTGAAAAATATCAGTGCTAGTCTGTTTATAGAGAGGTCATTTCTGTCACCTTGCTGATTCGACACACTTGATTCTACCAGAATTTCAATATTTGAGGGACTCAGCTTTCAATCTACCTGAAGTGATACCACAATGCCCAAGCTGCCGGATGTTTCCAGACCAGGGTGTAATTGAAATTGCTTTACCCAGAAACAAAAAACATAGTACAAAGCTAGAGAAGAGCAGCCATTGCTGAGCCTCTTGCTATCAGGAGGGGTAATATTGAAAACAGTACTTGTATAGATGGCAAGGTCCAAACTCATGAAGGATGTGGTCCCCCATTTCTTTCCTATTTGTACCTCAACATGTTCCTTCAGAAACCAGCACTTTTCCAAGGCTCTGGTAGAGGAAAAATAGATGTGACTTATTATGCTGAATCCTCATTGAATCTCTTTTTAATTAAAATTTTCCTTCCCCTAGGGAAGCTTTATATATATTAAAAAAAAAAAAAAAAAAAATCAGATTTCTGACTTAATATAGGCAGATTCACTCTAAGCCTGGTTCATTTGCATAACTGAGGGCTGTTTCACTTTGTTCTGACATTCTTGGTCACTTCAGTGAATGAAGTGAGGCAATGTGTTATATGGTATTTATTCATATCACATTAAGCACAAGTACTTAGTGCAAGATTTATTTGTTAGTACATATAAGACTATTAGAGGAAGCAGTTTTTAATCATTCTGACAAAACTATCATGGAGTGGGATAATCATATGGCTGCTTTGGGTTTAAACATACTGGTGCTAGCCTCAGACCCTTTTT
>VRYO01002782.1:20001279-20030175 GCA_009812075.1 Sialia sialis
GGACTAGTCCAAAAACTTTGAGATTCCTTAAGAGCTGAAGGTTCAGTTTACTAGTCCTTGACGTCAAAGGTCTGGATTTTCTCACCAAACTAGCTATTAAAAACTACTACCAGTCAGTGACATACAAATTTGCCAAAGAAGCAGAAAATACATTTGCATTCATACAGAGCCTTGAGTAGAGACTTAGCTGTTATCACTGGCATAAAGAGATCCCCCCACTAGGATAAAGACCTTGTGCTTCACACTTACTAACACAGAAAACCCATTCCTGTCCTGAAGGAGTCTAAATCAATTACCCTTCTCTGTGCATCTCGTGGAAGAGAAGAACAGGCATTGCCAGCTGTGAACAGCTTTTCTCCCTGCCTGAACACAGAAATAAGTGCCTGTCTTTGAATTTACAAAGCTTAGCTTGAACATCACTTTACAGATTTGCTCTGAATTTCCTCTAAGCTGAAATTATATTTTCCCTTAATGTAAGAAATAAGAGGGGTAGCCCTTCTCTTGTGCAGGTCTTCTGATTATCTTAGGACAGTACTTTATATTTAACTGATACTATTCTTCAGTTTAATATGAATGAATCATTTTCATCGCACGATTTTAGTTTAGTACCCGGGCAAGCAACTTGGTGCAAACTTACAAACTCTTGTAGGGAGATGCAAGTCAGCTCCACCCGCCATGCAAGCATTTCTTCCATGAATGGAAGAAATGACACTGCTCAAAACAGATGTTCTGTGTTCCTGGTTGTCAGCCAACGAGCCCATAGCTGAAGAGTTCATAACTGCAGATTTACACAAAGACCCTGTAAAAGTTGCTGCGCACTGACACCACTAGAGAGGGCCAGCACAATCATAATTATTCATGGTGCAGCTGGCACTTTTAAGAGAAGCATTATTGTTTAAATTAAGTTACTTCTTAGCATAAGAACCTCTTTCTCCAACCTCTGTTGACAGGTGAAAGTCTGCATACACGTGAACATTTAGCCCTAATGAAACAGAACAGGTAAACTCAAGCTCAAACAATTAAGCATATCACTTAATGATGCCTGGGAAATCTTTCAAAAAGTCAACCATCAAGCCTAGGCCTTTCAAATTTGAAGAAGGTGCCTAACACCCACACTGTCGTCCTAACAGTTAGGGGGTTTATGTTAATTTTCACATGCTACATTTTCCAGTGCAGCAGAAAAACAGATAATTGCACTTGTAATTGTGGTGTACCCTGGTAAAGTCTGTCAGGTGTTAGAATACTGACCTCAGTGCCTGTGCTAATTAGATGAAATTGAAAAAAAGCCCAGGCTCTATAAATCAGATTCTACTAAAGTTAGGATGGGTGCAAGATGGAGAGGGTAGGAGGAAAATCTGTTCTCTTATAGCTCTGACTCATTGTCTGCTTGCTATCAGAGAAAGGTTTTCAAATCAGAACTTCCTTATTTAATTCACAGAAGCCATTAGTGCCTGGACCCAGTGGCAGAACTGGTGATGTTTGGATCAAGGTTGTCAAGGCAAGAGAAATAACACATATTTGTGGTGAAATGGGATGAGTCACAGCAGCTGGCAACACCTCCTTGCAAGCTTAAATGGAAAAATGACTTGTGTTTAGTGAGCAGGTCTTTTCTCAGTCCCTTCTGCTGAGGTCTCGAGAAAGGAGGCAACTTCTTTCATACAGGTTGGCCTCATCTGACAAAGCCAGCCACAGCTCCTAAGCAAAAGCACAGATGAGAAGTACACCTCTGCTGCTTGTCTGAAAAAGAATCTGGGCTTTTGCAAACACTTGGTTACGAATGTGGGCGTGTAATGGAGTTTGTAATTCCAACTCCTAATGGAGCAGTAAAGAGATTGCTTTGACTCCTCTCAGGAGGAGGCCCCAGGAAACAGGACCAGCTACCAAGTGTAGGTTTCAAAAGAAAAATAGTTCATAATTTACGAAAAAAGAAAGAAAAATATTATTTTATAGTTAAAATGTTTGATGTTAGTAATTTAGCACATGTACCTAATGTAACAAAACACTAGCCATATGTTTTCTAGGCTCAAATACTCATCTGCAGACCCAGGAGCATCAGCACTGTGAGCTCATACTCGCCTGGAAGAAATACCCTTGGACTATCTGCTTTTTCTGAACAACTAAAATTCTTTCTGTAATGTGTGTAAAATGTTGTTAACACAGTGTAAATCCTATGCATTACAATGGAGTGTAGCCAACAGAATGGGAGGGTTCACACAACAGAACAATTGTTGATAAAAAATGCCAAGAAGTGTGTAAAATGATGTGAACTTCAACTAATTGTGCTATCAGTAAGTTAGATACAAGGGTGGCACAGAACATGTCAATGGAGCAGGTCAACTCATTCTCCAATGAGCTGCTCAAAAGGAACAGCAACCATTAGGAGAAAGGATAATTCTTCCCATGGCTGACAGGTACAAACACAACTGGTATTGCATACATTGCCAGACAGATTTTAAGGAAAATAAACTTTGCAGAGGAAAAAAACACAAGGATCTGCATGCTGGATGAACAGGCTTATGAGGAAAAGATGATCTAAAATTCAAGTACAAGTCATTCTCTTCATTTTCTTGAAATTTAGATCAGGTCCTAGATGAACTGAGTCTGCACAAGAATTCAGTGAATAACTGTCTAAGAATAATGAGAATTAATATTACATATAAGATGAGCTCTGTACTTAAGAAGCAGAACTGGGAAAAGAGAATTTGATAATCCATAAATATTTGAATGCTGCAAGCTACATCTGATTGAAATTCATCAAATTTTCATTTTCTTTTCCAAACAAACAGTCTCTGTGAAAAATGCCATAGCTGTTTAATCTTCCTCAGGGTTGCTGAAGGAGGTTCTTCCTCTAAAATTAAAATGCAAACTATTTTTCTACAAAATTAAAAAATAGTAAACCAACAAACCAACCCCTATGAACTTTTGGGGGCAGTTAGGAAGCAATCCAGTGAAGCTGTTCTTTCAGTGTAAGGTGTCTCACTTCTTTCTGATGCTCTGTTTAGTGTTGACATAGGAGGTGCTCCAAGGGTTGGGGTACAGATCCCACCTGGAAACCAACACACCCAAGCTCATTCTATTTTTTCAGAGACTTCCTATGTAGCCTTACAGAGAGCACCTGAGCTCCTCTGGAGCACCAGTTCCTGCAGGGGCACTGATGCTCCCCTTCCCACTGACAGGTCCATCCATGAGGAGATGGGCAGAGGGCCACCAGGATTTCATGAATACACAGCATCCTGCACCTTCAGAGCATGTGCTCTGTCTGAGAGAGGCTCACTATAGGCATTTTCACAGGAGTGTGGAGACCATGAGACTTTACAGTCACTAAAAAGCCTCCATCATTTTCATCTGAGGTTGTTTTTCAGGATTATTTGGATTTAGGATTATTTATAGGATTTTACAGGTACACTGCATGTTCTCCCAAGGCCAGGTCAGGAGGACAAAATCCTGTGAACAGAAGCTCCCTCTCCATTGTGTTTGCCATTTCTATTTGGTTTAGCTTACCCTCTGCACTGTGGAAAATGAGTGTTCCTTAGCTCTTTATCCTGGGGGGCAGGCGTTTATCAAAACCTATTAAATATTTAGACCTTTATATAGCAAGTAATGCTGATAACTTGTTTGACTTAAATTATACCCCACTGGCAAATCAAATTAGAGAAGATTTGAGAAAATCTACCTTTTAAAACAAAAGCTGATTTTCTCTACGCTCAGCCATTTGTGGGATTAACTTTTAAAATGGGTTTTTATGTGCACAGTGTTTTTGTTTTCATGCATACTAGAAGAGAATGAATTATTCATCAGGGAAAAAAACATCTACAACATGCATTTTCATATCTTATTTGGTCCCTTTTGTCCTATTCATAAATCAATCCTGATTACTACAAATGAACGTGCTCTCACTAAGGGTTCACTGATGACTCACTTGACCATTAATTTAGACCTCTTCACTGAGTGCATTAGGAAGCTGCCACTGGTAATAGGAAACTGGAAGAACATTCTTTGTGACCTCCTCTCTTTTCCTGCACACCCCAGACTCCTTCTCCTGCTCCATTCCTTATATATAATTTTACAGACACAACACATTCTCCAGTTAGAACACAATCTCTTTTCAGTTAGAACATCCCCTCCTGTTCCAATGACAAATTTGCATGAAGGGAACAAAGAAAGTTATGTATTAATGCTCAGCAGGTTGTTTTTATGGCCTAGGAGGAGGACAGAGCAATGGCTCACTATCTACATCCTAAGTGGGGGCAACTGATGCCCAAACATAAAAGCATCACTGAACTATTATGGGAATGACTACAGATGTGTCACTGGTGGCATAGATCATAAGGCATTTGTCTCTGTTCCTGAAGTGCTGACGAGCTGTCATCAGTGAAGAACCATTGTCATCCAGGAACAATGCTTCACCATTTAGAGCAGTAAATGGAACAAGCCAATTCTTATCCAGGCAGTACAGCATTTATCAACTCCTTATTGCCCAGCTGGGAACAAAGAGAGGATTCTACCCATTTGAAAATTATTATTATTATTTACTGCTTTATTGGCAACACAGTGCACTGAATAGTTTTAGAAGAAAAATTTATGCCCCAGAATTCCTAAGGGTCAACACTCAATCTTTCTCAATACACACAATAAAAGAGAGAAGGAAAACACATTTGTTTCCTTCTCAGTCCAATTGCTGCAGTGCCACGGTGGTTAGCATTGAACACCATTCTGTTTCATGTGCTGGGGCTCTGTGCTGATCCCTAATTACCAATGTCAAAAGAGAAACGTTCCTCAGAATAATATCACTTGCTCTTTGCAGCTTCCACTGCTGTGGTTGTTGCTGAATAATTTTTGAGTATTTCCAAGCTGAACAGAAAACCGTGTGTCCCACTGCAACTCAATGCTCTTTATGCCATAAAGATATCACAGATCCCAGGCAATTAACAGTTTGGAAAAGAGTACATTAACACCAGCTACTAAAAGCCTTTTATCGTCTTGAATGGTACTCACTGAGCAACCACAAAGCTTTTCTTCTTACTGCTTTTAGGAATTCATCTAACAGTGATGCTCATTAAAAATACCCCTTAACCTCAAATTCGGAGTTGTATTGTCCAACATGGGAACAGTGAAGGCATTTTACAAGTTTATCACAGGTGTAACATGTTTGATGCTGACTAAGGCAGGAGGGAGTCGCAGACTTCCCAGCAAACCTCCAGCATCTATATCCAACTCATTGACAAGTCAGCCTCTATGATCAGGAATCTGGGCTATCCTGTGCCAATACAAGCACATCAGCAAACTCCTGGAGCTGAAACACCTTCCACCTTAAGAGTCACGGCAGTGCTGGATGCTACTTTAAATGTAGTTACTTGGATGATCTCCATTCATAACAAAACTAATTGCTGAGCTGCTGTTATCCAAAGCCTGTTTCAATCAGGCTCAAACTGAGGGTTCACTGGAAGCTTCCTCCTCTCTGCTACACACCAGCACACAGGGCTCTGATTCCAAGCCTGACTCTTCTCTGATCTGGCATGTGCAAAACAAGGACAAACGGTGGGCTGCCACTGATAGAGACAGGACTGAGGACCTAGCTCTCTTCTTTTGTGACCTGAACAATTTCTTGTATTTTCTTTCTAACACTAAAACTTTCTCCTCAACCAGGAAAAGGTCTCCAACTTCATATACGATGTTTGAAAAGGAGTAGACAAGCATCTCTCTTCCAGAATTATTTCCACAGACAACTTCTGCCATAGAAGAAAGAAAATTTTTATCACAGGTGTCCATAAACTCATCCCATCCTGCTGTCCTGGCTGCAGCACACTTCTGGTAATTGGATTATCCAAGGACTACACAGGTTGAGATCCCTGGTGTTGCACTAAAGAATGCAATGTTAGAGACTAGTGAGGTCTTTATTTAAAGTACAGAAACAACAGATAAAATAAAACCTGACATTCTCACTTTGTGCTCTGTACCTTATTTTCAGTTTAAGTACTGCAATTTTACATTCAAAAAAGAACCAAAATATCAACCCTGCAGGCCTCTAATTCACAGGTTAAAAAATACAGCACAGTAAGTGAATGGACCAGTACATTGTAGCTATCTAGGTAAATTCATAGAGATTTCCACTGCTTTATTATGAAAATGCACTGATAATCTCTGGGCACAAAGTTCTGCAGGAGATGGACCAAGTTCCAGCATATGTTTGTAAGAATGTAGAGAAAGAGTTTGCATCATGCAAAGGAAAAACACAGACAGAAAAATGGGATTCCTCCTCTGGAATACAGATCAAGAAAGATCCTTCATGACATTTACAAATAGCTTCATGCCCTCTCTTTTACTAAGCTACCTTCCTTAATTTTGGAGAAAATACCAGTTAAAGTATTAAATATTTTCTGCATATATCAGAGCATATCTGTGTAAAAGGGCAGTTAGATTACCACACTATGAACGACCAATTTTTTTAACTGCTTAACAGAGCAGAAAATTAAAAATAAGTAAATCCATGTTTTGCCATCCTTTTTTCCCTCTAAGTTCTATATTGAATAGTTTTCATCATTTAAAACATCAGTTGCACAACATCAGTTGTTCACCATAGTGAACAATTGGCATTACTAGCCCAAGATAACCTGCACAAGGCAATTAAAAAAAATGAGTGACAATATTAATAAGCAATTATATCAGCTAAGCATTGTGAAAAAAAAATCTTGTTTTTCTTTAACTCTTCAGACATGACAGTATGTTTGCTGATGCTTGCTGCCTTACCAAATGATGATTTCAAAGCTTTCAATAATTGCCTGTGATTTTAAACCTTCATTAGATCATGATTATATTATTCTCTTCCCCTTTCTCTTGGTTTGAATAGAGGTAGCTTAGTTAAATGCAAAAGGAAAACAGTTCATGTCTCTTAAAGGCTTTACTGAAAGCAGAAGGAAAATGTTCATACAGATCTACCAGATTTGTTCTCTTTTGCACAGACCCAGAGGAGACAAGTCCAGCAGGAACTGCATCCTACAAACACAATACTTGTATCAGTAAGGCCACAGCAGACTGAAAAAGTAGAAAAGTGGATGCTACAGGACCAGAGTATCATTCCCCTAATTCTGAGAGTGGAAAATCACAGAGTTCTTTATTATTATAAATGCAGTAAGTTCACAAATATAAGCCGCACCCTTTTCATTGAAGAATCTAGCCTACCCCAGTAGTGCAGCTTATATTCAGGTGCGGCTTATCTATGGACAGATCCCAGCGAAATGCCAACCTGGAAGTGAGAACCAGCCAGGGAGAGAGCTGCCACGGAGCTGCTGCTAGGTGGGCGGTGAGCCGGAGCCACTGATGAGCAGGGGGCGGGCTGCCACTGGATTGGTGAGGCCAGCCTGGCTTCGCCACCTTCGCATGAGCGAACAAGCCGCCTTTGCTGCCTCCGCTGCTGCGAGCAAGCCAGGGCTCCCCGCTCCCTCCTCTGCCGCGAGCGGGGATCCTCTGCAGCCTCTGCCACCACGAGGCGCCGCCTTCACTGTCGCTGCGGCGTGCGGGCTCCCCCGCCCCCGGGCACCACCACCTTTGCACTGGAGAGTGCACTGCCTCCGCTGCCTTTGCACAGGCGAGCAAGCCGCCGCTGCCACTGAGCAGGCGGGGGCTGCAGCAGCCAGTACCGGGGTCGGCGTCGCGGGGCGGGCACCTGGGGCTGCCTTTAAAGGCTTCACTGGTCTATGAAAACTGTTTGCAACTTGAGCACCTGACACCAAACCCCAGCGCTGGAGCGATTCTGTTACTAACTCGTTACTTTGTCGCACATGGGTCCTCACTTTAAAAAAAAAAAAAAAGGTGAGGCTTATATTTGGGTGCAGCTTATATATGGACAAATCCTGTGGTCTTCCCGGCTACCCGGAAGTGCGGCTTATATTCAGGTGCGGCTTATAATAGTGAAATTGCTGTAAATAAATAAATATTACAGTGAGTTATCTGGTGCCCTGTACAGACAGCCCTGGAACATCTGAACGCTTGATAAGATTGTGGAGGCTGGCAGGCAAAGGGGAAGGAGAGAGGCAGAGAGCCTGACATGTGTGTGCTGGCAGGTACACCTTCAGTCCTCTGTTGCTCCTCTTCCTGTGTCTCTTTTAGAGGAGAGGGTAGGCAAGACTGTAATTCAAGTTTGCCAATAGAGCTAAAACCTGCCATATCTACAGCAAATCCATTTTAGGGGCTAAAAATAAATAAATGTTACCTCACACTCCCACAGCCTTTGGATTTTTATTCATTTCAGCGTTCAGATATACAAACTCCACTTGTTTCAAATAGCAGCAGAGAAAGGAGGAAGTGAAGAGGAAATGAGGAGTAGTCTATGGATTTAGAAACTACTACATATAGCCAACATGAATATGGATTAACAACAGAGAATGTGGCACAACCATACTATATAGGATCAACTCAATTGACTCCTAAAGCTTTATTTTAGCTACTTAAGATTTCACATTGATTGTAAATTTATCTCTTGTTTATATACACACCTTCAGTTTCCCATTGGTAAAAGAATGATTACAGTACTTACAAAAACTTCACCAGTCCTACACAGACTGGAGTGCTGGCAGAAGCCTGTACATGCCATGTGCAGGGAGAGCTTCACAAGTAAAATGTTCTACCCACCATATTTTCCACTTGAAATCTATACTTTGTACAAATGTACCAAGCACATTTGAAAACAATTTGTTCTTGCTGTTAATTTATAAGGAAAAACCTGCTGCATTTGCATGACATTAAGAGGGGAAAAAAAAGAAAGAAAAGGAAAATGTCCAAGCAGATAATGTATTGGATGCTGAAATAATAACCCTGGATGGATTCCTGTAGCTGGCAATGCCATCTGCCTGGTGGATACACAATCCAAAGACCATTGTAGCCCATGGAAAGACCATCTTGAGACTGATTCACAGCCAAGGAGTGCAGATTGAGTCAAAGGGATTGAAAGCTAGATACTGACAAATATACAAAGGAGGCACCGATCAGCTGTGGGTCATTCACAGCATGTCTCTGAGGAAATCTCATTGTTTTGTACCATTTCTCCATTGACACATGGGAAGGCATGAAAAAAACTAACATTTGTGTTTTCCCCCTCCCACTATGAAACAAGAGGAAAACATGTCTGAATATTATTCTCTTATTAAGAATATTTAAGTACTAGAGGCAGAGGAAAAGCCAGAGATTTGTCTGATGCTCTACTCAGCCTGGAAGCACACGAGCCACAAACCGACAATCAATATTCTACCTATTTCAGCACAGCTTTTCAAACTTAGCATTTCTGACCACAGAGATAGAAAGGTCACTGTTTAAGAGACCTCTTACCTTTGCCACAGTTGACTCAACAGGTCGCATTTGTGCTGTTACACAAATCCCAAACACACCTTCCTGATCCTGACAGCCTTGAGTACCCAGAGTCAGATTAGCTCCTGTAAGTTTTTCATTTACACTTGTCTGACTCCTGTGTGATTATCACCACTGCAGATAAAGGAAGGCTAAAATAAGAGTAAACATTGGTTGCCAAATATATATATAACTCCCATATCCAAAAAATGACATTTCCTTCTCTATTTTTTTCTCAAAATAAATTTTAAAAAACACACATTCCCTATTTGTTAACTGAACAGAGTTAAAGGCAAGTATGTCCTGTAAGGCCACATGGAAATCTACTGCAGAGTAAGGGACTGTACATCGACCACACACTTCTGCGGAAGCTCTTGCAGAAGATCTCATTCTACTACACATTGAACTTCTGCAGCTTTGACTGACACTTATGACTGGGTTTAAGTGAAAGGCTTGAAAGCCTTCTGATCAGCTAATAAGCGCTGGTGAAAAGGAATAATAAATGTTAGCGATGCTAGGTGGCAGAGGCAGCTGTGTTCTGAAGAGAAACATAAGAATCTAAGAATAACTTTAGCAATGGGAGTTTAAAGGTGCCACTTGACCAGGAGGTGTTTTAATCTGCTACATCTTTCAGGCCACGTGTGAAAAGTCAGTCAAGAAAGATACAAGTAAGGAGGAGGGAGGCATAAGGTATAAAATTGCAACAGGGGACATTTTTTAAGATACACAACACTAAACTGAATGGAAGATCACTAATGGTTCCTGCAATTCTTTTCTGCAGCTGCAGACTGGCCCTGAACTGATAAAGCAAAGTGCTTAAGAAAAATACAAATTCACATTTCCTTCCATTTTTCTATTACTGCTCCCTCCTTCCAACTTTAAAATGAAAAAGGTAGGAAAAAAAGGGCTCAGCAAATCTGGACTCACCAAAGCTACTAATGTTTTCAGATCACAGAATATGTTGCTGAAGGGCAACTAATTTGTTATATTGCAGGCAAGGCTTTGTGTCTCCTTGTCGATCTGATAAATGTTGAAGTTTCAGTTCTCCCAGACATCATATGCAACACATTTCTAGTGTTACGTACATGGCTATTTATTCATTTTCTACTAATTAGTATCCTGGGGAGAAATCCGATTGCCACTCTATTTACCTAATTTAATAAATTATTGCGAAACGCAAAGTGGGAGGAATTTCTAATGTTTTATTAGCATTTGGCAATTCTGATCTTTCTAATGATGTCTACTGACCCCTAGCCTGTAGCTGTGTTTCAAAGCAGTTTCTTCACCAATTCTTTCTTTAATTAAAAACTATTACCAAAGAGAAAATTAGAATCAAATATCTCAGTGTCAGAGAAGATTTTTACTTACTCAGGACTTTCATATTAAGCAAATTAAATAAGTGAGAAAATAATAATTTTAAGAGTTTTATAATTTAGAAGCAAGAAAAAAAACCAAATTAGATTAAGGACATATTTAATATTAGAAAGAAAATTAAATTACCTGCGCTCTCCCCACACCCCCAAGCATAGTCTTTTCCAACTAAAAATACTGTCCCAGTTTTATTCTTGTTCACAAAATCTGTCAGAAACAAACCTGCTGAAGTCACTGTGAGCATACCAGTACTGGCATCTGAATGCAACTCCTTTGGCCAAAGTATTCAAATCAAGGAGATTGCAGAACCAATCCTTTCCCATTTGCACTTGGGCTTTCAAATAGAAGCTTCTGACAGTCACCTGCACCAAAGCTTCTCATATGTGGAGTTCTGTTATTTCTTTTGCTTACTGAGTACCTGGAAGCTCAGCAATCCTTTAAAGCGACAGCACTTTCATACAGCTACTTGAATATATTTCAGGATACTGCTTCAATATTTTAGCTCGTGTATAAGACTTCTTGGCCCAAAACTGAGGAAAAGCTCACAGCCTCTCCGAGCTCCAACATCAGGAGATGATTTATTTAAGAAGGTGATGAATTTTCATACTGGGTGCAATTATTGAGGTCTACGCGAGCACACATAGATCTTCACATGTGAGTCTAACGAGGTTTCTAGGGAACTTGCAGCTATTACAGATTCACAGGCTCCTTCACTCAGCTCCTGGGAAAGCACTTACAGCTGATTCCGTGCTAATTCATTGCTCAATGAATAAGTAAAATCTGTACAGTATAATAAAACCATTGATCATCATGCTTTAAGACTGACTCCTAAATATTTAGGAAGCGGCGCGTATTCAATGGAAATGTTTATTGGCACTGCGAAATTAAACTGTCACCCGTGAAATAGTAAAACTCATTAACGCAGAGTTTCTTTTTAAGTGTTAGGAATTAACTTCACGGCCTCATCCGTAACGGCAAGCCTCAGCCTTAAATCGCCTGCCATTTAGTATTCGCGAGCGTTATTAAAACATATTAACCGTGATTTAATTGACTGGAAATTAAAAGAGATAGAGGAGGAAAACACACATATAGGAAAAGAGAAGGAAGAGGAGAGAGGCCGGGCAGGGCTGTTGGAGGGGGACAGCCGGACAGCCGGACACACGGACAGCCGGACACACGGACAGCGCTGCCCGCGGGGCTCGGCCGGGGCAGCGCCGCCCGCGGGCCAACAGCGCCCTCTGGCGGCCGCCGCGCCCCCGCCCGCCCCGCTCCGCCCGACGGGGGAGGCCGCGCCGGGAGCTCGCTGCCAGCCCCGGGGAGCGCCCCACGGAGCATCAGTGCCCGCTCTGGGCTCCAGGACTCGCCGCGCCGCCGCTACCCGGCTGCACCGGGCACGCCCCGCCGCTGCCCGCCCGCCGGAGCACCGCAAAAGACGGGCGGCCGGGGATGCTCCTGCCTGCGGGGACCGACCCCGCAGGGCCGGCGGAGATACGCGGCGAACTTAGGAGCGGATCTCCCGGGGAAACAAAAAGAGAGAGCCGTGATTTCCCAGCTGGGAAAACGCTGGGGCAGCAGAGACGGCGAGCACCACGCCCCGGGACAGCCGCGCCCGCGGAACCGACGGTACCGCCGGGCCAGGAGAAGATGCTCGCTGCCACCGGCGCTGCTCCGCCAGGCTGGAGCCAGGCTGCGCCCGCAAATCGCGGCATCCCCCGGGCCCTGCGGGAAGCACCGACCCTCCCCGCCCGGCAGAGGCGCGACCACGGCCCGTCCCGGCCGGGGGCCCGCAGCCGAGGCACGGCGACACGGCCACTGGACCGCAAAAAGATGCAGCCAGCGGAAGTACAACAAACCGTGCGGAAAACCCCGAGCGGCTCCTCGCAGGCTCCAGCATCTCCCGTTCACTCCCACATCCACACCGGCAGGAAGGTGCAGAGCAGTCCCTCCACCTGGCCCCAACTTTGCATTTCCGAGCTCCATTAGCAAAGCGGAGCCGAGCTAAGTTTCTCAGAGGTCATGGCGCAATAACCCCCTTTTTCCCGGGAGTTATTTCCCATCTCTTCCTACCGCCCCCGCCCCAAACCTAGGCAACTCCTTGCACTCCCATTACTCACAATTTGTTGCAGTTAATCCCAGATGCCATAAAGTGAAGAGCAGCAGAGTGAAGCCCCCGAGGGCTCGGGAATCCATCTTCAGCCCCGGAGGGGGAAGCCAGCCGCCCGCCTGTCTCCCCTGGTCCCGGTCTCCGAGCGCCTCTCAGCCCCTGTGCGCTCGCTCTGCCTCCGCTCATTTACTCCATACAGCATCCACGCACTCCGGGTGAAGGGAAGCCGGGGCCGGCCGGGGGACTCTTGGCAGCCCTTGGAGGAGCCTCTCCGGACGCCGGCAGCAGTGGCCGAGCCGAGCCCGCTGCCCTGACTGCCGCGGCGGCGATTCACCTTGCGAGCGGTGGCTGGGTGGGAAGCACCAGCCGCTCGCTGGGCATCTCCTTATAGGCGAGAGCTGCGCTGCACTCCACCTCCTCCCAGCCCCCTGGAAGTTGCTCCTCCTCGCCTTCCAGGGAGGATCCTTACTGCAATCTTCACGCGTTGTTGATAAGCATCAGAGTCACGGAGTAAATCTGTTGCCTGAAGAAAAAAAAAAAAAAAAAAATCCTTTCCCCCCCCTTCCCCCCCCCGCCACCGTCTTCGTCTCCTTTGGGTACCACTGTGGCTGGAACATTTTAAAGATCCCCCGGGTCAGATGTTTGTTTGCTTATGAATACATATGTTATAGACACATACATAAAATATACATGATATCCTGGCATGTACAGAGCCGACACAGCCCGACGAGCCCCAGCCCTGCTGCCGAGGCTCAGCCTCACGTCCAGGGAGGGCGCAGGAGCCTCGGACGGGACTGATGCTCTGTCCGCTCTTCTGTCAAGCCTGGTCCGGAGCTTCCCTGCTTGGCCCTCCCGGGAGGCGATCAGAGGTGGCCCCAGGGCTTCCAGAAGAAACACGGGGAGCTCTCGTTAGCGCCCCCGGCCTGAAGAGGAGGGCGGGCCCCGGGATAGTGGACCCGGACCCTGACCCGGACCCGGACCCGGACCCGCACCTGGATACGCAGCCACGGTCTGCGCTCCCCTTCCGGCTGGCGAGGGTGATGCTTGCAAAAATCAGCTTTTCTGACTGATTGACTGATTGATTACCCGACTGCTCAGCATCTGAACGGGCCGGGATTATCTTCCCGAGGGGCGTACGGGACCCTAGAGCTGAACACGCGTCCTGCCCTCCCTGGCCGGAGCGCTCGGAGCCGGGCCCGCACCGCCCCGCAGGGAAAGGCGCACCTGAGCCCAGGGGCTCTGGCTAAATCACTGCTGAGGTCTAACCTTGCTGCTTTGCTGCGGCGTCACCCCGCATCAATAGAGTGCTGCATCAAAGTCAGGCCAAAATTGCATTAACGATTCCACAGTAATCTGCAAGGAGAGTGTGTTTGGGTCAAGACTTTGGGGGTGGGGAGGGGGAAGCCGCTGGTGCTTGAAAGCCGCTGGTGCTGAGCCATAATCCCTCACAGTGGCAAGGAATAAACTGTTCACCTAAGCCATCCTGATTTGCCAACACAGAGCGGAAGTTTAAATTGCTGGTGTGCTGTAAGCCTCATTTTAGGAAGTGAGGAGGGTGGAGAAAATACATTGTGCTTAGCTATTAGGAACTAACTGGACTATAGGCACTGATATCAGAGAGGTGTCAGGGGACATCTTATCTCTAAAGAGATTGTCATCGTGGAAAGCAAAAGTCCTCATTTAAAAATTGAGTTAATTATTTCAGTTTCTGTTGTTACAAGTGGCACAAGTGATACAAGGTTAAACGGGAAGGATAGCTGCCTAGCATCAAGGCTATCAGTCAGAGTCAATAAAGGATTTAGTCAGACAAAACTAAGACTTAGGAGAAACTTAAAAGCCTAATGAGCTCTACAAGTGTTTAATTTTTTGACTTCTAACACATCTGAACACACCAAGGTTTCATTTTTGCTCATGCAAACACCTGACCCAGTTGCTGTACACTTGTGTCTGAGCAGAATGAGATTTTTGGAAATTAGGGGTGACAGTCAGGCCAAGGCTAACTCATCTACATGGTGTCTGCTTTCCCTTGCACGCATCCTGGTAGAGGCATTAAACTGATCACCCAGGAGAGCTTTGTGCAAGGGCACAGACACCCTTGTGTCTGAGCAGGCCCATTTTTGAAGGTAGTGAGCTCTGCCCATTTCCCTCAGCAGATGTGGAGAGACAGGGTCTCCTATTCACATTTTCTGATCCTAGTCAGAAGCATCTCATCTTCTCCATACCAATCACATATAAGACTCCAGCCCAGGAGCTAAGAATTGTATTGCTTTGGTGCGTTAGGCCAGGAGGCTGGAGTACTGAGAAAATTATGCTATTAACTTGATTTTTTCAGGTGAGTGATCAAGTTTTAGAAGTGCTAGCAGTGCTTCCAGAGCTACCACTTGAGCAAAGCTAAGAAGCAGAATATATCAGAAATCTTAAGCCAGAGTGGATTTTCTCAGGAGACACAAGTCTTTGACACACTCACAGCCTTGCAGTTATGTATTCTGAAATTAGAGGAGGAGTTCAAAAGAAGGAAATAAAAAATGAGGAGGGGTGTTTCATGCTTTCCTTTTAAAAAATAATTAAAATTAAATTGACTGTGTTTCAAATATTTTCAGTGTCTCTTTAAACTCTCTGGCACGTTGGTACACTTTTTAACTGACTCACAGAACTAATTAGTGGCTTGTTTATAGCAAAACAGATGTGGAAATGAATTATGCAGACTAATTAAAAGCTATCAGTAAATATGAGCCCCATCCTGCTATGCATCCCAGTGGTCACCAATATGGATCTGACTGCAGAATCTGGACCCCAGTCACAATATTGGTTTTCAAATCACCCTTGTGAGACACACCTCTTCCATAATCTCCTTTGTATCATAAATGCCAGACATTGCCTTAAGATTTGTGAATGTTTGGGTGCAGAAGCACTACAACTGAGAAGTTATGACCGGAGTGGAGGGCTACGCAGCTGTTTGTTGCAGGAAATTATGTAAATAATGTCATGTTTAAGGGCTTTTTGCCAGCAAGACTTTTATTAGAGTAAATTTATTAATTACTATTAAAGCTGTTCAGACAAAAACCGTGGCTCATCATCAATTACAGATCTGAGTACCCTGGATTTCGGGAAAACACAATTGTTGATTTAATTTTAGTGTATCTGGATGTTATTCAAATCACGATGGTGGTTGCCACTGAAGGTGTTTCAAAGCCTTGGCTATGAGTGGATGCTTTATTACACCTATAGTTCTTAGTCCTCTAACTCACCAGCTTTCTTACTCCTTTGTAACTCTTGCATTCACTGTGGCACATTTTCTTCTCCTCAATGAAAGCAAAACTGGCCTTAGTAGTGAAGACCTTGATATCTTTCCTTTCCATGTTTGCCTCTTCTTCGATGAATTTTATTTATACCTTTTTGCCAGTCACTCGATGTTCAGTCCTTGCTTGTTAAACAAGGCGAATACACCAATACCTCCTCCTTCATGTGGCAGGAGGAGAAATATCCAAATGTCTGGCACCTGTTCAGAACCTGCAGTCACAGTGATCACAATTTCAGAGATAATGCCAATCCTCATTAGGTCATCCGGGGCTGTACTGAAATGGCTGAGTTAGCTCTGGGTGAGAAAGCCTAAAATGGGAAAAGAAATCAGATCCTTACTGTCTGCACCCCAATGGCAGCTGATGCCCCTGTTAATGCTGCCCAGGACACAGGCAGTGCATGACCTGAGTGATGGGAAGAGGAAGGCAAACAGCATTACACCAAGAGTTGCTTCCATCACAGCCTTACTGGTTTTACAGTGCAAGCCACAAATTGCTGAAATTGAGCATTTAAGTTTTTTAGCCTCAGTGTCCTCAAGTCTATTCTACCAGTCTGGAGCCTTGTTGTTTGAGCTGAAGGAACCATTTGTGGGAATTAATGAATAGGAGAGTGAAGGAAGAATGTGAACAGACAAGGAAGAGCAGGAAAAGCTGGCTGCCGTCAGGGAAGTTAGAGGAAGCATTTTTGCATTTTGAAAGGGAAAGCTTTTTAATTTAAATGTTTATCTGAGGAGTAAGTTTATCTGTGGTCAGAGAAACTTGTTTTCTTTCCTAGAATCAGTCTTTCCTACAGCATTAGTACTGCTATAACCCATGTTGAGTTTGCCACTAGAAGCAATAGCAGTTTAGCCCATGAATACAAACAATCCAGCTGTTTGGGTAATTGCAGCTGGAGTTCTATCTCTGACCCCGACTGTACAGCATTCATGGAAGGAGAATAGCATTACATATATGCAAACTTAATTGGACATGGCTTTGGGATTACATATTGCAGTTTCCTGTTGATACTAAGAATTTGTCTGAAAAATATGTTTCCCATCAAAAAACCTAAAGGTCACATAAAAAAACCCTAAAGGTCATTTATTTCTTTTTCCCTTTGAGTATTCCCCTATAAATAGAAAGGACTCATTCATTAAAGAGAATATGTGGGAAGTTTTCATAAAACACACCGACCCCAACCAGGTGAGTGCAACAGCAGGCTGCTCATTATCCTTGGATAGATCCACAGCATACCTAAGTCTGGAAGATAGGAAAATTTAATGATCTGCTGGGATAATCTGATGGCCAGTAGCATTTTTGAGATGCATGCTGAGATTAGGTAAAAGAAATCAGATGTCAAGTTGTGCAGTGATTATTGGAAGACAAAGAACTGAAATCACCACTTCCTCCCCCTCGCCTTCTCCCCCATTATTTTACCACTGTCTGCTGGTATTATTGCTTTCATTACATTATCTTGTCTGCCTATGAAGACACTCGTGTCAATCACGGCCAGATACAGCTACCGGTCTTAAAAGATCAATAACCTGAGTAAATAATAGAACAAATGGCTATGGCTACAAATTGCCTGGGGACTGAAATAGGCCTTATTTGGGACACATTCCTCCCTAGTGAGATTCCAGTGACATTGTGTGTGGCAGTGCTGGAATGAGTCACAACTGGGCCAGTTACCATTGTCTCCCTGAGCAGTACTGTTTTTTTACTGAAATCAGCATAATCCTGATGCAGTTAAGGTCCCACAACCAGCTTTCCACCAGTGTCTAATGAAGACATGGACTTCAGGAGGTGTTGGCATAACTGCAAACCCCACTCCTGTGGTCTCATCAACCACAATCAGCCCTGATAAGAGAACTCATACACAAACTAAGTAACGCAATTTTTCCCCCTGGTTCTGAAGCCATACAAATTTTAATGAAGAAACCCCTAAAAGCTCCCTGAACAGTTAGGTGTCAGAGGATGGATGTAATCCTGGGAGTGCAGCTGGCTAACTAATGGAATTACAGGGGAATAAGGTCTATGGGTCTCACAGCTGAGGTCAAAGCCCAGCATCTGTCTCACAGTACTTAGAAACTTCACCACAAACAAGACCAAAAGAAATTACAGAAGCTGGGGAAGCATTTAGCAAAAATCTCTATTTGATAGGCATCCCAGTTCAGACTACAGAGTTGGAAGGGATGAATGTTTTCTGTATGAATGCCTTTTTCTGTGCATAAAGAAGACAGCTTTACTTGTCACTCATTGGTGGCTATCAAGTCTCCATTTTGCAGAGATTCAGTCTTTCAGTTACAGAATTATAGTGTCTGCCATGTCACTGATATGAGTAATGACATATAATAATAGACACTGGGATAGATTTTCAGAAGCAATCAATGATTTTACATGAACAACCAAGGTATCCCTTAAGGGGCATTATTTCCAGAATTATTTGAGGCTTTTACTTGCTAAGTGCCATGATCTGCCTGTTCAAAAAAGACAGCTAAAAGGAGAGGCATCCAAAATCATTAGCCTCCATTGAACATTTGCACCTCAGTCTACCTCTAATCCATAGTTTCATGCTCTAGGAGAGAAACAATCACCTGGGCCTATATGCATAACAAACAACTTTGAATGTCTCCATGATTCTAGTGAGGAAGTTTGCAAGGAGTGAAAAAGAGAGCTAATTTCATCAAATAAATCATTCGTGACAAATGGCTCATCCAGTGCTTGCACTCAGAAAATTATTATTAGCAACATCTGGGCTGGGTATGACAACCTATATTCAGACATTCTCTTTATTTTTTCTGCCTGTCCTTCACTAATCTCTCATTGTGGATAGAGGTCAGAGAGGAGTGAAAAGAGGAAAGTTGTGTGGAAGCTAATGCAATCATTAGGTCATTTTTAACCTTGCTGCAATTATCATACAGAAGGAGTCAACTGAGAATAATGAAAGGCAAGATGGTAATTTAGACTCCCTTGAAAAAGAGGAAGAAATGAATACACCTTGTCTCAAAAGCCATCAGTATTTCTAAATTGAGTCCTGTGGGAATGAGCAGCTCCTGAGCACTCCTGTGTTGCACCATTCTCAGGATAGGCACAGGATATTCAGAATCTTGAGCCCATGTTTTTGAAGAAACCTGCCTTTCTAAAGGCTGATGCTATAATTTCCTTGATGCAGACATTAAAGTACATGGAACAGAAAATGAGATTAATAGATGTTCTTTAGTCAGCATCACTGACCTGCTTCTGGACAGCGTACTTGCTGAGGGCTGAGCTGAAAGTTAATCTGGCCTAAAGTATGAAAATTCCCATTTATTTATGTTGTGCATGTGTGTGTATATCTGTATACACACATGCATATATGCACATATTTTTTTACATAAGTATATACAAACACAGAAATCTGTGTAAAACAGAAAATCATACAAGGTAAACTTGCCCCTCACTAGGACATCCATTTATTTCCTGCCTACTGACTAAAAATGTTTATTTCCTCTGGGAAGTGAATGCATTTGCATCAAAATGAAGCAGTTCCATGTAGACCTACCACTGTCTTTTCAAAGCAAAGTGATTTTAACTCGGTGAGAGAGAGATGATTATACAGAAATGTGTAGGCCTGAGTCAGACACGCTCATCTTCTGACTGCAGCCAGCTTGAGGTATAGAAAGCCTCTGCTTTCTGACAGACTGGATTGCAGATTGCACTGGAGTTAATGAATCCCTCCTACTCGCTAAAGAGCTGCTGACAACATAATATTAACATATTGAAGTACAAGGGTGGATATTCAGGGGTTCTCCAGCAATTGATGTATTTTGCTTTAGTTATAAAAAAAATCATTAGTGATTTGAGCAACCACTATCAAAACTAAGCCAAAATTAGAAGTCCTACTTAATATACTTTGTGTTTTGGTTTTTTTTCTGACTCTAAGAGTATTTTTTTTTTACTTATTATAAGAACAGTTATATTGGATGGTGTTGTAAATTCTAGGGAGACAATCACACTCACTGTTGAGAATTTTTATGCTCAGGATTTAAACTAGAGCAAACAAGTCCCATCATGTTCCCATTAAGGAGGGGGAATCCCAGGAGGCCAAACTTCTGTTCACTTCCTAGTTGTGTGTTGAATCAGTTGAGGTTCAGGCAGAAAATCTGCACTAGCAGTCCAAATTTCACTGAGCCTGCATGGAGGGAGCTTTCTTGGCTGTGTGCGGGGCTGAAGACCAAGGGCTGAAGTACCAGTGCCTTGGAGCTCACCTGAACCCCAGACTATAACCTGTCATCCACACAGTGTGAATGTGAGCTGAGTTTGAGCTTGAGACTGGATTCAGACTCACTTTTGAGGGTTGCAGAGGTGTATCCAGTGTCAAAAGGCGGGATCAAGCCTCAGAAAGACTGAGGCAGAGCTAGGAGGCTAGGATAGGTTCTCCTTGTTTTTTTAATTGGATTCATTGTCCCATATTATCTCTCCAGTCTGAAAATTAGTTTCATAAATGTACCAACTCAAGAGAATTATAACCATCTGTGGCAACAGCATACAAATCTAATCCCATCTGAATAGGCAGCAAAATACAGCGGAGACATTCGACTTTGTTTCTCCACCTTAGGGGTTAAGATGTTCATTGCAGGCAGATCCAGGCAGCAGAAAATCTCCACTGTGAGAGGAAGGTCACAGGCACTCAGCTGTGCTCTTTAAAAACATTTAGCATTGTCTAATATGAAGAATCAAATGTGGAAAGGAGGAGTATGTATTGACATCTACGTGTGTTTGTACCACTTATGTAATTGAATTTATTATAAGCAACTTAATTCCCATAGTGCAATTATAACAGATGGATAAACAAGATGCAATATATTGTTCACTTTATGACAATGATCACATAATTCCAGCTTCAATGCTTTTACTGTTTGCCTGAAACACTGATTAATAAAGCTCTGAAAGGCTGTCAGACAAAGATATATGAATGTGTGATCTGAGTGAAATTACTCCCCAGTATAAAATCTAGGGAAGCTGTATCAGGATGAACATGATCTATTCTGCCCACTAGGTTCTCCTTGACAAAGGCTGAGCAGCAACTGCAACCAGCTATAATCATTATCCTCCACTTTCATTCTTTTTAAATCCACTTTTTTGTCCATTTAGATCACGAGTCTTTGAGAAACAGTCACCTTCCTCCCTATCCATGTCTACACATGCTGTAGTTCTGACCCCACTGGGAAAGTTGGGAATTCACAGTATTACCATAGGTCAAGGATTACACAAACAATTAGCACTCTCCAGCACAGCAGTGAGCAAAAGTCACAATACCAGAAAAGGAAATAATCACCAAGAGCTTAGGAGGACAAAGGGTTAATTCATTTACCACAAACCCATGTCACTGGAGATGCATTCTGTGGATTAACATTACTGATACATCCATTTTGTTAAGCGGATACAGTTGTCTGCTGACACTGCTTCACTTGAGACGGGTATATTATTGAGGTATCTCACAAAAACGGATCCAATTCCTGTTAGGGATTTTAGCAAAACTACAACCCAGCTTTTAAAATTTTGAATATTTTGAAATTAAAGTATGGACTATATAAGAATCATTTTGGTTCTGAATTAGAAAATGCATTTCTTAGTAATTGTAATTCTGTTTCAGGAGAAAAAGGGATGCTTAATGAAAGATCAGATACCTGGCTATACCTAGGTGAAATCTTTCTCTTTTTTATCACCTCAAAGATGATTGAAATGAAAGGTTAAATCTGTGATTTTGAGGTTGTTAGGTGATATACCATGACTCTAGTTTATGCTTCTGGTACCTACGATTTTATTTTTTTCCCTGAGAATTGTTTAATTCCCAAACCTGCTGAATATGCCTTATTGCCCTTGAGAACTGCTATTTCGAAAACTACTGCTTAAACTTTCTGGGCTAAGCACCCCCTAATGGAACCCTAGCTCCAACCGATTTGAACGCTCAGTCACATCAGCTGGATGTCATATGGTGCTAAAATGAAATGCAGTATCCAAATCTTAAATGTTTTACATAATTTTAAACTACCTGGAGAAATTGGGAGTGTTTAGGTCTGGGACTTTTGTGTTATCTTGTCTTACACTGATACAAGGAAAGATAACACCGAATGAAGGGCACATGGAGAAAATGGATTTTTTAAAATTCTGTGCTAATCTTCACAGTTCTTTTTCTTTCTTTCTTTCTTTCTTTCTTTCTTTCTTTCTTTCTTTCTTTCTTTCTTTCTTTCTTTCTTTCTTTCTTTCTTTCTCTTTCTCTTTCTTTCTTTCTTTCTTTCTTTCTTTCTTTCTTTCTTTCTTTCTTTCTTTCTTTCTTTCTTTCTTTCTTTCTTTCATTTTTCTTTTTTTTTCTTCTTTTTCTTTCCCATTTCATAAGCTCTTCCTAAAGTGTAGATGATAGGTTACTTACTGGGAATAATCCTGTTAGGAGGATAATGTTATACACATCCATCTCTCCATAGATCTCATTCTACAAGGACACCAACATTTGAAATCAAAGAGTGATATCTCACTATCTAGCTCTAAAGAGAACTTCACTTTATTGCATTCCATAATCTGTATCTCTGATGTCAAATCATGAAGCATAAACTGTAAAGCAGAGGTGAGAAAGACACTTAAAAAAAGAAAAGATTTGTCTTTTTGATAGCAAGACATTTAGGGTGAGAGGGCATATACAACATTCTCAGTAAATGTTGAACAAGGGATCCCCAGAATGTCAGAGGGGTCCTGGAAGAGTCTGAAGTAAACTCCAAACAAAGGCATTGAGATCACTGCTCTGACTTCAATGGCTTTTTTGCTATTGGCCAGGTTGTTTAGTGAGCTTTTCTCTCACCCCAAGAATGAGGCCAAATTTTCTTACACCAGAGTGATGGGCAACAAATACCCCTCCATTACAGAATACCCTGAATGCAAAAAAATATGAACATCTGGCCACAAGCTCTCTACTGCTTGGCTTTCAGTCTGCTGAAAGAGTAAACTACATGCTTTCCCTCTCTATTAAATACTTCTCTGAAGATAAACAGTTATTTTAATGGAACAGGAGATGGCATAATCATTGTGCAGTCCTTGAGTTTTCCGCTGGCTGTAGATTTCTCTGTTAAAGTTCAGATGAGTTATACAATGTAAAAATATATTTGGTAAGTTTTTCATTGACATTACTAGGAAGGTGTAATGACTGTCACTCTGGTGTCAGCAGGAGGTGCTGTCAAGAAGGGCAAGGCAAAAAACCCCTTAAAACCCCCTGCAGATAATCAAGAAGAAATCTTGTACTCTTGAGTAATTACAATTCTCAAGGAAAAAAATAGACTTGGATAAACCTGGAGGCACCTTTATATTTTTCCTTTTGAAACCTTCCATCTCCCTGACATTACGCTTTGCTGTTCTGTCATTTCTGTCATTGTGCCATGCTGGGATAGTTCTTTTTTCAGGGAGGAGGGAATATATTTGGTCCAAATACCCCACTGTGCCAATATTTAGAACAAAGTCTTTGTTGAGACTTTTTAAAAAGTCTTTTAATGAACAAACAGATATATTCTTTGTCTGTTGGAAGAGAAGCTGCAATTATCAGGGGAATTTCATTTCAAATGGCAAGAACATTTTTCATGTGGGTGGTGAGGTAGGAAGGCGTCTCAGTGGTAGGTTATAGTCATGTTTGTTATGTACTTTGAATGTTACTTTTCTGCTTTCAGTAGGGTACTTTTTTTTTTTTTTCTGAGGTGCACAGGAAGCCTGGAGCAGTAAAGAGCCTCCATTCCATGCCATTTTCCCACTTGTAAAGAAATTATGACTGAAATTGCAGTTGCAAAGATATGCAGTCATGGAAATTGCATCTCAGGGAGGTGTCATGTCTTGTTGAAAGTTATTGCTGTCCCTTCGTCTAGACAGAATATGGCTGAACAATTCTCTTGTGTTACTCTGTTCCTTCCTGTTCCTTCCTGTGTCAATAGTTTCCTCTGCTTTCTCATTCTCTTTCTTTCCACCACTCACTCCACATCCTTTTTCTTCTCAAGTAGTTCATGGACCAGTCAGGTCACATGCCATCAAATTATGCTCTTCCTTATGACCTTTTTGGATCTCATATGGTTCTCAAAAACATCAATGTGTGTTTTGGTTTTGCTTTGTTTTGATCTGTTGATTTTGTTGGGTTTTCTTCACGTTTGAAATTGATGTTTAATGGCTTCTTCTTCCCTGAAAGTCCATGGTACTCTCCACATTGTTTCTAACTCTGCTTTCTGACTCCTCCAGGCTTAGAGAGCGCCAGTGAGAGCTCTGCTATCTTTAGCTTTGCTTCCTGTTCTCCAGTTTGGGAAAAACACTTTTATCTCACTAACAGCAATTTCCCTATTCATCTTTTTTCATTACTTTGCATGTTGCCTTCTTATTTCTAGCTTTACAACCCTATCTTCACCTGCCACTGCCTCCCCTTGATTTAAAAAGTGGAGGGCAGGCCATGTATCTTGCTGCATGGAGGAAATGCTGCTGACAGAAAGCTCCAGGGCTAAAGCACATGGCTAAAATGCTCAAACTTTTCTATGCAAGATTCCCCTACAACCTCATCTTCTTGATCTATGGCTGTTTTATGATAGTGAGGCAACCACAGATTAGATTCATCTCTCTACGTGTCGAAATGCATTTGCTATTTGCTGTGTATATTTGCTATTGCTCCTTTGTATTTGATGAAGTGTTTTTGCCATCTCGCAAAGGCTCTTTGAGTGGGACTCAGCAATGTGTGTATGAGCACAAAGTGTTATTTTAACCAGGGCAGGGTTGCCTGTTTGGCCAGTTATTACCTCTCTAGAAGGATGTGAGGCTGTCTCGGGTTGTATGCTCCATGCAGATGGCTCATACTGCTGTGGGATGCTTTGCCCATCTGCAGCTGAGTATTAAATGGCTGTCACTGACAGCTCAGCACCTCTCATCTTATCTTGCCATCTTAAGCTTCCTCTGGCAGCTTCTCAGGAAGTCAGAGGAGTCACACTTGTGCAGAATCCGAACTGACAGACAAATTATAGCAAATGGGAGACAAACCCACATTACCGAGCAATACTTTCCTAGTGCTAATACCTCTGAGTGAAAATTCAGAGTCAGGCGTAGTAATGAGAGAGATAAATAGAAAAAGGTAAAATTGAAGTAAAACAAAATAAAATATCAAATGTAGCTTAATCAGAAAGTCTTGTTAAACACAGCATTTGTAGACATCAGACTGGACTGCCACATCCCTCTCTATGGCATTTGTTAGCTTAGCCCTCACCTTGAGAATTTGGTGCTTTGCAGGTCTTCATCATAATCTTCCACTGGACACCATTTTTTCCCCCTTTTCTCTTAAATGTTTTCCCTGATTCCATTTGTAGTCTGTTTAGGAGTAACGTTGCTGTGTGCATTGAGACTATAGGGGCAAAATGATTTTCACAGCACCTCTTTCAAAGATCTGAGACTCACTGTAATTCCACTGAATTAAACTCATTAGTTTGAAGTCTTTACCCATATTTATGTCTTACAAAAAAACCCTAAACATTATTGCTGGATAAGTTAGAATGTGAAATATATCTCCTTTTTACCATATATATGTCCTTCTTCTTTATGGACTTCATATCCCACATGGAAAATTCAAAACAGAAATTTCCACCTATTATTTCTTAAAAATAAACTACCAACGAAATTCTCTGTAATTACAGGGAGTGTCTAAATGTTAGAGGCAATATTGAAATGTTGACAGGTGTCTAACTTCTATTGGCAAGCAATGGGCAATTTAGTTAGGATGAGATAATCATGCATTTCCAGTGGTAAGTAGCAGCTCTCAGTCCTGGATAAAAATGATTATTTTAATAAGGCTTGAAATCATAGGAATGATATGTGCTGTGATAGTACATAGGATGAACCAGTATGCAAAACAAAAAACACTAAATGGAGCTTGAGGAGGGATTATTCAAGATCATAACAATAGTCTGTTAGCCATGGAAATAAGATTTATGATTTTGCATAAAACAATTATTTGCAATCTGGGGGAAAAAACTAAAAAAGCCTGAAAGCATTTTCTCCTCATGTCTTTTTCTGCCTTTTAAAAATATTTTGCTTTTTAATATTTAAAATGCCTTTTCACACTTTATTGTTTTTTTTTCTGTTATCAAGGATGATACACAATTCAATTCTATATTATTTACGGGCTTCAGGATACATCTCAGGCTATCATATTAATACTGCAGGAGAGTCTATTTTTCTTAGGGTGCAGGCTGGGGTTGCTGTTGATGTCCTTGTTGAATTTTATCAAAAAGCCAAAAACTACTCCTGGAAGAGGCTCATGGTGTGTTACAAAGCAGCACCTGTGGGGAACCACAGCTCTCCTGGAAGCCAGCTTGGTGAAGGGTGTATCCATTTCTTCACTTTCTCTCTCTAATTGTCTCCTCACACCCTCTGTTCCTTGTAAGCCAAAAGGTCTTTTGGGAAATGTGCTGCACAAGACTGTGCTTGGCACAGCTCTGGCTGGAGCTTTTTGGCAATTCAGGGATACAGACACTGCCCTGATAATACAGGTTTCACGCAGAAAGATCAATAGGTACAGGGCGTAAGTGCTTTAAAGCCTCCTCTCTTCTATGATTAGTAGGGAACAATTCATATATAATCCATCATCCTCCTAAGAGTTTTGTGAGAATTAATTATATAATGCTGGCACAGTGCTTTGAAGATGCAGAGGCAGATCCCTGGCTGTGTCACAGTTTAGATAGCGCAAGCTACCCTAAAACAACTAAACAAAAAATCCTCCACTGCATTTCTTGGCTACTGGACAGCAGTGGTGGAGGTGATTTCCTAGTCTGGCTGTGAGGGTGAGAAGTCTCCTGCCTCTCTCAAGGCTCTCAGCTCCTCAGGGATGGGCTCAAGACAGCTCTTGGCAGAAAGGAGCCTGAGGATGCTCAGTGATTCTGAAAGCTCTCCTTCATGTGATCTGGGTGGAGCAGGACATTAGAGCTTTTTAGGTACCAGATCTCACCTTGCTCAAGCCTTTTGTGTATGGAGCTTTAATTATTGTAATTCTCTGTCTCTGTGTCATGTTGCCATTTGTCACAGTGTTGAAAATAAGTGCGAACAAAAGTGAAAATAACTACATAAAGCAAAGCCTAGCTGAAAGAATGGATAAGGTGATAGCCTTTTTTAATAATGCACTCTTATTAGGAAAAAAACCTAAGGAATCATTGGGGTTTTTTGGTTTGTTGGTTGGCTTTTTTAGTTTTGTTGTTTTGTTTTTTGTTGTTTGTTTGAGTTTTTGGGGGGAATTTTGGGTGAATTTTTTTAGACTCATAAAATTGTTCAGACTGGAAAAAGCCTTTCAGGTCATTGAGTTAACCCAGTACACCAAGTCCACTGCTAAACCATGTCCCCAAATGCCACATCTCTACTTTTTTTAATACCTCCAGGGATGGTGACTCAACCACTTCCCTGGGCAGTCTATTCCAATGCTTAAGAACAGTTTCAGTGAAGCAATTTTTCCTGGCATCCAATCTAAACCTCCCCAGGTGCAACTTAAGACCATTTCCTCTTGTTGTATCATTTGTTACTTGAGAGAAGGGACTAACACGCCTCAGCAGAGTCTCCTTTCAGGTAGTTGTAGAAAAAGATAAGATTTCCCTGAGCCTCATTTTCTTCAGGCTAAATAATCCCACTTCCCTCAGCTGCTCCTCATAGGACTTAAAACAAGCTTTTGAAATATCAGAAGCATTTTTGAAACACAACAGAACTGAAGAACTTGTATTCAATTCTCCCCATTTGAGCTTTTTAATAGGTCTAGATGGACACCTTTCAAGATTTGCAGAGTCATAAAGCAAGGCCAATTCAAGCTTTCCTGAGAGTGCTTTTTTTTTTTCCTTCTTTTTTTATCTCCTAAATCTAAAACAAAAGCATTTCTTGGAAATTGCAGGGAGAACATTTCCTTCTACTTTAGAATAAGCCACTGGAACAAGCTTCCTATAAAACTGTACTTGTGGTCTTCTGATTGTATTTGGTGCCTTTATAACAGAAGGGATTCATTGCCAACAGAAGTTACTAGTTCGTCGTAAGTCACAAAATCTATGGCTTGTATAATGGAAAGAGTCCTAGAAGCTCATATGTTTGTGAATTAAATGTTTATATACATTAATTTATAGAAAATCACACCTCAGCATCAGCATTCACTTATTTGCAGGGCAGAGATAGAAACTCGTCAGAGTCTTTTCCACCTCTGGAATCCTGTGCTGGAATTTCAGTGGGGTAGGCATGGAGTAATGTTATTCACCATCAAGCTGATGGGATTTGGTGTACAAAAGTGATGGAAGTCAGGATAGAGAAATGTGATTTTTTTTTTTTCAGAAGCACAAAAGATTCTACGAAGAGTGGAAACCAAGCATTCAAAACAGCATGTGAGTGCTTCAGATGCTCCAATTTTAACCAATCATAAAAATGTGAAGTGCTACTTCACAAGCACTTTTTGTCCTCCATTGACTCCCATTAAGAACCACAGTTCTTGCAAGCCTAAATAATATATTTTTCTGTGTGTGATTGTATATACATATATACATAGGTGCAAGCTTTGTCATCAGGGAGGATGGCAACATCAGGTGGAGCACCAACAGAGCACCCCCTGGCTTTCTCCTATTTAAAACCTAAGCACTTCTAGAGAAGCTGCTTCTTCCCAGAAAGTTAAGAGCTTTCATTCTCAAAGAAGTGCTTTACAAAACACTAAAAAAGAAAAAAAAAAAAAAGGCAAACAAACAAAACACCTCCATGAGTAATTGCACAGAAGGCATAAGTCTGCCAGAGAAACACACAGGGCAC
>VRYO01002782.1:20038807-20158875 GCA_009812075.1 Sialia sialis
CCACGGTGCTTCCAGCTGTGCCCAGCTGCCCGCCCTGTATCAAAAAGCTGCAGGAGTCGGCAGACGCCGATGCCCTATAACAGAGGGAAGCAGCCTGGAGGATGCGATTGTGTGAACAGATGTAATTCCTGACACTCCGCAGGTGACAGACCACACCCTTCTTTTGGCTGTGCCGGGTTATTCGTTGTCTAAAGACACCATCAAAGCTCTGCTGTCAGACACAGCAAAGCGCTCCCATACAATTTGTGGCAGCAAAAAAGCGATGCTGACAGAGCATAGCTGTGTGTCACTGCCTGTCAAAAAGAGTCTCCACCCTTTTTATCAGGCATAACCTGCATTTTGGGTTTGAACCTGAAAGCATGTGGCCAAGGCAGTACTGATCTGGTAATCTGATCAGCAATCAGCTCACCACCGTGGCAAGGTGTCATTGGGAAATCAGATTGATAAAACACACCTTTCTGGTGTGTACCACACATCTAAGGTTTCAGCATTACAGTGGAGGAATGCTATTCGTTCTTTAGTTTTTAAGGAATTTTTCAATAAAATAATTCCTCCATTTTAGAATTAGAAACTGCAAAGCACTCACTAATCTCTCAGTGATTAATGTCAGAAGTTTGTTGTCTATTTTATCAATTTGCATTTTATTAAGAATATCTGAGGTTTATATATCTGTTGATTTATTGATGTGTCCATTGATTCATGCAACAGAGGAATAGAGGCTAGATCAAGAATTTGAAAATATAAGTCGATTAAAGAGGATTTAACTGAATATGTCCTTTTCAGCTCCTGCACACATCCTTCACAACTAAACAGAGAACATCACTGTCTCTCTGCCTATGAGTAAAAGTGCCCGATTTGGCTCATGGTGGATTAATCTAAAGAAATCCCACTGACTTCAGTAAGAATAGGATCAGTATAGAAGAAGAACAGGGTTGCAGTAACTGCCTCTATTCATGTGAAAAATTAGATTATGAACTTTTGACACCTAGTCTTGCTCTTCAGGCCTTATAAACTCCTATTTGACCCAGATTTAAGAGTATATACTTAACTACATGAGAACTTCAGGAGCATCACACAAGGCTACTTATGAGCTCATATTTATACATGTTTTCAGGTATTCTACTAAAACTCTGTTCACTCTTTGAGATACCATTCTTTCCTTTTATTTCCTAAAATATACTGAAAAGACAAAAAATAAACAAAACAAATCAGGAATCCCAGCAACAGAAGCTGAAATGTTCACTTGCAAAGTGGCTTCATTGATCATTACTATTCTTTCATAATTACAACAGAAATCAGGAGATCATCAATGAAATATGCCAGTCTCAGTCAGATCATAAAGTCTGCTTTTGGAGAGGTCCTTTGATATAAATGGTTTCATTGACTGAAAAACAGTGACACCAAAGTACATATGACACTCACTGAGATCTCAGACAAGCATTGAACAAGAACTCATGAGCTGCTGCAAAGCTTCATCTTCAGCAGTACCTGCCCAGCAGTCTAATTGGCATATTTTTCACAGAGCTGCTCTACATACAGGCCCAAGACCAGGAAAATCACGGTTTCCCATATTTTAGGAAAATCTTCAATTGTATCAAACAGCTCTGAAAATCAGGTATTTGCAGGAAGTAGTTTTTGTATGTCAGCAGGCTGGTATTATAGCACTATACAGATTCCTAATTTAACTGTAGATAATTGGAGTATAATTTAGAAATGCACATGCATCATAATTCCAATATTTTAAGAGAAGTAGCATAGCAAATATTAAGGTGGCATACACCTATTATTTTCTCTCTGACATTTGGAATTAAGAAGGAAGAAAGCAATTTGCAAATGTGATTTTAAATTAGATCAAGAGACCACTGAATATTTTAGCACTGTCTGCCAGAGATGCTTTCTGAACAGTCCAGCTGTCATGAAAAAAACAACTGGAACATCAAATAAAAGCAGCATGTGAAATGCTGGCACTGTTCTTCTCATATTCCCATGGCAAGGTCGCAGGTGCACAGAGAATGTATGGTATGGAGCATTTCATGCACTCGTGATCATTATGTGGTATTATCACAGTCTTCATACATTTTAGACTTAAGGCAGGATGTTATGAATATAGCATAAGAATATGGAATTTTTAAAAAGTGTTCATTATAATTTAATGAGAAAAATAAAATAATAGAAAATGTGAACAGCAAAAAAGAACATAAAAAATTGAGAGAAGGATAAGTCATAGTGTGAAAAGTTATCTGTTGTTGATATTTTTTGTATCAGATATCTGAAAAATATTTCAACAGATGAACTGACAGAGGACAATGAAGTGGCTTTGTGTATTCCTTGGAAAACATCTTCCAGAGGACAGGACAGAATGACAGAAAAACTCTAAGTTCTTGCTTGAAAATTAATCAAGTAAAGTGAGGATCAGGACATGTTGGGAACAATGAGTTGACCTCTTTGCAATTAATAAAAAAATATGATATGGAGAGAAAACTAGAAAGGACTTCACAAGAGGGACAACTGCTACACACTCAAATGTTTGAATGAAATATTAAAACTATTAATATGAAAATGACTGCAGTCCTGAATCCTCTTTAGTGAAACAAGGCCCTGCTCAGCACAGGAGTCAAATAAATGCTCATTCTGCAAACCATTATGAAATATTTCTTACTGTCCCTCTGCTGGACACTGAGGTTCCACGACCTTTCTTTAATCTGCTTCAAAAAGATTCATTAAACCATTAAGGAAAGTGGATTGAATTTACCCCACTCATTCCATCTGAAGCAGATTAGGGAATGCTAATCCATTCCCTACAGATTAGAGGTTACTAAGCTTTCCAACATATATAAAATCTGGAAAATCATGTTTATTTATGACCACATTAAAATAAAAAAAAAGCTTAGGCTGGACATATCCTATAATGAAACAAGTGATTTAGACTTTTACCCAGCCCTAGAGTTTGTGACATGTTTTATAGCAGGATGTATCAAGGCACTGGAATACCCGGCATAGTTTGTATGGCACATGTTCCACATGGAAAGATTTTAAATGGTCTCTCCAAAGGAGGGAGAATACCACACATGAGGCCAAAATCTCAAATCTGCTTGCTTGGACTGTAGCTCCTGGATGTTCTTGTACCAGTGCTGGTAGCAATGTGGGCAGCAAATCCTGCAGTAGGCACAATTTCACAGAATTTCACAAAGCATTGAAAAATCTCCTTAGTGCAGAACAGATTTACAGTAAGACTATATATTTCCCTGCTCCCTCCCCGAGACTTGCTGTTTCTGACTCTCACCAGCATCTGCAGAGCTATCGTTAAACTCATTAAACATTTGTTTTGAAGCTTATCCATAACAATATCTGTCATTACCATTACACTGGGAAACATGTTAATGGAGTCACACAAAAACCTCTCTTTATAGAATGGTTTGAATTGGAAGGAGCCTTTAA
Source organism: Sialia sialis (assembly GCA_009812075.1). Lineage (NCBI taxonomy): Eukaryota > Metazoa > Chordata > Aves > Passeriformes > Turdidae > Sialia > Sialia sialis. Next base: position 20,042,246 of record VRYO01002782.1, read on the forward strand.
AGGTCTTCTAGTCCCACTCCCAACACTCTTCCCATGAATTGAAGTAAAGCAAAGCAGGCAATAAGCTGCAGCAACTTTCCTCTCCCCACTCTCAACATGCCAATAAACAGCATCTCCTATTGCTCACCTGTGTCCTGGGACAAACTAAAGATCAAAACTTAAACTAAAAATAAAGTTCAAACTAAAGTTCATCTTTGAGCCTGTGGCTCATTCTTTGCCAGCTCTAGAAAGCTGAAAATGGGAGTTTTACTCCCAGGGTGAAGAAACTGAGACCTCTGCACCACCCTACATCTCAAAGGAAAAAGACCATGAGAATTACACTTCTTCTGGGCAGGATAATGGGAATGAAGAATGGCCTGAGACACCAAACAATTCTATTATCTATCACCTCTAGAATCTAGAGTCATATTATGTGTCTATGAAAAGCCAAGCTTGGCCTGGTTTTGCATCATTCCAAGATTCAAACCTCTTGAAGGGTTTACTGGACTGAAGAAGCCCACTCCTCTCAACTGCAATGGAGGGACTGCAACCCAGATGAGCTGAGGGGGAATGGATGGCAAAGCAGAGGTCCCCTCTGGCTGCCCCTCCTGCTGACCTTGTCTCTGTGACTTACAGGTATTCCCCTCTACTTCATCAGTGTTTATTTCTTCCCACCACTCTCCCAGTCTGGGCAGAAAAAGGGTTGTCTATAATGTTTGGCATTGTCACATAGTAGTTCTATCCTTTCAACAAAGGTGGCATCTGGGTGTGTCCTGGCAGGTGTGGGGACACCAGATAATGAGCTTTACTTTGTTTCTATTGCAAAGGACACAATAAAATTCAGTGTGCTATTTCACATATTGTTTAAGAAATTTTAGAATTTGAAAAAAACACAGCTTTGCACAAAAAGTCCCCAGTTTCAGTTTAACTGTGACATGGTTGGTATTGTCAGACCTGCATATATTCTCATTGGTCATAAACTGTTCAACAGCACATGATTCAGAAACAAATGTAGTAAATTACTTGTTGAACTTGGTAGAAAAATCTAAGGATCATCCTTTGCAGAGGTCAAATAATCTGTCAGGGGGAGAAAGATCATCAGACAACCATCTCCCTCTTTAAAAGGGGCACCTGATTATTCAAGTTGGGTTTGAATTGTCTCCTTTGTACAAGCAAGGTGTTATTCTAAGATTTGTTTTAGAGATTGTACTCTGCATTTAAAATCTCCTTTATGTGTAATCTGCTATCTCCTTTGTTCTTGTCAAACAGATGAAGGAAGGAACTGCTGCCAATTTTTTTTGTTTCTCATTTAGTGTATTGTTATAAATTGTACACACAGACCTCCATAAAAGATTTTATTCACCATCTTTTATTAAGGATCCTTATGCAAGTGTATGTGTCTGTATTTATAATCATCTATATTTGCATAAAATGGAAGAGGCCAGTACTCAGAATAAAAACAAAAGAGAATGCAAACCTTTGCAGTGAGAATTCAGAACTATAAAATTGTCAGGCTCATTAAAAAATTTGGACTAATTCATGAGAGGTTTTGTTTTTGAAACTTCCTTCCCACATGCATTTGCTTATACGGGTATAGAACATCAGTTAATAAACCAGAATCTTCCAACAATATTTCTTCTTTTTTCAATCAGTTTTCCAAATAGTCTGATATAATGAGATGTTCTGCATTAGAACTGAATGTGGTTCTTTGTAACTATTATTCTGAGCATAGTTATATATGCATAGTGCACTTTAGAAATACAAGGTAGCACTGTCTAAGTGCAATATATTTATTCAGCGTGGTAAATATTCATGGTGCTTCCTATGTCAATAGAAAATAACAGATTATATTGTGCTTTTGCTTACAGTGATACTGATCTCTCATTATTCCACTGACTCAACAGTAGTTTCTGGACTTTAATAAGTGTAACTAATACAGCAATATGGCCTATATAAAAAATATGGAAAGAAAAAAATAAAAAAGCACTGAATACAAGGCAGTTCTGTCTCTGTGTTTGTTCTGCTTTGAATTCTGACCTGCAGATAAAAGATGGGCATTTTGCAGTCAGACTTGAAACTGAAACTTGGGAACTTTCTCCCTACCTTGGGAGAAACTACAGGCATATAGAAAATCTTTTGAATGTTGTTAGTAATTTTTAAGTACCTGACAAAGGCCATTAGTAAGAAACTATTGTTTACTAGTCTGAGATCTAAACATTCAGATAATCACTGTGATAATGGATACTGCCTGAGTTAAAACAGGTAATGTCAATATGACAAAAGATGGAAGAGGAGAAAGGAGGGAAATGAGCAAGATTTTGCTTAGACTATCCAGATTGTTCCAACTTGTCATTTGCATAGCTACACTACTGTTCTTTTTCACTATCCCTGCATTTAATCTGAAACTCTGCAGAGATTTCATATTTCAGGTACTGGAGCAGTCATCTTGTGCCTTAGGTAGTGGCAGATAAATCATGGTAAGTCTGAGTCTCGGTGTGAAAGCAGGGAAGCAGAGGTTTGCACTAAAAGCGCTCTGTTATACCTGTGACTTAGCATTTTTGAAATCAAATAGCCTGACTATGGCTTTAAGAGTAAATGGTGCAGATCTAAAGCTTGCTCATGGTACCCAGGTGATCACTGAGCTGAGCCTGGGCACACACCATGGACATCTGTTCTGGGGTTCTTTGCAGCAGTGCAAGATGAAGTTACATCTTGTTGCCCTCCTTTTTTTTTTTGAGGGCTTATAATTTATTTTTATTTTTTTAATGGGGTTAACTGAGAAGATTTTTAATTTTGAGTGTTAATATGATACCTCACCTACATCTCTCAGAAAACAAAATCATCAAATGAGATTTCAGTGCCTGTCTCTTAGAGGGGCATCTTAACCTTCACCAGCATATTAATGGTGCTGGCTCTTATTTCTATGTTATCAAAATTGTAAAACATTGTACTTTCCTGATTCTGAAAAAAAATGAAAAACTGAATCTTAAAGAAATAGTCTACAAATTATGACATTTTTTAATAATGAGCAACAGTACTGGATTCTAATGTAAATGTTATCTGTGCAATCACATTTAAATTATTTAAATTATTTAAAGTTGGGGTCTCAGTTTTTCATAGATTATGATTATTTTTCTTCTCTGAAAATCGGAGATATTTTTGCCTACCATAAACTAGGATTGATATACTGAAAAGAAAGATCAAGAGTATAAATCTCACAGATGTTTTATAAGTGCATTATGGACTAACACAAAATTAAAGGTTCAACCATTCACCTGCTTGTACCCCATTATAAGCTGACCTGCTGCAGTAAAGTCACAGATCTCTCTGCTGAGTGCATCCAAGAGGGAATTTAAGGCTATCTGTGTCAGGCATGTGTTTCTTTCATCTTCAAAGCTTATGTTAAATATTATCAATATTAATAATATCATAGGATCACAGAAGCATTTAAGTTGGAACAGGCATTTAAAATTATCAAGTCCAAGCATTAACGCAGCACTGCCAAGTCCACCATTAAACAATGTCCCCAAGTGCCCCATGTACACATTTACACTCCAGGGATGGTGACTCAACCACTTCCCTGGGTAGCCTGTTCCAATGCTTGAAAACCCCTTTGGGAAGAAATTTTTCCTTATATGCAATCTAAGCCTCCCCTGGCACAACTTGAGGCAATTTCCCCTTATTCTGTTGTTTGTTACATTTACTCAGGTGGTTGTAGAGATTGATAAGGTCTCTTTTGAGCCTTCTTTCCTCCAGGCAAAAAAACTCCAGTTCCCTAGATTTGTGTGTCTCAGTGGTGTTGTGGGTCACTGAACATTTCCATTTGGATACTAGGGACATCCTTCTGCTCCCTGCTTCTCTTCCAGTTCAGATCTTAAGGAAAGGTACCTGAATTATGGATTTCCTTCTCAACACCTTTCTTCTGTGATTGCTTTAATGGTCATAAGGCCTTAGTCGTTTTCAGAGCTGTATCCTGTATTTGTAAGGAAGACATTTTTGGCTTTGCCACTGCCCACTGCCTCTCAATTGGTGAAGCACCTTTGGGATGCAAATTCATTAGCTGGTCTGTGTCCTTTCAGACTTCTTGACCAATGGGGCACCTGTACATGCTAATATAAATGGTGGTTTCAGTGACATGGATCCAGAGATCTCAGCCTTTCCAGTCCTTTGTATCTTCATTTCCTAACATGTAATCAGAAGCTTATAAAAATGCAAGATGGATCTAGTTGTTAGGACCAGTCCCCTACATATTTGTTTGCACCTCTTTGGAAAATTAATGATCCCAAGGACGATAAACTGCAGTTTAATTTCACCTTGGTGTAGGCAATTTGAGCTGCCTAAAGGGAATATATCTGGTCATAATTACAGAGTCCAGCATGGTGTGGGTAAACAGAACTGCCAGGGCTGGAGTGGCTTGTAATAAATAAAGGGAGATCCCCCACATTTGCTGGCTGTTCTGCTCACTACCATATTTCTCCTTCTTCATGGCTTTATGTTTATACTGGCCAATTCTGTAAGCAGCAATTTTGTCTTGCCCTCAATATCTCGAGGCAGCGAGCCCCAGAGCGTGCTCTGTGAAGCAGTAATTTATCCCCTGCATTTTACATCTGGACAGAATAATTTCTTTGTTCTGGGAAGGTAAATAAGAATGTCAGATTTACCTTCCTCAGGTCACATCTCTCTATATTGTGATTTTTCCAACTCTGCTCCTCTCTAAACTAAACAATATTAAGCTATTTCAATCTTTTTCTATCATTAGCCATAATGGACTTTCAGAGCTGAGAGAGGTGAGACTAAATATGAGAAGAGATCATTGGGTTTTTTTACAGAAGGATGATCATATAACTTTTTTTTTTTTTACACAGCTCTCAGCTGTATACTTATTTACTGATTTAGCAGAGGTGTAAGAATAGATAGTATGATGGAGACATCTATAGTGAGAGGGAACCATAGCTAAACCAGTTTGTTGAAGAGTTTGGAAAGGAAGAAGTGAAATCACTTATCAAATAGCACAACAAAGTGTAGAGTGTGATCAGCCAGAAGAGCAGCATGGCCATGGTAAAAGAAGGGTTTAACTGAACCATCCACAGGTCATAGCATTAGCTGAAATATTTAATGACTTTGTTGGAGAGTGTTTTCTTTTTTGAACAAATTAAACCATGTGCTGACAATAGGTGAAATAATCAATTAAGATATTAGAGACATATGAATAGACATGAATAACAGGCACAAAGAGGTGCATGAGGAAGAGAATCTTAAACATGAAGATTTCCTATGTTTTTCTATATTAACTTATTGCTTTTTTACTAAAAGTTTTAGGAGTTTTGGTTTTTTGGTTTAATTGTGGTTTTCTGGTTTCTTATTTCATTTAGTTTGGTTTTTTGTGTCTGGATTATTTATTTTTACAGTCTCTCATGAAGAGCACTGTAGAATTCTGGAATTCTCTGTGCTTTGATAAACTGTATATTTTATAATCACTAGAGAAGAAGCTGCTGTTCTGAAAAATCAGCTATATAATCTCTATATTATTGTATTTCTGCATCAAAGCTGTCACAACACTTTCCCCATAGGAGGCCCTGAAGCAACTCCACAACAGATAAGACCCAAGAAAATATCCTACGTAGGTTTTTGTTTTAATGAACTAGTTTAAGCAAAAAGGCTTTGGGAGCTAGCTACAGATTTTGCTGAGAATGAACAAAGCTGATGAAAACTCAGTTTCTGCTCCCTTATGCTGTATTTTGTCAGTGAAATGGAATTAAAAACTGTAGCAAAAGGCAAAAAGCAGTTTCCAGCTCCCTCCAGACAGCAGAACAAGTAGGATTTTGGCTTGGTCAGGTCACAGAAGCAGTGAGAGATTTGAAGTTTCAAGCTTAACAGAGTTAATAGGGCATTTGGAAGAAAAAGAAACCACAATGAGCCTCCTGCCTTACTTTGAAGTTACAGTTTTTGAGAGAGGGCTTTTCAGTACCACTTTTGCAACTCTTCTGGAAGAATTGTGCACAAAAGGATGCTTATTACTGTCATTTAATCTAGATCCCATTAAAATCAAGGGAACACTTAGATATTTAACAGTATATTTTCAATTGTTACATCATTATAAGAAATGGAGCTAGAAGTAACACACACCAAAGCAATGTCAGTCACATTGGAAGCAAACCTGGAGAAAATTGCATGGATTTGAAGGACTCTTTAAAAACCTGTGAGGCGAGTTCTCTCAAAAATCACATTTTTCTGTCTAGGTTTAAATGAGTATTTTAGGGGAAATTACATTATCATCTGAAGCAGACTTTCTGTATTCTCTACCTGATTCTCTTATTCCTCACTATACAGACTCAGCAACTTGGTCTGTATTCTTCTGCAGTCATCTCCCCGTGCAGCTAAGCTCTTTCTTAAGGGATTTATATACACAATGTTGAACATACCAAGTCTGATTGCAGTAATTGTTGCTACTATATAATTTTTTAACATCACTGCTCATGAAGGCAAAGTGATGTTTTGTGGTGTCTTATGACCCTTAGAAAAAAAGATGCACCAAAATTCATCAACTGCCTCCTCCCTCCTCATTAAAATGCCAAGAAAAACAGAAGGATAACATGGATATGTTAGCATAAATTAAAAATTCATCTGGGATGGGGTTCCGGGCATTTTTGTTGTTATTTAGAAATAATGCCTAAATAAAGGCATGAAGTAATTTTTCTTAATATGTCACAGGTACTCTAGGTTTGCATCTCCATGCTGAGTCAGTCTCCCATTCAGAAAGTGGAGAAGTAAAAGAATATATTTAAAAAAAAAAAAAAAAGATGCTCTAAAGAAACTTGCAGTTTAAGCTCTTGATAGCATCACTGATACCTGTTTGTTTCCATGGAACATTTTGGAGAGCTGGAAAGGAAGTGAATACCAAGAATTCCATTCTCTATACCCATTTCAATCAAAACAATGTCTCAGGTATATGAATAAACCGAAAAAGTGGGTCAGTATCAGATGAGAGGATTGCATATAGCTTATTCTGACCCCACTGTGGCAGGGAGCTTTGTGCAATCTGTATGCACTGATCTGGAACAATGTGTGGAATGCACAAACTATCACCAGTCCCTTCAAAACACTTCTGTGCTCTGAGAACCAAGAGCAATTGATCCTGCTTCACAAGGATCTCTTTACTTAACCCTTTCTACAGCATATGGATCTGTTATTTCTTTAACACACATGAGCCAGAAAACTCTCCTTTGAAGTAGGATGACCTTGAATTTTAACTTTGAAATTGAGTTGCCTCAGCATGAAATTTGTGTAAAAGGAGACATGGTGTATTCTACAGAGCTAAGGCTGTGTGGAGAGGTAAAAGCTCCATGGATTCAGAAGCTCCATTTGCATAAACTTTCACATATCAATTAGTTTCTGTGGACAAATGTGAACCAGGATTTGGAATCTACTATTCTGCATAATCTGGGAAAATAATTTACAAGGAAAGGGCTCATTATTTTCGCAAGCAAGAAAAGAGAAAAGTGCTAAACAAACATTGTATGTCTGATCTCAAGCAAATAGGAAAGGTCTGTGGCATTTTCCTCTTCACTTACCTGGGGAAATTCTGAGCTGCTTAATCTGTTTGTTTAGGGACTCCTGGGAGAGGTCATGAATCCATGCAGAACTCTAATGATGATAATAATAACTTTCTCAAGACAAGCTAAGGCAAGAAAAACATGGTAATGAACTGCAAGAAGACCTGGCAGTAGATTCCCACTGCACCACAGTTCTGTCACTATTTTGCTGACAGAGCATTCAATGATGGAGGGGAATGCCCAGATCATAGAATGGGTGAGGTTGGAAGGGAGCACAGTGGTCACTGTGCAGGATTATCCCAGAGCACACAGCACAGAACTGCATCATGAACATGTTCATGAACCTCTCCAGTGAGGGAAACTCCACACCTCTCTGGGCAACCTGTTCCAGTGCTTGGTCAGCTCAAAATGAAGAAGTTCCTATTGCCAGCTCTGGGTGCCACAGATCCCATAAGACAACTTTGAGCAAGTTCCCCAGAGCTTTATTTTTCTTCTTTGACTTTTGGTTTCTTATTCCACATAGCAGATGAGACTCTGATGAGTTTTTCTATGTTCCCATATATTCCATGGGTGATGGATAGATATTTGATAGATATCCCAGATATTTGTTCTGCTCCCAGTAGCTATCACTTAAAGAAATCCTCCCTTACAGACAGTGAATGACCAAGGGTTTTCCTGGCTAGATAAACTCTTGCAGAAAATATGATGAAGTTTGCTGATTTGCAGCATTATTTAGATCTCCTTAGAACATCCCCTCTACAGTTTTGTGATGACCCTGAGAGCCTCTCAGCTGGTCTCTCACCTCAGCTACAGGATTCTGAAAACCTGAGGGTACCCATTCAGTTTTTGTGACAGTGATAATTTTACTAAAAACATAATAACCCATCAGCTTCACATTTGCTATCTAAATGAGTGCCCAGGTCAATCCAGCTTTCTAGTATTCCTCTGTATTCAGTGGAGAGAAGGAGCAATTCAGAAGGTTTTGCTGCACCTACTTTATAATCAGCACATGCACTGGTGTCTGGATAGGAACAATCATTCCCTGAGTGATTAATCTGTGCTCTTCATTGGCTACAGGGCAAGCTGAGACAAGATGCCAAAGCTTTACAGGGCTGAACTTAGCACACATTTATCCCTCTGAAGGTCTGTGAGGACCAGGAACACAGTCAGCTCCACTGCCCTGTTTCTTTATTCCCTCTTCCCTTTTTCTTGGAGTATGAATAAATAATGATGTGGTTCCACATTCAAAGCACTTATTATAACTTTTAGATTTTGAATGGGGTGAAACAAGGTTTCCTTCCTCCCAAAGAAAGCAAAAAAATTAAGATATCACATTTGAGCAATCTAAGTATCTGACCTGCATAATTTAAAATTCATTCTTGCTGTGAATAGAGGCAGACTCACCTGTTCTCTTCACCACAATAACAATATTTTGATTTATTCTTAGACTTTTTCACAATTACATGAAAGAACAAAACACTTTCCTAGAGCTGTAGAAATCAAATTCTCATCTATTTTTCCCATGTTCCTTAAAACAACCAAGGTGATGTTGCAGCTCTTTCTGAAGCATGCTGATTCAAAGGCTGGTTCACAGCTCCAACAGACAGCACTGATGCACTGTGGCAGCAGCCCAGGTGTGCCAGGGGTTGGGGACTGTAGGAGGGGACAGACAGGCTTCAGCCAGTCTTTGGGATAAAAGAAATGAAAAAAAATTACTTCAATGAGCTTTGGTTGGGCTCTTAGTTTATCTGCTCTTCTGCTGCCCATTCACCACAGAGCATCATTACTTAATGGGGCTCAGTGCTGCCCTTTATTGAGCTTAGAGAATAACAGATAATGGAAAATTAATGGTGAGGAGGGATGGAGGGATGTTAGGGCCTATATTACCAATGAATCACTCATTTCTTTTGCCCACTGCCACCAGAATGGAAGAAACATTTATGAAGTTCTTTATAGAGGTTGATGATGATAATCAAGGGATATTTTAGGACTTCCTCCAGTTTAAATGATGTTCTGGAGCCCAGGAAGCAATGTAAAGTTTCCCTCTTTCTATTGGTCAAACTTCCAGAAAAATAATCCCTTTTTAAATCTGAAGAAAGGGTTATTTTCTTTTTGTCTGAGAAGTGAATGATATTGAATCCACTGAAATTCTTTCTTTTCATTTCAATACAAGAATTATCTGTTTGCTTTCCCTCCTTAGACCCTCAAATTCTGTTAGCAAGCATACAAATTTTGGCAAAGGCTTTTATTTTTGTTTTTGTTTTAGGATATTTGTTTTTTTGTTTTTAAATGCAGGTTTTGGTGAGGGAAACACATTTTTAAAAATTAATTTTTACATGTGATGGAAATACAATTTTTTTATGGTTGAAAATGCTTCATAAGAATCAGCTATAAGTGAATTTTTTTTATAAGAATAATATGTACAAAATACTACCATTAATTCAACCATTTATTCTTCTATTTATTTCTTTATTATTTTATTTTAATTTTAAAAATAATTTTATGATAGGACTACCTGAAAGAAATAATACGATCTTCTATCATTGATGAAATCTCATCTTTAAACATATGATTCCCTTCTGTCTGAATTACCCTGTATTTTGGAATTTTATTTTGATGTAAAGCTGCCTGATGTGTGACTTTCTGTTCAATATGGTTGTTAGGAGGGCTTATCTGCAAAGCAATTGCTTCATAGCATACCTGTGGCACAAGAGGTTTGTTTTTTGGTTTGTTTTCTTGTTTTCTTGTTGTTGTTGGGGTTTCTTGTTTCTTGTTTCGATGTTGTTTTTCCCCCCCATTTTCAAAGGAAATCCACTTTGTTTTCCTCATTTCAAAAGGTTCTGAGCGTATGTAAGACTCTCCTGGTTCCTAATGTATGCACAAAAGCCTGCCTTCAATTTAGCTGCTTGCTTGCCTCATTTCAAGCTACTGCAGACTATTAACTCCGAAGCAAAGCTTTCTTACAGCTTTTCCTGACCTTGCTTTCTCTCCCAGCAGCCCAACCATAATTTATTTAGTGCTTGGTGTTACATGGTACTTTGATCCCGCAGGATAACACGTTGTCACTGGATGCAGTTTCAACTGGCCTTCATACGGCCCAGAAAATGATGCATCAAATACAGATGTTTGAACACACAACCTGGCTTTTCAAACGACTGTTTTCATGCCAAAGCCATTATTGCTCAGAGTCTGACTGGATACCAAGTCATCCATTCTATCTGCATCATCTTCATGTCAAAACAATTGCAATTGTAGGGATAGCACAGAAGTAAGTTTAACAAAATACAACTCTTGGTATAGGCAAGTTTGTCTCCTTTATAGACTGGCCAGGGAAAAAGAGAGCGCTCCTTCCCAAGGACAGGGTATGTTGGCACACTGCTGTGCTAATTTCTTTTCCGTCTACTACATCAAGAATTAGCTAAGGGTGTGCGGTGCTTCCTAAATCTCAATCATCTTCATATTCAAGAGCAAGAGAAAAATATGTAATCCTCTCTCACAAACTGCTGTTTTACACATACTGCAAGATGTGTTTGGGTGGAGAAATTCCCACTCCTCCAGCATCAGATGAGCAATCCCCACTGCACCAGGCAGGGGGCTGAGTAACAGTTCTTGGCTTCTCAGCCACATCCTCACTTGAATGGGAAAACTCAGTCTCTGAAGTGAACGTGTAAAATCTTTGAAAATCAGGTTTAAGAAGCTCGGGAACTTGTTTGTGTGTCACATATTTTGGCTGAAAACATTCTTAGCAAAAAGAAAGTCAGTGCTGAGAAGAAATAATTTTCCTGCTGTGCATGGCAATGTTATTAATCTGTGTGATTAATTCTCTGGCTCTTAAAGAAACTGCAAGGCACTCTCTATTTAGTTAATATCACAAACAAATATACATCTGTCACTCAAAATACTGTGTGCTCAGCAATGTTGTTCTTACAATATTAAATATTTACTATTTATTATGATTGTTACTTTTGTTATTTATTGGCTTGTAGCAGCCAAAAATATGCCAGGCAGCCTGAGGAGCAACTAGGAAAACATTTTTAAACCAGTCTGCCTTAAAGTGAGGCTATTAAATACAGTGTTAGCTGTATTTAGGCCTTGATTAACAGAAGTCCTTGTAATTGTGTGTCCAAATCCCACAGGGTGGATGTTAATGCTGGAATGCTTGGCTGAGGAAGGAAGAAACTAAGAGGAGTTTTGCTGGATCATGCCAGTGACCCATGGCTAGAAGCATCCTCCCACCTCTCACTGAACAAAGCTCTTTCCATGTAGCACTGAAAATGGAAGAAAAATTTGATAGAGATTCACAGATTGTTTTTCTACAGAAACATTTCCAGCAGATGGATCTTGATATTGTGTTTACAATTATTTACTTCTATTCTCAGCCTGAGTAGTTAGAAATGTTAAAACTTCCTCCGAGTTTTACCATTGGTCTGCAATCCATTTACAGAAGACCCTACCAAACCATTAATGCATTTTTTAGACTTCACAGCCCTTGTACCTCTTTGAACTCGCAATTCTGAAAGCAGAAACGTAGCACATAAGAAGGAAGCTATGAACAAGCTTACAATAATGACAACTTAGAATAATGCTTCTGATGTAACACACTAATTTCTGTCCAAAATACGTGCATTGATTTTTAGGTAGCTTTTATGCAACTGCTATTACATTGTGGATGAGTATAACTATAGCAAATACTGCTTCTTATCATGCCATCATCTCCCTTTTCTTATGATTCTGGAGGAGCTGAATGAAGCTATGATAATAATTGCAATGATGATAAATTTCCATTCCTCCAAAACCAGCAGAGTTTTGACAGGAGAGACGTTTCCCTTCATGATGTAAAATTGTTTAAATTTTCAGGTTCTTTGCCTTGCCTGCAAGTTCTTACTCAGCTGGCATTAAGGATAGATTTTAGAGAAACAAAACAGGCTAGCTAGAAGTAAATGAACATTCATCAAAGCATTTACTTTAAGTATGGAGTCTGCAAATTGCTGATGAAATGGGGAAACAAACTCCAAATGCAGAAAAAATATCTTCTAGTCATTGTTTTTTGTTGTTTTCTGCCTGGTGTGACTTTGTTTTTCTGCCATATTTGTATTGCATGGGGGTTTTTTTATACCTTGCAAAATGAAGTCAAATTGTGTTCTCCAAACATTTATTTCTCAGGGTTTGATTATTGATTATATTTCCATGGACTTCCCTGAATTGTCTTTAATTGAGACCATTTGTTATGAGACAATATCAGAGCTCAAGACCAATGGCTGCATTTTCTCTTCACAGTGTTGCTCCCAGCAAACAATCAAATTGGAGGCTTCTCAGAAACAGAGCCTTTTTTAACTAGCAGTATAACTCACTAGAAAATACAGAAGGTTATAACATCTTAAAATAATTTATGGTACTGTCAGGCCTGAAGAAGAAAAGACTTCTCTTGGGAAGCACTTTCAGCAGGAACTTCAAAAATTGTATGTTTGATAAATAGCACCAGAACTAACAATGTTCAAAGTGCAAGGATCAAGGGAACTTTAAATTAGGAATTTAGACTCTCAGGTCCACATAAAACTATTATGGAGGAAGATGCTATGTCCAAGCAAAAGACAAACATTTAATGTGTCAGTGAAATCAGCAAGAGGAAAAATATCTACTGATCTTTTGGGATCTGGGTTTTGACCTTTCTATACACTGGGATGTCACTGACAAAAAAGTGTGAATTTTTTTCCTAAAATAGTATTTTGCTGACATTTAAAATTTTTGAGAATCTGAAACATTTTTCTGTGTCATATTTAAGCCCAGAACCAACACACATAAAAAGAGTAAATATAAATATAGATATAAATATAGCTAAGGAAAATGAAATATTGCTGTTATGTGATTTTGCATTTATAATAATTTTTATCTTTCTGAGATGTATTTTAGCTGAAATTTAAAAGCATTGAATTGCTTTGTCTAGAAAAGATTTTTAAAAATGTTTATATTTGAAAATCTAGATTTGTTTTAAAATTAATTTCATCAAGCGGTCCATAGAAAATCATGAACCATACTCCTTTGTACTAACTGGCATTTTCCAATGAAAAACACTTTATTGGAAGATTCCTGACATCTTCTACTCCTTGTTATAGGCTATGACTTTTTGGAATAAAGACATTACTCAGGACATGCAGTCTTTTGCTTTTAAGCAATAATATGCTTGCCCATAGTTTATTTCAGTATGGATGAATAGATGGGCTTTAAAATTAATTCCTCATGACTATACCAAGTACATAAAGTGTTAAGTTTTGTTAAGGCTCATTTCAGCTCCTTTGGACATAATCATTCAGTACCCTGAATTTAGAGGACATCTGCATTAGGCTACTGTTATCTTGGTTCCTTTGCTAGGACCATATGCTTTGACAGAGATAACAAAGAGAGGACTTGCTATTCGTGAATACTCATTATAACTGTAATGAATGAGATAATGCCAATTAACAAAGAAATTGCGAGTTCTGTTCTTTGGATAACAAGGTACCCAACTCTGTCAATCCCTTTAAGTACTCAGGATTAAACAGGTGAGTTGTTCTACCGATTAAACCTGTGTTATATTAACACATGGACCCTACAACAATTCTATTTTTCATCAAAAATTTCTTCTAAAAATAAAAATAATCGGCAAAAGGAGAAATATGTTTTGACAGATTGAACACAATCTGTTCATATCTTGATGTATCTAAACAGTTGTACAAAATATTTTCTCTATGTCCACACCTTTGCAATTTGTGCATCACCTGTCAATGTTATGCTCTCCTTTGAAAGATTTTTCCCTCCACAGTGTTTAGAACAAACTTTCTAATTTCCCATTTAAATTACTATTTGAGTCATCGCACTGATTTAATTGTATTTCTAATAAGAATCACTGTTTTTACACAGAGAAGAACACGAACAGCATCTCTGAGCAAGATACCTGGGTAACAGAGAAGGGAACAGTAGCTTCTTTCAATGATAAAGAGGTTCCAGGCTTCATCAACAGTTTACAGGGAGGAGCCCAAACCTGGGCCACAGCAGTAGTTTCATACTGGAATGGCCTAAATAACACACAAAATTATGAAATTGGGAAAAAAAAAAAAAAATCAAACCCAAAGCACCTTCCTGCCATTCCAAAGCTTTCAGTTTCAACCAGTAGCCTGTATAAACACATCCCACTCCATACACCTTCACCTCTCACTTCTGCAGAGAACCCTACACAGGTCCAGACAGTTGTTCTGCACATGGTTGGTGTAATAACCTGTCTTATTGGGACTGCTGTTCTGATTGCAAAACAAAAACCTTCGAATTTGTTTTTCAGCCTCACTCTTAAAAGTGGATCCAGCAAGAAATCTGCTGGTCTGTTGGTCTCCTTGTATTTCTACTGAACTGATCAGTAAGGAAAGTTTTCCCAGATGTTCAAAGGCAAATTACAGTGATGGGAAGTCTCTGTGTTGAGAAGGGAGTGGGCATGACAGCAGACCTTGGGAGAGAGGTGTTCTGATATGGTCTGTCCTTTAGCACCAACAAGTAAGTTGTCCACGACCTGACTTTTCAAAGCCTTTTATCATCACTACTTCCTAGACAACAACCTGTTGCACACAGGGTTCTTTTTTCATTAAGTTGTTACCTCCCCTCTGTTTGAATGTCTTGCTCTCTCAACAGTTGAAAACCATCACAGATGTCTAAAACATTTGCCAGGTCCCATACTGTGACAATGCAATCTCAAAAGGCAGCCTGGCCTCTGCGCCTGTGCTGCCTGCTTATGGCACAATGGATCTTATTTATACCCAAAGTTTTACTCTCTTTAAGTTCCTTTCTCATATAAATGGTTTTAGAAGTTAACTGCACTGGGTAAGCTGTGATGCAAAATGCAATGTCAGGGAGCTGTTTCACCCAGACTGGAAGAGCTGCCACATTTTAATGCGTTACCCTCCTGTGCTTCCCCTGAGACCAGGGCAGGCTTCACCTGAGTGGCATTCAGGAGTTTTGCTGATGTGATCCTTTGCCAGCCAGATAATCACCTCTTAAACAAGGCAGGCAGGCAGGCAGGCAGGCAGGTATCATTGTGAGACGAGCACATTTCATGATCATAAAGTGCCATCTTCAGAGTACTTGCAGACCCCACACTGTGATTGCAGGCTGCCTGCCCCCCTCATCCCCCTTTAATTAAGAAGCCCTCTTTTGCTCATGCTGGGACTGTTGCAAACGTTGAACCTTGGCATTTCCAGATCCATTTCTCTTCTTTAAAGCCTTATTGCTTCTACACAATCTACAGAGACTGCTGCATTTCAAATGCATCTTTAATGCATTCATTTGTACATAACTTTGCCCCAGAAAAACTCACAGCAGGAATACTGAGCTGCCGTCAGCTTGATGTACACATGAGGATCAGACTTAGTCTGACTCCGGGTAAGTAGCCATAGCCTTCAGAAAATTTCATCAAAAAGATGGCAAAAAAGAGAAGATTTTCAGCATATTTATTGTACCTACTTCCCATCTGCAACATTCAGTGTAGGTCCATCAGGCCAGGTATGGGGGAGGCTGTGGCATGTTGCACGTAGTGGTATAATATTTCTACAATATTACAGTCATTGAATCAGGGATGAGGATGAGACACACATATAAAATGAGATGGAAGAGGAGAAATAGAGACAATCTCAACAGCAGGCTCAGCCTTATGAGAATCTTCTCCCTCTTCCTTCCCCCTCCCATGGCAGGAAGGTTACCCCACCTCCCCTTTTGAAGTGGTTAAATTTAATTCTACTGATAAGAGACCTGAGTATTTGGAAGATTTGGAATCCAAAGAGAGCCAAAGTCAATCTCAAATAATCTCAATGTAAATTTTCTACTCTTCTGGTAAGATTACCTCATTATTCAGGGATTCAAGGCATGTCTGCAGGTCTTTCAAACTGGAATAGCCTGACTTTCTAAGGCTTGTCTATTCAGCTGCCCATGGCCTTAGAAATCAAGAAAATAAATCACATTTTTATAAAGATCAAAATAAGGTATGAATGTACATATTCATTATCAGATTTTGTCACGGTAGGCATTTTTTCTTTAGTCATTCTCCAACGAACAGTTGAATGTGTAATGGAAAATTATTTTCATATCCCTTTTTGTCTCCTGATACCGTTTTATAGAGGGCTAGTTCTGATGTAAAAAAGGTGGGGAATTGGTTTGGGAGTTTGTATGCTTGTTCTTTGTTTTGTTTTTAAACAGACAAATGTCAGCTGTAGCGGCTGCCACAAAAAAGATACAACATTAGCAATTTATACAGCCTTTGAGAAAAGAAGGAATTAGAGTGGTGTGTCCTCAACCTGGAAATTACTGTTGTTCAGAAAGAATAATAATAATGAAAAAAAAAAAGACTAAGTATCCATATCTAAGCTGAAATTGCTATTGTAAATGAGGGTGTAGACAGAAGAATTGACCCACTTAGAATAGTTGAATCCTTCTGTGAATTACAGGACACCCCTACTTGTGAACATCTTTCTACAGCCTCTGATGTTCCATAGCAGCTAGAGAAATTACATGCTGTGATGTGGACCTTGCTGCATATTAGTCCAGAGTGTTAAATCTGTCTGAATTGTCCCAGACAAACTGTAGTCCCAAGGAAGTAATTCTGAAATACCAGAAGTCCAAATCTATGCTTTCTTTCACCATAGGGAATCAGAGAGGAAGTCCCCACTGCCACATTCAGCCTATCACCCTTTCATGGCAGAATGTTTTCTGAGATGTATCTTCATCTGCTTCTCTTTGACTTGTAATGATGGAATAATCACCGTTCCCAGATTTTCTCTAGGAAGTCTGAGTTGCTGGGAAATCAGCTGCCTCCAGGAAGCTCTTTTAATAATCCCAGGCTAAGCCTGCTGGAGTCAATGCCTGTAATTCTGGCACAGAAGCAGATATGCAGTGAAATGACATTTTTGTAGAATTATCATAAGTCACAGTCCTTGCTTGCTTTGGACAAGCCTGCAAGGCAGGGGTGAGGAAACACTTGCTTTTCTATCCATTCTGGAATGGCATTCGGTGAAGTATTCCCTGGAGCCAGGGTGATGACAGGGATGTGGAAGATTCCGTTTCAGCTCCCTGGTTCACTGCAAAGGCAGCAGATAGGAAGGGTATTTGTCTACATTTCCTCTGCTCTAGTTCACAGGCACGTGTGAGCACAAAGGCACCTTCCTTTCTCACGGAGCAGTCACCACACCACTGCTCACAGCCTGCCTGGCAAACTTAGCTGCACCTGCAGTGGTTTGTGAATGCCACGACCTAAACTGAAAAGCAAAATATATTCCCACTGAGCTTGCTTAGATGGTGATGCCTGCATTATTAAGTACTGCGTAAGTCTCTTCACTCTTGGATTTCTTATTGTGTCTTCAGACCTGTCTGTGAAGCATGGAACTAAATTTTAACAGTAGATAAATCATGGAAAAGAATAATGGTTTCTGATTGTGTACACTATATGATATTTTGTTCTAACCTGCCCTTTCTGACAACTCTCCACAGATTCCAGACATGGACTTGGATGCTGTTTCCAAATTTATGTACTTTTGATTGCAGCCTCGATGTCTCCACACAGCTAAACAATTATTTGACTATTGGTTCTTTGATGTTAATACCCCCCTTTTATTGCTTCATCAATACTGAGCTCAGGGTGAAATAGAGTCAGCTACAACTTTTTAAGGCATAGAGATTGTGGTCATGAAGATGACAGAATACAATTCAACTTGTCTATAGTTTATGGGGTTTGTGTTATTCCTCACACCAGTGACATATTTTTGGCCACAAAAGTGAAATACTAAATTCACTTAATGCACCTAAGGAGAGATGATGCAAGTCCTCCTATTGAATAAACATCAAGTAGCCTCAAAAGACTTAAAAAATAATGGAATTAGATGTGTAGTTTTTCTTTTTTGTGAAGGAAAAAATATTGAGCCTTTCCAAAAACACATTCATTTTTCATTTTTCTCTTTAGCAGATTAATTCCCTTTTTTGGATATAAAATTTTGTAGTATTTATTTTCAGTTTCTCAGCTGAGAAATTTGCAGCTGCAAATAAGCAAGATGTTGAAACATTACAAGGAAAGCAATTTGGTCTCATGTCAGCAACTGTGCATGTGTTTTCTGACCTGGAGATTTACTTGTCAACTTTTAAAAACAAACAAATGAACATTGAAGAATAACTTCATTCCTTTAGGACTATCTTGGATTGTAGATAGCTAAAACCTGTTCATGTGCTTTTGTTACCCATGTTGCTTAAATGAATATTAATTAATGAAGCATGAGAGATCGTAATTACACAGTAATGCATGAAGCCAAAGATCAGGTACAGCAAAATTCTCTGGTATAAATCCTGTGTGCAGCTGTTTTAAATGAATGGAGTTACCTGGCAGCTCTTGGGTTACAGTTGTGTAAGATCAGCTGAGAACTCAGAAAAATGAGGTGCAAGAGCAGGGAATAAAAGAAAAAGACTTTGCAAATTTGCCTAAATCAAGAACTGCTCGCCTGTCAAGCCCCGCTCCTTTGTCATCTTCATGCAAAGCCATTCACATGGAATAGTTGGGGAAATTGTCAGAACAGGCTTCCCCCTCAGAAAAGGTACCCAAATCACAGAAGAGATAGATTGGAAAGAACCTCTTGAGATCCTCGGGCCTGGCTGTCTTGGCTGGCTGCACAGCAAAGAGTCACTCTCCCGCAGTATTTAATAAAGTCTGTCACTCAAATGAGAGAATATAGTGTGAAAGCATAAAACAAACAGGGAAGGGTGCAAAGAAAACACTGAAAACTAATTATGAATCCCGGGAAATGTTTTTTGATGAAAATATTTGATGGATAATGGGTTTTGATTTTTTGCAGGCAATATTGTCTTTCTGGATTTCTTTGCTTCTTTAAGACAGCCAAATACTTGAAAGGGCTTTCTTTTTCATCTGAGGAATTATGCTTCAAAAATAAATATATAATTAAAATGTTATAAAATGCATACATATGTATTTATTCATATATTATAAATATTTATCTATGATATAAATATAAAATGGGAAATACTTTCAAAATAACTCTATAATTAATGATTAACCTAGAGCTAATAATAATGCTTTTTTCACACAAACTCCTGTTGCCTATATGTTACAAATACAGTCATTTCTGGAAAACAAAATTCCTCAATCAACATAAGGGCATGTTTAACCCAGTTGCATGGTGACTGTCCCTTTTTTGGGGCACTATGTTGGCAGCACAGCTTCTCGTGACAAGGGCAAAGGCAACCACCTGTGCCCAGATCCCAGGCGTTGAGCAATATTGCTAAATGTGAGAAAACAGAAACTCCTGAAAATGATTTGTAATGCTATTATAGCTTAGGAAAGCCTGAAGGGGATTAAATCGTCTTTCCCACAGGAAAGAGAGACAGTGAGTCCAAAGATACCAGTTACACACAAATGCCATGTCCCATCCTCGGCTACAACCTTCCCCTCAACAGGTTTTGATGAAGAAAGATGAAGTCAGGGTTTATTTTCCAGAACTTCCTCATAGCCATTTCTTATAACATGAGACATTTCACTGGCCTCTCTCTTGATGAGTTACTTCAGACTGAGCACAGCACTGAGCTGATGCAGCTGCCCGTGTTTCCTGCCCACACTCTCAACTTGTCTGCCTTGAAGGACAGCACTGCAGCAAAAACTAGAACGCTACCTGGTTTGGGAACCAACAGCTGAACCATGGAGAATTAGTTTCAAGGTAGAAGAAATTTAGCAACACAATCATCTGTCTTTTTACAATGTTTACAATGCCAGGGGTTTGTAGATTTGTTCCTATGCTTATTTTTGTGATGCCCAATTTGATGAGAATGAACCTTTACTCTGTGTGCATGGGCAAACCATAAAGTAGAGGTACATTGAAGCCTATTATAAAGTCAAAATCTGTAAATAAATTTAGACTTACACAAAATGATGCTAGGCACCCGAACATTTTGTTATTCAATATGTCTTTTTGCTAGTGGCATATCTATTTAATTCTGAGAGACCTTTGTTTTACTAAGCCCAGCAAGCATTTAATAACTAGCACTTTAGAGCAACTTTTGTATAAACAAATATTCAAAGGTGCTCCTCAAAGATCCTGAATCTTTTCTTCCGTAAACAAATGGAAATGCAAAGCTCTTTGAAAGGTTATGGGCAATTTCTAGCTCACCAGTGAAAAAAAAAAGAAATTTGTATAAAAGCAGCTCAAGCTGAAACTTATGCCTGCTTCTGGTGGAGCAGAATGTATTTATACAGATGCATTTATAAAGTTACATTGGTTTTGATATCTAAATGAGATGTTTATGCTTCCTAATTCAACAACAGTGCTTCCAGTTTACTAAAACTAGTGTTTTTTTGCTATTTCTTGTACAAATTGGCTCAATCCTAATCTAGCCCCTTAATTTAGATGCCTAACACTGGAGAGTGTCTATATTGTAATCCTCTGAATTCTGGTACAGCATCTGGGTCTCAGAATTCTCAAAACTGGTGTTCTTCAAACCTGGACAAGCTGAGATCTACATTTTTCTATTTAAATCCACAGGTATCTGAATGCTGGCAATTTAAATTCTGAGCCATTTCCCAGTTTAAACTATGTTTTTTGGATTCACATGAAAATCAAACCACTACAATGAAATGCATCCATTTACACTCTCTGCATACTGGAAGTTAAATAACTAATATTGGAACAGGTCCAATGTAATATAAGACTTCCTCTATCACCATAATTTTTGAGCTACTCTGTACAAAATTGAAAGGGAGACACTTTATGTAATCTAAGGACTCAAAGATGTTATAATCAGTTGCAGAAATAAAATGAGGCATCAAAGCTTTATTTTCAAAGATCATTATTTTCACAACTGATCGTACTCACTTAAGGCCTACTTTTCAAGTGGACTGGTAACAAACAAATCACACTGGAACAAAAGGGTGGGATCAATGCTCAGGGCTTTTGAATGTCTTGGGATTTTCTGTAGATCAGAGTCCCAAGTGAAGCAACCAGTAAGTTCTGTCCTCTGGTGTTATGGAGGTGACATTGACATTTGTCTGTAGATCAGCACGAATGAAACACAATCTTGCACATTCTTTGAAACATGACTTAATTGAGCAGGAGATCTCTGCCTTTTTTGTGAATGGATAACCCTAGTCCCAGTAATTCCATGAGAAAAGAAGAGTTCTCTCTCTAGCTGCAGAAAATCTGAGGACTGGGGTCAGGCTGTGTCAGCAGAGGTTCTGCCCTGTGGATTTGCCACTTCGTTTTTAAACAACCTCAGTGAGGGCAGAAGTTCTCTCAGTCAAATGGAATCCAGCAGAATTTCTTCTGAAGTGAAAAAAAAAATAACTTCATCCGCATCAACTTTGTGGGAAATTTTTTACCATTGCAGCTTATGCAATGATTAACAGAATCTATAACTTCTATAATATCAAAGCCTGGTAAATGCCGGAGGAAAATCAAATAGAAGCCCCTGTCAAGTTGGAAACAAGGTGAACAAATGGTTTCCCAGGTAGAAGAGCAGTTGAATATCTGAATTATGCCTGTGTTATTAGTATTCCCAGTTGAAACTGTTTTGAGCTCAGTAAGTTTCACTTTATGAGCACTTCTAGACCCAAATGGCTGAGCCCTAAAGCTAAATATATAATTGATCCATGGGTCATGTCAAGCACTATTATCAGCAAACCACCAGCCTCCACAGAGAGTTTTAAATGCCACTGTTTTACATATTTAACACTTAATATATAAAAATTTCTTTAAAAGTGAATTAATATGGGTTATTTTCAATAATTCAATTAATTCTATTTTCTTTCTCTTTATAGTTATTAAATCCGTCTCTCAGCATTTCCAATTTGTAAGTAAGTTAGTATAACCCCTTTAAGAGATAAGCACAACTCTCTCTTCTCAGAATGCTACCATATTTTACATGGGTATGGTGCATTCATTGTGCTTGCTGTTCTGCATTTAGTCATGCATATTTATCTTTAAATCAAACACACCAAGCCAAATGCCATTAACATATGAACAGATATTATAGGATTTTGAAAGTATCAGCCCAGAGGTTAGTCATGGTCTACTGCAAAAAGACTGGTGAAGGTTGTTAATACAAACACTGATAATTGAAACTCGATTTCTTATTTTGTACTCATTTTTTTTAAAAATCAAAGTCCTCTGTGGAAGAAGACAGGAAGGAAAGGTAATTCCTTTATAGCAATGTTGCATTCTGTAGAATAAAATAGTATCTACCACCCATTGTATTTTTGTTATAACTCTTTGGTTCTCTGGCACCCTATAAGTCACAACTGCAACAGCTTTGGTTGCTGCAGTAATTTATATTGATTTCTCAAGCTGCAGTTCCCATTGCCATTGTTATCATTATGTCTGGATTTGTTAAATCTTAACAAAAGTCTCAAGAGACTGCTAGATTGCACCAGAGATGTTAGTTGGTAGACTGTAGCTCCATTTTCTGCTTCAGTTAAGGGTCATTCTAAAGAGTAGTTCTGCAGCACAAGCTGGGTAGAAGTAATGGTAGTCCTTGCTTCCTACCAAAGTAGTTTGAAAAGAGTTTTCCAATTTACATAAAGCACTGCTGAATAAAGATTCTGACCTTTCCCTAAGAAAACAGCAAAATTTAAATGGGAGCTTCCAGTCTTAGAGTGTCTTTGTGATACTTGAAATCAAATGCACTTGGCTGTGTTTGTACCAGGGTTGGAGTTGCCTTGGTATCCTTTTTTTCCTGAGCCTTGTGATCCCTAGATCAGATTAACAAAGGAACTGTTCATCTATACTGACAAGTAAGTATAGCTACAAGTTCATCAGAGAAAGAAAACAAAACTCATATGCCAATCCTGTAAGGACTACCTTGCCTCTGAATAAATCTCGCTTTATAGTGGGATAAGCACTGAGAAAAGTTTGCATTTTATTTTGAGTATCTGTTTTCTGTAGTTTATTTTTTAGCATAAGAAAACAACGAACAATTGTGTCAATTCTGTCACCATCAGTGAGGCAATCTTTTCATGAACAGGTTGACACAGATTATACAGCCTGTCCCCTCTTCAAAGTGCTTTGCTATTGATAATTGCCATCCACATTTAAAGACATTTGAACTCTGTTCTGTTCCTCAGGCCTTAATGAATTAGAAAACTTTCTCTGTTGCAAATCATTAACAAAACACCTCATATATGTTGTGCCTGAAGCCAGCAAACTTGCTGAGCAAAGCGTATAAATTGTTTAAAACTGGGTTTACCTAGTGATTGTCCACCTCAGTCAAGAATCCTAGATCCTTTGTTTTCAACCACAAGAGATATAAAAGCCTTCTCTGGCATTGTTGCAAAGGTTTGCATGTGCCAAGAATTTCCAGAAAAGGAAAATGGTCCCCAGCATGTTCACAATCCCTGTGAGCATCACCTGCGTTGCTGCATCGTTAGGCTGAGATCAATTCTCTCCATCATCTAATGATTTTGCAGTCAGTAGTGACAACATATTCGCTTAGTATCCAGTGGGAATCTTGCCATGGGCTTGCAATCAAGCCAAGATTCTAAATTAAGTTGTCAGATGGTGAGGAAAGAAGGCAGAGCTTGGGCTCTCAGCAGAAATAAGGCAGAGGAATGTGATCCTGTCTGACGCTGTCACCCCGACCTGTGCGGTGTGAGGTGCTTCCAAGCTGCTCATGCACTGGCAGAAGGAAACTTGGCCAAGAGCTGCTCTCTGAAGCGCAGGCTGTGAGCACCACAAGGGACAGCATGGCTCTAAGTGAGACATTTAGAGGCAGGGCCCTCTCAGGCACCAGCCCGACTCGCTGCCCTGCCTGGGCACACTCAGTGGGACTTAGAGCCCTCCAGGCTGGCTGAGCTGGACAGAAGGGCTCTCCCACCCAGCAGTGGAGCCACTGAGCCTTCCCTCCCCTGCTCCACCTGCTCTGCACCTCTGTCTGAGACAGAAGATGGCTGGTGGCGCTGATGGGTTTGCTGTCAGGACTCTGATGTAGAATGACACATCTCACACAGTGCAGTCACTGGTATCTGAGTGTTTATGTTCTTTTTCCTGAAATAGCCAAAATTCGTCCTTTTACAGCTTCTACATGATCAGAACACCGTGTTCATTGGCTTATTTGAATGTAAATGACATGATATTTTTATCTCTAGACCCATGCATTCTTAACCTAGACTTCATTTTTGTGATTTGGGTCTTATTTTTTGTTGTTGGTTTTTTTTTTCTTTTACTTTTGACTGACATTTAGTTCATTTGATAGTATGATTTAATTTAATATCTAATAGAAGTGTGACTGATAATCTAATGCTTCACAGATAACTCCCAATTGCTATGTATCACTGAAAAAATAAGGATTTAAAATAGTGCCAACATGAAATACTTATGTAAGGAGAAAAGCATTTCTGTTTCCTGCCTTCAAAGAATCAGGTCTTGTAATCCCAGTATCCTTTTATCATTCTTAAGCATTTTTACTTTTTACCTAAAATTTATATTCTTTTAAGTGTGTAAAAAATGAAGTTTTGAGAATGCAGATATTGTCCTGTTAAGTCAAATCCTTACATTCTACAGCTTAGGTTTTGTCTTGGAAAAATAGCATTTAATGAGTTTTTGTGTAATGTTAGATATTATTCATGCAGGTACAGTACGAAAAATGGTTTTCTACATAGCTTATAAGCAAAGAAGTTCACTTGTAGGCATGTAATTTCTGAAGAAAACACATTTATTATTCACTTAGTGGAAACCTGAAGGAAAATTGAAAGGAAAAAAAAGGTAGAATAGAGCTTATGGGAAATGCTGCTCTCATCCTCTTCTCAGAGGAAATTTAAATCAAATTAGAACTAGCATATTTTCATACAGAATTTATGAGCATGTCGATCTGGGGAAAAAATTATGATCTGTTTTTCCTAATTATCAAAAACTACTTTGATTTTTACAACTATTCAGAAAATTCAATGCACCCACATTCAGAATTACCTCTGGGTAGCCACCCACCCCCTGCCCAGATGAGTTCACACTGCTGCTCTGCATGTCGATGCTTACTGAAGAATTAATCACTTTTCTGGGCCATTTAAATCTTTGACCTGATCAGCTTCTCAGCAATTCTTCAGTGCTAGCATGCATAGGAAAGGCAGAAAGCAGCAGCTCAGATTTAGATTGGCTGTTGGCCTCTCCCCAGAGCAAAGCCTGGTGAGACCTGGAGGAGCTGGGCAGATCCCAGAGCTAGGGAAGTCTATCCACTATTAGTGAAAAGACAGGGAAGATAGACAGATCAGCATAATGAAATAGAAGAGCCAGAAATTGAAAATTATATCTCTCTACAGAATGCATTATATGACATTTCTATTTCTGAGAGGATGAAGAAATGCTGAGATTGATGCACCACCTAAACAATGACCACATTGTTTAGGTGGGATGAACATGCTGATTGCTCTGTCAGGGAGCCTTAGATTCCACCAGAGAATAAAAACTTATTTGTTCCAAATAGTATTTATTCTTTATTTTCTTTAAATCCTATGCAGGAGCTGGTTGGTTTCTACCTTGCTATCTTTAAGTCTTCTGAAACTCTCACCTCTTTAAAGAGGTCAGTGGGCTCCCACTTTAATAAACAAGAACAAGAAGGGAAAATAACAAGAATCCCACACAAGCAAAAGGGAAAGAGCTATGTGCACCTTCACATTTAACTTCTTTCATGACTTCATTTTATGTGAGGAAAATCTAGGAAGTTACAGATAGTTGTCAATAACTGTGTTCTCCCATTCACACTACATGCAAGCTCATTTCTCAAGGAGAGAGAATAATGATGTTTCTATGGAAACTTCATAATTAATAGCTCAAAGTGTTAAGCCTTTTTCATTTGCAGATTTCTAAATATTTTCCAGTGGAGTTGCAGATGCCTGTACAACAAATAAAAGCCTACTAGACACAGTTTGGCCTTTCCTACCTACAGACCATTAGGAAATAGTACATGGAAAAAAACCTGACCCACTTCCATCATGTCCTTGGTTCCAAATCATTTAGGCTTAAGCTCAGTAAGTGGCTTAGGTCCCATTGGATAAATAAGCTATGTCCCATTAAATCAACATAGTCAATTATTTTGGTTTCAAATATAACTTCTTATGTCAAACACCATAATATACTGATAGATGGTTATGGATTAGGGTATCAACTGTCAAAACCTTTAAGGGATAACTTCTGTATTTCTACCACTTTCATGGCGGAGTCTGCTGATATTGCAGAAAAAAAAAGAATAAAAAGGGTATTGGGCATTCCTAATTTCTTCTATTTATAACTGGAGCATACTTGGATGCATGAACATTTCAGATTTCTATTTCAATTAATTAAGGAGAGAATATTTATACCAAACATCACTGGAAAATTAATTACCTTTAGAGGTCCAATTAAGGTCTAAATTATTCCTGCTTGTCTGTGATATCAATGATCTTCATTTAGGTAGTAAATTAAATTTGTAATATTTAAAGCCATTGTGCTGACTTTTTTTTTTTAAATTACATGAGTAAATGCACAAAAAATTATAAATGCTCTTAAAAATTTGCTCATTTATAAAATTGAGCTTATTAACCTCGATTAGCTCCATTGCTCACATGGTCCATTGTCTCATACTGAGTTCTGATGAGACCTGTGCCAAAGAGTGAGTATGCAGGGGTGAACTAAAACACACTGAACCCCAAGGAATGGCACCTTGCAGAGGATCATCCTCATGACAGATGTCAGTGGGATTGTTCACTTTTCGGCCCCTCATTCCAGGACTAATAATTTTTAATTTTAGAAATGTAGACATGACTGCATAAATAATTTATTTGGGCTTATTTTTATTCTCATGAAGTACCTAATAACAGATGTAGAAGAACTCAATCTTATTTTGCAGGGTTTAGTGGAAGGTTTTAGGTTTCTATGGTTTTCCCTGCATCCAATTAAAGAGCAGGTGATAAGACACTGAAAAATTGAGGAAGAGAGAATCATTAGCAAGAAAAAATGTTGGGGACTTCCAACAGTGGAGAACAGAAAATAGCATATTTTTCTTGACTTTATATCCTTTTTACCATGGCAGTTTTAGTAAGGACTACAGTTTCTGTTTGAGAAAATAAACGAAGTGGGTTTCAAATCCTTTGAACCATCACCAAAATGCCAGAAGATGGCCTATCCTACAAATGTGAAGATATTTATTCAAGGAATCCCCAATTCACAGCCAGATCACTTCTACAATGATTGTTTTTGCCTTAATAGTTGCTTTTATACTTAGATAAATATATATTTAAAACATATTTTCAACTTTAATGATTCATTACCATAATGTGTGTGTGTTTATTCAGAAAAAGCATTCTCCAAGTCAAATGCAGATTGCAAAGCAACACTCTCCAAAACTGGAGGGTTTTGGAGGACCTCGCATTCTGTCAGGCTCACTCATTTAGTTTAATCATGCAAGTAACTAATGGGGTTAGTGTCAGAGGAAAGTTCAGGCTGAGTATCCAGAAGGGAAAAACAATAATCTGGACAGTAGAGATGTGCTGAGCCATGAAATTATCCTCCCTGGGGGATGAAGAAGAAAAGAAAATTATAAAACACCAGAAAGTTGCTGTGAGGCGAAAGATCTCCAGGATGTGAGATCTCTGACAGGCACCCTGTGTCTGGCTCCTGGAGAGACTGAACACGCTGCTGTGCTCGCTCTGCTGCCAGATAGGATCACCTCCAGAGCAGAATCAGAAGGGAAATGGGAGGTTTATCAAATTCAGAACCCAGCTGCACTTTTTAGGTTGAACAGCTGATAAAAACAGGGTTAAGCTCATGGTTCAAGCTGTCAGTCAGTGAATGTGACGTGAAGGCTCCTTCCGGATTGTGTCCTACATAGTGTGGGGGAGGAAGACAGGGCAAGCTTAGGA
This sequence comes from Sialia sialis, assembly GCA_009812075.1. NCBI lineage: Eukaryota > Metazoa > Chordata > Aves > Passeriformes > Turdidae > Sialia > Sialia sialis. The sequence continues at coordinate 20,070,662 of VRYO01002782.1, forward strand.
GAAGGAACATTTTAAAACTCCCTGGAAAGACTTGTCAGAGGACACCTGTCAGAGCTCTAACAGTTTTTGTGGGTTTTTTTTCCACTTTTGACACCCACAATAGCTTAAAACTACAAAAAGAATAGTGAGGAAAAAAATAGGTTGAGACACACATCTCCAGAAACAGAGAAACAGAAGTAGATTTAAATAAGCCAGGGTAAATAAAATTGTTAAAGGCAAATGTACACAAATTATCTTCCACCCACTTCTATTTAAAGACTTTCTTCCAACTCAAGTGCTCTGGTGATGGCTGGGACAACTACTCTTGGCTCTATTTTGTTCCTTCACACGTTTTTTTGGGGTAAGAAAAGCTGCCAAAAAGTGGGAGTTTATGATAGCAATCATAAAATGTTATGGGTAATGCTAAACAAATTATGTGTTACTCTACAAAAATGGTCCTTTCTTTAGGAAAAAAAACAACAGATGCCTGAGAGAGATCAGTTTACCTTTCTCAAAGCAATGATAAACCTATTGTCAAGGGTTATAGCTGGCAACTGCAGAGGCTGCGGAGGGTCAACATTATCCAACCTGCTTTCCTCACAGTTGTTTCTGAAAAGCTAATAGTGATTTGATATCTTGATGTCACCACCTGCAACAGGTATTTCCACACATAAATGATGTTCAATGCCCTACCCTGGGATTCAGGACACCTCAGTTCATTGCATTTTACTGTCCCATAGCTGCAGTACTTAGACATTTTCCTCTAGGTCTATCAAATTTATTGCTGCTTTACTAAGCAGGAACTACCTTTACTCTCCCCTCTGTATACTGTCTGACATGATGGGACCAATTATCAGGACCATTACACAGTTACGATGAAAGTTGCTGTTAACAGTATTTGGGCTGCTGGGCATTCCAGTTTTTATTTTCTCCCTGTTTTCATTGTTGTTGTTTTGTTTACTGTATGCTATTAATGTATATTGTGGGCAGCTTATGACACTATGGAGAATAGTGTCACAGTAAACGTAAGCCCTTCCTACAGCCAGCCTGGCATTCTTCTAGACCATGCCACCATAGACAGTTCTGAACACAATGGAATTTTACAAATTGAAATAAGACCTTTGTGGTATTTAAAGTACCCGAGTGAACAAACTTAAAATTTCCAGAGCTGGCATGGAAATTTGGATGTGAAATTCTCTGGTTGCCTTAAATTCTGTTTCTCCACATGCCATGCTAAAAAGTGTTTCTGATCTGACTCTCACAAGGGGTATCTAATTGCTCAGCCCTTCGAAGTCCATGGCTGGGGTACTTCTCCACTACCACTCCAATTCAGCAAATGCTTTTGGGATGTACCTACCACACAGCAGAATAGACAATATGCACCCATCTAAAGTACTCTACAGCTAAGCCAAGCAGCTGAAAAGGAGAGACCTGCATTTAACTCTTCTTTTTGAGATGCAAATCCACTATTCTGGAGAGTGCAATAACTACTAATCAACTGGCTAATGTGAGTTGGCATTTTCAATTTCTCCTGTAAAAACCTCTTCCGCATTGCACAAAAGGCTGGAGGGAATAGGGAGAGAGCAGCAGAGCCTGACTCCGTGTTCTCATGATAGGCACTCACCTGGAAACAGAGAAATATGGCTCTCTATCTACTCTAATAGTACTGTTTATGCATTTCATTCCATCACTATTTAATGCAAAAGGTATAAAATTAGGAGCCCATGAAGCATTAATTAATTTATAACCATTGTTCACTGGCTTTCATCCTCTGAGAGTAGAACATTTTGTCTTCTGGAATATGAATGAAAAGTGCTGCTTCTCTGCTCTCTCTGTTTCCTCTGATTTCAGTTTCACCAGATCACAAGCTCTTCTACCTGCACTTCAGCGTTCTTCAGGGATGCCTTGTCTCAGGTTACCCTGTGAAAGCCAGATGGGGAGAGTAAATAGTGCACTAGCATGGGAAATAAATAAAGGGAGCTTCCAAGGACAATGCTTATAGAAAGTGACTTTTTAGAAGCACCACAAAAAAATTCACTCTTCGTCTTAGCAAATATAGGATCTACCAATGAAGCTGTAAAGCTGTAATCGGGAGTACATATGTGGAATTCCTTCCCTTCAAGGTAATCCTCGTCTTTGTTGCAAATTCTAAGTTATTCAAATGATAAACATTCACAAGTGCTGAAAAGCAGGATTCACCATGAAATTCCAGAATTCCAGACTGAAGTTATGCGGTATTGTTATGATGTAAAGTGCAGAAACACTCATTGTTGTCAGGATAAACAAACAGCTCAATTTTCCCAGCCTGTTCACTTTGCACTTACCCAACCACATCTGTACAGTGTAATAGCCTCTTTTCCTTTCCTGGTAATTCTTTCTGGCCTCTTAGAAGAAATGAAGAGAATTTTATTTTCTTTGCTCACTAGTTGTATGTGTTCTATCATCATTAAGGGAGGGTTAGGAGGGGTACCCTCATGGAAGTCGTATTTCAAGACATAGCCCAAGACTTTAAGCTGCTGAGTTCCTGTGGAGAGTTATATTTTTGCTTCTAAAAGTCTGTAGGTGAAGGTGAAGTGCAAGGTCTATGTGAGGGGACATGACTCCTTCAATTTGCAAGTATAAATATGATTTTGCTGTAATAAGATTAATTAATTTAGCTTTTTCTCTCCATGAAAGGGTTAGAAAAAACAGTAAATGAGTTAACTTAGTTGAAGCATAGAAGCAAGGAAAAGTCAGGAATCATGGTATTTGCTTATAACCTTCAGAAAGCCTCTGTTTTATAGAATCACTCCTGTGGTGCCTATTGTGTTAAAGTAGGAGATGGTGTATATTCTATTTGTATTTTAGCTTTATAAAAGTTGTTTTGAAATGCCTCTTTTTCTTTTGTTGTTTCCTGCTTCAACCAACCTTTTTCCTTGTAACATCTAAGTAATCAGCTAGTTCTTTAACTGCAATGAATATGATGTAATTTCATAGAAATAGAAAGATTAGAAAATATGATATAAATATGAAAAAAGGTGAAATATTAACAATGATGAAAATGTTGGTTTTTAATTTTTTTTTCCTTTTAATTTTTTTTTCCATGAGACCAATAAATTAGCCCTAGTGCCTCAAGGTTAGCAACATTTAAATTCAGAAATTCATGCATGTAATCCATAATGACAAAGGACTGTAGGTGAAACTGCTTCTATTAAGAGAAATTTCAAACACTAAAACCATATCCACTAAATAATTCTGATTAATATCTTAGATATCCTGAAGAGACTGTGAACCTGTTACTCATTTAAACTGAACTGGATAAACCCCTCTGATAGTTCTGCCCTGAAATTGGAAGTCAGAAGCCCAAATTCCTTTGAGGGTCCTGGGCAAAGTTTCCTAATGTTGGAGAAAATCAGATTCAGTTTCTTAAAATGTCATGATTTTAATAAATGGCATAATTTACTTTTTGGCATAACAAATACTACATTATGTGCAAAAATGAGTAAGAGAACTGAGAATGACACTACTTTAACCTATGTATAATAAATTCCCAAATAGGAAAAAAAAATACCCCAAAAGCTTAAAAAATATATCATACACAAACAAAGTCACAATATTACTTACAATATGAGACAAGGAGAGCATATAAAGATTTCCTACTGTGAGACTGATATGATCTCTTAAATATTTTACCCTAATGTCTTTTTTTAGCATTATTTTTTCCAGGTTTTTGCACATTTGTCAAGGCTGAATATGTTGCATTTTAAGACACCCTGAAAACACAGCAGCTGTGTTTATTCTCTTTGTTCAGTCTCTACTCCCCACTTTCCCCTCTATTAATTTCTCAGCAGCTATGAGCAAATTTTCAATACTTTCACAGGGTACAGTTTACTTGTAGAATTAGTCAAACTTTCTGGGAGAGAATGGTAGAATTAACGAAAGCTTGTGGCTGTTTCCATGCTCATAATTTGGAAAAAATGCATTATTTTGTTACCAAAAAAATCAAGGGAACAGCTCATAATGCAGCACATATATTTCCATATATGCATGGGTGTGTAGGTGTGTGTGTGTAGTGTTATGCCTTCCTGATTTCCTCTGCATTTTGAATTTTAAATGCTATTCTCCACTCACAGTCCATACACAATCATGTAATGTGGACATATTCTTTAAAGGGGTGGTATTTTAATTGAAGCTAAAAGGTCACGGGTCTTTTTTTTTCAAGAAAAATCTTTTGTGTAGGTAATCAAGCAATGAGACCTTTATTTTCTTACCACCATCACTCACTAGACTGGTTTGGTTTAACACTCTGGCATCTTCAAACACTTTTGCATTTTTTAGGAAAAAAAAATTCCATCCAACTCAGTGAAGGACAGGAAGTTTTAAGGTAAAAGCCTTGTTTGGCTATTGAAAAGAGAAGTCTGCAAATGGAGAAAATGCTAATGTAGCCATTTAAAACCCTACAATGCAGTGTGCACTGAGAAAGAAACCTAAGAAACCTAAGAACTTTTCAGAGTACTCAGTTTCAATTTTGGGTCCTGACATTAAAGATTCACAGCAACAATTTTGTTAGCAAAGTTACAAGAACAGATAATTCAGTACTCTAACACTCTCATGTCTTTCCCCTCCCTACTTTCCTGTCATGGTGGGATCAGATGTTTTGGGTGAAATCTCAGCTGAGAATACAATCAAGAGAGACGTTCCCGGATCTGGTTAACCTACAGTCTGAATGGGATAATGACAGAAGGAGCCAAGTCACTTGCCTCAGTTTACATAGAAAATCTGAGAGAAAACTGGAAACAAGAGTCCATTTAGGTCCAAACCAGTTTGAGTTGATAACCATTGGATGTTGCATCTTCCCATGTGAACTCTGACAGCAGTGCAAGAGAGGACATGGTGACACTCAGTTGTCAAGCTGTGCCACAGAATTAAGCATTTCTTCATCTCAACATGTTTCTTCTTTTATTCCTTCACATGGCCATTTGTTTCCTTTTAAGACAGCCCCTGCAGATGACACCAGCTGCACATTTTTTAAAAAGCCACAGCCTATGGAAATAACTTGCACCACAGTTCTTTACAGCATGAACAAAGACCCTTGATGCCAAATGAAGCTGAACACTGAACTCAGGTGACGACAGTTCTGAGGTTCTGACCAGAAATAATGAGGCTGAAACCAGTTATTTATTCCACTTGCCAAATTTGCATTGGTCAGAAGGCAAAGATTTTGAGCTTCTGTATTTCCTCACAGTGCTGTTTTAAGGAACTATTCCTAATTTAGCCGTACTGATGGCTTCTCAGCTACTGGGTCAGAGCAGATGATCAGAGTCATAAGGCATTGGAAATATTATGAATCTACAAAAGAAAAAAATCTCATTCCCAAAGTATTCATATCCTTCAGGGCCAAGTGCTCTTTGTAACCTCTCATAAATCGAGTTAGCACTGTTACCATGGACACTTTCTCTTCTCCTTTTAATAAGATATATGTAAATTTGGAAATAAGTAGAAACAGAACTACATGGTGTTCTTTCTCCCGTTCTTTTGTTCTTCCTGTTGTGTTATGTTTGGTTGGGTATTTTTTAAAATTTATTGCCAGCATTTCTAAGTAAACATGAAATACTTTCCCTCCCACCTCTTCCCATCAAATACAAATGAATACTAGTTAAAAAGGGGAAGCATGTTAGCTTTGTGTTAGTATTTTAGTAAAGAGTAGTCTCTTACCCATGTTGAGCAGCACTAAAACCTCCATATGCAACAGGATGGAAAAGTGAAGAAACACCAAAGCAAGTGGAAAGGAATCCTGAGATTGCAAATGGCAGAAACAAAGCTATCCAGGCAAGAAAATCATGTTTGTTACATAAAAGCAACTTATTCATTTATAATGAAGAAGATGAAAAAAACATAGGAACAACCAACAACAAAACCAATAAACATGCAAATTCCTAACTGCCTTCAAAACACATTCAATTTTGAAACCTTTTTATCCTTCAGAATAGCTAAAGAAATAGGAAAGAAGAAGAAGAAAAAAAGTGTAATCTCTAGCTTTAAGAAATGGCTTATGGAAAACCTTAAGCTGATGAGACTATTGAGTGAGCAACATGATTTCATAATATAATTTGTGCCAGTTTGGTAATGACGCTAAATATGTAGAAAAAAACCCGTGCAATCATCCATCATTCAAGTCACAGCTCATTTATTTATATTCTTTAATATTTTTTTGCTGGTGACAGACTTCCTCCAGAAACTTGCTGGATTGATTGAAACTGGACAGTGCAGAGCTTTAGTCTAAGAAACATTCTTACACTTAAATTATGTTCCATAATGTGTGTGCTCCGTTTTTATAGATATTTGAAGGAAAAATTCTTCAAGGTGTTTTCAAGAAGAAGCAGTGAAGCAGGTTACAGACTGCTTTCCACCTGGGAGCTGTGAAGGGACCTTGGCCATTGCATGAGATACAAGGCAGGAGGGAGTATGGAGCGTGACCTTTATGTATGTACTGAAATAACAAAGTCAGTTCTAAGCTGTACTTCTTAAAGGCTACAGAGAAAGCTGAAAGACAGAGATTTCTTGTGGCTGCTGAGTGAGGTGGACCTGCTTTATGATATAGACATCTTCCAAGGGTAGAGCGATTCAGTTTAAGCAGTCTTGGTTGGTTACTTCTGCAAATTCTGAGGTCTATTGTGGTGCAACAAATGTTTCAGTAGGAATTCACCCCATCAAAAGGCAGTTGGTTAATATACAGCTACTTTCTGCTGATTGATTGACTGATTGATTAAGTGATTGGTTAGAGAGTGAGCTGAGACATGCTGGGACAGTCTTTTCACTGATGGCAGATCACTTTGTTTAAGATGTGACAGTTCATTTTCTGTAAAGCCTTTCTCTTTCCAGTGACAGGAGCCTGTTTGACACACTTGGACTGAGCATCTTTGAGGCAGTGAACCCCCCTGCCCTTTGGCTGAGGCTGGATGTGATTCATCAGGTTCAGCAGTAGCCAAGACCTCACTTTTCTTTCTCCTTGCTATGACTTGACCTGCTAGAGAAAGCTTGCTGGGAGAAGATGAAGCCTAGATGAAGAGCTGAGGGAAGAGTGAGTCCAGATTTCATCACAATTCAGTGGTTTGGTGTTCATGCACTGGTTGTATAAGTGAAAGCTTTCCTCTGATACTTTCATCCCTCCTTGCATTCTGGGGCTTTGAAATTATTTTCAGAATGGAAATTCATACCCTGTTGGAGCTGATTGATGGCTCCAAGGGCTGATGCAGCAGAGAGATTGCTCTGGCTACAGTCCCAGGGAAGCCCCAGGACCACAGCTGTAAGGGTAGATACAATCACAAAACTTGTCTAGACTTTATGTCTAGAAGTGGATGACATCTGGGTAAAATAAGCTAGTAATGGAGCTAAACAAAATAAAATACTGATTATCAATAGAGGCACTCAAGTGACACCACTTAGAATCCTGACTAAGAAAAGCTGCAGCTTAGAAATGTTGTGAGACCAATCCTTAGCTACAAAGCACTGATACTATGGGAACAGATTGTTTCTGATCCTTTATAGGTATTCCCTGAGGCCAGCATTCCAAATTAAACTGTTTACACTGCACAGAGTACATGGGGCTGAATGATTTCAAAGGCTAGGTAGAGTGACTATCTGCTTCAATATTTTTTAATAGCTTTTCTATTAAGAGATAAGCAGAGAGGTCTGTGCAAAAGAATAGAAAAGTGGAAATCATTCAGTCCTGGACTTTGGATCTCATTCTCCCATTGACTTATTTTTACCTTTGGTTTTGGGCAAACCATTTCTATTGCATGTCATCTTATCCCTAATTATAAACTCTAAAACTCACAAAACACAAAAAAATTGTTTTCCTGCTTTTCTTGTTTAAACATCAGCTGCTAACTGTACAGCACACTGAACTTAAAACATTGACTTTTATCCTGTCACAAATAGTAGGTCTTAATAATGATTTGCTGAAATAGTTGCTTTACAGCTTTGATAGAAGTTAGTTTTATTAGCTGACCTTATCTCTCTGAATTTGGCTTCTGTGCATTCTCTTTTAATGCATTAGATTCATTCAGTTAAATTTAAATTAGTTCATTTCTGTTTCTGAAAGCAGTTCTTTGAAAGGTAGATTGTCTTTGAGTTTACTGAATATATATGCTTCACATACTATTGGCAAGACTTGACTTCTAAATTCTTGGGTTTAAGTTTTCCCTCTTATGCAGAACTGTAGTCCTCACAACAATCCATCAAATATAGATTTTTGTGTGTGTTTTGCCAGACAATGTACTTTAAAAGGGACTTACACTTAAATCTGCTCTTCAGACTATGAACAGCTTAATGGATTGTTGACAAAGAATGCAGAGCTCAAGCAGGATGTGATAATACCAGGTGTTTTCTCACTCATATAGTTTATACAACTTCTATTTTCATTTCATGCGTGGCTGTCACTTAGAAGAATACAGCAACGATGATCTTGGTACTAAAGACTGGAATTAGAAGATAAAAACAGAAAGAAATTGTAGAATCAGAACATACATCAGAGATAACAATAGGCTTCTATAGACAAAGGAGGTCAGATATCTGTGACCAATTGCAGTATGAAGGAAGTTCAGGTAATGGCTCAAACTCCTTTCACTCCCTAGCCCTGCAAAGAGACTTTTTCATGTCTGTAGGGAAGGATCAATGTTGGTTTAATAACTGAGGTTACTAAGCTTGAAGGTTACCCTATGAAGTTTCAGCAGGTGCTTTTTACAGAAGGAACAATTAAATGTCTGGGCTAAACAGGGACACTCACAGAGGGATAGGATTGCCTCTTGCATAAGTCTGCCAGAATTTTCTTTTTGTTTTTCCTCTTTGGTATTGTGTTACTGTTGCTTCAGTACATCACTTTCTAGGAAAATTTCTAATCCAGCAGAGTCATCATTAATCAGGAAAGGTTTATTTTGTGGATGGCTCCTTCTGCATGTACCCTTGGATACTGCATGTCATCACCAGCTCCCAGTTCCCTTCCAAAGAGCCCCTGTAGGGGGATGGTGGCTGAAATGCAAAGCAATCTATCCACTCCCAAATATATGCCGACTGTCCCTTCAGACGAAGCCCAAAGTAAAGGTCTGTAAATTGTCTGCAGCAGTCTCTCATAATTATATGCTGTTTCTCTGAGTAAGATAGAAAACAAGATAATGAATAGACACCATCTGCCAGCCTATGTCCCTATGAAATTTGTTCTTAATGATGACTTTATAATCTTTCCAGTATTTTCTCAATGCATTTTCCAGTTTTGTTCATACTAAATCATAATTACCTGAAATTGCCACAAGAGACACTCTAATACCACTAGAAAGATCATCATCTTACCAAGCAAGAGAAATGTAAAGTACTGAAGCAGTTGTACAGAAATAGTTTTTCTTTGCTTGCTAATTCAATTTTGGGTAAAAATGGGGAGCATTCTGAGGATTTGATTATTCTTAGGCTTTTAAATCAGGTGAATATATATATCTATATAAATTTTGGCCATTTTGTATTTATTTACCTCAGGTAACAAACACACAGAAACATATCTTGTACTTGTCTGCATTTTCTCTTTCTTTGGAATGCCAAGCTGACAGCTCACTGCCTGTGCAGACAAGCCAGTGCTGTCAAATAGGAAGCTGCACTTTCAATATTCTACCTCTGGCATGCAACAAAAGGCATCCAGTTACACAAAGAATCAGATGTTTTTTGTCAAAATATTTATCGTGACACTGGGAATTAATGTAATAATGAAAGTTATTAGTCACAGAAAGCTGCAAAACCATACCTGGAGTAAGAGTTTTGTTTAAGAGAAGGAAATTAGCTTGTTTCTAAGAATGGAGCTTCTCAGGCCTGGCCTTTCTTGCTTTATATTTTATTTCAAATATTTGGATTCCAAAACATTGGTTTTACTAAAAACCGAGTCAAGAAGACACTAAAAGGGGGAGGTTTGCAGCCAGTCCAATTGGAGAAAGGCCCTCTTTATCTATCAGCAGTGAAAATGAAATGAAATCCTGAGTCTTGTACTGAAATTACTTTTACAATTTTTCTGTGCCCAAAGAGATCTTGACATCCAGGCCTAAATTCACAACCACTCAAAGCTGTGAGTAAAGCCACAATTGGTCATGCTTAAGAGTCACTTTGGTGGATGGGAGTCCTCTAGTGACACCACATCAACATCAGGCACAGGGCTGGCTTCATTGCACAGCTTGCATTTAGGACTTGTTAACGTGGCTGCTCTGATTTCTGTGCTTGTCCACTTGGTTCAATTGCAGCTGATGGGATGCTGGCTGCTGTTAAAATGGTCAGCTGAGAGATACTGAGAATTCAAGCCCACACATGAAGGTTTATAAAATATCTTTGCAATCATAAACTTTGCTGTGTGGACACCACGTTTTTCTGTTATCACTTTTCTCACTAAGGTTCAACTAAACCATAGTCCCCAACATAAGATGGATGTGGACTTGGAGCAAGTCTGGAGGAAGGTCTTGAAGATGATCAGAGTGTGGAGCAGCTCTCCTTTGAAAAAAGGCTGAAAGCATTGGGGGAGAGGAGAGGAGAGGAGAGGAGAGGAGAGGAGAGGAGAGGAGAGGAGAGGAGAGGAGAGGAGAGGAGAGGAGAGGAGAGGAGAGGAGAGGAGAGGAGAGGAGAGGAGAGGAGAGGAGAGGAGAGAAGAGAAGAAGAGAGAAAAGGAAGGCAAGAGGCAGAGGTTAGTCGTTCTGTCAACAAGCAGCACTGTCTAGATCTATCAGTTGTAAATATGGGTGAAGATTTCACACAATAGGGAAATAAATTACAGGTAGCTGTTTGTTTGGGTTTTGGGTTTATTAAATTCTGCTAGGAGATCAGAGAGAAATTACATTTTCAGTCTTGGATCTTTAGGTTATTGCAAAGAGGCCTGAGAAAAGAGTGGAAAGAGGCATCTATAAATTTCACTGTAGTGTCCTTGCAGCCTGGAAGCAAGATGAAGATAAGGGAAGAAGAAATTCCAACCTGGCACATGATTTAGAAGACAGATCAGCTTGTTGGCTTCATGTCAGTAGAAAATGATGCAAGACAAATGACAAATCTATTCTTTGCTGGTAACTTCCTCATTTACTAACATTGTCTTAGCCAGTGAGAACCTTGGACCAGGGAAAGCCCTTCAGTGATGGTTACTTGTACCTATCTGTATACATACACATAAATGTATCTCTCCTCTCCTGTATAAAGAATGCTCTGAAGCAACTTGTAGGGAAAGAAAGCATGCCCAGAATTTCTGGCTAATATTTGTCCTTACTTCTGCACCTCAGATGGAACTAGAGGATTGAGACGCAACAGCTCATGCATCTATTCAAACATGGATGGAATAGAGTAAACTGCATGAAATCTCATACTTTGGAGATTTCAGGTACACAACCGATGTTGCCAGAAAGCAAATCTCTTCCTAATGTAAATGAGGCAAGTGCTTCTGACTGTATTTCCCTGTATTTTCTGGTTTTTGGGGTTTTTTTGCCTTCATCTGGGTGCAAGACTCCTGGAGACCTCCAGGAGCAGATGTGGTATTTGCAATTTTGTTCTGAACAATCTGGCTGTTTTGAAAATATTCACAGTAAAACCAGTTACAACACCAGATGTGAAAGTAGTAAAGCAGCATCTTGTGTTTACATTTTAATTTCTCCAGCTAGGAAGGCTGGGGTGTTTATGCACTGGAAACTCGTAATACAGACTGCCTGCTCTAATAATCTATTACTTTTATATGGTGCCTTCACCTCACAGTGCTCTGCAAGCCTTCTGTGCAGAGGACCCACCCACTACAAAACTGAGACTCCCACAGGTTCTGTGATACAGCAGCTGGATATTAATTTTTAATAGTAATAACCCTGGTATAGAAGTAGAGGGTAAATGAGAGCTACATCTAACAGCAGCTGCTGAGAGGACTTAAAGTTGGCAGGTCTAGGTGCTTGGGTGTGTGTGTGTGAATTTTACAGCTTTTGAACATCTGTAAGAGTCACCAACTTTATAGTGCTGTTTATAATCAGGTCCCAGGATTCTAAATTCAAGGCACATGGAGTGGAAATCCCAGCACATCTTTTGCCATGGAAGAGTATTTTTCTTTTTTTTTTGCATGTTCGAGGGAGCCAAGTAATACCAAAACAAGAAAAAAACCCATCTGGCATTGTGGCAGCCCATTTAACTCAGTGCAGGCAGTAGTCAGGTAAAGAATGAGGCTCTGAAATTCATGCCAGGTTTGAAGTAAGGCAGAGATACTGCTCTCTGTTTCAGGGATGACATGGTACAGAGCTCAAATCTCTGTATTTCCTAACACTGGTGTCAGGGTAGTGCTCAATGCTTGCAGTACACACAAAAATAGGACGTGAAAACAGAAAACTCAAGTGCTGTTAATGGGATGTAGTGAAGGCAGAGCTGTATGCTGATGGACACAGGATCCAGGAAACAAGGTTATATGCCCTCCTGGAGGTCTCCACAAGTCACCACATTTGTCTTTTTATATTTGTGCAATTACATGGGAGAGGGTTCAGCTTTGATGGTTGATAATCAATGTGTGGCTAGTAAAGACAACAACAGTGCAGTCAAAGATAGCGAAGAGCTATTTATTGCTAAACCCCCTCTGTTAGCTGAAATAGAGACCTGGCCATGACAGCTCCCAATCCCAAAAGTACCACTAGTCTGGGAGAAGAGTGCAGCCCTCAGCACAGAAAAAACCTATGGGGAAGAGCAGGGTTGGAACTGTGAAAGCAGTATTCCTGCAATGCCAACCTCTGAAATGCTGAGCAGGCCACCAACACCCTCTTCTCCGCTTTTTTCCCTTTTTGTCTTGATATTCAATGACAAGGAGGGATAAATTGAAAAACTTCCTTTCTGATTAAATCAATGAGTTCTCACTGTGGCTGTTAGAATAAATGTTTGAGGAGCCACAGAGCACTACGTCATTGAAAATAGGCTGAGTTTACATGGAATTGATTTGAGCCTGGTATTTTATGACTCCCGTGTGAACTTTATGGGGCCAAATTGGCTCTCTCTGAGGACACTTTATGAGGCAGTTATATCTGTTGTCTAATTAACATGACTCAGCACTTGAAGACTGTATAGAGGATTTAATATGAAGGTTGCAGTGGCAGAGGAACACTTTACAGTGTACTGCTACTTGAGCAAGAGGCAGTGGTGGTTTTAAGAAAACCGCTCAGGGAAAAAAATAAAAAAAGATCCTATCCTGTTTTTCCCGACATCATATCTATGTTTGGAAATTTCCTCCCTAAATCTTTAATGAAGGCAGAATGGGGTTTGAAAAACAGCTGGAGGACATTGATCTACACATTCCAATTTGTTTATGTATAAAACATGCATAAAGGATTAAATGCTGCTTAACAGTTTGTCTGCTTTCAGCTTCTTTCATGCCTCTGCTTTGCTCTAGCACCAATCCCTGTCAGAAGATACCCTGGGGGGGTTTTAAATAATAAATAGGTTTCTTTGGAGGATGTCTTTTTTTTAATCTATTATTAATTGGCACACAAAATGGTAATTACACCTGCTCTGGAAATACACTGTGCCACTCAATCTTCCCTGGTCGATGACATTTGCCCTGTCTCACAGTGGCTTTAGGACCATGGGAGACCTGAACTGAGGCTGGAGAGTGACATCAGACTAAATTAAGGTCTCATGCATTTATGTATCAGCATAAAGCAATGCGAATGCATTTATAAGGAATGAATGATTTATCAGGAAGTGATTTTTATGCCTTTCTGTTGCATGTGACTAATATGGTGAACAAGTCAGTTCATTGATTCAAGTTCAGGATCCTGGTTTGTCTGTCGTTATAAAGGGGTTCTTTGAAAATCCTGACTTTTAAGCACTTTTTCTTTTTTTTTAATCCATAGAGGTTGGTTCACCTCTATCAGTCTGAATGATTTATTAAGCAAAAAAACACAACTGTCTGTGCTTACCAGTTAAATGCTGCAAATGATCTCTTAAAAATAATACATTGCATTTGCTACTCATCTAATCCTATTTTACACAGAGGCACACAAAATAGACTGGAAAGGCTGGTAATTTTAAAAGATAGGCAGCTGTCCATGCTGCTGGAGGTCACAGGCACAATCTGTGCATAAAGAACCAAATAAGTTACCTGTCAATCTGCTCAGCAGGGACAAAATTCTACTTTGTGAAGGCCTGAAATCCAAATTTCCAGCTGTTCCTCAGATACAGCACTGATAACTGACAGCTCTGTGGCATGGCATGGGGATAAGTTTGTAGATAAGATCAAAACAGTTCTAACAGAGATGTGAGCTTCAGTCTTGTGTCAGATATGTGAAATTTGTTATCTCCTAGTGATATATCTCTCTCCAGCATTCTTGGTTCACAAAGTGAGCCATGCCAAGTTACACAATTGCATCCTATAACATAGAAAAGCGCCATATGGTCACATTCTTTATCCTTATTCCAACTGTCACCATGACTCCAGAGTCTTTTATGATCCAGTATCAGGCAGTAGGATCAGCAGTGTTAAAACTGAGCAATCTAATATCTCTGAAGGGATATGTTCTGGCAGCACAGGTAGACCAGGGTCTCATCATAATGATACATCATTACTAGTACCAGCACACTCACAGAGAAACTTCCAAGGAATCAGGAGTATAAACTCTTTAAAAATCTATTTGTTTAACATTCTGTGTTATCTTTCTATTGAGGACAGACGAATTCTCCCGTAGCTTATAGTACTGCTAGAAAAAGCCACAGAATAGATTTAGAAAAAGAAACCAGGTCTTCTGGGAGATGTTCCTCCAGGTATAAATGTAAGAGTGGAAAACTGGTGAAAACCACAGACTGCAAGAAAGAATTGCTGATGAAATCCTCAGAAAATCCCAGCACAGACCAGATTTCACTTAACTCAAGGCAGAACTAGCCTAACTGCTCAGATGTGCTGTCAAGCATTTGTTACCCACACAATGGAAACAAATGCTTACTACTGATCAAGTGACAGCAGCTTACAGAACAAATCTTGTATCATAACTCATTTTCTTATTTCCAGTTGAATGTTATTCCTGTCTGGTTGAAGCCAAAAGTGTCTTTATTTTAATTAATTAGCCGAAGAAATGCATGTCCATCCTGTTAAACACCCCAACGAAACATAGATTCAAAGTACATAAACAAAGAAAATCTTAAGCTCCAGGGGACAAGAATTCATTTGGTAAACACAAATTAGTATATTAACTTTTCTACAATTACAGGGGCATATTCAAGAGCTATGTTGGTTCAACCTATGTATATTTCAAAGTCTTATGGTGCCTTTTTCCTCCCTCTACCAAATGCCATCTAACAAATTAGGCGTGTAGAAGTGAAATTTTTTATCCCATGTCAGCAGAAAGTTTGCAGAGGAACTCGGAGCTCAGGTCTTCCCACGCCCACAGTCCATCACCAAGTTACATAAAGGCTTTGCCTATCCAGAAAATAGCTCACAGTATTATGTCTGGGTCAGAAAAGCACATGAGTATTTTGGTTTCCCTTTGCTACAAAATGATTAATTGGAAATGAGTGCTAGCTCTTTTCCCATGGAAAGGAGATGACAGGTGTCATTGCTTTCTCATTTGCATTATGAGATTAGAGCTTCTTTAGTCAAGATATATCCAACTCTAAGCTACACAGAGAGATTTTGGTAGCCAGGGTCCATGCTTCCTCACCCTTCCATATTTGTACACTCAACTCTTTCCAGCTTCAGGCTCCATCTCCATCCCTGCCTGAGGATCTTTCAAACCTGTATTCTTCTCATCTCCACCCATTTATCACGCCTTGCTTGCACAGAATCTGAACCAATGCCTTTGCTCACAAGCTGAAAGAGCTGCTCCCTGGCTGCAGCCCTCACTACTCCTGGGCACAGTTCCCACAGGCCTTTTGTGGTATCTGCCAACTTTCAGCAGATGCTGAGGGCACCGAGAACCTGAATCCATCATTTGAAAGAAATTCTTAAGAGGATATTAGTATTGTTTGGTCAATATTATCATTTAAGGAATATCAGGTGCTTACACAAATATCTCATCCTAAGGTCAGTCCCAGCCCAGGTTTTCTACTCTGGCAGGCTTTGGATGTCATCCTAGGTTTATTTGAAAAAGAAAACAAAATCATTATCTTTTCTTTCCCTTTTCTTTTCAATGTACTAAATATAGATGTATAAACAAAATCCTCAGCTAGATAAAGATAGCAGCACACAGATGGCATAAAAAACAAAGCATTTAGCAAGCTCTGAGACAGGCTGTAACCATATATACTTTGCATTACAGCTTGTTGCCAGCTAATATATTTCCACAATAGTTAAAAACTCACTCAAACTTATAAATTGTCTCATGTTAATAGTTAATAAGTACAAAAATAGGGCTCTGTGATTCTTTGATGAAATCTGAGTGGGGTTTTTAGTTGTTTTGTTTTTTTTTTCCCTGAAATATTTACATTCTATTTTGTGGGCAAATGGTTTCCTGCTTTCAAAATATTTTACTGCATGCTTCCCCTTTCAGATGCATGCATCTAACCAGTATCCCCACCTGCCAGTCCCAGGAATGTGGGGACTAGGGGTGCTGAGGTAGCAGATGTTCTCAGTCTCTTCTGCAAGGCAAATATCGTTATCCAGAGTACATTTGGCATTAGATGAGGGAAAGAGCATTCCTTCCAGGCTTTCCAGAACTGCTGAGCTAAATTCTCCTATTCACCAACTAAACTAGCTATGCTTTTCTTCATCCAAGGGAGACAAAAATGAGAAAGGTCTAGTTCTCTACGTATGTATTATAAAAAAGAAAAATCTTGACATTTTAATGTCAATTTTTAAATTAAATACTTTATATTCACATTGTGAATGTCAATATCTTTCCAGATTTTAATTGATGGAAGTTGAAATCAGAACTTTGCGATCTTTATAGTGAAAAATAAAATATATCATATATTTTTTTATTATACACATTATGGGCTTTGTTATTTCTTCCTTATTCTCTTCACAGCCCATTCTGTACAGTAAATTGGGAAATATTTCAGTAAAAGAGTAAGAAAACAAATGCAGCAAATGGGCAAGAACAGGATGCCAAAAATGGTTCCTAATTATTCCTAACCTGTAGGATTACTGGACACACACTTTGTGCATTTAATATTAAAAATATTATAATTTCTCTTTTAGAAGTTAGAGAAAAAATCCTGAGAATATGTGAAACATTCATACTTCGCAGGCTTTTGTTGTTGTTGCTGTTTTTGTTTTCTTTTTGTTCGTTTTTTGGGTTTTGGGGTTTTTTTGCTTCTTTCTCAGAAAGCTCCTGGAGCTTAGGGAAAAACTGGTAGGATGCCACTATTTAAAAAATGTAAATGGAACTCTCCATAATCACAGGTCTGTCAGGTTCACATTGATTCTGGGCAAATTGCTACATCATTGGTATGAGAATCAATAAAAAATTAACAAAAGTTGGAATAATTAATGGCAATGAACAGTTTTTCTTTGATATGGCATTGAAATGAATATGGGGTATCAATGAAGTGCCATGGCCAAAAGGTAAGTCAAGCTCTGAAGCAAAAGACAGAACATTAGCTGAGAAAGGATAGAGTATCCATTTGTGCTGTAACTGCCCATTAAAATCTTGGAGTTGAAACTCAAGAAGGATATTGAAAAATTCAAAAATGAGTTCACTGGAAGATGAATCTTAGAGAAAAAAAATTAAAAAAAAAAAAATCTATGTAAATTCAAGTCCAGATTGGATTTTTTCCCCTGAAAGTTATGTTCTCCTACAGATATGAGTTAAATCTGGGTGCCTCATCAATGTTAAAAAAAGATAAACTTAGTATGTCGATGAGTATAATTTATGAAACAGATACAGGCATTTAGAAATCAAGCCTGCACTTTTAAAAATTCTGTTACATCTCTTCACTGTGTTCAGATGATTAGCTGATACCCTGCAGCAGAAAGGAAAGGAGTCAAAAAGAAAAGTAATGGAGGTGATGTTTTAAAATGGAAAGTGGGCCAGAAGGGAATAAAAATGGAAGAAACTTTACTTTTTTCCCCCAGATCTTACCTAAAGTGTACAGTTTTACCCTTTTTGGAGGTTTTGTAATGTAATGGTTAAAGACATTTACTTTCTTCCCCTTCTGGCAAGACCTAACTTTCCCAAGCACATGCACTCATTGCCTTCTTCAGGACTAAAGCCCCTCATTAATCTCTCACTTTTTGGAGGTTATCACTTTATCTTTTTCTTGCTTATCTTCATTCTGGAACTCAATTATAATGACCACAATGGCATGCCATGAATCACACGGGCAGGACACAAATCAATGTAACTGGTACACTTAGTTATTGTGGATGTTCAGAGAACAGAGCTGGAGAAAAATCCATCAACAATTTCTAAAATGGGGGTGGGGAAAAGAAAAAGAGAGACACATTTTCCTGCTACAGATAATTTTCCGAGTACAGGAAATTATGGCAAAAACCTTTTCTCAGATTTAGGATTAAACAATCGTCCTTTCCAGTGCATTGCCTAGAGACGGCTTCTGATGCAAAATAGATGATAACAACAAAAACAATGCTTAATTGTGTATTGGATGGGATTAATTCCAGATGACATAAGAGAATTCAAGTCCCAAATCAAAAATGTCCTTGAAGCACTGCTCAAGACAAAGTACACCTACAATTGCTTTGGACAGCATTGGTGACACTCCACAGAGGATCTAGGCTACAAAAGCCTTTCAGCACCAATTGCTGGTGGATAGACATGAACTCAATGAACACTACATATTAGGATCAGACTTTGTGCCTTCACTGGAATGGCTCTGAGCAACCTCAGTCAAGTTGATAATATAATTCTGCAGCATAAGTCCGTGTCTTTTTGTTTTGCTGAGTAAGTTGCTGTCAGAATTTGTGGAAGAGAAGCATGGGTTTCAAATTGAACTCTAAGTTGATAAAACAGATAAATTATTTCCCTTTTTAATCTCTCACATGCTGGAACAATAGGAGAATTTTTGATCCAAAATTGTTGCCATTTTTACTTTTATCTGAGAAAAATGAATTTAAAATCTTTTTATTTCAGTAATAAGAATAAAATCTATCTGCACTCTCAGAAGCCCAGCCTAACTTTCCCAAGAATCACTTTAATTACATTCCTTCAGTCTCCTTTAAAATAATTGATTAGACAATAAACATAAAAAGTACATAAATTATAATGTGAGAAAAATTTTATCCTCAATCTCCAACTTGACATATTTTTCTTCCATGAAATCTGCTAAATTTCTATGAAACCATTTGATACGGCTTGTAATAAATTTTTAAACCTAAGCTATGTAGATATGAAATGACAAATTTAACTGCTTTTATATTAAAACAATTTTCTGCCCATCAGAGAGATGAGAGAATTAATATGTAAACCATTGAAACATTGTGCACTGCAACTGAAATAATTATTTTTTTATGTTATCGCTTATATTTTATTGCTTTCTCAATAGAAAAATACCAAAAATTACAACTATTGAATTTAAAGGAAACTCATTAGAAGAATATCTACTTTGAGGGAAAACATTAATGAATTATAGATCATTCATGACCTTTAGTCTATTTTTTTTTTTTATTTGTTTCACTAGCCTTTAGCAGCTCAGTGCATTTCCAGGGCAGCAGTCAGCAGGCGTGGATACACAGGGTTGTGTTAATGCTCTGTCATGAGCCTTGTTGCAAAAAAAAGCTGATGTGGAGAAAGTAAATGTATTCTTTTGGAATTCTGATATATTTATCTTTTTTGGGGAAAAAAAAAAAAAAGGCAGATTTATTTATTTTCTGTGTCATCTGTCCCTCAGCCTCCATCCCCTCTCCATGCCACGGCATTCTTGTCAGCCTTAGCTTTCTCTTGGGTCTCACTCATGCAGCACCACCTTCCTTAGGAGTTTGACATGACTGAATGAATCAGCAGCTCCTTGCCCTGGGCATTTGCCAGGTTAGCTTAGGTCCCAGGGCTGCACCTGTGGGTCATGCGGGTTTTCTCGTCCCGTTCCACTCCTAAGGGAAAATCCAATCTTTCCTGGCCTTGCTCATCATGCATCTGCCCTCCTTCCAGTTTTTGTTGCGCTTCAGTATCGTGGGGGTGAGGCAGGCACTTATCTAGAAGGTAGGCAGGGTACTCCACCCTGCCCAGGAACCAAATTTAGCCTGGTTTCATGTGTACTGAAGGTAAGTCTAGTTCTACGGCAGCTTATCTAATCAGAAGTCTAGCACCAGAATGGTGTTCCTGAACTCTGGTTATTTTCTCACATGTAGGTGTGTTTTCTTTTCTTGCAATAATGAGTAACTACTGTCTTAATCTGGGAAATCAGGATAAGGAATAGTATTGCAAAGCAAGATAAAGTTGGGTTCTCTTCCTTAGTCTTATACCATTTGCATAGTGCTTTCTTAGCTGCAAAATATGCAGAATGTGCAACTTATTTAAGTTTTATTTCTAAAACATATAGACACAGGCTGTCTCACCTTCTAGTTGTTTGAAGTCTAATTAATGATCTCCAGATTTTCCATTTACAAATTATAAAGTCTCTGCACTGTCAAAGTGCATGCATTCTTTTTTGAAGTGTATATTTAAAAAACCCCAAACAGTGCAATATAATTGGATCTGTTGCAAGGGCCACTTTGACCCACTGACTTTCTCATAAAAATACCTATTGGCATGAAGGTAAATTATCAAGCCCAGAAATTCTTTTGAGAAATGTTTCTAACATTGACAGTTCAGGCATTGATCTGTCTCGGGGTGAGGGAAATGAGAATTCCAGCAGGACTGAGTGAAACAGTTTTCTTTTTTTTTTTTTATGGAATGAAGGTGCAGAATAAGATGAATATAGAAGAAATTATAAACATGTATTGTCCTGTTCCTCATGACAGTGAAACAGGGCTGCTATGCCTGAATTCTGTTGCAACACATGAACGCTGAAAGGTACAAAATATTTCTCATTCTTAGACTGGTGGAAATCTCCTGGGATTCATATGGCTTTTCTGCCCATGGGGAATGGATCCATTGCTTGCAGGTACACAACCTTTGAGGTTCTCTTGACTTCATTTCAGTCTTCTTGAAATAAAAAACAACGGGCTTTACTTGTATTTCATTGTTATTGCTGCACCTGAGTCAGGTAAAGGGTTGTATTCTCATTGTCCCAATTGAATACTCAAATAAAGAAGTTCAAAATGAGGAAACACTAACAGAAATGATTTCCTATGGGTCAAATGCCATTGTTTGAGTTTAATTACATGCTGATCTGATGATCCAGACTCCCTTTCTTCAGTCGCCAACGTCAGCCACCCTGGAATGTGTTTCTCTGACTTTCCCAAGCCCAAGTTTTGAGGTACTATATTTTTTGAATTGTTGTTATTTTTTTAAATTATTTTTTAGTTCAAAACAATTGAAAACAAAATTCACAGCACTTGTTGCAAATGCATTAACTGAAACCATGTATCACAAATTACTTCAGTTTTTCATCATGAAGGCCTGTGTGGTGTCCTCCACATTTTTTCAATGCTGGGGTTCTGTCCACAAATGCACCAATATCCTCTTTTATCTGCTGGTGAGTCTTATCTCTAGAGCCACTGCTGTCAAGGCCTTATCAATGTTACCTCAATAGACGACTTTGTAGAACTGTCAGAGAGTGAGAAATTAGAGTAGGTGGTGGAATAAATCCTCACTGCAGGGTAAACACAAGAAAAGCCCCGCCAACATCACCCTTCCTTCCACCAGTTGGATGTGGGATGCCTGCATGGCAAACAGAATAAAGGACTGGTCCCTTAGCATGCCCTTATCAGCAATATGTCAGGTACTCCCTGCAAACTTAATCAGGTGCTGTGGCAATTCTTTACGTGCCTGCAAACAGGATCCCCACAAGAAGCCATTCAGTGTGTGAGGTAGCTGCAAACTCTCCCACTATTTACACTGAACTGCAGCACAACGAAGCAGAGCAGAGGAGCTTGACACAGGAGATAGATGAGATATACGAATATGATTTCTCCCAGACACAAATGAAGGCAGCAAATTCAGCTGCAATATGCGGCATCAGGATATTTATTGCTTGCAGGTGTTCATGAAAATATATGAGAATCCCATGAGGTTCACAGATTTTAGAAGGAATTATTGTGCACCTGGAAATTTGTTCTGCAAAGTGTGGTATTTGTTTCCTGTTGTTATTTGCTGTCCATTCTTTCCTAGTCAACATGCATTATTCATGGTTGTACTTGTAGGAGAGCCAAATTCTACAGATAGTCTTCATCAACAAGAGGGAACAATTCAGATAAAAAATCCTCCTTGGGAAAGAATAACTTGGGTTTTTAAGAGATCCAGTACAGACTGAATTTACCTTCTTGAGCTTTTCTTTTAATACTAAATTTTTCTAACCTATCTCCAGGAAATAAAAAAAAAAAAAAAAAGAAAAAGAAAAAAAGAAAAAGAAAAAGGCAAAGCCAGTATCTTTAATGTATCTCAGATATATTTGCCACAAGGAGCATAAAGCTGCCTTTGTACTTGGTCTATTGTGCTAAGACACCCTGTAATAAAGATTTCGGGAAGCTGTGTGCAATTCCCTTTCCTTGAAGTTTTTTTAAGTGCAATGTGTGTGCCTTCCCTCTCTTTCCCTGAGCAATCTGAAACACGCCCATGGTGAGCCCATCCTCGCCCATCAAGTGTCCGCAGGGGTCACAAATCCACCCAGCTCACAAGCACCACTCAGGCCAGTTCTGCCAGCACAATGCACCACATGATACTGCGCAAGGCTGAGCACAAGACACTCAAGTGACAAAAGCAGTGGTCAGAAATATGACAGATCATACAGATTTCACATGACTTTATGGTAGATGACAGGATTCAGAGCAGTTCCTCAGGAGGGTGCAAGAAGTGCAGCAGTTAATGTAGTCAGAGGGGTGCCTACAACATCAGCATTTTGGCTGAAATTTGGCTGTATCGATTCCCTTCAGCCTTTAGGAAAAGATGTAATTATGCTCCTGGAGCTGGTTGGCCACACAGAATAGAAACATTTTTGCAAATATTTAAAACTCACACCAACTTTCCTAAAAGGAAAAAAGTAGCTTCAATAGGAGGACAAACAAATTAGATAACATCCCAGAGATTGCTGATGTCACCAAACCACTCATATTGATATGATTTTTGTCAAATAACATTTACAGACAATAAAGAATTAAACCTCAAAATATTGATAAAGTATTTCAGCTTTTCACTCTTTTTCAGTACTATTCTGTACTGAAATCTCAGCTTTTTAAATGTAACAAAGATTGAAAAAATTGTGCTAAATAATGAGCATCGTCTTGGTGTTTCTTTAAAATGCACTGCTGCTCTCTCCAGTCATGTCTAATAGCTCGTTGTATTGGGTTTACAAAGTTTTGGTAGCTGGAAGGCTACAGAGATGACCCACACTGGAGAATGGTGAGAGCCCTGCCCCTGAGGGGGATGGAGCAGCACACACAGTGTGTGATAAACTGGTCGCAGCCCCTCTCCCCATCCTGCTGGGGGAGAGGGAGAGAAAATTATGAGTGAAGCTGTGCCCAGGAAGAAGGCGAGAGTGGGGGAAAGGTATTTAAAGATTGGATTTTTTTTCTCATTATCCTACTCTGATTTGATTAGCAACAAATTCAATTAATTTTCCCTGAGTCAGTTCTGTTTTGTGGTAACTGGTGAATCTTTCCCTACCTTTAACTCAACTCACAAACCTTTTGTTCCCTTGTCCAGCAGAAGAGAGCAGGGATGAAACAGCTTTGGTAGCACCTGGTGTCCAGCCACAGCCAAACCACCTCAGTTGTTTACAGATCAGTCAGCTATCTAGTATGGCTAAAATTGTACTGTAGGAGACTGAGAAAATTCTGCCCTGCTAACAAAACATTTCCTTCTTATCATATTAGTTAAATGATTATAATTACAAAATAGAGCTCTTTTACCCTCTTAGTGCACAAGAGGAGCAAGACAGCTTGACATAATGGAGGGAAATTATTAATGAAGGAATATAAAGAAAATTTTGCACACTGGTCTTTCCCAGGGAGCAGCGGGGAGTCAAATGCAAAATAGCATCACATTAGAGGAAGCAAAGTCTTCTGTTAACCTTCTGTTTCCATCCAATTTTATGCACCATACCATTATATTTGAAGCTCTATGCTATTAACTGTTCAGCCTTCATCTGAATAAATCTCAGATCCGTAAAAAGCGATGATCAGAAATACTGTCAGCTTCTCTAGAGCCGTTCAATATAGCTTAGCCTGTCCTCTTTCTCTTCCAATTGTTTTCAACCCAGGTTCTTCTATTTTCCTTTTGAATTAAGAGGGCAGAGTCTGCAACACTCACACTTATCTTCTCCTGGATGAGGGAGAGAATTTCCATTCACTGGAATTCAATTCTGATATTTACATACCAATTTCTCAACTCTGATCTCCTCTCCGGTGTCATAACTTAGGAGGAAAACAATTGTTCAATAACTACATTCCTGTCACTAGCATCTCAAAATAGTTTGGAGGCATGTTAAATTTGGTTTCCAGTCTCTTTGGAAAAGAAAGGTGAGAGTGTCCCAATCTGAGAACACATGGAAAGGGACAACTTCAGTTTTTAACACTTTACTACCTCTAGTAGCCATGCCTTATCAGATCTCAGAAAATAGTCATCTGATGGTTGTTTATGGTTGTTTCTTTTTATGCTAGGCCCTCTTGGAACTCCTGCTCCCTGAAAATGACCATCAGGCACTATAAAAATATCTCGGCCTCTCTCTGCTGTTATTCTTACAATTTAGACAGGGTGATAACAGTCTCTCCAGATAGCTTTGCTTTTCTGTCTGGAGAAACAAGTTCAGGCCTCCATACTCAAAGAAAATCATGTTTGGACTAAGGCAGCCTTGAAACACACTAGAGTAGCTACATTAATTAGAAAATCAACAGACTTTGAAAAGCTTGCCTAGAAACCTTTGTCTCCATCCCAAGACAAAACCCACACTACACTGCATTTGCTGCATTTGAATGTGAATCTATTAGCAGCAATAGAATATTTCTTTAGCATGCAAATTTAAATTAGGACTGTACTGGAGTAGGTGTAAATATATTGACAACAGATTGTGCTGAAGATTTTCTAATTTAAATAGATAAAGGGTGAAAAAATAAACCCAGATCTCAGAAGCCCAGAGACTCGCCTTGAACACACTTCAGAAACACAGCTAGAAGCAATCTCAGATGTTTTGACCCTCAATCTATTTATTCTCTGAATCCTTATTTCTCCCTTAATCTTTTAGACAGAAATAAAAATAATAACAATTATAATTTTCTTGCTCATTGGGGGAAAAAACCCACAACCTCTCATAATTTTTCATTCCATTTGCTTACATGGCTGATATTTGCATAGCTCTTCCTCATAAACACAATTTCACATGCCTAACTAAGAATTATTTTGTGATAAAATTGTCTAAACTTCCTCATCATTAACTTCTTTAAATTATACTGTCTGAAGATGTTTATGGATTTGCTAAGTAATCTACTGTAGAGCACAAACTGCAAACCAAAGTGAAATTGAGTTCCCAACTGACTGCAAAGGTAATTAATGATTTAACTGCACAACTGTTAGCAGATCTATAATGCAACTTAAAAGCTAATTGAGAACTGTGCAGCCAAAGGAAAGAGGAAAGCCTAGCGCAGCCACAGTACTCCTTTGAGTAGTATTTGGTCAGCCTGCTGTCAGAGAAAGTGGAAAAATAGCTATCCCTATGCCCTATAAAAATAAAGATACTATACAAAAATATGTGTTAGCTTTGGGGAATTGGCATTTTATGATCACCTCATTAAGAGGGCAAGTTTCTAGCAGAGCACTGAATTCCACAACTTCCCCTTCTCCCCGGCCAGTAGCATTAACATGCTCCATTTCTCTCACCGCTCATAATGCATCAAAATCCACCCCAGCAAATCAGCTACCCAGAAGAGCCAGGAAATGCTTTTCACTGCCATTTTATAGCCCAGTTATCTTAATTAGTCCCAGTTGACTGAGGAAGCCCAGAAATAAGACAGTAGATAGGGTTGTGCTTTTACCTGGAGGAGCTTTTCCAGATTCATGGCAGCTGCTGCAGAATCTTTAAGAACCAACAGCTCTTTTGCCACCTTACATCTGAACAAGTGTTAATCTTTCCACAGCATGTGTGAGTATTTAGCAACCTACTACAGCCAAGAAAGTGAATAGTGATTTAAGCTGTACAAGGATATACTCCACTCTAGCAATCAAGAGTCTGGAAGGAAGGCCATAGATTTGATTTACCAGAGGAAGTGTGGGTCTAAATCTCACAGTCATAGCCCTCAAGCCCTATAACATACACAGAAATCACAGATGCTGAATTTTTAGAGTAATAAGTATTAGTAAAGGCGCTAAGGCCAGCTGTGTAAAACTTGGTAGAATTGGAGCTCTATGTGGTTTTCAGTGGGAGGCACTGCTTCCAGCAGCATCTCAGGCTAGCACACATTTCCACACCCATTTAGCAGTTTGGACATAAGTGTACAAAGTATTTCAGAGGGACATGTGCATGCCCCCTTTCGTCCTGCAGTTACATACTTAGAGGGTCACCCAGAGGTGATGGAAATCCTTAGTTCTCTCTCTGAAAGGACACTAACTGCATCATCAGCTCCTGCCAAGGCACTTGCAATAACCTGTACCTCATAAGTCGTTCTAACAGTAAGCTGGGAAAGTGAGAACCAATATGTACTAATACTTCCTCCTGCAGAAAAAGAATTTCAGCTTTAACCTACACACTCCTGGCAGCTGCACTGGCCAGCCCTCCAGTGCAGCCACTGCATCTCTCTCTAGCCACATTTCAGTGGCCAGAGTGGATATAAGTGTGTAAATACAAGGGCTGGACCACAGATGTGGCTCCTATTTGAATGTTGCTGTGTCCCCACATGTATAAGGCACATGAGGGTCATGTCTCAGAACATTCCCTCCTCAGATCTGCTCTTATCTACTCTTGGTGCTATCCCACTCCCTGTGCTGGCACTGACAGAAATGTCCCTGAGTAGAGGCTGCTCGCACAGATTTACAGACTATGGTTATTGGGGCTCTGTACTCTATTTAGCAATGAATCCTCTAAGGGGGAGGTCCACCAGGAATTGTGGATCTACCTGTATTTATTTTATTTATTTTTCCTGTTAGCAGTAAGTTGTTCTCTTCAACATAGGCTTTTCCTGGTTTGAAAAATCGATTATAAACTATGGAAGTATTACATGTGTCAACAGAAGGACACTAGCAAGTCTGTATACAGTGGTCCACAGTGTCCAATAAGTTTACTGGCTTCTTTTGAAACAGGTAAAGGACAGAACTGTCTTTTTGCAATAAGAACCAGTACTTAAAGATTTGTCCTCTAGTCAGGTGACAGCTTCTGGGAAGTTTTAGGAGACAGACCTGTCTGCCTGATCTATTTAGTTGAAACTCAACATAAGTTCAAAAGTTACCAAAGGTCATGATTTATTACAAAAACCCCAAACAACAAAACCATATGAAGTGAGAACCCAGCATTTCCATATAAAAGCTAAAACACTGGAACCTATCAAAACTGAAAACTGATCAAAATCTTGGCCTTGCTAAAGTCAAAAATTACTGTATTTCAATCCTGACAGTGTTTCACCTTACATGTTCTATGAGCCAACCTACGGAATTGTATATCAAAAAGACAGCTATTTGTTTTGGTAATAAAATAGAAAGGAGATACTAGTAAATCCATCAGTGTTCTTCTCCTCCCTGATGAATACATTCTCCACAGTCCCAGTCTCTGAAAGGTTAGCTGTCTCTTAAAGGCAAGAGCAATGAAATCACAGCTTGCAGCTTCTTACCTTTCTGTTTCACCTAAAACTGTTTTATTTGGAAGGAAAGAATCCTAAATTTTCTAAAATCAATACTTCAATGTATATTTGAGCCCCATGATTATGAGATAACCACCAAAGATCTTTGATTTGACCCTGACGTTTTCAAGCTCTGTCTTTTTGGTTACATGTCAATACATGTGCATGAGATAATTAAGCCAAAGTCTTTCCATACTAGCACCATATATAAATAATAATAAGAAATATTAATAACATGTCCCATGCAGATCAATTTGAAGAATCAGACCAATAGCTGTTTTCTTTTCAACTTGTTCAATCCATTTTGCAAGCCAGAAATACAGAGCTGGACAGAATGCAGAAAGAGACTGTGTGAATAGACAGATTGGCTAAAGGTACAGGTTGTTAATCCCCTGGAAATGGCCTGTTATCACAGTTAAATCCCTCTCTTCAGGATAAAAAATAGAAAATGAGGGATTAACTCCTGTGCCTATGTTTGTGTAACTTTGTTTGTTATTTAATTGTCATCTTGCAATACAAGTTATGCTTTCTACCCAAGACATTCTCAGGAGATAAAAAAGGCTCTTCCCTTCCCCCAGTCCTTTATTATCTGTGTCTTGACCAGAGCTATTGAAATGGAATAGGTTTTTGAATGAAATGGCTTTAATTTTAATGCAGTTTGTTCAAAGCTTAGAAGTGTTGTTGCTGCTGCACAAGTGGAAGGAGAGCTAAGGAAGATACAATCTAATCAGGAATATTCCCTTTTGTACTTTCCCTATTGGCAGTATGGTTTTCAGATGAAAGAAAAAAATCTTGCTTGCTCTGTTTGGAGCAAAGTGCTTGAAGAGAAGGAGGAATATTCTTCAGATCCCTATCAAGAGAATAAGAAGCAGTTTCATCATCTGCAGAATTCTGAGTCTCTCTGAACAGTAAAAGTGTGTGTCTGCAGTAACAATATACTATCAAGGCATGTTACAAGTATCTTAGAGATTTTAGTACATATATATGAATATAACTGTACCTGTAGAACATGCCAGAGGTACCTATATAGTACAGTAGTTATACAAAAGCTACTGATGTGTCAGACTGTTCATTGACTGCATACCAAAATGTCTATTCTGAATTTGAGATTTCACTACTTGCAACTCTCCCCTTAATGTGAAATGTGGAGGGACAGTATGCAGAAATGGCATCTATACAGTGACTATGTATCATCAACAGAATCGAGATGATGTTCACAGTGAGTTGGGATCTCAATGTATAAAATATTCAGCCTTATTGGATTTCTTACAGACACACTTTAGATCCCAGTTCAGCAACTGAAATTGTCTTCCACAGCCTGACAAGTCCTGGCTCTTATTTACAATCTTTCATGTACTCAAATATCAACACAGTGTTGTAGTTACTCTAGGAAAGCTATGTGTAATACTTGGTCATGCTGGGTCAGAGAATGTTATTAAACAACTAGAACCAAAATACTGGCATGAGAATATCGACTTTCTCATGTGCTAATGCCTCAGTGCAGAGGTAAACCAGTGAAAATGTCTATTTCAATTAAATCAGATATGCACATAACAAATTATTACTTTTCTAAGGAGGAATAAATACAGGCACGTTCCTTGGAACTTTGCTGAATCTAGGCCTGATATAGCATTTCTCCTTTTAAACAGGCATTGGGAACAATATGTTCTTATGATATTAATATAACCCATCTGCCAGTTGCATAAAGGCTGGCAAATTACCTCATCATTTTTCATCCTACATTACAGGAAAAAAAGAGAAAAAGAAGCCCACCCCCAGTATTACTGGGATGCTGCAAAGCTGTGAAGTAAAAACTTGATGGGTTCAAAGAAGGCCTTGCTATGTTCTGAGCCCAGACCTGCACTTCTAATTAATGTGCAAATAACCTCCGATATGAAAAATTCGGGACAAACAAATCTGCAGGCATTAATGGTGACAGTCACAACCACGCTCTTCCTGGGCCTGGCTTTGTTTTTGGAAAAATTAAATAGAAACTCCTCTTGGCTCTGACTGTGATCTGCAGTTTCCAGTGTTCAACAAGTGAGGTATTCCCACAGCAGTGACAGGCACAGCAAAGCACGCCTTTTTCCCAGGCAGGTTCTCCTCCATCCCAGGACAAAGGCTACTTTACCCTGCTCAGATGAGAGGGCACTATTTGTAGAGCTGTGCTGCTAAATGGAATAAACAGAATAAAGCTCTACTTTTGTAATCCTGGGATTCAGAGTATGGGAAGATCCATTCAACTCAATGTGCAGACAAATGCATCCCTCAGAGCTTAGCTGGCCAGGTGTAGCCCTGCACTAATAAGCTGGGTTTAGTGTCAAACAGGTAATTTCATGTGAACTGACTTAGATGCTCTCCTCTGCTAAGTCTCTAAATTGTCCTCCACTTTTACCTTTCTCAGGAAAGCTGGATTTTAGCCTTTTGATGTCAGGTTTTCTTGGGGAGAACAATCCTATTAATCTTTTCCTTTGCTGTAACCCAGGGACAGAGAATGACTCTGTTATGCTTGCAGTTGTAAACAAATCTGAAATGGTACTCAAATTTTGTTCTGCTTCAATAAACATGCAATGGCTGAAGCAACGTTTTGAAATGTGATTCCCCAAAACTGAGAGAAGCTAGCAAGGAAAAGGCTGTTTCATATTATTCCCCATGTGGGCTTACTTATTGTACTGCTTGTACTACCTATTGATCTAAATAATCTTGGAAAAGAAATACAGGAATATAAGAAAAATGTACTTTAATTATGTGCCTGTGTTCTATTCATGAAGAAGATTTTACAAACAAACATTATTTGCTGTCAAAGATAAACACTTCAGTTTAAAATGTAAAAAAACCCCATGAAAGTTAATCTTGGCTGACACCTGCAGAGTATGAGCTGAAGGCTATTATGCATTTGTAAGGCTGGACAGTCTGGAGAAGGTCTAGGGAAAGGCCACAAAGA
Source organism: Sialia sialis (assembly GCA_009812075.1). Taxonomy (NCBI): domain Eukaryota; kingdom Metazoa; phylum Chordata; class Aves; order Passeriformes; family Turdidae; genus Sialia; species Sialia sialis. The sequence continues at coordinate 20,101,399 of VRYO01002782.1, forward strand.
TGACCAGGGACAGGGAAGCTGCTGTGTAAGAAAAAGATGAGGAAACTGGGCTTATTCAGCCTTGAGAAAAAAGGCTTAAGAAAAACAATATCACATATTCACTGCTTAAAGGGTGGCTATGAAGAAGATGTAGACTAATCTTTGACAAGGAGTAACATGGTAAAGGTGATGGGCAGAGGACACAAATTATTCCTGGGAGGATTCTCATTAGAGACAAGCAGAAAATTTTTCACTATGACAACACTCAGCCATTGGAATAATCTTCTCAGGGAAGATGTAGATTCCCTGGCCCTGTACACTTTCACCATTCACTTGAACAGGGTGCTGGAACATCTTGTCTAGACCATGCTTTTGCCAAGAAAGGTTGGACCAAAAATCCTTGAGCTCTCCTTTCAACATGATATTCTAAGATTCTATGATTTCCACTAGACCCAGAGTTTCTAGCTGAGCTACAGTTAAGAAAATATATGCAAATAACATATTTCATCCTGCTGAAAAGATACACAAACAAAAATCTTCCAAATGCCATACTGGGTCATTCCAATGCTTAATTTTCCCAATGTAAAAATAATGACTTAAAATTATTAATTTCAGTAGAGCTATAACAAATAATACCAGCTGTGCTTTTGGCTCTTGCCTCAGGTTTGCTTTACATTTGCCAGGAGCAGTTCTGTTTATTTGTCCCAGCTTCACCACTGTGTTCATTACAAGGGCATGAATCCAGTGCAGCAGCTCTAGAGACAGGACCTCAATGCAGGAGACTACTTAGAAAAACTGATAATAAACTTCTTTCATAGGACTTACACAGGCCTGCAATAAAACAAGCAGTAACAATCTTTATGTCTATTTTATTAGCTTTTGTTTCATTTATTTCCAGGAATTGTTAAAAATTTGAATCACAAGCATTCATACCATGACTCAGAAAGGAGCAATGTCATGATGACTGAGAACTGGCTAAAGGATCATAAACAGGAGTTAAGAATAAATGATCATGCATTAAGATGAGATACTCTATTCAGCAGGAAGAGAGAGACTGGCCTGCTTTTACTTAACAGCATTATTAATGCTCTTGAAGATGACACAAACAGGACATTAATTAAAGTCTGTGGATCCAACAGAATTGAGATGTTTTGCAAATACCATTGAGAAAGGAAAAATTATGCAGTGGGAAATGCAGGTTAGAAAAATGAGCAGGAATCAACACAGGCTTCTCCTTGACCAAATGCAGGTAATTAGATGTGGGAAAGCACATTTACACATAAATATTCAGTAGATGAAAATTTCCAGAAAAAAAAAATCAATATAGACATGATAAAGTGAAAGACAAAAATATAAAGTAACAAGAACAATAAGAAACAAATAAACTGGACAATCTGAAAAAGGATGTGGCTGTAAGGCCCTGACTCATGACTCAGGAAAACATCCAACCTTAACTACAGCCATCAGCAGAAGTAAAAATTCTGTCTTGGATCTACAATTTGACATGAACCGGACAGACCAAAGTAACACACCTGAGACTGACCCTGGAATAATATTACTTTCAAATGCTAGAGATATACTGAGTAAACAACCAGAAGATTATGTGTGAGAAAACACAAAATGAGTCCCTCAATGTAATTTTTAAAAAGAGGTTAAATCATAGAGCTGTCAGTGCTTGCAGTGATTTCACGAATATAAGCCGCACCTTTTTCATTGAAGAATCCATCCTTCCCCAGTGGTGCGGCTTATATTCAGGTGCGGCTTATCTATGGACAAATCCCAGCGAAATGCCAACCCAGAAGTGAGAGCCGGCCAAGCAGAGTGGCAAGTGGGCGGGCTGGCCCCTGTGCCGCCGGCAGCCGGCGGCAGCGTGGGACCGCCAGGAACGGGGTGCCGCTGGGAAGCCGGGCTGTGTGGGGCCGGGCTGGAGCGCCCCGCCCCCTCTGCCGTGCGGAGTTTAAAAAAAAAAAAAAAAGAAAAAAAAAAGGGCACAGCTTATATTCAGGTGCGGCTTTTATATGGACAAATCCCGTGGTCTTCTCAGCTACCCGGAAGTGCGGCTTATATTCAGGTGTGGCTTATATTCATGAAATTACTGTAGTTTTAATCTCACATCAGAGTGCAACAGATACAGCACATCCCTTTAGGAGATGGATCACCTTGATTGGGTTATCATGACAATTGATTATTCCTTCTAATATCTGATAGACATATAGCCTCCATGTCAATCACACAGAAACTCCACTAATTCATTGCTCTTACTGCAAAGATGAAATAGCTACAAAACGTGGGTAGATTTAGAAAGAGGAGAAAAGCATGCAAGATCCTGAAACAATTAAAAGGAGTTAATTGCAAAGTGCAAAATACTTGTCATGTTTTAATCCCAGCTAGCAGCCCAGCCCCACGCAGCCACTCACTCATCCATTGTCAATCAGCAATAACACCAACCCAATATTTACAGAAGGCAAGGAAAAAACAAGAATGGGAGTTGCTTAAAAAGATTAAAAGCCCTGAACAAAACCTGAATGATTTCATGTTCTACCATTGCAGGTGAACTTCACTTTCATAAATCACAATTGGCAACTAATTTAACAACAAAAATCCTATTGTGACTGACTGCAAATGTGCTGGTAAGAGTAGCACATGAACAATTGAAAGTAAGTATGTACTAGATACCTCTGTTTAGCAGCTAGTAAATCCAAGTGGCATGAAAATAATTGTGGGAGATTAAATCACCTTCTTTCTGTGTCCAGCTGTTGTAAATCTGGAATAACTCCATGAAGTCTCTGTAGTAATGTGGTACAAGTGTAGAATTTCTACAACACTGCTGAGAATATCTGAAGTTTTTCAGTTTCTCAAATAAGTGCAGACTAAAACTGTATTCATTTAAATGCAAGTCATGGTAGATTTACAGCTGGAGGAAATGTAAGTTACCTTTAAAAAGAACACAAATCAGAAAAAAAATCAAAATGTAGAACAAAAACAAGACTACAGTTTTACCCTTGTTGCATTTACCCTCCTTGCCAAAGAAAAAAATTACTTGCCTGCTATATTGTGATAGTGTTTGTGTACAAGTTTGATGCTTCTGCACTGAGAAGAAAGAAGGAAAAAAATAGCACTAGCACTGGGTGCAAAGGAGAAGTCCCACTGGTTGCACTGTGCAGAAGTCTGTTTTGTTAAACACATCCACCTTTGTGGATTTGAAATCTATTGAGGAATCTCAAACACAGCTAAGCTGAACATTCTTGGGGAGAAGGAGAATATTCTGAGAAATGTTTGTTCTAGTACTATATTTCTTCATTGGTTTCATTTGTACCAGTCACAGATGGGTCTCTTTTCTGAGCAAATTCTTCTGTTCTTGCATTTTAAGGTCAAATGGCTTTACCCATAGAGAAAAGCTGAATGATGGAAATTAGTGGATATTTTCCTGGTGTTGTGGCATGTGATAGTTTTATTTGTTTAATGTCTGACAGGGCACTCCGTGTCATTGACCAGCAAAACATTAAAGCACACACTAATTGAAGCCATGGAAATAGGATCTTCTGAGGTGTTAGTTGTTAGAAAAATAACTGTGTTAGAAAAATAAGCCTGTGAAGGACTATAGACACATAGATTAAAATTTTGGATAAGAATGTCTGAAGACTATCTTTTTATAGGGCAGCAGAAGTGCAGCTCTCTCTCAAAAAAAAAGGGAATAGAGGATGGCACAAGCTCTTTTTCATATGTGAAGGCAGCAGATAAAACCTGCAAGGGTTTGATCAACCCTCCTGCCCTCAATACATTAGAAAGCACCTTCATTGTCTTTTAACAGTCGTGGATGGGATCAGATACATTTGGATAATATATTTATTGATGATTTGGCTCTGAATAATATTAGGTTAAAAGTCTCCTGGAAGTTCAAGTAGTTTTCCGGGTTACTATGATAGAAGCAAGACAATTTCTTTGGTGGGTTGACCCTGTGCAACAGGTCAGATAACCCAATTAGACTCAATGTTAACTATTTCCCTGAGAAAGGAGATCAAATACTCATTTCAAACATTGCCAGCTGGAGGAAGCTCTTCGCATAAGTTCTAGTGGGCTGAAACTCAAATCCCTTGATTTGTAACAAGATACCTTAATCATTCTATTTCTAACTTTTTGTCTTCCTGGGGCTTGAGAAGAAAAGGGTAAATATAACATTTCAAGGAGATCATAAAATGCACCAAGGTGTGTAGCTGTTCCAACGTAATTATATACTCAAGGGTTATAATGAGTGCCATGTTCCTTGAAGATATAAGAAATGTGGGTACTTCAGCTGAATAAATTCCCTGGAGTATATAATTCCATGCTGAATATCTTATAATGTACTCTTAAGTGGACAAACCCAGAAATGCTAAGTGCTTCTGAGGTAAGTATTGTCCCATCAGACACAGATTGGGCTCTTAATTAGTCAGTGAAATTACTTTCTCTCTCCTTTTCAGTGGCTTCTTTCAGATGTTGTTTCACCTGCAAGCACAATTTTCATTTTGCTAAGGTTGATCATAACCATATAAAACTACAGGAACTCACAATAGTCTAATGTAACTCCCTAATTACCTGAGTACATTAACAAAAGGAATAAAATGTTACTTTACTTTCAACAGTATGAGAGTAACCAAAAAAAAAAAAAAAAGCAAAAATAAATAGACATTATCTGTAATGTCAGGGTCATGAACTCATTTTAATGAAATACCTGTTTGACAGTTCCTTTCATCTTCTCCTTGGTTCTACAACAACAGTCAAATTCTGACTTCACATGTGCCAGTACAATGCACAGTGTGGCACCAATAGTCCTATACCAACAGAGAGCAGCAGTAAAACCATTCCCACTGCTGCTCCTGACACCAGCAGTCCACTATCATCCATTCTGTAAAGGCTTTTGAAAAAAAGGCCTATGAGATCTTCACAGTAGTCTAGGGATTAAGATATTAAATTAGTTTAGACAGTCCTTCAAACTCTAACATTTAAGTTTTAGGTCTAAATTGCTCCTCTAGTCTTATTAATTTTGGAAAATATTTGAAAAAAAAGAAACCTATTGATGGGGGCATATGCTTTTTATTCTACATTTTACTAACACAAATATATGTACAACCCAAATTTACCATGCTGCATTAGTTTCCTGAGATGCAGAGCAATGTATTGTATAAGAGGCACTTGAAAACAATATTCCCAAATTGTACTAGGCTGCAATTTTATTTCTTTTATTAATTAGACACTAATCAGTATACTTTTTAAAGGTCCCCTGGAACAATTTTCTAAGCTCAGCCACGTCACTAACATGGTCTAAGGTGGATGAAGTGCGTAAGTATAATAACATAAGAAAATTCTTTTTCTTTTTAACTTCTAAATTTTGTATCTAATGTTATGTTTATTCTGTAGCACACTATATATATGATACACTTATCAGGAGGTAAAATGAGACTCCTTGATATCTAGACATGATTTCCTATCAGTCTGAAGAAAGAAAGGATAACATCTGATATATCTTATTGCCTGAGTGGGCAAGTATTAATTTGATTCATAAGAAGTAATAGTTTGTGCTATAAATTTTTAATTCATAATTAGCACATTTGACCATATGAAATTTTGAGATCTCAAATTTTAATTTTCTGTTCCTCTTTTGCAGGATTTCTCTCCAGTCTACTAAGTCATCAGTAAATATTCTTGGAGTATACAGATCTGAAGCACTCAGGGAACACTCAAAAGATTGGTTTGGCTTTCTTTTCATCTCTACTGTTTCTCTTTCTGCAATGGGAGGATTGTTCCATTCTCAACAGAATAAATTAATGAAAAACAGTGGATCACATTGTTTTATTAAATAGATGTAGAAAAATCCCTCACAACCATGCACATATATTCCTTTTCCTGGAAGAGATGGTACGTGTAACAGAGTAACAGATGTTGAGGTAGCGCCAATGATGTTGCTCTTATACTTGCCAGGAGAGGTGCCTCCAAACAATTTCTGATCAGTGTTAGGCAAAAAATATGCATTTTAGGAAAAAAAAAAAACATTTCAATCCATGATGATTTAAAAAAAATAAGAGATTTCCTATCTATTTACTGAATAAAGATGATATATTTTTGCAGAAATAAATTTAATTTTGTCTCTTCTCTTGATCCAAGAATGCAGAAATTGTAATATGTCCTAATATGATTAATATTGTTCTTACTGTTTTTATCACAGATGGTTCATCTACTACAATATTGCATTTGTATCTGCAGATAATTGCCTTCCTTCAGAGAGTGGTCTGAATAATAAGCTGGAGTAATTAAAATAAACTGGCCTAATTTCAGAGTGTATTGCTAGTATACAAAAGTAACCAACAGGCACATATTGGGGAAGTAAACTTCAGTATGACTTACTCACTCACAGATGGCAAAAGCATTTTATGGCATCATAGTTTAATTTCAGGCGTAGTGGAGAATTCTGCAAAGATTTGCTTGCATATGCAGGGTTTGAAGAGTGGGAATGAGGAAGGTGTATTGTTTAGTGTTTGGCTGCATGGAGGTTCCCTCTCATCAAGCAGAATCAACTGGACATTAACCTATCCAAAAACTGTGCATCCACTGCAAAGGGATCTTTTTCTTTAGGCTCTTAGACAGGGCTACAACTGCCTGCAGAATTAATACAGATTATTTCTCAGCCAGTTTTGGCATGAATCCAGCACATATGATAGGCTTTAGGCTTCTGCTTTCTCATACTCAAGAGAAGAACTAAGGTGAAATTCTTTCTATGTAATTTTACGTCCTAAAATACAAGCATCTAGTTACTCAGGCTCCCTGTGACCTGTGGAGCATGAAGTGTACAAAGAAAATAATGCAAGCCTAACTTCAAGCATCAGGCAGATGCACGAATCATCTTCAAAAGGTGGCAGTGTCTTCCCATTGTCTATGGGGAAGAACCTACAGAAACGGCAGAAGCGTGGGCTTCAGATTTTTACAGGTTTAAGAAAAGTAAGTTTCTATATCCAATCATCATACCCAAGGAACATTTTGCTTTACACCTTCCAATAGCCATCCTGCCTCTGTATCCACTCATTCCCACTAATGCTGGGCGTCCTTTGTAGAAAGGCTTTACTCTGAAGTTGATGCTAAATCAAGATCCACAAAGTTGTTTGATGTTTTCCCTTATCTCTATAAAATTTTATTATTTCCTACATCTGCTCCAGTTTTGAAACAATTTACTAAAAATATGACCAGAAATAGACAATTATTTTATCAGTCTTTTTGGTATGATATTTATATTTTAAAATAACCTCCTTATAGCTACCACTTCCCAGCTTATAAATTAAAAGTATGTATTATCTCAGCACTATGTCAGAAATGCTTACCTTTCCACACTCTCTATAGAATGGCTTCTGGCTATGAAAACAAGGTGTGAAACTCTGATATTTTAGAATGTATTTTAATCTAGTCCATCTTTCCATCACATCTACCACCCTTCACCTCAGCTCCCAGTTTTAGCAGCAATAATATTGCATGAAACTTACTTCAAAATTACAGAATAACATCAGGTGAACTGCTACTTCCAGCAGTGAGACAATTCAATCAGCCAATCCTTAATTAATTCCACATCCACCCTTTTAACATAATATAGTTCTACTTTTTTTTCCAGGCTATTTTGCAGTACTTAATCAAATGTTTCAGAAATGTTAAAGAGTAGTTCATCTCTTCGATTACTCCTCAAACTTCTAGAGTCATCAAAGAAAATAAATTGTTTTATATTTATTTTCCATAAAATAACATTGCTATTGATTATATTTCTTGGCCTTGATTATTTTTAATTGAATACTGCATCAGTTTTCCATTATTTTACTTTACTTAGAATTGCTGGTAGACTAACAATCCACAATTACTCACATCAGTTACTCATTCCCTCCCAGGCTTTGGGCTTTGCTTCAGAAATCAAAGTTAATGGCTAGATAAGGATATTTTGCACAAAAACCCCTGAAATTCCTAAGGGAATTCATCTGAGCTTTATCTTTGAAATAATATTACTATTAATATTACTATTTTCACTTGCAAGAAGTACCTTGCCCTTCTTCCTGGATACTAAACCAAATATTTCTTGAACACTTCTCCTTTAATGTATTAATTACTTTATTAGCTACAGGTGTAAATGTCTTTCTCAAGTTTTAATATTTTTCCCCAATATGCTAAAAAAATCCCCTTTCTGTGTGTCTACTTGACCCAGCTCAGAACTATTTACCTGTTATCTTTCTCTTTCCCTATTAAAGCCTTTAATTGCTCAGCCAGTTCAAGTAGATAATTTCCTCTTCTTTACCCTTTCTAAACTACATTAATGTGTTCTTTTACATCATTAGAGAAGACTTCTTTCTGAGGTTATGGGTCACTGAAACACCCCTCATTTTTCATCTTCCTAACATTTGATTTGGGATATGAAATTAATCTGAAATGAAAAGATAATGCTTCCTTTTAAAATTAACCCATTTCTACAGTATTTACAGGAGTAAAATCAGCCATGGTCCTAACAGGCAACGAAGAGGACACTGGAACTATGTGGATGCTGCTCTAGGCCTCAGTATGGAGAACATCTGGTGCCAGTTGGAATTTAGAAGGCTGGAAATGGGTAAAACTCCTTTAGCTCTGCCAGCTCCTTACTAAAAAATATGCCTGATTCAAGACAGGATGAAAACCGGAACACAGTAACTAAATCAAGAGGATAATTTTTAATTAGCATCAGATTTTCTTCCTGAATATGACATATGTCAAATTTTCATGTAATATTCCAAAGAATCTTGCTGTTATATTTCCAATCCATAAAACTCACAGTCCTTCTCAAAGTTTTCATGAGTTTCTTTCTCAGATGGTTTTTTTTATCTTCCTGTCTTCTCCTCTTGTATCACATTGGGCAAGATTTCTACTTTATAGTTCCAAGAAACGTTCAGTTGTCTGCAGAAGCCAAACTATTTGTTGCTTTAGTTGTTTTGCCAGATAGTTTCAAAGAGTTTCTGTGTACAATCCCATAAATTTCTGTGTAATTTAAATGAGTTTATTTCTCTCTGCCTGGAATGCATTTCTGCTTCAAGATGTTCCTTCAGCTGCTCATAGTTCATCTTCCACATTCTGAAAAGTGCTTTAATCTCTTGTTATTGATTGCATATATTGTTTGCATTTGATTTAGGATGCATCAATAAAAAGCTTTCATATGATCTTTTAATTAGTTTTTGTATTGGTATTTAACTGGTCATTCATAGGTGACTAATTGCCAGAGCCAATTCTTCATTATTGGTCTGCCATAAGAATTTTGAAATCTTCAGCTGAAGTCAGAGAGCAAGGGCGCAATCCAACACCATCTCTCTGTGTTATTTGTTCAGCTTTGTTGAAAGTTGGGATCACTGCTTAAAGAAAGCTTCCAGAAAACTCTTGACTACTATTTACCAATTCTACTTTCTGTCAGAAATTAGAAAGTCTAGAAATTCTACTTGAGCTATATTATCCATATCTTTATGTTTGTCTCTGGGAATTTTTGTCTTCAGCTCTGGTAGATACTGAAGGTTTTGATTTTTGCATAGCTCAGGAAACAATGATGTTTTTGATGTGTTTTAGGCTAATTTATTCTGATCTATTTGCTCCCTGATGTTGAAAGCCTAATCTGTTTATCTAAATCCATAAGAAGCCCTGTCACTGCAGGTGGAAACCACTGTGGACATCTGTAAAATGCTCCTGATGATTCAGATTCGCCTGAATCCACAAGAAGAAAAAAGGAAAAACACCCAAGGAGTAGCGCTGTATTGTGAGGCTCCATAAAGCCCTTTTGGAAAATTATGCTTAAGTTACAATACACAGATGCCCTCAAAAGAGAAATACAAAACAAACCTACTTCTTTCTAAATTTTATGTTAAATACAGATGAAATAAAATATTTGTGAACTTAGATAACTCTGTGTCTTCAACTTGCAAACTTGGAAGGAAAAGAAAAGGCATTAGGTGTTCCTAAATAAATTTCATCTTTGGAAAATATAAACTAGGTAAGTGTTCAGTGTTCTTTCAGATTACCTGACCTGCCTTTTCTGTTTCACAAACAATTTGCTCTGTCCACTAAAGTCTGAATTTGCTTCAGTCTGGAAGAAGTTGAAAATAGAGAACTATTTGATAATTATTAATGCTCCTTGTACCTTCAAATGAATTAGAAAGAAAAATCTTGAGTTTTGATTTTGTTCCTCCTATTTTGCAATGCAGTCAAAAGATGTATGCAATAGTGTAACTCTGAATTAGTCCAAATAGCGCAGGCGAAAGAGGAAAAAATTCAGCTTCTGAGGATTTTGTTATTCTTACTAAAATTATTTTATTCAACTTAATTTTGAAGAAGTATAAACATATTTGAAAATGCTTATTCAGGAAACAGGCATATATACACTGCAAGAGTTGCAGATGCTCAGTGGAATTAATGCTTTACTGAGAATCAGAAATTAGTTTCCAGTTCTTTTTTGACCCAGGTTTCCACGGCTTTCTAAACCCTAAATTCATGTGCAATAATGCAGAAATCTATGCCTGTCTGCTTGCACCAAGATGGATACTTGGAGCAAGCTCTGCATTCCTGGATTTGCCGGAGATGCTCAGAAAACCTGCCTCAGGTTTGGCAAGACACCTGGAAGGCAAGGGTGACTCAACAAATTGTTTCATTTTTATTTTTGCTAGGAAACATCTCATTAACTGCTCTTGTGGAGGAGATTAATAACTTGAATTTAAGCTTCAATTTAGGTTCACTCCAGTCTTAAGAAAAATATATTTAGTTTAAAAATATGATTCCTGATAAATATATCTGCAATGCACAAAACGCACAGATGAGAATTACTCAAAAATAGCATGAAAATCTGTGGAAAATGTCAGCAGGAAGAATTTCTTAAACCATTTTTAATCTTTCTGCACACCCACACAAAAAAAGCAACCTGAAAATATAATTCATGTAAAGGTAATTCATTGAATTAAATCAGGAAATACAAAGCAGAACCAAACTTTTCTATGTAGAATTGAGTATAAAAATGTATTTTTAAATCAAAAAGGAAAGTTCATTCCAGAACTTCTACTAGCTCTAACTCTGGTGGTCTTCATCATCTTTTATTTTTTAAATAAATACTCACTATGTTACAGGTACTTGGTTGTGCTGAAAAAAGATGCCCGTGAGTCATTTCTCCATTTCCATTACATACATAATCTCACACTTATAAGGCACACCGGGTTATAAGGCGCACTTCCGGGTAGCCAGGAAGCCTGCGGAATCTGTCCACATATAAGGCGCACCGGCCTAAAAGGCGCAACCCCCTGCCCCCACCCTCCTCCAGGGAGCATCCATGCTCATCAAAGTAACCAATTAGTAACAATCATGCCAGCCATACTCTCTTGGGTTACAACACAGCATGTGATCAAAGTATCTATTCTACCACCATCTGTTGTGACCAGGTGGGGCAGTGATCTTTATCTCGGTGAGAGATACTCTGCCAATGGGCCATCCACTGAAACCAGTAGGGCATTGTTCTTTATCTTTGTACCCCATCCTTCCTCCAGGGAGTTATCTTCTGCTAATGGCCCATTGAGTCTCATTGTATGACTGATTACTTATCAGTCATTACTTACCAGTCATACAGTGAGAACTTACTGTAGTCTTTATAAAGTGAAGTGTTTCCAGCTTTTTTGGTATAGGCTCTCAGAGGAACCACTCAGTTGTAGAGGGGACCACCTGACTTACAGTGTCCACTAGGTCTACTTCATCCTCTCCCACGAAGAACAGAAAGCCCCAGTGCAGATGCAGAAATTCTGGCTTATCCCTTCTTTAGTGTTTTTGAAAAAGCTTTAAATGCTTTAAGTGACTGGGCAGGACAACAGCAGCACTTCTTCCTCTTTGGCTGACACATCCAAGCCTCCTTGTGCTGCCAAAAGATCTATCACTGCAGTGAGCATCTTATCTCAGGGACAGCAATAGGCAAAGCAAAACAATTCATGGGCTTTCCTCTCCAACTCAGGTCTTCTGACGCAAGACAGAGAATGTTCCAAAGAAGAACTGTGCATTGGCTAGGTCCACAGCTTTCATGGTGACTTTTGAAAGTTTTGTGTATTTTTTATTTTAGCTGGAGCAAGAGTAGTGTTCAAGTTCAGAATATCATCTAGAGGATAGGACAGTTTCCTTTCTGCCCCAAGATCATAAAATGTGACCAAAGCTCAGTAGTGAAGTGTCAAATCCTTCCTTCCTTCAGAGGAGTGCAGGACTTGAAGCAAGGTGTCCTAAGAGCAGAGACTTGAAGGATAACCTTGTGGATGGTGGGTGAAGCCAGTCTCAATAGTAATTTCACTTCCAGTCTTTCACAGCATGAATAAGGAAAAGAGTCAGTGGTAGAGCCCTGAAAGGGATCTGCACCCCAACACAGCTGGCTGTAGAAAACCAGCTATGATCCAAATGGGGCTGAGTGGAAAAATGTTGGCATGTTTCTAAACTGCTGCTGAGTTACTCTAAGAGAAGGACAGGAAATGGGAACATTTTATGCATGATCCCTTGCTCAGGGCTATGCCTCAGGTTGCAAGTTAGCTCTTAAAGCAGCAGCTAAAAATGTAGAGATGACTCCTGCCAGGATAATTACATAGCTCCAGTGTCACATCTTTCAACAAGCAAAGTAATACAGAGGAATTGAGAACCTTAAGGTGCAATATCGCATCATTTCTTTTTTAGGAAGAGAGGAGGGAGATGAAAGAGGGGAAAATTGTATTTCAGACATACAGTATATGCACAAAGGCTACTGGGTCCTGCAGGGAATCCTAAAACAATTTTCTTCTGTCTGAAATGCTCAGGGGTCTGGTTAGACCTCAATGACATTTTCATTTTCCTGGTGGGAAAATAAAATGTCTCCTGCAGTGTAAACTCACACTCTTAATAAGTAACAGGCTTTTTAAAGCACAATGTTATATGATGACATTTTATGCAGAGATGTAACTCATAAACCCAGAGAGCAAAGGATAAAGAAAATGACAAGCTAGATACAGCACATATTAATATATGGCAGCTGTAAAAATCACAAAGGATGGATTGGCCCCTTACACACAGACGTAAATATGGAAAATATCTGTTACAACAAATAGGGATATGCCAGTTTGGTGCTCGTGGGAAATGCAATCTGAATCAAGAACCAATAGCTCAAAACTTCCTTGTCTATGAGCACTATGGTTTCATACAAAGGCAAGGAACTATCAATGCCTGAACAGCTGTAAATATGTTATTCAGCTGCTATGATCAATGCAGTCATTATCAACTTAAGCAGTTCTTGCTCTCAATGTAAAATTCATTTCTCCTTGCTGCAGATCTATCAGCTGAAGATCTAAAAGAGAGCTGGGTGAGTGCAAGTAGCAAGCATCCAAAGAAATCGAACAAAAAGGTCACTAGAAGCCTTTTTAAAAAGGAAGTACTAGACTGCAACCTGTCTCTTCAGACTGATATAACTATGTGTTAAAATCTGTGTGAGTGTCTTGAATGAAGACCTCAGCTGTAAGGTGAAAAGACACTTATGTAGACTCCCTTGTACTGTTTTGAGTTGCAAGGTTCTAGTCCAGTTTGGGCACTGGATATTTTCAAATAGCTAAAATGCTAATGCAGATTTAGAGCTGTGTGTACGTGTTTATATTTATAATGTCTATCTTACACATAAGTATATTGCAAACAAAACCATTGTCTACGTGAACTCATTTAATTTTAAATTTAGCATCTTAACGCACTCCACTCTGCTTAAAGCAGGGCCAGTTTCATAACGCCCTATGCAAGGTTTTCAGTAAATCTATGATCTTTCTCTCTTTAAATATAAAATTTCATATATGCATATTTGTATGTATGCAATGCAAAGTACTGCATATAAAGGACAGGACTGACCTGAATCTTGAGAATGCAGCACTGAGACAAGGAACAAAATGCTTGATAGGTCTCTGGAACCCCATATCAGCGAGCAATAATGGGACTCTTCTTCCATTAATGGATAAGAAGTAGGTGGAAATTGATCTGCTGCAATATACCAATTCTTCTTTCTTGATGTTTTCAGAATTAAAGTTATATATTTAACTTGGAAGGGATGCTAAGTATTCTTTAAAAAATCAGAAATCAGCTCATAAGCTTAGAAGACTAGAAACAGAGAAAGCAACACCAGACCTCAACTGAAAATTTATTTTGCACTGTAATATGTTTTCTGATTCGTAGTCCCTCACCTTGTTCAGGTTTCTTCTCCTCCTCTAGTTTCCTCCTTTCTTTGTGTTAGTGACACCTTTTTGAAGGTTTTTGCAGAGGGCTGTACTTTATTTCTTTTTATGTACAGTCAAGATTCCAAGGACATTTTTCATAAGGGTGTTTAACACCCATCCTGTGCTGTGTCCTCCCCAACTTTATGCACACCTATTCTCACTCCTGCACCACCCATTCTTTATGCTTCTGTTGTATACATAATAGCTGTTTCTGGAGGCTGGCAAGGAACTAGCCTCAAACACTTATCCATATTAAAAATACTCATCACTTTTTGTTTTAAAGTTCAGTTTTATGTTGGATCAATTCCATTTCTCATTCTCTGCCCAGTTCCATACAAAGTTGCTGTGGCGCAAATGAGAAGGATGTGTGGGAACAGGAACACATAGTAGGTGAGGACACAAATCACTGCCATTAGTGCCACTTTCCAGGGACGTATCCATAAACTCATTCCTGGGATACAGCTCCTTCCTTTCCCTGTTTCTGAAGATTGGTTTGATCCAGAACTGAAGGATTAGGGATAGACTTATAAAGTTTACAACGTATCAGGAATTGAGGATGTGAATGTGGTTACAAGAGAAATAAATCAATTGACAGTGTAATGGAGAGAACCCACTCATCATCCATGGAAGGCAGGTGATCCACAGAGCAGGCAGAGCAGGAATCTCACCCTGAAGGATTTATAGTGACTGCTAGATTTTGGCCTGAAGAGGGTAGAACTAGCTCAGGCATCAAAGTGGTTTTTTTTGATACCATTATTTGCTCTTGTCACCCAAGGACATCAGGAAAAAGATTGGTAGGTAATCAGGAGAGGTTTCTGACAGGCAAAAAATAGATGATGGTTTGAGAAGTCTAATATGGATATTCATGGCAATAAACTTAAAATAAACTACAAGAGAATAGTTGACATAAATTCAGATATCCTGGAATGGCCACACATTCTCACTGTATGAAAGTGTCAATTTTTGTGTCTCTTTGCATATAATTAACAGGCATTTTAAATACTGTTCAACCTTTTTTGAGAGGTAAAATGAAAGATACTTCCAATTCCTTAATTCAGTCACTGCAAATTCCTCTGCACTAAATGATAATACATGCAGTGTTTACAATATCAGAAGGCTCAAAGTGCATGCAAAGAAATAGATGGCAAAATATATACTGAGTGTTTTGAAAAATGGCTCATAAATAAATTATTCTGATTGAATTGTTGTGACTTGAATATTTAATCCTCCAATCTATTTTCATTTGTGAAAAAATATTGTGCAAGCCATGGATGATAATATCAGGGTTTGAGTCTGAGGATGCTAAGATTTTCTCACCTCATTCAAACTGTTAAAAAGATAATTATTTGTTGCAGGTTTGGTTGAATTAATTGTCATTTTTAGGGGTCATACATTTCTTGTGCTGGTGTGACAGTGGTACAAATGCAAGGAATTGTAATGGAACAATTTCTGCTGTGTTGTTGCACGTAAGACCCCACTTCATCTTAGAGCTTAGAGAATTTTCAAGTTTTTTGCAACTATTTTCTACAAAAAAGAAGAGAAGGAATACAATGGAAGAATAGTGGCTTGTTTTCACCTTTTTAATAACAACAAATGCATTCTTCTGTGTTGCCTGCAAAACTGCAACCTAGCAATAAAACCTTGTTTATTTACAGCAAATGATAATGAACATGCCTGCCATTCTTTTGTGGATGTAGCTGATGCAATTGTCTGCAGTGAACTTACACACCTTTGGCTGAAAAAGCCTCTGAAGTCCTGTAAGTTACAGATGTAAGGCACTGCAGTTACTTCATTTAGTTCCAGTGCTGGATTAGTGTATAAACCAAAGGGCCAGATTTCCATCCATAGCCAGCCTTTATGTACCTATGACCTGGCATGCAGAAGTTTGGTTGAGCCATGCAAAAGATAAAACACCAAAAGCAGTATGTACATGTTACACACAACAGGCGTGCATGCACATGCACAACAGGAGGAAAATTGAAATCTCTGCTTGCAGCAAGCTAAACAAATTCATTTAACAGTGCATCCAAACTTTTTACAATTATTTTATTTCTAAATTTCAAGTAAAATGTTGTATAGCCCTTGTTCCTCTGGATTTCAATTAACAGAACCATTACAATGATCAGCTGAAAAAGCTTCAGAATAAAGTTCTTTTCTGGTAGCACTTCCTCTAACAATAACCTCCTTACACACTAAACAGGCTATGGAAAAAAATTGCTTTTCAGTTTTACTAATAAATTCTACCAGATTTTTTTTCTCTTAATTCTCTAAGACAGTGGTAATCTCAGCTGACTCCAGCATGCACTTCTTAAGAGAACTGCATTCTCTCCTACTGCATAGATATGAGAGTCCTTAGATAGCACAGAGCAAATGGCAATCTCTGCTATATACCACAGGCAGGAGTCCTGGGAATGCACCAGAATGTGGGCATGTTAAAACATGTATACAATTTAAAAAGACACTATTAGGTGGACAAGGGAATTAGGAAGTACAAGCAAAGAAGAAAGAGTGTTTTAAAAATGGGATTTGAAAAATACTGATAATAGATGAAGTGGAGAAATGCTTCTTGAAGTACCACGTTTTTAAAATCTACTGAACATTCTAATGGAGGTATTGTGAGAACGTGTGCACGTGGATACTCACATACATACTTCAGGTGTGTGCACAAATACATAGCAGTACATACAAATAGTTCACAAATCTAAATACACCTGCACACAGAAAGTGAAAGCAAACAAATCTCATCACCAAGTCATAAAATGTCAGAGATATTACATAAAATTAATGGTCCATGTACTGAAGCCTCCACTCTGCTGAAGGTGTTTTAACTAAATAAGAATATCACGGTTTCATGCCACTGCCTCATAGTGATACTTGCTAGAAGGGCATAGAGAAGGTTAGAGTGTCTTTTGAAAGCAGTTCTCTTATATTTATGGATAGGAAAACATAATGACTTGGAATCTTTAGCACGTTCATCTTTTGAATAGCTTCTGACAAAAAGGGGTGTAGGTTCATCACATACAAATAAAAGAAACAGCAGAAGCCACAGTGAGGTCTAAATTAAGTACCTGAGTCAAGTTTAAGGTCACCTACAAGGCACCAAAGCCTGAAAGCAGTATTTCCTAATCAAATCACTTCAGCTGAGCTTCTGGCTTTGAAGTTTGCTTTCCCACCATATTCCTTCTTTTTTCAAACTTAAAGTCATGGTCAATCATTCAAGCATTGGAATTCTGCCTGCAGCAATTTTGGGTGAAAAATCCTGTAACCGCTTTGTGACATTCAGAGCACAGACCTGCTCCTCTAGTTGTCCCTAACCACAGACAGCCCCAGAAGGATAACCAACACATCTGCAAGTAATTTCCTAGAAAGACTTTTCATTCTATACATTTTGGACACATCCTAATGTGATCAAGGAATGAGTAACTGGAGACAAGCAGCCTTGCTGCTTGCTGTACTGTCCTATATTCTTGCTATACTGTGAAGCATAGCAGAAGAGAGACTACTACTTGATTAATTTTTTATAGCAGCCCAGTTAGCTGCATGCATTGCACCACTCCTAGGTATTCCAGATGCTGGATACCACCTTTGTAACTCAGGAAAGTGAAGGGGCACAATATTCCACCCAAATATCTATTTTAGAATAGTCTAATCCTGGATCACCTTTCTCTGCTTTTTATTTGCATTTCATACTGAGCACACTCCTTTTCTCCCTTGTAATCACCCCTGCTCCGCTCCCCTTTTTTGCTAACACAGGCAAGACCAACAAGAAAATTAAAGTTTAATTATAACTTTGAGTCACAACTGGATGTACAGAATTGTGGGGCTCAGCAGGCGCTTGGTGCTGCCTCTTCATCAGGGCATCTCACAGTGTTCCTGTAGCACAATAGGTGGCTCATATTAAAAACTCTCATTGGTTTAATGAGCTAGATGAAACACACTGATCATTTTTACCATATAGCTGTTTGGTGCTCCACAAAAGGGGTCTGTAAAATCCTACACTGCTTAGATAACTGGCTCTCAGTTTTGACCTTCAGAGGTGAGTTTATAGAAAACTGTATAAATATTAAAATTAGAGGTGAGGCTGAACTGCAAAGTTCATACCCAGATCTCATATCAAACTAGCCCAACACTTCAGTGCATTGGGAATGACTGATTTGGTTTGGGACCGTCTCTAATTAAAAAAAATATATGTATCTAATAATCTCACATCATTCCCACTGCTATTTTTGCTATGTACCTTGCCCTAGGTCTCTCTCACTTATTTCAGAAGCCTGAGTCATACATCTGGGCTTTGGAGAATTGAGAGTTACAGTGCGGGTATCTCATAATGAATACATAGTGTCCTTAGGAGAGCCCATGCACAAGCAAAGAGTGAGAGAGAAGAAAAATACAGCTGCAGTGAGAATCTACTCAGAAGTTGGCAAACAGAAAATGCATCTAAAGTGATCAAGTCTCTAGCTAGAATGCAGAGAAAAATCAACCAAACTGTGTTCATACATAAGCAGGGGAAGAAATAACAATCAACTGGAAAGGGGCATCAGACAGGCATAAATAAGGTGACTAATATACTCGGGAAGGCAGGAGAGAGGGTTATCCATTTCTACCTGTGTGAATTTGCTGGAGGTCCAGCCCTTTGGATCTGAGTGCTTCTCCCCACCCTCTGAATCAAGAATGACTTCCCTCGGCACAGTCCCCACAAGCAGGGGGATTCTTTGGATTTGATTTCTTCTGGGGCTGCAACATCATGATAACTCTGGGTAAACCAAACTCTAGTCTTAACACAGTGCAGAGTTAAGATCCAAAGTGATAGCACAAATTAACACCATTTTGGTGGGGAGAAGAACAGGGTGGGCAGCAAGCCAATGCTGCTTTCACGTGGCGAGGTGGCTCTGCGCTTTCACGCGGCGAGGCGCTGCCGCTTTTGAGCAGTGCGGGGAGCCACTGCCGCTGTCGAGCAGGCAGGGAGCCACAGCAGCCAGCACTGGGGGCAGGAGTGCCAGGGCCCGCAGCATGGGGAGGGCGCCTGTGGCTGTGTTTAAAGCCTTTGCTGCTCTGTGAAAACTGTTTGCAAATTGAGCACGTGATACCAAACCCCGCAAATCACGCAATTCTGTTACTAACTCGTTACTTTGTTGCACATGGGTCCTCGCTTCAAAAAAAAAAAAAAAAAGTGCTGCTTATAACTCGGTGTGGCTTATTTATGAAGAAATTCCATGGTCCTCCCAGCTACCCAGAAGTGCGGCTTATAACCAGGTATGGCTTTTGAGTGTGAAATTACTGTAATTTGTCTTATCACCTGACAGATCATCCAAATGTGAAGAAATAATTCCAGTAATAGTGGAACTTCACAAACATATAAAAATTTTCAGTTAGGAGTTTCATCTTTAGACATCATGGTTCTTTTATTTTCTACCCTACAGTCAAAGATTACATTTATATCAGATGAGATAGAATATCAAAATCAGTTTAACCTAAAATTATAAGATTCACAGCTAGGATTACCACAGGCCAGAGCTCCCCAAGCAAAAAAAACTCCATTTATTTAACAGAACAGAACATCACCAGTTCAGGATCTTCCCTGGCAGTTATTTTTGTATTACCTGAAAATCTGCAGATATCACTGGAAATATTCTCAATAAATAATGATGTATTGAAATCTTCAGGAGAAGACAGTTTATGTCTAAGGACAGTGAATTGGTCAGGAAATTGGTTTATTTTTCCTACTATGTTGAGATTACTTTGTTTATATTTCCAATAGTACACTGATTTTTTGTGTGTTTGTGAACTATCCCAAAAATTTATTTTTCCAAAGCCAAAACTTTCTAAATGAAATATATGCATTCTGAAAACACATAACACTTTTTTTTTTAAAGGACTGCTTGCCCTTAAAAAATTGATGAGAACTTTTCAAATCCATCCTACTACTATGGAAAGAAAGCCACTAGTTGGTAGGCAGCTTCTTGGAGGTGGTTTTCTATTTTCCTATATAAAGTGCAGTGCGTAAACGATCAAAAAAGAATTGTAGGAGGGAGGCAATTTGTGATTAGCTTACTGTAACACAAATTGATGGTAGATGAAAGGGGGAGAATGTATGGTATAAGTAATAGGGGGCATAAAAAGAACCAAAAAAAAAAACAAAAAAAAAAACCACTGAATTTCAGCAGAGATAATTTGTGTAGATGTGCAAGTGCTCACTGAAATCAATGGAATGAGGCAACAGAGGTAAAGGACACAGAGGAGAAATGGAAAGTGTTCCTAGGTAAATTAATGTATACCCAAAGGGCTATGAGCTACCTAGCAATAAATATGTTTGGAGGAGGGGGGTAAGAAACAAATGGATGACCAATGTAGTGAAAAGAGTAATCAAATGGAAAGAAAAGGCCCATGCAAGGAGTAAAATAACAGTTCTAGCAGAGGGAGATGATGATTATAAATGTTTGGGACTTCTGCTTACTAAGATTATTTAAAAGATGAAACACCTGCCTAGAAGAATGAGGAGGGGAAAACTCCAGTTTTCACACTGATAGTTCTCTTCAATCTTCATTAGGTGAAAAATATTAACTAAATAAAATAAAATAAAATAAAATAAAAAATCAAAGTTTTTATGAGGTCAAAAAATCTCCAAAATGTTAAGTAAGAGTAATCACAATCCATTTTAGTTTACAGAGACTGATAGTGTGCCTTAAAGAAAAAAAATTCCTATTCAGTTATACAGAGAGTTACAGAAATCAGTGATATTATCTACTAATCCTTCCTTCAGCAAAGCAGGGATAAAGGGAGAAATTGAAGCGCATAATATAAAATAATGTCTTCCTGTGTTTCTCAAAATTGAGACTAGGAAGCAGAGTATGATATGCTAAGAGTACAAGTGACCTGTAATGGAAGATTTAAAGTCTCTTAAGAGTCCACACCAAAGCAAAAGTAGCTTACAGTAATTTCACGATTGTAAGCCGCACCTTTTTCATTGAATAATCCAGCCTATTCCAGTAGTGCGGCTAATCATCAGGTGAGAATTATTTATGGACAAATCCCAGGGAAATGCCAACCTGGAAGTGAGACCCGGCAGGGGAGAGAGCTGCCGTGGAGCCGCTGCCGGGTGGGCGGTGAGCTGGAGCCACTGACGAGCGGGGGGGCGGGCTGCCACTGGATGGCGAGGCCAGCCCGGCTTCACCGCCTTCACATGAGTGATCGAGTTTCCTTTGCCGCCTCTGCCGCCGTGAGTGAGCCAGGGCTTGCCCCCTCCGCTGCCACGAGCGAGCCAGGGCTCGCCCCCTCCACCACTGAGAGAGAGTTGCCTTTGCCGCCTCTGCCACCGTGAGTGAGCCGCCGCCGCCTTCACTGTCGCTGCGGCATGTGGATCTGCCGCCTCCGGGCACCACCGTCTTCACACTGGGGAGTGCACTGCCGCCGCCGCCTTCGCACTGGTGAGTGCACTGCCGCCGCTGCCTTTGCACAGGCGAGCAAGCCACCGCCACCACTGAGCAGGCGGGGGCTGCGGCAGCCAGCACCAGGAGTGCTGGGGCCAGTGGCACAGGGCAGGCACCTGGGGCTGCCTTTAAAGGCTTCACTGGTCTATGAAAACTGTTTGCAACTTGAGCACCAGACAGCAAACCCCGTGCTGGCGAGATTCTGTTACTAACTCGTTACTTTGTGGCGCATGGGTCCTCGCTTTAAAAAAAAAAAATTGCGGCTTATATTTGGGTGCAGCTTATATATGGATGAATCCTGTGGCCTACCTGGCTACCCAGATGTGAGGCTTATATTCAGATGCGGCTTATAATTGTGAAACTACTGTAGTTTTCATACTACTAAGCAGGATGTTTAATTTCCATAAAATGCTATACATCCTGCTTCTGTATCCCATAAAAGAGCACCTATTCACACCTTATTGCCCCACTGCAGAAGGACTTGCTCTGTAGCTCTCATTATGCCATACACTCTCTCTCTTATATGGAAATTAGTTTTGCCTCCTCTGATGCTAAGGAGTATAGTACTTAAATTATTTTATTCATGTTTTTTTTGAGAAATTTGATGTTTTGCTGAAGACTTCCCCAGAACATCGCAATTGTATGAAGAGATCAATCACACGTTCTTTGCAAGTTCAGGCTAGACTTTGGGGAGGGGGGGATAAGAAGAGAAGAAAATAAAAGGCAAAATCAACATCCACTGATTCAATGGCTGGAAAAACTATTGATCAATAGGGTCATTCTCTAAGCTCATTTCATTCTCTGTGTGAAAGAAAACAGCAGTCTTCTAGGAATAAAAGATACTCTTATGGCAGCATCTTAATGCATTTCCACAAAGGGGCATGCTTTAAATCCTCAAGGAGCACTTAAAGTACTCATTTTTCAAGACACCATTTTAATGCAGCTTTGGAATAGGCACATAATTATTGCTTTATGCTGCAGTACTGGATGGAAGCAAGAAATAATGGTCAGCTGGACTAGGTGCTGAGTTAATAATATGCCATAGCCTGGCTTCCAGCTGAGGGGCTGTCAGCGAAAATAGCCAAAACAGACTAAAAGAACAGGATATATTTGGGAAACCATTTCACAGACATGGAGCAGACCCACTGAGAGGCTGAATGACTTTCCTAGGGTAATACTAGGGGCTTGATTCCAGACAGGAATACAATGCAGATTTCCCAAGTCAATGGCTAACACAGAAAACATCTTTCCATTCCACTGCAGCTATGCTCACATTTCCAGTAACATCACAGGAAAGCCAGATTTTTAGAGACAGGCATTTCTCCTTTCTTAAGAGTCAAGTTAGAATTATAAATATCAGGCTGGGCTATAAAGTTCCCATCTTTTATGTTTCTCAAAAAAACTGGAGACATCTTCAGTCCAACTGTGATGTGTCATTTTGTCAGATGGCGACACTTGGCGCTCTGGAGTAGGCAGAGGCTGTGTGACTCAGCACTGAAGCACAGCAGAGCACCTGGCAGCGCCTGAAAAGAGGGAGGAATCTGCAGAGAAGGAGACACTTCATTTTAAAAGGTACTTAATATGAGCTTTTGCCTCTGGAAGAACACGTCACATCTCTTTCTGCAAAAGCCATCTGCCTCCCTCCATGCCTAGGAAAGCACCCTTCTGCACAGCTGGAGTGCTAATTAGAGCAGTGCTTTCAGGTCTTAGCTAACCACTGTGGCTCTGCCCCAAGAACCAAACAATCAAGAGCTAACTAATGCTTTTCAAATGTAATGGACTAAATTAAGAATAGTAAGCCATGAAACATGAGAAAGAACAGTCAAGAACTAGCTCTGGATCATCTAGTGGCTTTCAGAGGAAAAGTCTCCTGGCCTTCAGGAAAACCCTGACCTGCTTTATCGTTTTGGCCTGGGAGCATACAGGGAGAAATGGAACAGTGAGATCTCTGTATTTCCAGTGGTGCCTCACAGAGCGTTTAGCAGCACCATGGTATAATAAAAGTGCTGAGCCAGACCATGAGCTCTATGGCCATACTGTACCCCTTTCAGTGGAAAGACAGGAAGAAACATCTTCATAGTGAGTGGGAGGAAACCTTCCTGACAGTACTGGGCTCTTGGCTCTCCCTATCAAAAGCCGAGCAGTGCCTGAAATAAGCTTCAAAGCAGTAAGTTCAGGAAAGGATATCCACTTAACAGAAGAGGAGAGGAAATGGGAGAATGCAGAACAAATGTGAAATTCCCCTTCCCTCACAAGCTCCTCTCTTGCTAGTGCTCTCTGCAGCTATTTTTAGAGACAGGATCTTGGATCCAATCTCGATTTCACATCCTTCTTAGGCAAGATCACTACTTCTTGCTTGACTTTGAGAAGCCATTCTTTAAAAACATAGCTAAAGAGAAAAGTCATTATGTCATCTGTCCATCAGTGCAGCTTATTCAGGAAGAAACTGCAGATTTTCACATTTCAGCTACTGTTTGGATATTTTGATGTCTCATGGCTCAAGTAGGTGCTTCAAAATATTATGAAATAATGTGCTTTGAGTGGGTTTCTTGGCCATTCATTCCACACACAACTGCAAATCTCTGGTTCTGATTGAGACAGAGATGCACTATCACTTACGGGTTGTGCCAGGGAGGGAGAGAAGAGGATGTCTACCTACTCTGCAGTTCAGAGTTGTAATTACAAGGCCCTGGAGGTTCCTTCATTTACTTAGCAGCAGTAGCCATGACAGTGCAGCAATGGGGTTTGGGGCGGTAGCAAGCCAAGAAAGTACCCAGAATCCCAGTGATGA
Source organism: Sialia sialis (assembly GCA_009812075.1). Classification (NCBI taxonomy): domain Eukaryota; kingdom Metazoa; phylum Chordata; class Aves; order Passeriformes; family Turdidae; genus Sialia; species Sialia sialis. Next base: position 20,125,848 of record VRYO01002782.1, read on the forward strand.
CTTTCAGACTCTGTGCAGTTCCTTCATTTTTTTCCTACCTGCACTTGCTAAATTAGATCTAAAGCAAATATAACTACCTGAGCTGCAAACATACCTTGGGAATGTGGAATGAGCATACCCTTAGGCAGAGGAATGTTGGGAACGAGAACAGCCTTTGTAGCAATGTTCAGTTCTAAAAATACATGTGTAACAGCTGACAATAAGCATTTTTGCAAAGTATTGCTTTCAGATCCTATATTGTAACAGCTGGATTCTCAATCATTTTGCTTCTAGAGACAATCTTTGGATATCCAGAAACACCTAATGCAAAACTCATCAGCTACTAGAAAACTGACTGCTAAAGGTTTAATTGTTAAAAAAAAATATTTACTAATTCATTAATTTAAAAATAACTGTATCCTTCCAAACTGAGATAGGTGAGCTTTATTCTGAATTTTCTTATAATAAAGGCTTTCAGATAAAAAATGTGAACTCTTGGAAACCTGGCATTTTTTTACTAGCTTGATCACTTTGGAGGTTTTCATAGTTTGGTGATTTTGGGGTTCTGTTTGTGTGGTTTTAGGGTTTATTTGTTTGTTTTTTGGGGTTTTTGTTTGTTTGTTTGTTTTGGTTTTGGTTTTTGGTGCTTGTCTTTGGGATTTATTGGGTTTTTTGGGGTTTTTTGGGGGGTGTTTATGTTTGTTTGGTGGTTGTTGTTTTGTTTTGTTTGGTTTTGTGGGGTTTTTTTCTGAACCAATTGGAAACACAGAAAAAGAAAGGATATATAATTTTTCCAGCTATGGGTACCAATGCATTTCAGGACTGGGGTGAAAAATTAAATCAGTGCTAATTTCATCTTAACCAATCTATCCACTGCTATCAGCAACCCAGGGCAGGAATGCTGCAATTGCGAGAATACATCGGAAAGGGAAATGGCTATCATTACAAATAAGGATCGTATGACAGAAACCCTGGATTTACAGCAGAGAGAGTGGCAGTGCTTCTCTGTATTTGTGCTTGTATGGTTGCACTTCTGATTGGTAAGAGAATTACATCTGTAGTCCTTGTTTGCTTGGTGCTGGATTGTGGCTTTCTTATTATTTCTCCCGGCTTGTTTGACTCCCAGACCACAACTCAGATTGCAGAGATGATTTGAAATATCCACTTACGTGAAAGCTAAAGTGCTACAGACAGAACTAAAATGTTACAAAGAAAAGAAAATAGAATTCTTATTTCTACTGTGTGCTATCTTACTCAGTTCCTTTATCTGTTTATTTTGGTATGAAAATTAATATTAAAAAAGTTAAAATAAAAGAAAAAAATTAGTAAACAATATAAAATAAAATCCTTTAAAATAAAAAAATAGAATAACTTTTCTTTGAGCTAAACAAAGAATCATTGTCTTTTCACAAAATTGCAATATTGTCTTCCACTTCAAGAGGATTTCCTTGACAAGGTATATCCATCTTTGATTTTAGGAAAGCACAGATCATGCCACAGATGACTTCACCTTTGATGAGTGAGAAGAATCTCATGCTTGATTTGTTTGAGCTTGGCTGCAGGGAAGATGCTACCTTAGATGAGTGGTGTAGTTAGGAAGAAACAGTTTTCACATTGCATATGATCCTTGTGAGTGCTGGAAGGGCACTCACAGACCACTTGCTGTAGAATGGGATGGGAGAGTCCCAACCTTTGACTGCCAGCTCAATGACACAATCATATCAGAAGGACTTTCAGTCCTAAAATGTACAGGCCTGTCTTCTCCTAAGCTCCCAGCAGTTATTGAAGGAATTCGTCTTGTTGTCTTTATGTTGTTTGAACAAAATTACTTTTCTTAGCGGTCTAGTGTACTCTTTTTCAACTCTTAGCAAATCAATGTCAAGCAAATAATACCGGAAATTATTTTTTATTCTTTGACTATTCTTATTTTCTGTAGAATCAGAGTGATAAAGTAAGAAAATGCCTATTAATTTTGGCAATGAGGTCTTGATTATTATCCAAATATTGTGATGAATCTGAACATTATTAGGCAGAGGCTCCTGACAAAACACATTTCCACAAGTCAGAACAATTTGTGATTGTATCTGTTGTAATTTCTTATCCCTTTGAATGAGTGACTTGGACCTTTGAGGCACTGAGATACTCTGCAAATTCTTTAAGTCTGTCCAACAACAGAGGTGTCTGCTATGCTACTTACACCCTCTTAATTCTCCAGTAGGAGCTGGATGTTGAAATGGCGTGATGGGAGAAACATGTGTCCATTAAATCCACTCTGAATTTATACATGTATTTTCTCTGAAATAAAAATATCTGAAAAAGTGTACATGATGTCACTTCATGGGGCTTTCTTTACAATGTCACAATGCAGGTTAATACTTTCTTTCAAGGAGAGCAATAAGAGTCTGCCTTCTCACGGATTTTTGCAATAAATAAATTGGCAACCCACTGAAGCAATTTAAAACTTGCATATATTACTATGTAGGACTATTTTCTGATACTAAAATTTGTTGTCCATTTGTTTCAAATTACTATTTTTGAAATATACTAATGTAGTTGTGAGGGTTGAAGGAGGTGTGAGTTGAAATCTCAATAAAAACCAGTAACTTTTTTAAATTGCCATTTATGGGCTTTGGATCAGTTACAATTCTTTTGTTCAGAAACATTCTGGCACAATCCACTGTTAGAGGCAAAAATGTCCATTATGAAGCAATGTAAAGTCACCAAATTGATTTCCTGCTGTATTTTTAATGACATTCTTTTGCATTTGCAGCCAGTGGCCTGAGCCAAGGAGGTCATTGGTGTCCTAGGTATTAAACAGAGCCAGAAACTGCATAGACTAAAATACACAGGCTCCACATAAACAAGGCAGACATAAAGCCAGGAAGCTTAAAATGTATTTTCTGGATTCTTTAAACCCAAGCAAGTAAAAATAATAGTGATGCAATGATTTCAGACCCTGAAAATACTTACTATGAAAGTGGAGCCTTAATGTCTATTAATACCCGAAATGTTTTCCCAGTTTGGCAGTTTCTTATATATTCACACCAGGATCTAGCTTCAGAGAGGAGCTTTAAACAGAAAACTAAAAACAATATTCTTGATAATTTTAAAAAGCTACATCACCACTTGTAAAAAAAATACAGGTTTTGTGTCTCAGACCATAGACAATAAATTAATTCTGAGAAGGTGCTGGTTTCATAAAGTGCATATGTGCACACTGGGGTCTTTCAGCCTGAGCTTGTACCTATTGCTACCACAGAGACCTATAAATCTTCCTCTCATAAGTGAAACTTGAAAGACTTGTTTCAAACTATCTTAAAAGAGCATTATTTTCTTATTGTCTATTTACATTGGGGTTTTAAACACCCCATTTTAAGATTTAAAAGCAATTTTTTTTTGAGTGCACCATGCAGACAAATGTATCTGTACCTCTATATTAAAACAAAAGGCTGTTTATTTTAGTGTAAGAGCCATGAAGCTGCTAGGAGCACACAATATGAATGAAATTGCGATTTAAATTTGTTTTGTTATCTGATGATTTCTAGCAAGTTTTCACCTGCAGTATTGATTGGAGTATTCCCTGTCCTATGTCAGTAAATGCAAGATGGTAGTCACAGCGAAGAAGGATTTCACAACCAAAATGTGACTTGTTTACTGTAGATCTCTGTTTTAAGCAGCTCTCTTTTTATCGTGGGACTGGACACTCCATATATACTTTAGGACATGGGATGGTGTTCTATGACTGACCAAATGCAGTGACTGAAGAAGTTTTATGGAAAAATGCAGGAATATTTAAAATCTAAAAGGAAACCATCAACATTAAATACACATATGCAGACACACACACATACACACATATATATACATGCACAAAAATATGTATGTTAAGTGTGAAAACCTGATACTAAGAGGAAATGTTTCAAATATTATTTTGAAATATTAAAAATATAGCTATTTCAAAAGGAAATATTTTTTCTTCATTACAGAATTCACAAAGAAACATTAACCCTGAAAACTGCTGATATTTAGACCATTCTCATCCCATTTGGCAAAGAAAACATGTCAGAATATCAACCTTTCCCATGGAACAGGGATTTTAAACATCTCTAATCAGTGCAATTTTCATTAGCTTTTGCTCTGATGTTTGTATCTGTCTTCAAAACAATTGCTGTTGGCTTTTTGTCACTCAGGGAAAAAAAAAAAAAAAAGCCTGGAGTCCAGAGATAAGGAAGAGATCTCACAAGTTCATCTAATCCATTCTCCTCAGTGCCATGTAAACCTGATGCAGGTGTTATTAAAAACTACCCCGTGCAATGATCTGCTTTTTTCCCAGATGGGGTAGAGTCACAGTGTATCCCTCCATTCAAACATAAATTTATACTTACTCTTTCATCACTAAATAAGGATTCACCTCACCTAGTCTATTGTTACCAGAAGGTTGTGCACCCAGTTGAAGCTAATCAGCCATTCTCTGTCTATAACTGCAGCAGGGAAAGGATTGTCTGTCTTCCCTCAATACCCACAGACCCTGACAGAGGAAGATTTATCCATTGCGGAATACACAGAAGGACGTACCTTCCCAATGCTAATTCTCTCCTCTGATTACCATGGGGAAAAGTAGATTAAATTAGATGCTTGCATTGTTTTTTTTCTCAGATCTTCACCTAGACATGCTCATTTAATGTAGTAAAGAATTTTTACTGTATTAACACCTAATACCTTTTGATATCTCCTTTCACCCAAAAACTTAATGCTTTATAACCCCTAACTGGTTGTGATTTTTTTTATATAGTTAGTCAGGCTGAATGTTAAATACAAATGACACAACAAAATTTAACATTCAGTCTTTGCTGCTGATGTTATGAGAATAAGGGAAAAGTGAGGGGGAAGGATAAAATGGAATTAAAAGATTCTGCATCATTTTTGGCCTAAAAAGATACTAGCAAGATGTCCCACCCACAAGCAAGTGTCCTCAAATAATAGAATTAACATCTTAAAAGAGAATGATCGTGAATTCTGAAGGGCAATAAGGGAGCAGGATCAGTCAATATTAAGCAGTGAAATATAAAAATGAAGAATGAAAGGGTGAAGAAACTTGGATCCCTACAACCTTCTCGATTCTTTCTGAACATCAACATGAAGTAAGTGAACTGACAACTCCTTTTGCTTTTGAACATCCTTTTCCCTGTACCATTCTGAGTCATAGAGAGAAGTTCTGCGTCAGTGTTGTAAGAAACTCTGTACCTTTTGCCTCTGTTCAATGTAAGTAGCTTCAGTGTCATCAAACAACCTTCAACAAATCAGGACTTCAGGACATGTATGGTTCAATATACTAAAGAAGATTCTGAGCTGAAGGAAACCCATGAAAATAATCAATTCTTTTTTATCTTTTTTTTTTTTTTTTTTTTTTCCCCAAATGAGACAGGAAAAAGAAAAGGGAAAAACCTGAAGACATACCAGAACATTGGACTATAGGAGCAGATAGCTTAGGGAAATTCAATTTGGATGGAATTGCTTGAACATCCTCGTCTACCATGTGGATTCTAAATTCAAGGTACACTAGTTATGACATATAAGAAAGTGAGAGGAACGGGGTACTGAGATTTGATAAAGAGCTCGTGCAGATTAACCTCTGAGTCTGTGAATCATCCCAGTTGCTGTATTTCTCAAGCAAAATATGAATGTCTAGATACTGATAATGAAAATCAGATGTTTGATTTTTATCAGTGGAAAGATGGACACAATGACTACTGGAAAGCTAGAGACAGGAGGAAGAAACAGAACTGATGTCAGTGTACTAATACATGGCATATTCAGATTTCATTGTGCTGACTTTTGTATTTCTTTCTTTTTATTAACATGAGTGAAAAAAACAGTAAATATGAGAAACTGCTTATTTCAAAACTGTTAAGATTGGTTAAACTTCCATGACGAAATTAATCTCCATGAAATTCTGCAGCATGAAAACTTCAGTATATGTGAGTTTTTTGTGATTCAGGCAACATTTGGTCATTTTTTGGTCAATATATATCAGCAACATTTAGAGATTCAGAGACAGAAACTATGATCCGTGCTTTATAGTCAAGGTCAAACACTAACCAAGTGTGATTGGAGGAAAATAATTATATTTTAAAGCAGCTCAAAGATGCCTACATTCCTAGATATGTAAAAATATATGTATATTTTGCATGTATATTACCTCTCTATATAATATAAGTATCTTGCATAAGTTTCTTCTCTATCATTCTCCAAAATGAAAATTAAAGTAAAGCATTTAAGGTGAACTCTGTTTTGGAACACACCCCCGTGATGAATTTCACTCAAGCACTGCTGATGGACTTTGCTCTTTCTGGGAAGTCAAGATGCTTTTTGTTTGTTTGTATGTCCAAATTTAATTGTTTGCTTCCCTGGCTGTAATGAAATAAGAAGATAATGAGTTTTTCATTGTTCACTAATTGTCTACTAAAGATGAGACACAGTCAGCCAACTGTAAATTGCTGCTTTACTGTAATGTTTGGATATTTCAGTGCAAATAGTCACAAATACATCTGTTCCTGCATAAAGTGAAATGTCTGTGTTATGAAAACAAGCTGATGTACAGAGCAATAAAAAAATAACTCTGATGACTTCTGTTGATTAGGATTTGGTGTATTGTTTGAGTTGCTTTTGACATCTCAGAAAATCACTGGCATGTTTCAGCACCATAAAGACAGGTGATATTTCAGCAGCTTTTCTTGCTCTATAGTATTTAGAATTTGAAACCTGGAACTGATATTCACAGATAATATAAATCCTAGGATCTCAGTTACTTTGCAATGCAAAATGACAAAACCTGTTAAGGCTCAACAGGCACCATCTTTTCCTTATCTTGGATGGTTCTAAAAATAAAGGTTCCCAAGATGAGTTAAGCATCAAAGTTATGTTAACTTTGAATTTCCTGGCATGTGTCTTCTCAGCTTTTTTCCAATCTGTTTTTAGAATGGGGTAGATTTAACATTCTAATCTGATCCAAACTTCCCTCAAGGATCCAGATAGAAATTTTAACCCTATAGAGTTTATTGGTAGTTTTAGTATTGATATAAAACTGACTAGGATTTCATGTTAAAATTTTCAATCAGATCATCCATAATGTATAAGTTTCAGTTCAAAGGCAGAAAATGACTGTTTCATCAGCAAGCCCATTTCTCTCTGGAACAGGGAAGTGTCAGTAGACAATGTTTCCAAATGGACTTGATCCAAAACTCATAACAGAAAAAAGACTTGTGTGAGAAAAACAACTGGCTCTTGTATTTTTTCAGTGACTTTGACAATATTCAGTATGACCACTGTGCAGATTTATACTGCTTCTTCTTAACAGACCAGATCTCTTTAATAAAATACACAACCTACCCCATTTGAAAGAGAAACATGTTTAATAGTTATTTAGTGACCACAAGATACTGCACCATGATTTCATTGGAGGAAAAAAAAAATTGATTGAAGCAACATTTTGTTCTGGCTTCAAACATTTTGACTTAGATTTTATTGTTATTGCTATTGTTATTATTATTATATTTACTATTATTATTATTACTGTGTATTTTTATTTTAGATTATCTAAATTTAGACTGATTTTATTTTTTTAAAGTTCATTGAATTTGCATGTTGCTTATTTATTTATTTTCTGAGACCTTCCATCTTTTATTTTTATTTCATTAAAGAAAAAAATTAAAGCAGAGATAGTTCACAGATTAGAAATTGCTGTGATAACCCCATGCAGGACCATTTTAATATTTAGTCTATTATATATATATATATATATATATATATATATATATATAATTTTATTATTATTATATTATATTATATATATCATATACTTCTTGTCTATAAATATGAATATTTAATCTAGATTTATATTATGGACCATGTTTGTAGTCATTGGCATCTGGTGCATTGTCTTGTTAAGAAGGGACAAGGCAGGGTAACTGAGAATTAGCAGAGCAGGAGCTTAGTGATTCAAGAATAAGAACAACTAGGGGGACAGGCAACCACTACTTGATTTATTATTAGCCCCAAATGCAAAGATGGTCTTGGGGCCATCTCTGAGTGTGCTCTTTGGAAAAGAGATAGTATTCTTCTTAGGATTTATGGTTTAATCAAGGCCTTTGAGCCCTCCCAAGCCAATGAACATTGAGTTTATAGCAATCATTTTTGGTTTAAGCCCAGAGCTGTAGCTCATTCTCAGAGCAGTAAAGAAGCAAAGCTTGTCCAGCTGAAGCACCTGCAGCAGAAGAGGTGTCAGGTCCAAAACCAAGCACCCTGTTCTCAGGCAGAGGCTGCTGCTGCCTGTGACTGAAGAAACAATGAGCAAAATACTGGGTAAGTGCTCACTGTGATGTAGAAAAAAGGATTTGATATGCTTAACAGCATGAAGAAGTAAAATAAACATAAAGTCTCAAAAGGGAAGGAGCAGAAATCCCATTAAATCCAAATCCACATCCACCCCAACTGTGCTTGGAGTTGGGGGGGATGAGAGGAAGGGCACACATCTATCTATCCATGTTTCTCCACAAATCAAAATTTTGCAAAGATCTTGCCAAGCAACCCAGGAATCTCCAGAAGATATAATATCTATTACAGCGGGTAAAATTCAAGCAGCTATGACAAGACTATTTGTATTAAACTACACAAACATTTTCCATGCTTCTTCATTATTAGTGGTTTTAATAACAGGTGCCTATACATAATCCTTTTTCTAAATGTATGTGCTTTTACTACTTGCAGGGGCCATTGCAGTTGCTCATATTAAAACAGATCAACATTTTTTTGCCAGTTTCCATCTAGCCTATGTCCATTTCTCATTAAGACTACAGGATTAGAACAGGTATATTCCTGCCACAGAGAATCTAAAACACAATGAGTGAGCAAAGCTCTTTCAATGACTTTGTTTTTTTTCTACTTGAAAAATATAATGAAAGGAGTACCAGGAAGAACATACATGTGTGTAGGTGGATATTAATCTTTGCCTAGTGGTGAATAGACTGAGCTTATGCTCAGCACATAGCATTACCAAGCAAAACACTGTTAGTCATGATAGTGCTTTCTGTATGGCTAAAAGAAGAAACCCATTAAGGAAAATACTTGGCATAATTTGTAAAATTCAGCCTATCTTCAGCCCTATATTGAAATTAGATTCTTCCCTACTGGTTTCTCAACAGAAAGGGCTTGTTCACTATGAAGACTTTGCTGTCTCCAGAGGATCTGACTTTGTTTGCTGTTGAGGCTGACACTTTTGTCTTAAGCTGGCTGGGCTGTTTCCAGCACTGTGCAGAGGTTGGTTTTAAGGTCCACCAAAGGAGCATCACAACAGCCCTGCTAGTGTAGGTTGCTGGATGCATGTTTTGAATTAATATGTCTCTACAGACCACAAACCCTATCCAGCTACTGCCAGTGAAGACCTCAGCAAAATGCCAGGCAATTCTTATTATGTTTTTTTTTTCCTTTTTGTTCTACATACTGAGTTAAATTTTGCTTAAATTAATTCCTAAAGGTGACTTCTCATAAAATGCAGAAGAAAGTAAATATTAAAAAAAGGGAAAACAAAGGCAGAAAAACTGTAATTAAATTTCTTCACATAGGGAAAATAAAAAATGTGATTCCTTTGAAAAAATATATAACACTTTTTTGTTCTAATCCTTTTTCTTCCCTCTAGGACCTTTATTTATTGCATATTTCAGCAGCAACTATCAGGTGATGAGTCTATCAAATGATAATGTAACTGCTGACTTCATTTATTAAACTTCACAAGGGCCAGGCATGGAGTGCAAATAGAAAAATCACTATCTCTGGATGCCAACAATGATAATTGCAGCTACAGTTACTGTGAAGGCAGTGGAGTGCTTTGCAGAGTAAATGAGAGACAGAGCTTTTTTCAGTAGATAAACATCCTGTTATAGTTCTGAGTGGAGAGATAACACAAACAACACAACTGTTCAGCAAATGCACTCCTTATCATTTGACTAGCTGAAGGGAACAGGTAGGAATTATAAAGTCAAGTAAAAATATAGCAATGATTATTGAACCCTGATCAATAAAGAGATAGATGGTCTAATTTATCTCCAGATCAACACTACATGGAGAATGAATTTTCAAGTTACATCTCTGCATTATTCAAAAAATAACTACCTGTGACTAGCACAGCATTCTCCTCTGCCTCCCCAAGGCTCTCTTCAGTGCATTCCCATAGGTATCTTCCAGCATTTATGATTCTTATAAATCACTCTGATTTGAGGGGCTAAGCTCAATGCAGTGTAATATTTAGAAGGGTTTCAGCAGGGAATGAAAGAGAGAGGATGGACAATTCATTACAAAGAAAACAAATTGGGGTACAAACTGCAGAGGTCTTGTTTTCATGCACAGACAAAGTTCAGATGGAAGCTTTGAGAGGTTTGTCAGGAAAACACTGAATGACCGAAAATGAAGATCTTAGGACACTGCAAAGCAGCAGGAAGGAAATTGCACCCTGCAGTTTAGAGACTCATTCCTGGATGACTCTTCCATTCAGTGAGAATGAACAGACCTATTATTGCTCTGGCAGTTGGAAAGTCATTCGTCACTCCACTCGAGGGCAGTGCTGGAAATAGCCAGAAATGGGATCGCCAAACCTTTTTCAGAATCTCCTCTCTTGCTGTTGCAGGACATGCAAGGAATTAGTGAGTTCTACCACCAGTCATAAGAGTGCCAGAGAGGGCACAGATCAAAGGCTGGCTCTGCTTTCTCTCTGAGTGATTTCTGCAGCCTCGAAGATTAAGGAGAAAGTTTAATTGTTTATCAACATCAGTTATAATCTTGGGAGCAGTGTTCATTACACCACCATCCTTTTACTAGGGCCAGTTGGATCAGACTGTTCATTTGTGGCTCAACTTCTGAAGCAACAAAATGGCAATAATACTATTTCCCCATTGTGCATCTCAGATAGAATGCATTTTAGCATCACAAAGATGCTGTTTTGTTATTATCCATCTTATGGTAGGATAGAGTTGTTATTTCTGAGTGTATTTGACAGCAGAAATTATTGTCTTTGGGTTTTTTTGCCAGCAGTGAAAAAAACAAAAGCAGATATAGGGGCAGGTGGTGAAGAACCAGATGCCATTGAAAAATTAATAAATCTTCAAATAATAGGAAGAGTAACTTCTCAAGTGAACTCAGACTGAAGCTTTTTTGGTAATGGGTCAAGCTAACATATGGTCTGCTTAGACACTGAGATGACAGACAGAATCTGAACAGAAGCAATCAAAACAAAATCTGTTAAGGAACAGACAGAAAAAATATGATCAGCGAAGGCAGGAAAATTAGATTGACAGCTGAGAGAGTCTGATAAATGATAAATAAGTAATTTGGATTTTTATTTTTTTCAATTCAAGCAATTGTCCCCTGCTATATTATTTCATAAGCTTTTGGATATCTTAACAGGTTAACAATAGGAAACTAATTTAATAGTAAATATCTTGTTTCCACAGGGAGTGTAACACAAAGCATCACTGATCCAGTTTCCAATATGATACACTTTTTGCAGTTGCCTGAATTTAATATCTCATTTGCATCAACAGAAAGTAGATCTTGATGTAATTCTATGTCCATTTTTGCTAGGCTTTTTGCCATGTCAGGCATTGCTGAACACATGGTGGAACTGAAAGATGCAGACAAATCTCCAACAGGCAACTGCAGCAAAAGAGTCTGAGCTTTGGCTTTCTTGGTTTGCCAATTGTCCTGCAACACTCCCTGGGAAAAGCTCAGGAAAGGTGAGTGCAGAAACACAAGTGTCACCCTCCAACTCCTGTCCCCCTGTTGCTGTCCATTGCCACCCCTCAAAGAAAAACACACCATGCAGAGCTGAAAGAGCAGAACAAGAGCACTTTTCACCTGCTTCAGCACAGACTCAGTTTATTTCAAACACCCTTTTGAAGTGAATTAGCTACCCAAGCACAATATGCAGATCTGGAAATATTCAATATATGTAGTAAAGCATGGGTTAGAAACCATAGCTGCAACAGAATATATTGAAAACCTTCTTATGTCAATGAAATTAAAATAGCTAGTAAATATACAAAACCCAAAAACTTGCCTTTGCCACAAGTAAATAACAAGCAATGAATAATCTCAATTCAGGCTTTTCTTGAATTGTTGAATTCATATCTAGAGTACTCAGTAGGTGGAAGGAGAAGATCTAGTTGAAAAAGTAGTTAAAATTTCAGTTTTCAGGTATCTATTCTTGCACAGGTAGATATTTATTTGTTTATTTGTCATAATATTATGAAGTCAGGAAATTTCAATAGATTCATCAATTAGCTAAAGTAGCTATAAAATTTCTTCATACATTTTCCTTTCCACCATCTAATTCATAAATGACCAATAAATTTTGTGAGATATTTGCTAACTCTACTGTACCACTCCACAGCTGCCAGCCACAACATGGTTTTATTATTTATAATTATAAATTAGCAGTTTATATGACCTCATGTCCATGCTTTCAGAATTGCAAGAGTAATGAGAAAAAGTTAAAAAGTTAATCTTTGCTGATTACACTCTCAGCAGTTGAATTTCTTAGAGAAATGTTAATTTTCATTGTGAACAAATTAATTAAAGATTTTATTTTATATGTAAAAGTCATAAATGACCTTAGGTATCTATCAACAAAGCTCAAAGCAGACTGAGAGTTCGAGAAAGTGAGAATTAGTTGCCATGTGAGTAAATGCTTGTATTCCAGAGAGGTAACTAAAACCTGACTACGTCTAGGGAAATTGAAAGTTCGATGTTCAATAAAAGGAGCTGCACCAAGACTTTATGAATGAGACTTCAGCACTGATAGTTTCCTGGCAGCAGGAAAGAAGAGACCAGCCCTGGGTGCTGGCTCTTAAATGAGAATAGAATATTTGGTGATGGTTTAACTAGCCAGAACTAGAACCAAATCCCAGGTTCTGAAACAAGCATCCCTCTCACAGCCTTTCCTGTGCCTCAGTAAGGCCTGATTTCCTTCTTTTCACAGTATCACAGTCTGATCATGAGGGACAGAAAATGTTTCACCTTCAGGCTGAATTGCAATCGGGTGTTTAGGGTCCTCACTGTGGACTCAATTTTTTTAAGAAAGTATTTAACAATGAAGACCCAGGATTTCTTTTGAGCCACACATCCTCACCTCATTTGGGTGCCTAATTCTCACCTAGGACTCTCCATCCTTTAAACCATTTGTTTGGTTGTCAATGTGACTTTCCAGTCAGAAAGAATCGGTCCATCATGCTGTGGCCATGCCGTGGTCCCCACTTCACTCACCAACAGCTGGGGAGTCACAGTTGGATTCCTAGGGATCCATTGGTGAAACACTGGAAATGGAAGTGCTAAAAATGGGTAACAGCGAAACTCCTTGATAAGCAAAACCTTCCATTGGCAAAAAGTGGTATTGCTTCTCTTTCCTTACAAGGGTACATTAATACATCATGGCTAGGTGCTCAAGTTAAAAGGATGGTCATTCAACAGTTAGTACAAAAAGTAGCCAAATACACAATGGGATGGAGGTGAATCTTATGAAGACTTTTCTCCCTCAGTGAAAAAAGGGAGAAAATTCTTTGCAGTATAATGTCTTATTAATGCTTAAATTAATAAAATGTTTCTCTGGTTTTATTCTGCAGGCAGTTCCAAGTTGTTGAAATTAATTTCTATTTTTGATTTTCTACACTTCTGTGAATAAGGAGTTGGATTCCAGAATAAGAATGCTGGACTATTATCCCAGACATGAAATATCAGGATGTGCATATTTACATTTTCTAAAGAATATGTTACTTAGTGCCAAAAAGATGATGGCTAAAATAAAATGCACATGAAACATGATAGCATGAGATGCATAGAATTTCTAGGTCCTCTGAAACACTGAGAAAAGATTTTATGCCTAGAGATAGAGAAAACAATTTGCAAAATAGTAGAACAATGAGATGTGCTTAAATCTGTATTAAGTCAATTTCAAGTGTCATCAAATGGATGAAAAAATCCATAAAATCCACACAGATTGCACGAGTTAACTATGTTCAGATTATGGTTTACACTGGAAAGAGGATTGTCCCTGAATTGCAATGGTGGGTGTTAAAATCAAGGTAAGGCTTGCTTTTCATCCAGTTGAAGTGAAAACAGCTTAAACTGGACTGGCTGGTTCATGTAAAGTAGTGGTGAAATTAGAAAAAGGATGATCTGAAAGATGGAAACTCTAAGGTCTATTGAATAGTGTTTTTCACATGGATTATATAATTTTATGTTTCCAGTATGTTACATTATAACATGATCCAAAATCCATTATATTATTTCATTTGTGGAATTTAAGGGTTGGGAAATGTTTCTGATTGGAGCTCAAAACACACACACCTCACTCAAGAATGTCACTCTGGTAAGGTTGAAGAGGTCCCCTAGTAAAACTCTTTGTGTTACACATACAGAATTAAAGGTTACCATTCCCCATCTGAGCAGCAGTGTTCATCTCAATAGGTGAGCTGTCTGCTACAACAGAAAATCAAACTGCTCAGCTGAAACTTTCTGTTGCTTACTTTTTCATAAATCACTTCAATTGGATCGTTTGCAGCTCTCAAAAATTTCACTTAATTTCTTACCTAAGTTGACCACAAAGACTCACATTTTTTTTTACTTTTCTGGACTTACCATAAATGCCAAAATCCTAATTCCAGTGATGCATGGATCAGTAAGAAATTTATATTAGTCCTCAAAGCACACTGGTTTAAAAGTCCATTTCTTTCACTGGCTGCATGCTTGAAGCTCTCTTTCTGTGAAAGTGAGACACTAGACAATTTGATTTTTGCCATTTGAGAACTGCAAAGTAGTAGTAAATATTTTACTATCCATTTTATGTTTTTTAGTAAATGAAGTGCATAAAGGAACTAAAGAGATTATAGCATTTTCTGTATTTCTATTCCTTCTTTACAGCCCCCCAAACATTAGGTGAAAATCTGTAAGTTTATCCATAATGTTCAATGATACAGCACATAGATTCTAATAGATGGCATTACAGAGCATAGATCTCTCAAAGCAGAGGCTGGTGAGAATGGATTTCACTGCACATGGAATTGGAAATGTACTTCCAAACTAAGTATTTCAACAATATTAAATTCATAATACAAAAAAAAAGTCATTCTTGATGTAATTCCACGGGGTTGCTAAGGTATCTGGCTGCCACTCTGAAAGAACTGGTGTATTTGAAAATTATGGTTTTTCCCATACCCCAGACTGCATGGGAAGAACTGCAAAACTGCTTTACTGAAAATTGATTTTAACCCTATATTCATTAACATGCAGATTTGAAAGAAGAATTTTTTTAACCAGTAATAAACTCCCATTCAGTGCTGAGTGTGTATAAAAAATACTTTATGGAATTATTTTTAAATACTTTTTTTTTTTTTAATCACTTCTTGTATCTCTTTGCCCCACCTAATTATTTAGTCAATACCTGTGGTATGGAATTGTTTTTTCCAGGGAAAGCAATCAATGATATAACTAGAATGATACTCAGTCTGAACTTACTTGCTTAGATTTAGATTTTAGGTTGGCTAAGCCACTCTCAAGACATAAGGTGGATGCAATTTTCAGTTCACACTAGAGACAGTCACAAGCAAATTCAATATTTAAATATTGTGAAGATTTATTTTCAAATAACTTCAGCAGCAGTAAACTTTTCAGTAGTAACTCACAAGTGACCACAGACAGAGCTATTTCATCACATTAAAAAAAGGAATTTTCAACAAAATTCAACCATAAAATGTGTACAACTGAAGAAGCAAGAAAACAAAATGCTTGCCTTATTGATTAACACCAGTATATTTTTGAGCAGTCCTGGCTCTTGAGTGTAAATTAGCAAAGCATGATTAAGCTACCATCAGGTGACCTGACCACCACAGTCCCTCAGGACATCCCAGGATTGCAAGACATGGAGCTAATGAAATTACAGACAGTTGGTGGGTTAAGTGAATAAGAGGGAAATTGCTTCTCAGGAAACTGAGATGTGAGACAGTCTGGACATAATTTCAGTTTTCCGTTTTACTAAAGCTGCCTTTGAGGTGAGCATGATGGCTCTATCACTCAGATACCAGCAGTTCTCTAAGGACTTCTTACAGATCTGCCTTCAAGCCAGGAGAACCAACAATGATTCAAAGCACAAGAAGGAAAAAATCATAGCAGGTCAAGTAACTAACAGCATTATTCCTCAGCTCTCTCCAATGTTCTTGCAGACTTAGGGCCCCTCCTAGTAGAGTCTGAGTAGCCCAGAGCAGGCTTTTTTTTAATCTACACCAAAAGTATATCTCATGTGTCTTATTTTTCTTAAAGTTACTCTACCCTGGACTAAGAATATTACAGTGATAAAACCACACTGGCTGGAGCAGACACACAGCATCCTATAACCATAAGAACAGGATGATAGACAAGATCATGTGATGATCACCTGGGATAAAGAGGAAGTCAGGAGGTCTGTAGTCCAACCTCCTGCTCCAGGAGGGGTCAGCTATGAGATCAGACCAGGTTGCTCAGGACCTTTACTGAGCTCCCTCCATTACACCCGCAGCACTCACCGCAGGTTTGCAGGGAGACACTGAGTTTGCTCTTCTGTGACTTGCTCTCAGCCAAGACAAAAGACAGGGAGCAGTGGGAATGCTTACAGAATCTTAAGTGAAGCTGTCAGATGAAAAACATTCTTTTAATTTACTTAGACATGAATAGGCTCAAGCTACAGGCAGCTGTCTGTCCACAACATCAAGCTGAAGCTCTTACTAAAGCACCAGTCATGTCTGACTATGCAAAAATGACTAAGAGTTGAGAAAAGAAGTAATTTCACAAGAATTGAAATCTAACAGCGTAGGTTGATGGCAAATCTAGTCTAGGCAGCAGGACTGGATGTATGCTTAACAGTATATATGCAGTCCTATCCTGCTCTGCTAGTGGGTACTTTTTACCTTGGTATGTCTGTCACACAAAGACCAGCACAGCCCCAGAAAGGAAAGATAAAGAATAAGGAGCAGTCCCCTGACAGCAGAGAAGGAGAGAGAAATGCAGCCTTTAGGTTCAGAGGGATGTAAAATGGAGTGTTTTGAAGAAAGCAGGAGTGAGTTATCCCAGGCAAAGTTCATAGGCAAGGATCTGTTATACAGACCTTGCAAGCACAGGCCTGTGATTTATTAGGAAGGCCCACTTTTTTGCTGTAAGACCTAAGCAGCATAGCTTTCAAAGTTTCCAGTTTCACAAACACATAGCAGATTATGCTTGTTTTTCTCTGGCCACACGTGTGACCCTGATCCACAGCTCAGTGGAAGCAGCATTAGAAAAATACTCACTGTTATAATATCACAAAGAGGTGATAAGAGTCTTTCTTCACACAAAGCAGATATGATGAGTGCTTTTGAATAAGCTACACTGCTGGAGTGATTGTATTGATTGGGAAAAGAGGGATAATCATGCACTGATTTACTTTTTTTTTAAATCAGATATGCTCCTGAATTTTCTAAGCAAGAAAATCTAGTGGATAAATTTATTACAACAGTATAAATTTATGCTCTGACTGAGGCAGTTGTAGCTACTATTTTTATCTTTCCTGTCTCAAATTTTTTTTTTGCTGTGTGACAACATTTGTGATCCTTCCTGGAGGTGGCTGCATTTCAGGAGTGAGACAACATCTGAATGACCAATTCATCTTGCCTGCATAGTGTGATACAAATGCATCAGGATTTATTGCTATCTTTATTTATTCCTGCATCATGTATATGTATCTGTATATGTGAGATAGCAGCAGCAATGTTTGTTGTATTCTTTCTTACAATGGTAGTGCCCAGAGCACTCAGGGTTTCCCCATTGCAAAACACTTCATAAAGGTTCCAGAAGTACAAAGCATTGAATAAACCTCAAGAAACTGTTCCAAAACACTTCAGCTTCTGCACAGGGCCATAAAAATAAATAATTCATGCTCTTTCATTTGATTCTCTTTTTCAGTGTGACCCACCGATTGGTTGAGGACAGTTACAAGAGCACTCCAGTAAGCAGAGATGGGAGTGCTAAAGACACGATGGCTCTGCTGTCAGACCACCTTGCAGATTGCTGGTCAGACAGGTTCTGGCAGGCATCTTCTTCTCTGACCTTCCTCTGCTGCTCAGAAAAAGGACACTCCAGACTAGACTTTTAAGCCTGAAGAACCAGATACCCAGGGTCCAGGATACCATTTGAAGATATTTATGTTTAGAGCATATCCTCCCTCTCAGAGCATTGAAAAGCTCTCATTCCTACAGTGTATTTGTTATTGCTGAATAGAGTTCAAAAAAGCATCTTGATTTTGAATTATTTGTTCAGATTCATGCGAGAAATTTATCAAAGGTATAATTTGCTCAGTCTCTCTGTGAGGTCTCCAAAGCAGAGTCATGTGGAGTGGAGTCAGACCCATTAAGAGCACTAAAGAACGCAAGTATATTCCATACTTATCCTTCATGTTTAGAACAGTTAGAAAGGCTGGATTTGTAATGAAATGGTCAGGACTGGATGGATGTATGGCAGATATTGTGGAAACAAACTTGCATACAGAGGACTGCAATGAAGTGCCAGTTGCTTTGGCTGATTCCATGGTCACAGCAAAATATAAAGCAAGACAAATATCTGCTCTGCTCTGAAGAGTTTCTTACAAATCCTATTTGATATCTATGAGGGTAAATTTAGATTTTCTCTGTATTAATCTAGCGGAATAAAACTGATATATCAAAAAGTACCAAACAAACCTCTGTTTTGCTGTCCCAAGACCAATAATGGCACAGAAACAGAGCATGGCTGATACCTATATGGAAACAAAAGAATTCTTGCTGAATAGAGCCCCCATCATATATTTTAGGCCTCTGTTTAAGTTGGCTAGGTTAAACCCCCTCATTAAAAAATCCTTCTTCAAAGCATGAAGATGCATGGCAATTTTCGTAATATTGTTTATTTGTCAACTGAATAAGACCAGGAGATCCTCTAGCATTCAAATAATTATAATGATTACACCAGAAACATATTTTTTTTCCCCTGGTTAATTCTTAAGAGAACAGTATTATGCCTCAGCTTCATATGCTAGGAAAGCTCCTGCTGATGTTAGCAAAAGCCTCATCCTCTGTTTCCCAGGCTGTGTCCTTTGCCATGTCAAGATACTCTTCTACTCTTACTTTCTTGACACAACCTGTTTTCTCCCAGGGAGAAAGAGATGTAGAAAGAAGTTGACTCAATTGCCAGAGTATTTGCTTCATTAAAGAGCTATCTCATCAAGGAGCTATTTGCATGTTCTTCCTGCTGCCACATTACCTGTGTCTTTTTGAAAGAAGCCAATTCCCAAAGAAGTGTCTCATCCTATAAAGTAGACAACTAATTATCCACAAAAATCTCATACTTTTTAAAAACTTGTCCCAGTGCATCTCTAGCATTCCTGGAGTCCAACTGCTGCTTTGTGGATACTTCAACACTGCATCATGAAACACAGATGTTAAAAAAATAGCTAGGGCACAAATCTGAGCATGGATTTCTGAGATTGCTTTCTTTAAGTGAAGGTCAGGTACTGTAGTTTCATTTTTTCACAGACAATCAGGATGCATTTCCACCCCAGCTGAATGGAGTGCATGCTCTGCACCCACCAACAGGCCTCCATCTTCTACTTTGAGGTATGTGATGAGACAATCAGCCTGAATTTTCCTTTTTCCTTTTGTCTATCCTCGTGGACAGACTTCTTCCAAGAAGTCCTATGGATAACTTGTACCCAGCCCATTCTGGTGTTGTGGATACACTGCAGGACGTTAGGATACACCTTAATTTCTTCTCTCACAAGATCTGGGAGGCTACCTCATCACAGTCTGAAAAAGGTTTCATGAGGTTAAACAAAAGAGGCTGCCCTTTCTGCAGCCTTTACTGCTGGTTAATCTGTTCTCTCCATGACAGGTTCCTCTTGGGACCATGTTGACTGGGAAATCAGAGCAGTAATATTGTCAATCAATATGCCTTCAAGCCAAGCAATTAACAGGTCTGACACTGTGCATTAAGACTATGTTTTACCCCTATTTCTCTAGTGACTAGACCTGTTATTTAAGCTAAAAGCAGATTTCACTTATAGCAGTCCAGGAAGTGTGTCCAACCAAAAATGGTATAAAAGGTTAGGATGCAGAAAAGCTGCAAAAACTCCAGACATAAAAGATAAGGGAATGAAAGCTCTCATGGGTCTTGCTGAATAAAACTGGATGAGATTGAACAAGCACCAAATCAATGGAATTTCTATGTTTTTTGCTATGAAAAATAAGAAAATGTTTAATATTGTGCAGGTCTACAGAGTATCCCAAGTCTTTGCTTCTAAAGTCAATTTTTTCTGGACAGCCAGCTGGACAGTTCTGTGTCTCTCTTAATTTTATAATTCACACTGTAGCTATGAAAGCAAAGGGTATTTCTCATAGGTATCCACCTGTTAAAATCACAGTACATTTGCCAGCTTCCGGCTGTGAAATGACATGGCACCAGGGAAACACCAAGTGCTGGTGAGAAGCCCTTTACATGGTGTTCTCAAAAATGAGAACATGAGAGACACGAGTGACTCTGCAGCCATAACAGTACAGATAGATGGAGAAGCTTCCCACCAGTGACATTTCATGTCAGCAGAGGCACTTTGCACTTGAACTGCGCTTTTGCTCACCAAAATGTAAACTGGTGACCCAGAATGTTTTGGCAATAACCAAAGGACATGAACCCTCCTGGCTGAGGAAACAGGCTCAGGAGTAATAGCACTTTTCCCTCGGACTGAATTAAAGTGGTATTTTGAATCATTTAAACTAGAACTTAATTTTTGTTCTCACAGAACCATGCATACAATATCATAGTCTCTCTAAAGCTTACATATCTTCCTGAAGTTAAAAATTCAGGTTTTAATCTGAAAAAAACCCAAACAAATAAAACCTCAACAAAACAGACATTTTGAAACAAGTCCAGTTTTGTGGATTTTTCTTCTTCATTGGTTTTGGTCTATCAAACAAATTTTGAAGCTCCAAGTGTTTGGGATGATCAGCATCCAGTATTTCATTAATAGCTCTAGTGATGAAAAGTGCAGCCTAAGCAATACTCATGTCAGTAGATGTCCATATTTATAAATCCTGAGCAGCCACCAAAAAGCAGATGCCTAATGGTATACAATACAAGTCATTGGATTAAAAATCCTCACAACTTTCCATGTTTTTATTCAGAGCATCACTTGGGTTATGCCATCCTATCTTATTGCATTCTCTGTCACATGCTATACTTTAAAAAAGTTGTAAATTTCTAGGTTTTTTTGTTCCTCTTTGGGGAGATACAATTGTGTATTTCACTTTTCTAGGGTTCCAAACATGTGATCTGTTGGCGGCAGATATTTAAAAGCATGAGCGTCCTCTGTTCCAAGAATCACACCAGCAACACAGGAGGCAAAGATCTGAAACTCTGCATTTTCTACAGCTCACCACTGGCTTTGGTCATGCTAAATTATCCTTTTAAGCACATCTATCAAAGAGAAAACTGTGTCAAACCATGATAATTAAAAGTCAGGTGAAATCACTGCCTTTAATACCTATTCCAGACATTTTAGCTTAAATCACTGCTCTGAATAAGAATGTCTTTCCAAATTGCCTAGAAGATGCAGGAAAACATTTTAGGTTGTTTGGAAAATAAATTTACTGACCCACTAACACTTTACATAAATGAAGTTGCAGTCCAGGAAACCTTTTGTTATGCATCAAAATTGCATATTACTGGACCTGACATGGCTGCTTATACCCTTTTCAAGAATCTCACTCCAGAAATTTGTTTTATGCTCTGACTTGTAAAGTTAAGTAGCACTTTCTCAAGACTATTATAAGGGCTTATTTTGGACATTGCTATTTTAGAAGACAAATAAATACCACAGAAGTTTTTTTGAGATAAGCTTTCCTTTTCTCTTCCATGCCTGACACTTCCACGCTAGAAGTAAAATGTAGTTGAAACACAAAAACTGTCAAAATGAGAGTTAACTAAAGCTGGTTCAGATGTTTGAATACTTTCATATATGAAAATATATATTTGTTCTTTGTTCTATAAATACCCATGTCTCCATTTGTACTATATGGAGAAAAAACCAAAAAAAACCAGGAAAACCTCTAAGAAAATTTTAGAGGAATAATTAGCTTTGTGTTTTGGTTTTTTGTCTTTAATTATTGTTATTTTTAATGACTGACATTTGTCTTATGGCTCTTCAGAATTAACCAGATCACCTTTCTGGGCAAGAGAAAAGAAAACAAGGAAGCATCTTTTTCTGGCTTTGGAAGTCAAACCTTAGTTTTCTTTTTCCTGCAACACTTAATACTGTTAACTGAAGACTAAAATATGTTTTTGTTCTTCTAATGAAAGTTCATTCCATATTGCCTGTCCATGGATTACAACAGCTTTCTCAACAGCTGATTCACACTGCTATCTTTAACTACAAGAAGGGATTGAGGACCAGTGAGCAGGATGGTGTTAGCCACAATGTATAGGGTTGCTGACAACTGCTTAATTCAGGCCAGTGTTCAGATTGCTCCAGTTCATTCTGCAGATCAAACACAATCTAAGGAGCTTTTTGTTTGCTCCCTGTGGTCGGTGCTCCGGAACTGAGCAGCACAGGAAAAGACACGCATAGCTATCAGAAAACTTTCATTTTTATTACAGATTTTTACCTATGTACCATAAAATTGTTATGAACAAGTCTGAAAGTACGTTCAACATAACTCTTTAAATGTCCAGAAGTAACTACAATTTGCTTCATTTGAAAAGTAGTGAGGTCCCACAAATCTCAAAGGAGTCACTGTTCTATGAAGCAGAATCTCGGGTACAAATTTTTCTTAGCTATCATTGGACTAATTTTTTCTTCTGAAAAATACAAATATAAGCCCTCTTCCAAAAAGCATGACAGAGAAAAGAAATCCATCATCCAGTAAGAAAATTGGGTAAAACCAGAGCAAATGTTTTTAAAAAAAAATTAAATACCATGAGTATTTACTAGCTGTGCTATGCATAGTTTGATTAGCCAGCAGTGCAAAGCTAAGTGTTGCAGTATTCTAATAAAACTACTTCAAAAGGATACAGAGAGGAGGTGCTAACAATGCAGATGCCAACAAAAGAAATTTAAGCAGCTTTTATTTTCAGCAATGTAAACTGCAGCATGATCATTCTCATGCCTAAAATTTGAGGGGAGTGTCAAAAAGGCTTAAGGCTTATTTCTGTAGTCAGCTGAGCATAAGGGGTTTCTTTATTTCTTTTCTAAGAGGCACAAGGGAACCATTTAAACGCATGGTATTACCTTGTCCATAGTAATCTACACGTCATCCTTTTGTTTTAAAGGCATGGTCCACAGTAGGGTAGAATGATGGAAGATTAAGCTACTAATACCTCCTGACAAGTATTCTTCCACATTGTTTGGGAGCAGGATTCCCATTGACCAGGGATGACATCATGCACAGCAAGAAATTTACGCCCAAGTCATAAACCTAGAGATAAGGGGGAATTGACAGAGGGCATCAATGCACAGTCACCAGAGAGGGGCAGTGCAAGGTCTGGTATTTGCCTCTTGGGATGCTTCTTACTTGCTCCAGTTCTCCATCCTGCTAGCTAAACTCAAGTCTCAAATTATTAAAAATAAATAAGTTTTTAAGTATGCATTTAGTGCTCTGCCCTTGCAGCTGGGAAAGGAACCCGACCATTGTCATGATTACAGTAATTTCACGAATATAAGCCGCACCTTTTTCATTGAAGAATCCAGCCTACCCCAGTGGTGCGGCTTATATTCAGGTGTGGCTTATCTATGGACAAATCCCAGCGAAACGCCAACCCAGAAGTAAGAGCCGGCCAAGCAGAGTGGCAAGTGGGCGGGCCGGCCCCTGTGCCGCTGGGAGCCGCTGGCAGCGTGGGACCGCCAGGAACGGGGGCTGGAAATGTGCGGAGCAGCCTCTGTGCTGCCGGCAGCTGCTGGCAGTGTGGGACCACCAGGAATGGGGGGTGCGCAAGGGCGGCCCGGCCCCTGCCGCTGGGAAGCCGGGCTGTGTGGGGCCGGGCCGGAGCGCCCCACCCCCTCTGTCGCGCGGAGTTAAAAAATAAAAATAAAAAAAAAAAGGCGCGGCTTATATTCAGGTGCGACTTATATATGGACAAATCCCGTGGTCTTCCCAGCTACCCGGAAGTGCGGCTTGTATTCAGGTGCGGCTTATAATCGTAAAATTACTATATTCATTGGAAAAAGTAGGCTTTATAAAATCTTTCCATTTAACTGGTCCTTCACCTCCATGGCTCTGAGCTGCAGTCCCACAACTGCTGATCCACTTGTTGGTTGGCTCTTACTTTTTAGCCCTGGCTCTTCCTTTCAAGATGTCTCTAGATCCTTGTTCCTATAGATTGCACAAGGATGTCCATGAGCCTTATCCTTACACCCATAAAGCATGGACTTGCCTAAAAAACGGAAATAACTTTTTGTAGGAGAGAAAAAGGTGGCAAAAAGCTTAAAACCAGCAATCTCCCTGAGAAAAAAATAGTTTAGATATATCCATATTCCCTCAGCTGGAGGAGATTATATGTACAAATAACACATTCATAATGAACGTAAGTATTTATAAATATGAAGTGCTATTTTGGTAATTTTAACTCAGCCTTCATTAATTTCTAATGTATAGCTCTCTGCAGTATGAGATGCCCTGTAAACAGAAAGCTGTGTTGAAACATAGGAAAAAAAACCCCTATGTTTTCTGAACAAGCTGTAAACCCAACAGCTGGCTCCCCTGAGAGACATGCTCTCAGATTTATGCTGTTGAGCACTGGCAAATGGCCCTGTAAATGGGTGCTGTGCTTTAGCAGGCTCATACTCCCAAAAATTCTGTTGGTGGCACTCCTGAAAAAAGATATTCCACCATGAAGGAACTTTAGCCTGTAGATGGGTGCAGCCTGTCTTGAATGATGATACAATCTAAGTATGTTCCATGTGTGAAGTTAGTGGATTTTGCTGTCGTTTCTGTGGCTGCTCTAATGAGGCACCAGCAAAGAACTCCCACGTGTCAGGGTAATTTTCAGCTGAATCTCTCCTAAAAGGAACAGGATATGCCATGAGACAATGAATGCCAAGGACAGACAGAGAGGGGAATTTTGCAGCTGAAGGGGACTTTTGGAGATTGGTGAATGTGTTCTTTGAAAGCCCAGGAGATGAGGGTGAGTGGCCACATGGGACTTGTTTTTGTGGGGCTGAGAATATTTCCCAGCCTGTATGAAATCCCCTCACCCTGCTGGCACCTTTGCTGGCAGTGTGGCTGTTTAAATATGGGAGATGTGAGGGGTGGAAAAATGTGAGCAGACCTGAAGCAAACCAAGAATTCAACAGGAACTGACAAAATAAACTAATTTCCTTGAGTATGAGATGAGAGGCTCAAAGGTTCTAAAGGCATGTTTGTTTGCAAAACTTAGTAAACTTAGTATTTTTAGAATCACTCAACAGACCATATATATTAACATTTACTGAAAAAAAATTGTGTCAGCAAAATAAATTTTTCTCTTTAAGCCACCACATTCAAAAGCATTATTTATTTAGACCCCCGGGTACTAACTTTCCCCCTGCCACCCTCCCCTCCAGTGTCTTACATGATGCAAAGCAGAGTTCTAGTTCAGCAATTGGTTCTTGTCCAGCTCATATTACTGCAACTCAGCTATTAGTGCTGTCCTGAAGAGATTAATATTAAGTGGAAAAAAAAAATAGCCCAAGGTACATAGCTCATCAAATCTGGTGGCACTGCCCTTAGATGAACAACTGGAATATTCCTTTTTCCAGTCATGGTTTTACTCTTGTCACCAAAATACTTCTGGTAGTAAAATGGTTGTACAAGCTTATTCTCTACCCAGTTACTCCAAGGTAATGTAATTTAACCAAGCAGAAAATGGTGAAAGTGTACCTGCATCACTGGAAATGGAGCTTAATCATTTTGAAATTATTCTCTTTGAATGAACACAAACTTTCACCAAAGAGAGAAGGGGAGGAATAAATCAGCCAGCAGATAAGAGTTACAAGGAGAACCTGTACATCTATAGGCTAGAAGAAGCTAATATTTAAGATTCTAAATCCATACCAGTCACTCATGAAGCAATCATAAGCAACATCAGAAATTAAAATTATTTTGCTTTTGATTACCTTTTTGTATTGCACGACTTTTGGTAAAATTGTTTAAAGATGTCTGAAAAAATGATAAGCATTTCATTAATTTTTCAAACTTCTGAGATTTTGGGCTATAAGAGGCAAATAAAATTGAAATGGTGACTCTCTTTCTTCAACTGTATTGAGTTTTTGTAATTTGTTCAAGAAGGCTGCTGATTCCTCTTTTCCTAAATGGACATCAATTTATTGTTGATATTAACCAGAAATTATAGTGCATATATTTAAGGAATATTATGCTGGTTTGATTGATTGTTTTTCCCGAATGTTGGGAATGACGAAGTATATATTTTTTAATTATTGCAAAATTTTTAATTTTTTAAAGTATATTCTACATAAAATTAATCTCTGTATATATCTGCCATCATAATCCTTGTACACACCACATAAAACAGCGATCCACAAATTTGAATAAACAAGATAAGATCGTGGCCATGTCGCATTAAGAGTTGCACAATCAGCTCCCAGTTTTCTATATCATGAGCACATTCTCTCCAAAAAATAGCTTTGTTTAGACACATTTGGTTTTCAAATATTTTAGACAATTTTCTTGCTGTTTTTTCCCATATCTAAGCTCTGTTAAAGCAAGACCCATTATTTATTGACTTACACCGAATCTAAAAGTGCACTTCTTCCTTTCCTGAGGTGTGAAGCCAAGCATTCTTTCATAGCTATGGCAGTTTCAACTTCAATGGCATTTTCTTAATTAACCAGAACAGGAAAATTCATGTTTCTGCATGAAAATATCACAAGTGTTTTGCAACATTTTTTTTCCCCTCAGAGGAAGCTGAAAGGAAGAATCTCCTCCTATGGCATTCATATTGATCAAAGTGAAATTGGTTTTTTTTTGTTTTGTAAAGGGTATGTATACCGTGTAACTGTCACAGCTACATAGCTATTTTAAAGACTGAAAATTATGGCATGCCTGATCCTGTCTGTGTGAGACCATTAATTATCAGCAGCCTAAAAGCTCTCTCATCTCAAAAGAGGAAAGCTAACAATGTCTTAGGCTACAGGAGACAAAAACAACACAGCTGATTCCTTCTTGCAATTAGTTTTGCTACCAACTTTTTGCTTGATTTTAAAAAAGTCAAGTTATCATTAGCTCAAGATCCTCAAGCTTTGACAGAAATTGCATGTGATTTATAATCAACAAGTTCTCTGAGAGGGACCTTAAACCATGCAGTAAAACTCCATGAAGGGAAATTTATCATTCATCAAGGATTACTCTTCCCTCAAGACATATGATGAGGGAACAGGGGCAATTAGGGAATGAGAATTACTGTGTTGCTTACCAAACAGAATTATTCTAGGGATTTTTGAATTGGCCACCAGGGAGCAGCTGAACTTTACATACTCTTGTGGACCTCAAGAGAGCCTGTTAAAATTTCACCGCAGTTAAAAATGGCCAAGAGTGGAAAAAATAAACTTGAGCTGCAAGGAATGGAAATCCTAGTGACTTTTGTTGGTTGTTTAATGATAAACCATAACTTTGCAAAATTAATAAGTTTATTTAAAAAAATATTACTTCTGTAGTCATTACGTGGCACATCTAATGGTTTATTACTCACAGCAATTGCAACTCTGGCATTGCACAAAGCCCATTGTGTTTCATGTCAGGGGGCACTCCATCACCTGTATGACCCAGGAGACACTGCAGTGTAGAAATCTGACACAGAATAAGGATCCTGGGGCTCAGCTCAGTGTGCCTCTGAGAAGACACCTTTTTCAAAGCTGAGTGCTTCAGAAGATCTGACTGACAAAGGGAATCCAGAGCTGTCTGCCAAACTCTGAAGACCTGTGCTGACATATTTCTTCTTTTAAGCCTAAAGCAACATTTAAAATACAAAGATCTCATAGTGACAGTGTCAAATCCAATGCATGCCCAACATCTGCACCGGCGGAGACTGTAATCCAGCAACAGGGAATACAATAAATAGGGAATCTGATGAACTTCAAGTTGACATGTTCTGGAGTATCACAGACATATCCATTTCTCACTCTTATAGGATTCATTCATCCCACAGATAATTAGCACTTGGTTTGTAAGGGCCTGTTACTCACAAAACCCCTCTTATTACAGGTCAGATTGCATATTCCCAGCAAGTTTGACAGCTAATAGGAAAACCACTCTCCTGAAACCCATACTATACTTAAATGACTTGAGAAGATATGAGTCTGATGCTGTTGCTTGGATACATTTTTATAGTAAAGGCTAATGGCTGCATCTGTGTATCTACATAAGCACACTGGAACGTGTGCTTCCAACTCCATAACCACAGCCCTTGAGTCCTGACTTCAGCTTCCACTTCTCCCTCCAGTCATCTGTGGACTATACAGTGATCAGTTTTAGACTTCTTAGGCATTCAGATTTCTACTGCTGAACTGTTTTCATCATAATAGAGTATGACCTGGTAGCCCTAACCCTCAGGAACATTTGGCATATGGTTGCCCTTCCAAAAGCTCTACATCTGATGAACACAACCAGGACACATGTTGAGTTCTGTATAAAACTTTGTCAGATAAGTTGGCATTGGAACCTTCCCCATTTCATGATTTCTCCTAAATTCATCCACTTATGCAGAATAAGAATTAAAAAAAAATAAGAGCTAGATCTAATCAGCTCCTTTCCTAACAAGGATTCAAATTCATGTCTTCCTTGACAGAAAAGCAACCTAATTACCAAGCAACAGGCAGTGCTGAAGAATGATGATGACATTTCTCAGCAAGAAAGGCCTCACAGAAACCAGAAATATTCATCCATTGATAAACCAGAGGTTGTGTCATTAAATGCACTGAAGATGGATTCAGTGCCCACTCTCAAATGCTGGAAAACCTCTGCTAGTGCTTGTAACAAATAATAATCAGCTAAGAGTTATTTTCTTTCTCTCTACTACAGACCAAAGGTTCTCTATTATACCAGAAAAACATGCATGCAAAGCTCAAGGTCAAAGAAATTTAAAGGTTAGGAGTTACAGTACAGTGTGTGACAGTAAAGTCATTTCAATTTGCCTCATTTCTTCCCCAAATTGTTTGATTCTGTTTTTCTTCACTACTCTCCTTATACACATACATCAACAACACAGTGCCCTCTGTGTAATGCCCCCTACCAAGAGAGGCAAAGGGGTTTCGTGGTTTTCATCCCTCATTATTTTCTGTGCTCATTAACTTCATCCTTTTTTTTCAGTTTTGTTCCAAAACATAAATATCAACAAGCTGATTAAGTCAGTTTGGATGCAGAGAAAGCTGGGCTCAGAGCAGACCTGGCCACAGCAGAATGGTTTTTCCTTCCTCCTTCTCTACCAGGGCAGTACATCCATGTATGAAACTGGAGAAGCCCTACAGAACATCAGGCTGTAAAAATCAGTAGCAGTAGAACTTCAAACAAAGCTTGTGTACACGTTCAAAAAACTTGAAAGTGATACTACAGCTTATTTCAGACTAATGGAGAAACTGAGACACAAATCAACTAAGTGAACACTGCAGCAAAGTACAAAAGCAGAGAACAGATCCAAGAGAAATTTCTTGTCATAAACTTCCACTTTATTTATAAGACTATCCTTTCTTTCTCCAAAGCAATACTTGGATGGATTTGGTTAACTGATCAGCTTGAGCCACCTCTGTAATCCCATGAATCTGAATCCATTACAACTTTAAAGAACAACAGGAATATTACACAAGCACATCATCTCTTATTTAATCATAACATAAGAAGAACAAAGAAGTGTTTCTCTCCCTGCTCAGCAAAATCTTTATGGCATTTAGTTAATGCACAGAATTCAAGTCTTTTTGAAATAATAGTGCCAAATTATATTTGGCTCATCAAATTTCATACCTCTTGGCTCCATAACTCCCTTGACAACTGACCTTCTGTTGGTTCTCAGATTTAAAGACTGATCTTATGTATCCATGAAGCAGATGGAGATGAAAAGTTATGGTTTTTAAAGGGAAAGATGGCAAAAATCTACTATTTTGGAAGTACAGGAAGTTAATTTTGTTCATGCATCATATTGTTTCACTATTATATTATTATTTATTTATTTATATATTTATTAATATTATTATTACTTCTACTACCACCATGATTTTATCCTTGCTGAAAGTTCCCTGTACTTCTCAGGCTGCCTGGAAAGCACTTTGACACTTCCTCAAAGGTACCTGTGACAAGAAGCACAGCATAAAGCGGCTTGGTTCTGCAAGACCGATCCTGGGTAAGGAATTTGATTTTAACCAAATGCTGTGCCCTAGAAACACACACACACACACACACACACACAGATCTAGCCTATACATGCCATCTATGCAATGCATCTCAAAGAGAAATCTAGCACCTAGAGGGCAGGCTAACACTGGCAAAATAACACTTCACACAAAGTGCACCTTCAAAGTGCACGATCTTCCAGAATATGGTGTGCCCAACGCTTTGTAGTCTCTCCACCCAGTCTCTCTTTATGTCTTTAGGTCTCATTTACACATAAATCACCCCAAGGAGTAAATAAACATACCTGGAAAGCACAGGGAAGCCTGTTAAATGCGCACACTTTGCTCTCAATTAAGGTGACAGCCTAACTCCAGCAGCAAGCAGCAAGATCTCATCTCTGTATTGTGCAGTTCTTCATCTCAATGCATACAAGCTCCTTCACTTTTACTAGTCACTCCTACATGACTTTCATGGATATCCACAATTATATTCATCTCTGGATTTTGGGAAGGAGGAGCTACTTGAAAAATACCCACAGTTTGAAAAAATGTCATTTTTGTTACTTTACTGGGCAAACCTGTCATGGGATTTTTAGTGCTGGCTGCACAGTCTTGCATAAATGGCACAAAGAAAATTAAGCATTTTTCTGATCACCAGCTGCTGTTTCCTTTCCCTGCTTCTTCTTGTTTCCACACAGAATCCCACTGGGGTCAAATTAGAGGAGGGCTAGATAAGCAGATAATCTTAGCTTTACCAATTTCACCTCAGACTCAGGAAACCTATATTTTTAATCCAGTATGTGTTGCTAGCCTTTTCTGCCACTTGATCTATCACTTAATTTCCATTTCTCGGGTTGCCCTCTGCCTGTCTCATCTGACGAGTTTTTGCTACTCTCTTTGCCTGTGGTAGAGTCACATCCTGGTCCTGTTCCCCCAGCAAATTCATCTGCTGCTGCCGGGACCTTTTCTATGCTACACTCCCTCATTTCTGCAGAGGCAGACTCCCCTGTCCTGCCCTGGGAATTCCAGGGAAGGCTCTGGGGAGAAGCAGCGCTGCTGTGCCAAAGCTGCCGCCCCCTTCCTGCAGTGGCACAGCCAGCACTCACAGCTTGCTGCAGTCACCCACAGATGACTCAAAGCTCAGATCAGAAAGCAGAGCTGCACTACCCAACTGGCAGTTTGAGCACTTTGCAGCCTTTTGTAGAAATGACTTTTGAGGAATAAGATATTGTAAAAACACCAGAAGAAAAATAATAATACAGGCTTGATTGGAGGGAAAGAAACTCCTCTATTCTGCATCATAACTTCCCAGGTCTCCTTTATTTCGTTCATTGTCCTCAGAATTAAATGATACTCATTTAAAATTACTAGGTTCATGAAGCATAATGTAAAATTAAGGGGTATGTCAACTTCAAATACACAGTTCTCCATCACAGCAATTAATTGCTGAAATTAGTCATTGTTTCATAAACTGAAAGCAAGTAAAATATATGTTTGCAATTGACAAAAATGTCAGTAATATCCTTTAATTATTTTTCCAACTAAGTCATTAGTATTTTCTTTACTCCTATAAAGACACATTTTCATAGTATAGTATTAGCTTGCCGATATCACATCTCTGCTTCCTAGGTTGACGCCTTCTTTTTTGTGCTGAATAAATAGCACTAAAATGCAGCAATTAAAAATAAAGGCCACCTTCAGGCTGTACATGAGTGGCTCCAGACTTACCTCAGCATGAATAAAAGCAGAATTGTGCCTACCTTTCTAACTAGGTTCAGATTATTTCCTTCCCTTATTTTGCCTGTAAATATCATGGGGCCATAATGAAGCCAAGCCATGTTTTTCAATCAAATGGTAGGAAGGAATCATTATTTGATATTTTCTTATTATTTCTTCAAGATTTATGATGGTATCAGTAGTTCATTAGCTCCTGACTGCTCCAGACATGCATGGACTGAAACGATGCACTTTAAAGAGAATGCTCTGCCACTGAGGGCATCCATGGGCTAAGAACATGCTCTGACTTAATGCCCACAAAGTGTCACTCTGAAGTCAATTACCACTGAGCACATACAGGTCATGTGCATTCACGAAGTTATAACTCATTCATTTTGCTGCTTGTAATCTTGACCGACTCAGAGCTTTCTGACCCTTCTAAAGCATCTGTTAATGAAAATGAGATTTGACCCTATGAAATTAGAGTTTCAGCTGGTTCTTTCAAAATACTTTTCAAAATACTTGTTCTTTTAAAAATACTTTAAATATGAAATAATTACAGTAATTTCACGAATATAAGCCTCACCTTTTTCATTGAAGAATCCAGCCTACCCCAGTAGTGCGGCTTATATTCAGGTGCGGCTTATTTATGGAAGTGAGAGCCGGCTGGGGAGAGAGCTGCTGTGGAGCCGCTGCCGGGTGGGCAGTGAGCCGGAGCCACTGGTGAGCAGGCAGCGGGCCGCTGCTGGATTGGCGAGGCCAGTCCAGCTTCACTGCCTTCACACGAGTGAACGAGCCGCCTTCGCCGCGTTTGCGCGGGCGAGCGAGCCGCCTTCACTGCGGCCAGCACGCTGATGCTGGCACCGCCTCCCTTGGAGTGGGCGAGCAAGCACC
>VRYO01002782.1:20159875-20206867 GCA_009812075.1 Sialia sialis
GGAAGTAGCTTCATTTTCCAACCCTTATAGCAATGTCTAGGCGAGTGATCCTTGCCATGGTTTTTAGGAAGTGAGGTCAGTGGTACCACATACATTGACTCTCCATCCATGGTGTTTTACAAAGCAGAGGTACCTGTTGAATGTAGCTGCTGCTGGGCACTGCAGTCTGTGCATCCATCTTCCAAGGCTGCCTGAGAGACATTACCTTTGCACTGGGGTCTGTCTGCAGCTGCAGGTGCCAGGAGCTCTCTTTTGCACTGACAGCCCTCCAAGCCTTAGGGAAGCTCCCACTCCACGACAGTCTAGGGAGGAGAGAAAGAGACAGGCTTGGACAACATGAAAAAATTCAGCTCAGAAACACTGAAATTTCTCATCTACTTAATTTAACCTGTGAACTGCAATAACTTAAAGGCACCTGGATGGATGCCACACTGGAGGAGCAGCTCATCCCCAAGTCCCTCACAGCACAGGCACAGATCCAGCACCCAAATAAATCCTTGAAGCTCTGCCTCTGGGAACTCACAGAGATCTCAGAACTACAAGGCACTGGTATTTTGTGCCCTCAAAGCTACACTATATTTTTGATCTTACTAGGAATAGCTTTAAATGAATGCACATCAGCTGAGGGAATTCCATTCCTAGACTGCTGGAAGGGTCAGGACTCTTACTTCAAAATTAATTAGTGAACATTAATTACTCAAAATCAGTTATGAAACATTAAAAAGGAAAATGAATATCCAGAAATACCATTAGTAAACACATTCCTGAGGAAATATTTAATTAGTGTTTAATTATTGGTAAAAAAATTTATTAGTTGCTAAACATTAATTACATAAAGCATCACTTTTAAATTGCTAGTGCTATTCATAATTTAAATAACTACTTTTTTATCTATGTATTTATTTTCCAGTGTTAAGTGGATTGTTTCTCATTAAGAGTAGAAAATAGTAAATGCTTTATACGTGGAATTGATTGCTATTCTGGCTTGACCTCACCTGCAAGCCCGGCATCTTAGACACCAAGACACAATTCTTATATGGCAGAAAAAAGTAATTTCCATCATCTGTACTAACCAATACTGCTCCTTGATTGAATAAGTAGGTACTAATTGGCCAAGGTGTCCTGAATATTCAATAGCTGATACAAGGAATTGCATGAAAAATCAGATTTATACCCAGGCCTCTTGCCATCGACTTCTGCCCCTTTCATAACTGAGATGACTTCAGCAAGACCAGGAATGCTCTGTTGTCTGCACAACCAGCCCTCAACCATGATGATACTCCTTAGAGAGAGCGTTACCCTGAGTAATAAAATAAAGTTTAGTACTATTTCTGTGTGCAGTTTGGGGACTGGGAAAGCAATACTTATTTTGGTATGTTTGTGCTTTGTGAGGTGTACTGATGATTCTTGTGTTCTGCGTAGGAGCAGAAAAACAGTAGTTTCTCCCAAGTCTTTTTATTGGACAACATATAAGGACAAATTTCAAAATAGTTGCATTTAGTATCAGATTATCCAAACCATTGGGAATAACAGTGGAATACAGTGATCAGAGGAAGGCATATAGTTCCTCAGTTTTCCAAAGGATGTCTGGTATCGCCTAAAGTTTCCTCCCATTCTTCCATCTGCTTAAAGGTATTTAAAAGCAGCTTGACTCCTACTAGGCTTAATTACATTTCTTATCTTACAGATCTCCAGTTATGACTTTTTAAAAAATTCTTTGCCATTTCAAGATGAAGCAGGAAGAAAAAACTGTATTTGCTCATGACCCAGATTGCTCAGTTAAAAAAAAAAAAATATATCCTGCTGTTTTTTAATTGGAACCATCTGTTATTCCTTGTCTTTCCTGAGAAGAAAAAATATTTAAATTTGGTCTAGGTGTCACCTATATGTAGCATGAAAAGTTAGAGCTTTAGGTGTTAGGACACATTGCAGCTGTTATATCAGATGTCAGCATTGATATTAGAGACAAGGAAAAACCTTGTTAAAATTCTAGAATAAAATGTAATATTTTTCCCTTTATTCTTTACTGAAATGTTTTGAGGGGGGGGTTATTACCTTCTTTTAATCTCTTGTGTACTGAGGGAAAACCAACATACTGCAATTCTCCTTTCTTTTTGTTTCTGGAAACATTCCAATTAATTTATTTTTAAAATATTTTTAAGGATGGAGACTACAGCTTCTCTGGTCATCCTACCACAGGCTTGAACCATCATCATGAGCTTTTTTTTCCTTTCATATCCAGCACAGTTTGACTTGCTGCAACTTGTATCCAGCTCCTCTCAAAACCTGATTATTTGAGAATAGTCTGATTTAACTCCCTAATGTGTGATTTTGGAGAAGATGAGGACAACAGAGGACACTACCCTTGGCTTTTTCCTCTCCAGGCTGAACAAAAACCTCTTCTACCATATCCAGGCACTCACTCTTCTTGGTGATTCACCTCTGAAGTTCCTCCAGTTAAACAGCATCCTTCCTATACTGGGAAGACCCAAACTGGACATTATCCTCCAGATGTGGCCTAGCAAGAACTGAATAGAGGGGGACCAATCTTTCACCTATGCCTACTTGCAGAGCTTTTGCTAGTGAAGCTCAAAACACAGTTGAAATTTCATATTCAAACGTAAAATATGTCATAGCCTATGGTAATACCATTAAAAATAGATAAAATTACCTGGGACAGAAGACTAAAAATATTACATTAAGATCTTGATTGTATATGAAATTGGACCACAAAGAGGTGTAAAAACAGTCAAGGCTAAAATGTATCCACTTTCAGATCAGGAAATATCAATGCAAGTAATTTCCATCCCAGGATATGAAGATGTGGTGGCTTACAGCTAGAACCTCAATGCTATTTCTGAAATTATGCTGTTGTTAATTTCCTTTATTCATCTCTGTTTCCCCTGGATATGATGATATACTAACACTGGGGCCATTGAAGTGGAATGGGAGTGAGGGGAGTTGCTGGGGGAGTCACCCTACAGATCAAGTGAATAAAATTATTAAAATTAGTAATAAAGGAAAAATATTTCCAGCATCAATAAATAGGAAAAGTTAATAAAATAACTTCAAGTTTAATTTTGCTTGCATTGGAGAACCATGTTTGCTATTAGATTACATCTATGATCACTTAGCATTCTTTGTCTTTAGATCTCCCTTTCTGGTCTCAACAGCAGCATATCACTGAATTTTAAAAAACATACACTGTATATATAAAGCTACCACACAAAGATATTGTGTTTCAAAAGCTTTTCACAGAAACCCTAAGAAAGCACACAGCCAGCACAGGTAGAGGTCTTGCTGGGTATGTTCTCTGGGGTACTGCCTCACTCTAATTTGAAATGGGCTTTCATAAGTCAAAAGAGGAGAACAAAAGCCAGAAACAACCCACTGCACTGGTTTGGTTTTGCTCCCCAAGTCCTTTGCCAAACTCCACAGTTTGGGTTATTGCAAATCTGAAGAATTTTAAAATACTAATTTTCTTGCAACAAACCAAGGAATGCTCTGAAGTAAAACAGTGTTCCTAATGGCATATTACTGACAGGTTTTTTTGGGGTTTTTTTGGTATTTTTTTTTCCCAAAAGCCTTTATAAGCCTTTATAATATCTGTTTTTTCCACTGACAATAACAATAAAAGTCAATTACGGTATTCCTTTTTCTTCCCTGGCACCCTTTGAAATGCTATGTAGAACAAATATTTCTTTGTCAGAAGGCAGAATCATTGAAAATAATAAGGTAGAAGAAGACACAAAATGGAATATTCATAAGGTGTTTGCATTTGACAGGATCAAACATCTTCTAGTACTACTGCTTTTAAACACCAACGTATTCTGGGTCAGCTTGTCATTCATTTCCTAATTCCACATAAAATGAATTATATGAATTGAAGAGCAATGTTTGAACCTTTTTTCATTTATGAATTATACATGATGTCCATCATATCCTCTCATAGGAAGATGAATGCAGAATTTCAGTATCTGTACCCTAATAATAATGTCCTAAAATGCTCTGTTCAGATGGAATCAACTTCATCGAGCTTTAAACACTTAAATGAGGTAAGTGTAAATCCCAGACATCTGAACCAAGTTGTATACTCAGTGAGAGTATGCTCAGACTGTGACTCAATTAATTTAGAACAACATTTTTCTAAAAAGAAGTGTCCAAAGTCCGATAAATTAATCTGGACCATAAAGCTCTGTGCAGGTAAAAAAGGTCAGGATTTAGGGTAGTGGCAAAAAGGGGCCATTGCTGACCATGCTTCCTCCCTTGTAGTACTGGCAAAGTCTTAGGGCAAAATATTCCTGCTGGTATTTGATTCAGTTCAGTTTTATATGACCATTTATTCATTAATGTGGCTGAAATTTTTTGCTGACCCCTAAAATATAGCACATGATGTTGGTGAAATAATTTAGAACTCAGTATAGATGGAAATTCTTTAGCACTAAGACCAAAAATATTACATCAAAAGCAAAACAGTCAATACAGAGATGTATTCCAGTCTTGGTGTTTCCAAACACATTTATAGTTTCATCTATTGCCTGACTTCCTTCTGAATGCCAGTTATATTATTTGCAGACCAGATCTAAGAAAAACTGAAATGCCATATTTGGAAAAAACTATAGTGCAGGGAGATTAAGGTCAAGGCCTTCAAAATAGTTTGATAATTTTTTTCCCTTTTTCCAGATTCAGTTTATTGGCTTAATTTTCTGCAATGAAAGGAGGCATCTAAAAAAATCAGAACTTTAAAAATGTGTCCTAAATAGCTTGCCTCTAACATGGAGCCGAAATCTCCTTACTGCCACCAAGGAATAGTCAGAACATTGTGAGAAGTGGAGGAAGTGACCCTGTGCAGCACAATAAAGCTATTGGCTCTCTCTGTTTGGAAGGCTGCTCAGCCAGACTCTTAAATCTATGTGCCAAAACCACTACATGTCTTCCTTAACATCAGACTGAAGACCAAAGGGTAGCCTTGGAACAAACATCTACACTTTTTCTGCTGGGGCTCACAAAAGTCTAACTCTCTAATCTAACTCTCCTTTAAATCTTTTAGAGAGCTATGTTAGTTGTTAGCAACAAATAAAAACTAATAAAGCAACGATAACTTGTCAAGAAGGACTTCCTACCTTAATTCCTTGTGTCTTTCAGATGGGAGAGAAAAATGGGGGGAAAAGAGGGAAATAAGCTCTTGAACTCTAGCAAGACTGAGAAGAATTTTTTTCTTTTAAATTTTTTTTTAAAGTATTTGGATATCCAGAAATGGTCACAAGTAGGGTCTATGAACCATGCTCCCTATGAAATCAAGTGGACAATAAGAAACAAAAAAAGTCCTATTTGAGACCTATTCAACCTAGAAGACATCTAAATGACTAGGATTTTGGCACATATGCGTGATAACTATAGCAGGACAAGCTGCTTTCAGCTACACTGCTGAACATCTGGGGCCAGTCTGCTGTGGTCACATGTGGTGATGGCTTTTCTGGAAGATTCCCCTACAGCTAATGCCATTAAAATCTGGCAGGAGGCATTAGCCTTTTGATCTGCCAGGATTTGAATGATCAGGGGTTAGTATTTAAACTGGAGGGGCTGTTTCATCAATGAAGGGAAAAGAAGCAAGCACTATAGCCAAGTCCTTTCAAGGCTTGTTGCCTCAAAGCATGATTTACAATTTGAAACTAAGAGATATAAATAACAAAATAAAACTTCATTGAAACACTGCTGGCTGCAATTCCCAGAAACACATCTTCTCCCTGGATCCCCCTTTTTTCTTGTAATTTTATAACTCCCGAGACACAAGATATGAGGAAAATCTTTAAATCTTTCCAAGGGCTTTTCTCAGAATAAGCCTATACTGCAGCGTGCAGATGTATGAATACACTGGATGTTCTTTAAATGAGACAGATTAGAGCCTGGACTCAGTCACCTTGCAGTAGCACAATGCTCAGCTCAATGAACTTATTCTCTCCACTTCTTCAGCTTGTAGAGGGTTTGATGCTAAGCAAACAAACACTACTCAGGTTGGCAATAAATGAGGAGGAAGTGCAGTGGTGTGTTTCACCAAAACTGTCAAACAAAAATGACAATGGTGGCCAGGTGGACATTTTTTGAAAAGAAGAAGTTTCCGTCAGAACGTAGTGATTAGCCCTACACGACAAGAGTCCTTAGGAAGACAGCAAACTTTAAAATGAGAGAAGATAATTTAGAACTACAGGGGGTTTTTGTCTGTATTATGTATTATGTCAATTTTTCTGCTATTTTATATCTTATATTTGAATAAGATCATATCAGTTCTCCTTGTACTGCATTTCTTCATTTTTAAAAAACTACTTTACAGGAAATTTAAATCCCTTCTAGTTGCATTTCAACCACAGGATTTGCTGCATTGTCTCTTCCTTCAGTCTCACCTTAGATATCCATTTGATTATTCTCCCTGTGCTCTACTTTACATGATTTGACCCCCAGACACAAATGAAAATTTACTGCTCTTGCACAGTTATGGTTTACTAGAACCATAACTGTGAGTAGTATCTCAGTAGAAGCTGCCATAGCCTCGATACTTTCCAGTAGAAGCTTTGTTCAGGTATTATATGGTGGGGGGGAGGTTTAAATGGGTGTTTGAACAAATGACAAAGCCTTCTAAAGTAAACAATGAAAAAATAAAATGAAATTAATATCCAGCCTTGGTTCTTCCACTTCCATAGTAATTCAAAGGCAAGGTAGCGTCTCTTTAACCCAATACACATTTCCCTGTCACACTATTAGCTTTTTAATAAATAAAGAGGTACTTGAAATACTTTAGGGGTCATTCCCACTTCTCTGCATTACTGTATGACAATGATGATATACCTCAGTTCACACTGTCAGCTCTGTGGCAAAATAGCCTTTCCTTTATATGATGAAACTTTTTCTTCATGTAGCTGCATGAGTATTGATATGAATGATCTTGTTGCAGATCATAGTTGGTGTCAAGAATTTATAAACATGTAACAGTAAAAAGCCCCTGCCTCAGCCCATTAAAAATTGAATTTTCACTGATCTGAAGAGAGGCAACCAACCACAAAAATTACTGAGAAACTGCTCACAGGATTGGTTCTAAGTGGGACCATTATTTTGATTAGTATTGAAACTTGGAACCTCATTGGGGGCACAGTCCATAGTCAGTTATGTCAGAGAATGTGTGCTCCAAGAAAAAGGACAAAATCTTGACCACATATGAGGTGAATCAAAAGACTTCAATTTGACATGACTAGTGCTATCAAGACCTTTGTGTGAACTATGAGTGCAAACTATTAACACACTTCTGAGAGAAGGGGAAAAAAGGTGAAAATAAGAATATCAGAACAAATATGACTGGTGGCTTTTACTCCATCTTTTAATTCAGATAAAGACAGAATCATGACTACTACCATAATGAAGGCATCTAGGAATAGGAAGGGGAATTACAGCCATCTGTAGCTGAGATTGGCAAAGTCAGAAACACTGTTATTTCATTTATTCATGTATTTAATATTCTATTGTCATTAGTTGACCCAAGGAGAACTAGGCTACTTGTTTGCACCATTGTGTTGGATTCTTTGTCAGTCCAAATGGGACTGACCTGCTCTGAAAAGGTTAATACTTGTCTTTGGAATCTGAAAGTAAAAGGTCCTATAGGTGTTCATAACATGTACAATATTCAATCAGACATTAACTCTTTGACTTTTTAAAGATATAGAAAAGTTTCAGCTGTCAGATATTTATGCTGTAAGGAAAAATGGGTCAGCAGATACATACAGAACTGCTGAATACCATAGCTGGTCTCTAACATACTGTAAAAATAAAATGAGAAATAAACACAAAGAACAGACTGAAATTCTACAGTTCTTTCCTCTTATGCAGAGAGACACATTGTCAGTGAAAAGTCAAAGTTAAAAGCAGTTTCAAGATGTGTTCTAGTTCCAGAGTCCCCAAGCAAATTTTTAACAAGTATATATTTTCTATTATATACATGTTTTTCCCTCCTCTAAAAATTCCTGAGATACTCAGACCAATAACAGAATGCTGTATGAATAATTATACAAAATGATGTGGAAAATTGAGAGAACACAAGGTCAAATGGAAAACTGAAATGTACTGAAGTACAGAGGAGCTATGTTCTTTCTGGTATTACACACTTGATTGATGAAACTTGAAGTGGAAAAATGGTCTCATGTTTCGAATGATGGACATAGATTTTGACAACTAAACTCGTTTCTCTTGACTTCCTTGTTAACCTGAAGTTAATTCACTTTGGTTACCTGAACGATACAGATATTGCTCCTGTCATTTCTGGTTCCTACTTAAATTGTAAACTCTTTAATACTCTTCTCACACGATGAATGCTTTCAGCAGCTGACACAGAGAGGTCTCTGGCTCCTGGTCTACAAATGCAGTGTTATCAGGCAAAACATTCCAGTTCTTTCCTTCCTTTCCCCCAGCTGAAACTAGAGAACTGGCTCACTCCCCTTTGCTGCCTGAGGACTGAATCCTCCCTTTCTGATACTGAATCAATGAAAAATAATCCCACTTCCCTTTATATGAATGTCCCAAGGTTAGCCCTCACCACTGTGAAAAATGGTACTTAGATTCATAAAATAGGGTTACAAGGGACCTATGGAATTCATCTGGTCCACCTGCTCTACTCAAAGCAAGGCCAATCTCCAAGCCAGATCAGGCTGCTCTGGTTTTCACCCAGAGAAA
Source organism: Sialia sialis (assembly GCA_009812075.1). NCBI lineage: Eukaryota > Metazoa > Chordata > Aves > Passeriformes > Turdidae > Sialia > Sialia sialis. Next base: position 20,168,591 of record VRYO01002782.1, read on the forward strand.
TTTTACTTTACCATTAGAATTCATGATCATTGTTTGTGTGTTGACTTTTTGGTGTTGGTGGTCATTTTGGGGTTTTTTTTTTGGTTTCTTTTACTTTTTGGTAGAAGCTCTTAAATCTTAGCTTTCAGCCAGGATTGGCTTTATACTGAATTTTCTTGTGATTTTAAAGCCACCTGAAAGCTGAGTGTAAGCTGACACCATTGACTGTATTTTTCTTTCTCTCAGTATTTGTTTCCTTTTGTTGTGTAACATCAATGAAAATTTCATGTAAGAAACTGTTTACACATCCAGAAATAGTGACCTCAAACTTCATCCTTATATTCTTAGTCTTGTTTCTAATTTTTCATGCTTTTTAAATTAATCATGTTCATTTGTAAAAAGTCAATTGATATAAAGGTAATGGGGTTTTGAGAAAGCTGTTAACACTAATTTGCTTAATTAACAAATCATGTATAAAATCATGCTCACTATAAACACTGCTGTGGAGCAAATGCAATCCATTAAGATTCATAGGAAGGCATCATGTTCTGCTTTGTCACAAAGGTTTAACTGATGATGAGCAGGGTTTGAATCCTGAAAGCTGGAAAAATGCAGTTTTCTCTTGTACATTCGTTAAACTCTCCCAGACTGCTACTTGGGCTGCTGTCAACAGCTCTCATCTGCCCTGCTGTCCTCTGTAGCTAAAGGGGATGTGTCATATCACAGAATATCACATAAATTAACAATGCACCATTTGGAAATTTGAGGTGAGTATGCTGCCTGTGGGACAGGAATAGAACTGTTAGGAATGGTAATAAAATCAAACAGTGGGGTATTATTAGGACATGGTGAAATGGAAGATGGGACAAGACAGAAAAGTAGAGCACACCATAACCAGTTCCTCTGGTCACAGAAGAAAATAATTTCTTTAAACCATTACCACAGATGTAATGTAGATATTTTATTCTAGTGATCCATCTGTACTTTGATGAACCAGTTTACAAAATCCAGCAATCTCAGCTTATTAGGGCCTTTCTCACTCTGCTAGGTAAGCATGACAGCTCTGCCTGTAAGTCAGTGAGTTACTGGCCAGGGTAGGGACTGGTCAGAAGCCAGGAACATGTTAGAGATTTTCCATTCACCAGGCTGGATTTACTTCTTTTAGAGTGATATTGCTTTAATGGAATGAAGCTGCTCTGATTTATTCTATGAAAGAAATTACTTTTCTTTCAGCTTCCCTTTGCATTTGATTTAGTGCAACAGTTAGCTGTTGTCCTCTATGATACTGACTGTTCATTAGCTTGCAATAACCACTATAGTAGTTGACAGGTTTCAGATCTTACTGTGCCAAATTCAGACCCAGACTTCCAAGGTTTCCACCCTTGAGTTTTTAGAGACTCCATTATTCAGTTTTGACCAAAGGCAGGATCATCTTTCACAGTTATATGACAACTATGAGGCATTTAGACATGAAAAGAAATGAATTAAATTTCATTTTATGGAGGACACCTTGTAAAAAGACAAAGGCCAGGTAAGTTGTATGTTGATGCAAAATTGGGCAGTTCTCACAAATATAGTTCCTAAATAACTATCTAAGACTTCTTAAAGATATCTGCAAATATATAATAAACTATTTACAATAAATTATTTCAATTACCATGGCATCTGTGATATTCAATATAAAAATGACCTTCTACATCTTTTAGCTAAAAATGTTTTTAAAATTCCCCTGGTCAAGGATGTGCAAACTGTTCTATATTACATTAACCGCTGTGTTAATTTTCCTGTATATTTACAGTCATCAAAGCAGGGAAACATGAGGAGGGCTTTATCTAGTCAGCTTTGAGAACATGACATGTCCTGAAAATGACTGCACACCATTTATTATAACTCATATATCAGGCAGTCAAGGTCATGGGCACATTCCAGCAAAAGTTTGCTGAAGGCCATACCATTCAAGCTTCCTGAATATTGTTATTGCTTCAGAAATTTTCTATCATGGATGAAGGATATTTTAAAAGAAACGTGACTCCTTTTGAGATGAGTTTGTCAGAGATTGCCCTTTTCTCAAAAGGAAGTCTTCCTGCATAAGCTCTATCAGTCCCCATCAGCCTGTTTTATCAGTCCCTCTGGTACAACACACATGAAGCCAGGAGAAGATGAAGGCAGGGTTCTTGAAATCTGGGACCCTTGCCTAGAAAAGCCATGCATGTAACTAAGCCAGAGTCATAATGTTGGACAAAGACTCTCTACACATCTGGTTTCTGCCTGCTAGCCATCTGTTAAGTGGATTGGGTGTTGGCTGGAAAGCCCCAGTTATCAAGAGAAAAACAAAGGGCTGCCAATTGGGAAAAGCCAAGTGAGAAGTGAAAAGGCAATAAAAGAGGGAAAAGGCAAATGATGGAAAGTTTATGAAGATCACACTGACATTTTACCAAACCTTTTGCCAGTCAACTAGAACTCTTGAGAAGCCAATTGGGTGCAAAATTCTCCTCCCAGAGAAAAGACAGCTTTGAAAAAAATTGTTAAAATCATAGAAGATGCTGCTAAGGAAAACATTAGTGACTGCATATTATATAATATGACCAGGAACAATTAATACAAATTATCCCTTCAGACATTCTGGTCTACTGTGTACAGCATTACTTTACAGAAGTTTTACAGGAAAAAATCTAGTCCAAGGTGAAAACATATGGAAGTGCCTGTGTGCCTATGTGTGTGTATCTATGTATAAATATATATCCATTACTCTGCAGTTTCACTGAAACTGTATTGAGTCACACAAGCCAAAAAGCTGGCTGCCTAAAATGAAAGGGTTATAAAATATAGCCATATTCCAGAGGAAAATGAATATCAATATACAACTTCTGTGTGATACTAGTTTCATTGATTTTTGACAATAGTCTGTATATGAATGAGCTATAGTTAATAGCATAGGAAGTTATAACCCACCCTCTGATAAGTACTGCTTATTTGTTACAACACCAGCTACTGAGGGTGAGGCTTCTTCAGCTGCTGGCTGCCATGGAACTCAATCATAGTGCTCTGTGTGCCATGTCACAGGAATTGTTTTGGAAATGAATACAGTGTGCCTGTGTGTGTGGGTATATGAAAGAAATGCAAACCTGCCTAAAATTCTGATCAATCCCTGAAGAAAACTTGCTGATGCTCACCCATGGTATACCAGGAAAACAGGCATGCAGAATTGTAACATGGCACTCATTTTCTCAGAGTCTGTATCTCTGTTATACAAATCTCATGCCATTAGCATGCTTCCACATATATCCTCTGTATATCCTTCATTAAAGTATATTTAGCAATTGATTTGTTAACAGGTGGACAGAATTATCTCATTACTCCACATTAATATACCCTAAGAGGGCTAAACATTAATAAACTTGAATATGACAGTAAAACTTTCAGAGGCACAGCACCAGCTGAATTCCTCCTCTTTCAAATCAGAGGCTGCAGAATGACTAAACATTATTCTGCCACTTTATGTCAATGAAGGAGATGGGAAGCTAAACCTTAAGCGATTTAATATTGTCTTGATTGTATGTAATTTAGAATTAACTAACCCTGATTAAGCAAGACCTTACAAATACATCAACAGCCTGCAATTAACATGCTGTTGGTAAACAGAATCACAACTTTGGTTTCCTCACTCTATAAGAAACATGTATAAGTATTTTACTACTTCTCCTTGCAATACCTAGTAGCCAAAAGCATGAAATCTAATGAAATTTTAGCACTTCTTAGCTGTCCTTAGAAAAGCATTGTGAAGAAAAAAAAAATATAGTATTTCTAAAAATTTCTTAGTGTATATATTTGATAGATTATACTGCAGAGTCCTCAGTAAACCATCCCACCAAGCAGAACTCTGGAGAAAGCAGAGGCAGCTTGCAATTAACTTTCCAGCAGCAGCTTCAGAATGAAGGGCCTCAACTTGGAAACCAAAGTCCAAAAAGAAAAGGTGCTCTCACAAGGTGTGTGTGAACTGGCTTTGTCCTGTTAACAGAGAAATCTGCTTCATGTTTCTTGGAGAACCATATGGGAAAAGAATACAAGGATGCCCATCCAAGATTACTGGAGCAGGGCTCTTCAATCCCCCCAAAGAAAGCTGCACCCAAGTGGATGCTGCTGCACTGGTGCCAGTGCACCCAAGTGCTTTTCTGACAGGAGCTGCCACCAATTAAACTTTAAATCCCAAAGTGCTCCACATCCAGCCTTCCAGCTGTCCTCCTTGAGTGTTGCAGGTCTGTTCACACACCCTTCCACACTGTCTTTCTACCAGCTGAACAAATCACTGACCTCACCTGTCTCCAGCTGTGCTGCAAAGCTCTCCTTATCTCTGCCTGCTGAACTGCTCACATGAATTCTCATGTCTCAGGCAAAAGGAGCTGAGGTTAGCAAGGACCAGCTGTTTAAAGTGCTTTGGAAAATTCAGATCATTTTAATTTAAATTGGTGAAGAAGCAATTCTTAGAAGCAACTGAGCCTGCCAACCAGCAAAAACCTTTAGCTTGGGTAGAAGTCTTATGGAAATTGGATTGACACCTAAGGAAAATGCCATAGCACAAGTCCTAGCTATACTAAAATGGGTATAAAGCAAGGCACAGGAATTGTAGAAGGAGAGACAAAAGCAAAGAGTCCTGACAATATATATTTTTTCCTTTTTGAGCACCTGACTCCTTTCATCAGAAGCACTCTGCTCTGCTAAGGATAACCTGAATTACCAGGAATGAACAACAATACATTCCCCCTAGTCCGACTCCAGCTTTCTGAAATACTGACTTTCTATTTAGAAGCACTCAAATCATGAGCACAATTAGCGTTTGAATAAAGATGTAAATCATGATACCTAATTTCAGCTATTGGTGTCTTTCCCATCTCTCTTATTAGTTAGTGACAGCTCTTAGATGAAATCTTCACTATATAAAAGTCATATTTTCTGAAGTAAAAATGATGATGATAACGACCAGCCTGTAAAAAATTGATTATCAATAAGAATCAGAAAGATCATTCAGTAAAACCAAGAGAGGCCCATCTGTTTACTCCTCTGGGTTTAGAGCTAGCTGGAAATTTTTGATTTTTCCAATAACTACTTTTGAGAGGAAAACTGGTCTTTGGGGAGGGGGAGCGGGGAGGAAGGGGGGGTGGAATAAAACATTATTTATTTATTTGTTTATTTATACCAGAATTAAACATTTGTTCCTTCTTCATGGTTTTGAAGGTTTTTTTGTTTTCTAAGGGAGTTGATCACTTAGCATGGTGTGTACTGTATACATTATAACATCTGGGATTTGTTTGACTTTCCTAGGTTTTTTCCAGGATGTTTACTTGGCCAAGGGCCTTTGCCACTTTCCTTTTTTTGGATCTGAATGATCAAAATATAAAGCAAAAGAGAAGGTCTTCATGTTTCTCAGTGTATTAACGAAGGGGCCTCACAAAGTTCTATTGTGGAGGAATCAGATGTAGGGAAGGGAGTAGAAGGTCATGAAGAATTATGAGTTCACAGTTGGCTGTCTCAAGAATGCATGACTCCTGAAAATTTTACTAATAACTTCAGAAAACATTATCTCTAGACTTTAATAAGTAAGTTGAAAGGATAATCCAAAAATATCCCTATTTCTTTGAAGGATTATTTAGTCTACTAGAAGAAAACTTTCAAGAGTAGCATTTTTCCATTTCTGACACCTTCTCCGTAGGATACAGACAAGCTACTCTCTTAGCATTTAAGCTCAGACTAAAAACAACCCAAAACAAACAGAAAAAAAGCCCCAAAAGGTTGGGAGTGGGAGTGGGTGGAAAGGAGAATAAAAGGAGACTATGTCTAATCTGCTTCCTGGCTTTGGCCACAACCAATACTCACTCAGTTGTGTTGCATCCTAGTGGACGATAAACATATTTTAACAATTGCATGTGGTCAGTCTCGTGCCAGATACAGAACTGGCTGGTGCCAGTGCCTGTGCACTGCACTCTCAACAGACAGCTAAGAACCTGAGGGAGCTCTGCTCTCCTAGTGAAGTTTGGCAGCCTGTCAGCTGTAGAATCTCCAGTACTTACAGGAATTTGTTAGCTCACGTTGTCAGAACCCCATCACCACAGGCCCATACCACAGGGATACTATTGCTCTCCTTGGTCTAGAGAAACATTCATAGAAGATTCATTATCTGGACACCCATTATAGCTACAGTAATTTCACTAATATAAGCCACACCCTTTTCATTGAATAATCCAGCCTACCCCAGTAGTGCGGCTTATATTCAGGTGCAGCTTATCTATGGACAAATCCAGGTGAAATGCCAACCCGGAAGTGAGAGCCAGCCAAGCGGAGAGCTGCCACTGAGCAGCAGCTGGGCAGGTGGGGAGTGGGCTTTGCCGAGCGGGGAGGGCGTGCCGGCGGCAGAGCTGCCAAGGCAGGTGGGCTGGCGGCAGGGTTGCCAGGGAGTGGGACGAGCTGGCCAGCAGCGGGGTCGCCGCCGCTGCCAGAAGGGACGAGCCGGGTGGGCTGGCGGTGGGGTCGCCGCTGCTGGCAGGAGGGGCAGGCCAGCGGGAGCAGTGCCAGCCGGGGAGCGCCGCCCCGCCGTGCCGCTGATCGGGGCCCCCGCGCTGCCACGGGGGCACAGCAAGCGGCAGCCAGCGGGACCGTGGCAAGCCACGGTGAGCGGAGCCGTGGGTGAGCCGTGGCGAGCAGGGCCACAGGCGAGCGGGGCGGGCAGGCGGCCAGGCCACCGCCGAGCGTGGCGGGCAAGTGGGGCTACGTTTAAAGGCTCCTCTGGTCTGTGAAAACTGTTTGCAATTTGAGCAACTGACAGGAAACCCCACAATCCCGTGATTCTGTTACTAACTCGTTACTTTGCTGCACATGGATCCTCACTAAAAAAAAAAAAAAAAGTGCGGCTTATATTCCGGTGCGGTTTATATATGGACAAATCCCGTGGTCTGCCCGGCTACCTGGATGTGTGGCTTATATTCAGGTGTGGCTTATAATCGTGAAATTACTGTAATTCAAAATCTGGATGTCATGACAAAAGGATTAGAATTTTTCCCCTAAAAAAATGCTAATCATTAAAAACAGTTATTTATTTGAATTTCTTGACTGTAAAATTGTAAGAAGACAGAGAATAGTTCTCATTGAAAACTTAAGGACACAAAATACACACATAGTCCCAGCTTTTATCTTTTAATTTTTTTGATATTTTCTATTTCTTCACTGATTTTTTTTTTTCCTCTTGGGATACACAAGATGGTAAGAATGTGTATACAGTATGGCCGATCAAAGAAAACTGTATGTAGTGCTTTTTATTTCCTTACATGTCTTGTGCGTAACAAACAGTAAATTTTGTCTAAATCCAGCATATATCATGTTAGAGCAACCTTTTTCCTGATCTCCTCATTCCCAAAATGACAGTGTGGTACTGAAGGCTCTGGGAGCTTTTCCTTTCTACATTTTATGCAAGCTGCAAACATTACTATTTACACACCAATAAGAAATCCTGATTAATAAGACTGGTTTTCAGCTTGGTTTGAAAGGAGTATTTTCCAGTTAGAAAAGACTGTAGAATGCATTTAAAAGGTTAAACTCCTAGATATAACTCTTGCAAATCTGGAGCCTATTGTGCACAGATCCCCAAGTATCTCAAAAGATTCATGGAAACAGGGAAGAAGGGGAAGATCTGACTTTGAAAGTCACAACAGATTTGAACAGAGGAGAGGCACAAAAATAAACCTAAAGCATCTTTCCAAACTAGCAGAACATGCATAGTACAAAGCTGAAGTTGAGGCTCTGATGTAGAGCTTTGCAGTGAATGTAACTTAACAGTATCTCAGACAGCTTGTGTTGTGGTATTAAAAGGGCTTCACTGGGAATACAGGAGTCACTGCTCTCCCCCTGCCTTGGCCCATGGGACTGTAATGAATTCATTTGCTATTAATTTCAAGAAGTCACCAAAAAGCTAAGTGTCCACCATGACAGTTGAGTGAAGAAGCCTGTAAGAAAGCTTTTACAAATTCCCTGATGACGCCCAGGACAAGCTATCAAATGCTGCTCAAGAGACTGCAAAGTACTGATACCTACATTCTGAGCTGCTTCAATTTATCAATGGTTTCATTTACTCATGTACTGCACTGCACAGACAGGGACAAGGCAGCAGCAACAGCTTCAAAGCATGAAGCCTTCCAAGCAGTGAAAACATTTTTTTCTTTGGTTTTGGTTTTGGGGCTTTTTTGTTGAAGCTGAAGGAATGACACAAATAAGCATTGCAGAGCATTGTGGGTCAGGGAGGAAAGGGGTAGCACCCTCCAGCAAACTGAAGTGAAAAAGATGGATATTCTCCTTCATTAAGTCATCCTTCACAGGCACACAGGCTTCTGCAGCCATCCCACTGTGCTAAACAGTCAGCTCTACAGAAGATCATGTTCTCTTTTGAGGACCTTTGCAGTGCCTCAGCCTCCTATGGGGAAGTGTCTGTTATCTTGCTGCACAGTGTCTTGAGATCCTACTGAACCAGCAATGTTTCTTTTCACGGTAACCTACAAAGATCGGGACCTCTCCCTTCTGCAAGATCTGCAAGCCCCTTCATAGATGATAAGTAAGCCTATTCCATGTACAGTGTTTCCTTTCTTTTAATAAAAGTATTTGTTACTTTGCAGTGTGTATAGAGTTGTCTATATTTTGGCAAAAGTAGAGTAATTTTGCACTTATAAACCGCACCTTTTTGACTGAATTTTTGAGCCAATCCCGGAAGTGAGGCTTTTCACCCCGTGCGGCTTATATATGGACAAATTCTGGCAAAAGGCCAACCCAGAAGTGCTAGCTTGCAGCAGACCTGAGCCGAGCCAGGGTCAGGGCCACCCTCTGCAGCAGTCCCAGGTGGGGCCGGGGGCCGCTGTCAGCTGCTGGGAGCTGGCAGGGCAGGGGCCGCCGAGAGCCTTTGGGAGCGGGGTTGCCGCCGGTGCGCAGGGCCATGCCGACCCAGGCTGCTGGGAACAGGGGCGGGTGGGGTCAGCCTGGCCCGTGCCGCCGGGAAGCCAGGCTGCGCAGGACCGTGCTGACCCAGGCTGCCGGGAACAGGGGCTGCGAGGGGCCAGGCTGGGCAGAGGGAGGGGGCAGGACAGGGAACACCCCCTCTGCCGCGCTGGGGGGAAAAAAAAAGAAAGTGCGGCTTATAACCCGGTGCGGCTTATTAATGGACACATTCCGTGGACTTTCCAACAACCTGGAAGTGCGGCTTATAACCAGGTGCGGCTTATAAGTGTGAACTTACTGTATTCCTTCTTTGTAGTGTTCTAGTACAGTCCTAAGTGTTGCAAAACAGGAAAAGAAATCCACATGTAAGTTGTAGCAACTGAACCCCCACGGATCATTTTTAACTGTCTTCAGACACAACAGCATATTCCCATCCCTCTGAAAAAAATACATTTAAAAGATAATTGGACAGCCAAACAAGCAAAAATCCCCAAAACTGTCCATGTCATTTTCCCCCTGTAGGTACACTCACTATGCATCTCATGGAAAATGAACTCTTAAAGAGAGCATGAAGTGTTGAAAGGAGCCCTATGTCTAGGGAGCTGGAAGCTATACTTAAATGGATGGCCAGAGGTTTTAAGAAGAATTCATAAAACCTTTCCATATAGCAAGTAAAGCAAAAGCCGCCCACACCCGGTTTCTGATGCCAAGAGTAGAAGGCCACAGGAGGTTGTTCCTGAGGTGTTATTTATATTGGATTTTAAAATGGTCTGAGGGGACAGAGGGTTGAGCTATCAATTATGTAACTGTAAACGAAGAACCTTTGTGAAGGGAAGCAGAAAACTGTATACTTAGAGAATGAGCAAGACATTTAGGAGAGGTTCAAGGTTAACTCCTTTCTTTCGCTCCTCTGAATTCTGTTAGGAGTTCTCATCATGGTACAAAGCCTAGGGAACAGTTCTGGAGCCACAGGAAAGCAATCCCTAAAATTTTGATTTTCTCAGCACCTCGAGGGATGTAGCAAGAGCTGTTGCAGGAGGAAGGCAAGGACAAATACAGTCCCTAGCCCACTGAGAGTGTGTTGTAGCCACTGCAATTCAACTGCCATGAGCTTTGTGTAAGGCTGGCTGTCAATGGGCCTCAGACTACCAGCCACTGTCTTATGGCCAGTACTGCTGGAAATGCGAAAAAAAGTGCACAGCTGTTGTGTAAATGGGAAAGCGGATAAGAAATTAAAACAGAAACGAGTCTGTGTGATTGTATCTGTGCAATGAGAAAAAGAGAGATGTGGTAAATTTTCCTCCCCAGTTGTAAATTCACATTGTAAAGTAGAGCTACCTTGTTGTTTCTCAAAAGCTGAGACAAATCCACACGAAAAGTTTGTCTCAGATGCATCTTGTGGCTGCTGGAAACATTTAACAGTGTTTTTTTAGATACACAGGCAAGAAGCAGTGAGATGGATTATCAACCTTTCTCCTCCCTCTTCCTTATTTTTTTAATATCTAGCCTGAAATTTAAGATGTGCCTTTCCACAGTTTATTATCCTGAGCAGTCATTTCTTTCAGTTAATTAAATCCTGCTTCTGCACTTATCTAGAAGCACTCCAGTTTAGCCAGAGCTTTATAGCTGAGGTAGCAGGGAGCTGGTTGGGCAGGGAAACTGTCTCACCTCCTTCCCACCTCCTTCCCACTTCCTTCCTTAGCCAAGCTGCAGGAAAAAGAATAGGATCCAATTCTGGCATTTCCAGCAGGAAAGTTAGAGACCTTATCAAAGTACCCCTCATTTTGCCACTCACTGCAGCTCAAAGCTCAGGAAAATTCCCCACAGGCATTGCATCAGACCCTCCATGGAGGGGATAAATTGGGAGAGCACTGGGTAGATTTGGGAAGTTGTGTCCATTTCCTAGTCAGGGCAGAGAAGACATGTAGAGAGAGAGAAGGTGGTGCAGTCTGTGTTTGGATTGTAGGTTCAGATGTTAGAATGTTGCAAGGATTACACTGCAGGGTTAAGACAACAATTTCAGAGACTGCACAAGGTGATCCAGCACATTAGGACAAAAGGCACTTGCTGGATGCTTCCTCTTTGAGTCAGAAGACGCTGTCACTCTGTGCTTGTTTGTTCGGAAACTATTGCACAAGAGAAGGAAAGGAATATATGGAAAGAAGTGCTTATCCTCCTGCATGTTTTGGAAACTGCTTAAAACTCTTTTGCTCTATATCAATGAAAGTATCAGGCCTGACACAGACACAAAAATTATTATGCCAGGTAATGTTCATGGGGAATTAAGTGATGAGTTCAAAACAAATATACATTTTTCTCTCCAGCTACTTGAATTTATTTTTTCCCTGATGGAGAATATGGGGAGTATAGTAGAAACACATTTTAAATTGAAATGAATGATCCTAGTGTTTCAAGCCACATCACCAAACTCAGAACTCAGTAAAGTCAATGGCAGTTGACAGTGGGATTTGAATGAAATCCATGCAGCTGAAAGTGATGACTTGCACTTTCATATGCAGTCAGTGCCTGCAGTTCTTAAATGTATTACTATTATTTTCTTGCTATGTCTCTTTAAAATGCTGCTTATTCATCATGATGTTGTGTAATACCTAGATATATTAGTATTAAAACATGGCTCTCCATTTTAAAACTCAAATGTTTCTTACATAAGCAATTTTTAAGAAAATAATATAATTATCAGAAAATTAATGTTCTTTTTTTAGATTTCATTACTATATAAAAATAGTTCTTTTGTTGAAAGGTTATGTTTCACTAAATGTTTAATAATACTTATTTCCAATCGAATCATTATAATTAATAATAGTGATCACCTTTGTATAAGGTACTCTAATTATATGCAACCTCCAACATATTCAGTATCCCAGTTCTTTGATTATCTAGACCAGAACATGTCATTGCAGACTAATTGCTTTTGCCTCCCATATGGGCATTGCATTCCTCAAACATTGGCAAGAAAGAAAGAGCTTGGATGCATCGAAATATTCCCCCAATCCCAGAAGCACTGGGAAGCACTCCCAGGTCCTGTAACTTAGACAAAGCCATGAAAGATCTTTGTTCTCAAGTCTGAATTAAAGCCAGTGGTGCTATAGACTGCAAAAACCCTACACAATGCAAGACTTTCCCCATGCCAGAGGGTTTGCAACCTAAGGAAGAGAGTCCAAACCAGGCATATACTACTGGTCGCAGGACATTGGCCAGAAAGCAGCAGAGCAGCAGCTGAGCTACTGTGATTATGTCATAAATGAGAAGTTTAAGCAGGAATTTGAAGGTAAATGCTGCTGAAATCCTGTGTAGGTCCCTCTGCTCTGAGTGTCACTTTGTAACTTTGAGAAAAGTCCTTTGTGTTTACTGAAAAAGACAAAAATAGTTTGTACTAAAATATAGACTCCTTTCTCACATAAAATCATTTAAAATTTGTAGAATTTCAGCAACTTTTGCACTCTTAATGATTGCTAATCCATTAACAGAAAAGATTAACAATGACTACTTACAAGGACTATTAATTAATTAAAAATAGGACACTGAATGCCTTTGTCTGAATGAATGCCAAGAGGGAAATGCCAAGTATTTCGTCACTGACATCCCAGGCTGAAACCTTCCTCACCAAAATGGCAGAGCTGCCCTATGCTCTAGCTGTCTAGAACAGAAGACTACACAAGTATTTTTTCCTTCTTCTCCCTGTAAAGTACACACTCCAAGGACACTGCCAGGTAGAGCACATAAGCTAGCTAAAATTAAATGCAAGCTCTAATAAAGGCTGTCAGATAGGAAGACGGTAACAGAATTAGCAAAACCTGGATTTGCTCCATTTGTCACTGAAGTTGCCTCATCAAATCAGCAGGAATTTCAAACCTCAGGCTTAATTGAAAAGATGAGAAGCAAATTTTTGGCTAAAAAATCATGACACCTTTTCTCCATTGAAACAGGTCCTCACAGATGTTGTTAGAGAAGTGATGAATAGCTTGACCCTGTCTGTAAGGAGTTTTTTTGTTACACACATGTTCAAAACACATCCAGGAGTTTTTGGCTTTTCACAGGTGCTGACAAGAACACTCAGCTTCAACAGGAAATAACTACCTGTAAATTGTTATTCTGAGTAACACAGAACAGGAATATCAATCCAGATGTTCTTCAGACTGCAAGGAGCCCTGTGACAGGGCATCTCTCAAGGGCTGCTCAAAAGAAAAATTGGATTTAATCGTCCAGTTACAGGGGAAGGTCTGTGACTGGGCAGCGCTCAGCTAAATGAAAACTTCTTGCAATGTTCCACTACCTCAGTGCACCCTTGGATAAGCAGGAATGTGAGTCAGATTGCAAGATGAAAAACTACGGCAGTTTCAGGATGATCTTTCAAGGCACTGAGACATTTTGTTTTGGGTTTGGGTGGGGTTTTTGATAGTAACATAATTATAAAATTTAAATTAGAATTGAATGGCAACATATCAGGAATCATTAACTTAACTAACTCTTTGAGCTACCAAAATCTTCTCTTTAGGCATTTACTGTTAGGAATAATCAAGCTAATGGAGGGATGATCAGAGTAGCAACCCATCTTGCATAAATATTTTAATTTCTGTTTATTTTCTATAGAAATATTTGAAAATAGAGATAAATTACCAGTTGTTCTCAGAGTAGAAGCCCTCTTCCTCCTTTATGAGGCAGTTATTTGCAAGCAAAACCAAATATTCAGGTACTATATGTAAGAAATTAACTCAGGTTCCAAACACAAATTTTGTGAAACCAAAAAGCCAAATGAAAGTAACTTTTTCTCCTAGAAAGGAGTACAAATACAGCTGGGAATGCAACCCTTGGTAACCTACTCCTCTCCCTTGCTAAATTAAGATAGAAAAGATAGGACTAAAAAGAGAAGTACCTTCAGCATAGAGATGATTTATGGATCAGAACTTGTAAATTCACAGTGATAGATATATATTTTTCATCTTCTTCATCCTAAAAGTAGGAAATAATAATGATTTTGCTTATGTGGCAAGAAGAAATTAACTGCCACCAGAAATATGGTATGTCATGAATCTGCCACACAGACTTGTCCTGTTCAGCTGAATGCGTGCCCTGCTGGCCAAAAGATTCCTGCCTAGGAGAGCTTAAAGCGGCATGAGTGCTTCAGAGCCTGGCAGTTTTCAGTCTTGTCCTGGACTCTATGAATCTGGACAAACCCCAGGAAGCCCTGACCTGCTTGCACTCATGACGTTTGGCTCAGAAAGATGGTAGATGAAAACACTGAGTAGTCCCATTGAAGAGCTCCCTTGAAAATGTGTAAAGAGTTCAATTGCTTATAATACCTCACTTAGCATTTGACACAAAATATATTTATGTAAAAAGAAATGTTTAGAGATTTTTATATTAATAAAATAATTTGTTCCTATCTCCACAGAAAACAAAACAAAAATAAACCACTCTAAATGATCTCATTACTTCAATCAAATTACGTATTTGTATTTCCCTAAGAATAGGTGATGGGGTTTTGTTTGTCTTTTTCCTCAGAATTCCAACCCGAATGACATAAGAATTCTTTTTTTGAGAGAGAGAGCTAGAGAAAGAGGCCAGGAAATTGAACAGTAAGCTCAATCAGATAATGCAATATAAAGAAATGACCCATGACTGGATGAATAAAATAAAAATAACCTATTAATTGGAAAGAAAATCTGAAAGGATTATTTCTCCCAAAGAAACAAAAGCAGAAGTACAGCTCCACCTGTGAAAATACAAGGCAGGAGGACAGGTGAAGTTAAAATTTGCCAGTCTGGGATGGGGTATTAACTTCCACGGAAATTACAAGCACACTATATTGAATTAAAAATAAACCCTAATAAACAAGTTAACAACAAGCATCACACCAGAAAGGTTAATCCATGAGAAACTTATGCTGATTTTGACATCACTAAGCCTGTCTACCTAGTAAGGTCTGACTGTTCCCATTCAGATTATATTTCTTTTAAAACTCAGTGTTCATTTTGCATTTGCAGTCATTCACTTGCCCAGCAAGAGTGTAGGGAATACACAGACTCCCCCAGGATTTTGCACTCATTCAGAGCTAGTTGTTCAAGATGTCTTTGGAGAAATATAGACCAAGACTTACACCAAGCTCTTGGCCTAAGATATTGCTGTAATATTTCAACAAGCAGTATGAAAAAAAGTTTTGATTCTTACATTGGAATTGCCTGAGAAGATACACAGAACAAATAATTACTGCTAAAGTGATTTAAAATACAATCAATAAAAAAGATCAAGGCTTCAAATTAAATTAATTGGTAGGTGAGAAAGATTGAGACCAAGGCATGGAAAGTCTTATTTCTGCATTTGACCATTTCTTATTTCATATTTGAACAAGCTGTCCTGAAAGTAATTTTAATTTAAGGTCACCAGTTATGCATCTTACACAGAGGTCAGGAGAAGCAGTTCAGGTAAACTTTGTATTATTGTAAACCTTTTTAGTATAGAAATAGCCATTTTCTGTATTATCGAATTTATACAATAATTTTTATTTTCCTCTTTTTAAGAGCAACCATTTCCATCAGTTTCCAACATTCTCCTAAATGGAAAAAGACATTTTCACCTGCAAGTGTAGGATGGAATAAATTAACATCTTCTGAATGCTGAATAAATTGATCATCTTGCCAGCGTCAGAGTTCTTGTAGTATACAGATGTAAAAAAAAAAGCTCCACGTTTGTTTTCAGAGAAGGCACTGGTACATAAGCAACAATCACTGGCACTTAGTATAGTGCTGGCCATTTATAAAGGACATGAAGCAGTTTGAATTCTGAAAAGCCAGTTCCCAATATAAGAAATTTTGTAATTCCCATGCATCCTCGAGGAGGACTCAAACAGAAGTTTTGTTTTTCATAAGCATTTCTGATGATCTGAGGGAAATTCATTATTTTACATACTTTATTTGCCTTATTTATTTGTTTGCCTGTTTGGATTTTACTAAGGAATCTCATTGATGTAGGTGTTTACAAGAAATGTTTGCAGAGGACTGCAAATCAAAATGAAGAAAAATACCCTGCAAGTACAAGCAAACATGCAGGGGCTGTGTTTTCCAGCACACTCTGGGTCACACAGAAGTGATGAATCTTCTTCATTAAGAAACATCTCCAGAGAAAGGTATAGCCCAGCTGGAGAGTGTAAATGCCCCCATGATCTGTCACAAAGGAATCACATTTCCGCTGTTTGACCACACAGGCAGTCTGGCTTCACTCTGACTGTTTGTACAAGCCAAATACAATCAGTTTACAAAATTCTGTTTATTCCATGTCTTCTCTGATACTGAATGAACATTTTCCCTGGGGCAAAGATTATTTTGGAAAACTTATATGTTCCCCCATGGATCTGTAAGTCAAGAGAATATTAGCATCTGAGTCATTGATCCATCACAGCTGGGCACACCAGATCCCATTCATTTGGTATTTTAACCAAATGAAAGATTGAAGTTCTTTGCAGAGGAATTTGAGATAAGAGAAAAGCCTTAAGGAAAGAATCTTTCAGTGATGTAGAGCTACCACTCCTATAGACTGGAGCACAGTATGGTATCAGCATGAAATTAATCAAACCAGTTTGACATTTCACTTTTTCATATAACTTTTTTTTCCCTATGAAAAATTTTGATATTTCAGTTTCATTTTTTCCTGACTCAGGAACAAGTGTCAAAATATCAGTCTCTTTTGGGGCAGAAATTACATTTTATATTAGCCTTTTCATGAAGATTGAAACCTCATTTTCTTATTTGAATCATCTCTATTTTTACCTTCTCCCATTCAGCCTCTGGAGAAAAAAAGACTATATGGTAGAACAAAGCATTTGGGGGTTGATACTTCCATTTTATATTCTCAGTTCACATGTAGTAGTTTGGATTTGAGAGATTCAATCTATTTGTTTTCATAAATCCTGTTTTAGCTGGTACATTAGAAGGCATAGGATATTCACTCTGCTGCTGGGAAGGCTGACCATTGTGTGAAGAAATTAATAAGTTCAACCCTGTAAAGACCACCCTTGGGGGTATTCCACTGGGAAAATGTAGTAAAGAGCACACAGATCTCAAAACTGTTTAAATACCACTGAGAATCCAAAGGTATTCAAGCTGTGTGCTCTAGTGCCTTTCTGAGTAAATATTTTGATAACTTCATATCCTACTGGAGCCCATTGGAGGCGCGTTTTAATTTTGACTGTAGCATTTTGCGCTGCCAGTTACACCAGTCTGGGAAACAGACTCCATGTCAAATTCAAATATTTCAAAGGGAAACATTTCCAGCTCTGTAGCAAACACAATGGTCAGAGGTGTAAATTATAATCTACTCTCTCAAATTTAAAAATGAAAATTAATCCCTGGGCCACATACATCCCTAGTCCTCTGATCATTGAAATTTCCAGCTTTGGAGCTTGTGAAGAGCCTATATCAGGCAGAGCCAGATTACTCCTCTACAGGGTAGAGTTTCCCTCTCTCTGGAGAGAAAATATTCTAAACAGTAAAGTTTGAAGAGAGGACAGAGGTATATAGAGAAGTCCTTCACTTCATGGCCAAGTCGAATTTCATTTTTCTCATTTTAATACCCTATCCAGGGACTTTTCAACTCTTTGATGCAAGTTGTTATTAAAGAAGTGTGACCTTTTAAAGCAGTGTAGGAAAATACTCCAGAATATCATATGGATCTTGGAAGCAGGAAAGAGCAATATCTGTGAATAAAATCAGCAGGTTTGTGACTAGCAGAAAGAAAAGAAGTTGCCTTCATATGGATTTATGCCATCACTTTGAACAATGTGCCCTCTCAGATATCTAATAAGCAACAAGCTCTTGCTACAGCTTCTCTCATGGGAAGAAAGCAAATGGGTCTCTTGATTTTTACCTGCCTTTCCATTTTCACATTGTAGAAAATAATTTCCTTGAGACCTCTGTACTACTGTCAAGAATGTGGTTGAAATTGCCCTGTCAGCTCAATATTATGGTTGAAGAGGGACAAAATCAGACATTTAAGCAGTTATATACATATTGTTTCACACACACTCATGCATACAGCATGGTCAAAGAAGCCATATTTCCTTAGGAAAACAGCCTAAAAATAAATGTAACACTACTTTTCTGACAGCCATTTGGAGCTTTGGCAGGACAAATTGTTTTATTCAATAGCATTCCATACAAAGAAAAATAAGCTACAATCTTGCTTCCTATACTCCATGAGGAAAATTAATTTGACCTCTAGGGCTCCTTGCTATTAATCTCCATCAAGTACCCCTGCCAATGCAACCCTAGAGGCCACGATCCCACAGAAACACTTATGCCCATGAGCAGCCCTATAGATTTTAACTGTCATAGGCTTAAAGTTTAGCATTCCTAAGAGATCACTGCCACAGGAAGTTCTGTTTTTAATAAAATATTGAGAAGGTAAGTCTGGGCAACATGCATCACCCAGGTATATCCTGGTATATCCAGGTTTATCCAGGTATATCACCCAGGAAATCCTCTCAACCTGCCTATTCTACTCAGGGGCAATTTTTGCACCAGAGATAAAGGCATTGGGGTCTGCAAAGTTAGGTTAGGAGGAACTTGTCCTGTACCTACAAAATATCTAAACAGTGCACCTGGCAAAGCACTTGCCAAGCTGAGATGGAAAATCAAAGCTGGAAGATTGAGTTCAGCTCTGAGACCCTAAGTAACATCACAGATGCAATGAAGGAATGAAAAGATGTATATAATGAATTTCTGCTGTGCCAGCTAAGAGCTGTCAATCAGGTGGGTGGTCTTTTTCCCAAGCTAATTACACTTCAGAGTTGATCTAAAATTCATAGGTTTAAAAAGAAAAAGCTTTGGTGGGATTATTTTCAGAGTGATCAAGGTCTTCTAGAAGCCTAAGAAGTCAAGTATGACACAAGGAAATATATTATGAGCTGGCTGATGCAATTATAAATTATGTAAATCATGTTCTTTTGAACTCTAATTCCTGTAATATTAAGCAATAATTTAGCTATGCGTGGCTATTTAATTGTGCAATTTTTGCAGGAATTTCAGCTCTTTTCACAGGACATATAAGCTCAAAATTTTGCTTGCCACTTAAAGAGTTTTGAAAAAAAAAAAAAAAAGAGGATAGAGGATACTGTACTTGCTTACCCTGCCAACCTGGAATATAGTGGTACAGCTGTGGATACAGGTAAGGCAGAGGTCCCTAAGTTAAATGGTTGCCAGTGAGAGACAGAGTAGAAGCCTTTCAAATCATACTTCAAGGTCTCATGAGGGAAAAGAGATGTCTCAAGTTTCTATATGTGCCACCAAAGAGGCTCTTTTTAGCTTTGCTTTCATCAATTAAGCAGGCAATGCCTTCTCTGTAACAGATCCTCAAAGAGTTTGGAAATATAACAGCACTCCTTTATTGATTGCTTTGATCAGGTACTAGGCAGGAGGGAAGAAAACCTCAACATACACATCAATAAACAACCTGGAGCCTCTAAAGCCATCTGAACGAGCCTGAGAACTAGCTATGAGGCTGAGATGCTCAAAAAAGAAAGCTTATGACAGCAAATCAATATAAAGCCTTGTGGTAAAGATGCTGAAGTAAGAAAAGGAATGTTGGGTCACTGTGGAAAGAACACTGGGATGCATTAAAATAATGAGGCAACTAATAAGGGAGACCATTTCCCTCTCTCCAAATGATTAGAGAGGAAGCTGGGAGTGACAAGGCCCAGGACAAGGGTCAGGCTAGGCTGAATCAAGGCACTGATTTTGCTGTACAGTTCTGACATCTGTCAAGTGGCTGCTGCTTAGACAGGCACTAATGGTACCTGAAAGCAGAGGGCTTGGATAAGCTCTACAGGGCTGTGTGAGCTTTTTATGCTGAAATTGTTCCTAGAGTGCTTGTAGTATAGATACACTGGGGAGAAGTCCAGGAAAAAATATGGCAGGAGATATGCTGTCCTTTATTGAAGATTATTAAGAGAAAATGAAAGGAAAAGGCTTTCAACTGAGATGAAAGGAATGCTTCCTGGAAGAAACTGAAAGAAGTCCCACTACCTTAAGAGTGTTGCTTGAAAGAGCCAGGCTGTGACACAGTCAGTGTCTGAAAATTTTAGCATCTATTACGTTATATTCTGTGCATTGTAACCTGTAAGGTAGAGCTGCCTAAAGACTTTTAAAATTCCACTGATGTGCTTTTCAAAAGCTCCATTTCTTTTGCAAATGTAAACACGCAAGATGTTTTTAGAAGCCTAGTCATTCCCTTGATACAACTGGCTCTAAATTCTCAAAGGGAAAGCTGTTAAATATGCAGGTCCACAGTAACCTCAAGTGATGCTCAGTCCTAAAGTGCATGAAAGGTACAAGGCCTAATATTAAAGACAGTGAACTCAGGGGTCTGAAATGGTCGTGAAATTGAATGGAGGTTCAATGAGTATTGGAACTATAACATTCCAAATTCTTGGAGTGTGGTACAAAAGAACTTTTTATCTTCATGCTCAGACTCGCAGGAAACTCTCATCTCCTTGGAGGTACTTGGGAATCAAACTCATCCTTGTAAGACCATGGGTTTGCTAACACTCCTTGAGTGGAAGCATGGCTATGAAACGTAGATTTGTTACTGTCTGGTTATTGTCTGTGTGGTCTTTGTCTCTGTTAGTTGTGGATGTTTTACCCCTCAGCAGAAGGTAATGTAAATTCTCTGTGATTTACTAAATGAGTACAGACATGCCTACAGGTTCACAAGGAATCACAAATGTAGTAGCAAAAGTGACCACTTGTTCATTTTGGTAAAGCAAACTTGGAAGGAAACAAGTAGTATTTGAACACTGGAATCACCAAAGATTGATTTGACCTAGAATTTGTGTCTTGTAGACTATCTTTGGCATCAAAAGCTCTGCACTATCACTGCCTTGCAATCTTGTTGTCCTGAATCTTATCTCCCAAACACTTTCTGACCTTCTCCAAAGCTGGGACAAGATAGATTATGCACAGCTATCCAGTTCTGGAAGGAAGACCTTGAGCTCCCCAACATAAGTTAGACAGACCACTGAGCCCACAAATGGCCCAGCTTCCCTGTGGCAGGAACTCATCCTTTGAAGGTCCAGGCTTCAACCAAAGCTTTTTTTGCTACTCAGACACAGGCAATCCCCATTGCATGTGAATGCCATAGCGCCTAAAACCATTTGAGATGACAGAGCAGTGTCCTACTCATACAGGATGCAAGTAAATGCTCTTTCCCTCCAGCAGATTAAGCAGACATAGTGAGTATGCGAGCTCCATTTCCCTGGGAAACAAGGCTAAGAGTCTCCTGTGTACTGCTCAAGATCAAAAGTAGTAAGTTTTACCAAATCCTGTTGCTAATGAGGAAAACATTCATTACAAGTGTTTTCAAAAGTAGCAGTATGTTTACTCCCAAAAACGGGCATCACTGACAAGCACTATTTGTAGATATTTGGTAAATGCTTAGAACTCTTTTGTTTATTCCATAATAATCCCAATGCAGAAGCTGATGAGCCAGCATGGCTGTGATACTTTTTTGCTAATTATGTGCTAAGTTTTATGAAACTAATAACTGTTTTTAATAAACAGTGAAGAGGAAGAAGCTTACATTTAGAGACCACATTAAAATTTGCACAGGTAATTGGATGGTATGGGAATTCGAGATAAGAATAACTTCATTGAAATGAAATTTTAAAACAAATGACCCAGGTTGTTTTCAATCCCTTCACACCACCTTGAAAAAATAATTTGTATCTCAGTGTAATCAATACATAGTCATAGCTGGATGTTATGAGGAGGTAGGCAGAGAATAGCTGTATAAATAAGGAAGAGAGAATTAGAGGTCCTAGAATGCACCTATTAAAGGTACACTCATAAATGTCCAGACTACAGGAGAAACAAATAACCTAAGAGTCCCCTAAACCGTGATTTCTTATTTTCTTTGATTCTCCTCAGTTTCTTTTTTCCTCTCTACTGGCTATTGTCTTGTAGACCATCCTCACCAGAGCAAATTAGCTGTTTCCTTGGCAGGTTCAGGTCCATATTCCCCTATTCTCACCCAGCTTCAGAACTAATACCATCTCTCTTCCAACTCCTAATATATCTTATACATTAGCTAGCAAAAAGTCCTGCATACCTGTGCTATGTTTTTACTACCCAAGTTCCAATTTGGAAAGATTTTCTCACATGTCTCACTACCTCACCATACAATACTCTTCAGATTCCTATTTGAAATGTTTCTAGAGGAACACAGAAGATACAGAGCTTTTGTGAGTCTTAATGATTACAGGGTGCTCAGGAGACATCTACATGATGTATGAAAAGGGAAGGCCTATTAATTTTTGTTATACCTTTGGTTTCTGTAACCAGAGAGGTCTACTGTGCTTGTGCCTCCACATCCTGGAACCTGTTATCCTGAGTCCATTAACAGTAAAGATGAACAAAGGATAAATTAAAAGTACTAATATCTCCAATTAGAGACAAGATGGAGAGTGCAAGGGACGTACTAAGTTTCCCATAAACTGTTCCAAAGCAATAGAATGAAAGCCAACTTGGAACTCTTGCCCAGAAAAGTTTATTCTCCTTGACGATGCACAACATTTCCTCAACTAGTGCAATCCCTGAGTCACATATCACACAAGGAAACACATTTTTACTGTAGAAGGGACTGGACACTGGCACAGGTTTCCTGGAGGAATCTCTGTCTTTGGTGATATCAAAACATGCCTGGACATGCTCCTGGGCATCAGCTCTAGGTAACACAGTGGAGGAGGTGCTTATGGTGACCATCAGGTGTCCCTTCCCATCTCGACCGTTCCATTATTTTGTGATCTTCACCCTTCCAGAATCCCGGCAGAAGCAGTGACTGCTGCTCCCACATTTGAAAATGGTTCTCCCTTCCTGTCAATCAGTGTTAGAAATGTCTGTTGCTAAAAGGGAGGCCAGGTCTGGAGTTACACAGTGCTCACTGCTCTGCCCAATTTTACAGTGCCTTTTACAGGACACAGGTGGGGGAAATGCGGTCAGTATTCAGCTTTTATTTTATTTTTTGTTTTCCCTGAGAAAACAGTTTTTCTCCAATAGGATAAAAATAGCCTTCCACAATTGTTCTATCCCTTTAGACTTAGTGAATAATTGAAGAATGCTTTCCCAGTAGTTAGTAATGAAAGAGGTTTATTCTGAAGCTTTCTCCATTATCCACTGCCAGCACTTTCCTCCATTGCTGAGGTTGCCAGAGAAAACAAGAGGTGACAGGTGCTTGTATATCTCCTCATGAACAAATGAAGCAAATTGTGCTTCCATTTCTCTGGGAGTAAATCTCCAGTAATTCCACGGGATAACTGAGAAAGGCTTTGGACTTACTCAAAAATAACTGAAAGCAAAATGTTCCATTACATTTTTCATCTGGCATGTTCAAAAGAACATGTGACTAGTAGGATTGACATGCCTAGAAATGTATGACAAAGTGTCAACCCATATGGCTTGCTTTTTTTGTCAGCTCTTTCCTCCTACTGTTTTGATTATTCACCTGTGGGTACCAACATTAATCTTGAGGCATTTTTCCTGCTGTTTCATCGTGGTTCTTCTCCACCCATGTTAACCAAACTTCCTTTAATTTCTTTTTTCGTGCTAAACAGATACTCATATTAGTATAAAACAGTTTCCTACAGCAACCACTGTGATCTTAGACTGTCAGCCTACAGAAGGAGAAATCTCTGCAAACAAAATTCTGCCTTTATTGCCAGCTTAATTTGGCTTTCCTTCTGTTTTATGGCAAACATCTTCCTTGATGCAACCCTAGACCAGGGTTTCCCGTCTCTACATTTCTCTGAAAGATTTAATTTTTCACAGAGATAGGCTTGAATTACTCCACCATTCAGAATTCTAAAGAGATGATGCATATTCAACTGCTTTAGTTTTCTTGTAATTTCTTTCATGGCTGTAATGACATTTATGTAAGCTCCATCTTAAAAGAGAAGACATTCATTTTACCATCAGTGTGGGAAAAAGAGGAATGGGATATTTAACTTTAGCTAGCCCTTAGGTTTTGATTTTTTTATTATTGTTATTATTTTTATTTTAGAGACTTTCCTTCTTAAAAGTCAAGAAGAACAGGGGACCTTTTAAAAAGCATAGGGATGCTAAAGGACATAACACACTAAAATTTCAGGGCCCATAAATTATTAAGGCAATTTAGGTTTTATTTATCTATGGACTTCCAGCAGATTTAGGTGCAAAGAAAAAACAAAGGAAAGTTCTGCAGCTTACTTCTCAGAGGATGAAATTAAAGATTTCCAGATACAGTACTGAGATATTTGGATGAAGTATTTCCTCATTTCCTTTACTAGAGCTTTATGGACAGTGAAAACCCTAGAAGGTGTGAGGTTTTATGTAACCTGAATGGAGAGCTTAGTCTCAAGAAAAATAAACTACTGGAAGCCCCATGCTGAGATCTGGCATTGAATTGAACTGAGCCAGTAACACGTTTTTGAGGGTGAAGAAACAGGGTGCAGATTAAGTCAGACTTTTTATGGTTCAGACCTTAACCTGCTGTCTCTACAAAACTGAATGTTAAAAAGAATAGCTGTGCTTGTGTACACTTTAAGATTGAAAAAAAGTAATTAAAACTTGTCCTAATTAAAAAATAAAATTGCTGAGGTAGAATATTCTCATGTGAGTGCACATCCATTGGGACAAAACAGTTTTTTCCTTTAGATTCTGTTAAAGTAGCTGGCACTAGTTAGAGCCTGTGAAAGCTGTATGAGTTGTTAATTACAATGTTGGTAGGACTGCAGGGGGTAAAGAAATGGACTAATGATGACCAAAGAAGACTCAATCCTGTGCCCAGGATTGTCTCATCATGCACAAGAAACCCAACTGTACAGGCACATATCTTCACTCACTAATGAAACTGCTTCACCCCAGAATGGGGACAGTTAGCACTTCCTCAGCTGGACACAGACACTCCTTCCTGTACTGCTAACCACAGAGCACTTGACTAAACCAAGACAGGATGCCATCAATTTGATTTTCAGATTCTGTTTCAAAAAACCAGAAGAGCAGTCAAAGAGTAAGTGACTGGAGAGAGGGGAAAGTTGAATTGAAGAGAAAACACACCTAGCAGGTTCTTATACTGCTTGAATCTCAGTAAGCCAGGAATTTTTCTTTGTTTTAGGAACTGGAGCTGCTACTTGAACATCCGCTCTCCCAGCTTAATTTGACATTGGAAACACTCCTGATTGCCTGTTAATTGCACATGAAAGTGATGTGCATTACTCTGCCTCCTAATAATATTGCAAATATTTTTGAAGCATTTTTTTCACTTTTTGATTATCACTGCAAGGAAAAAAAAAAACCTGAGACATTAAACCATCTATTAAATTCTGGCAGATATTATTAATAAAGAAACATGATTATACTTTAAGTTTTCTCGTTCTAATGCTTTGTATGATGATTTTGCTTGCTGAGTTTAGCTCTATTATATGAATCCCTTGTTACATGGTACCTTCTTCCAGTGCTGGCAACATTTCTTCACATCTTGAAACTTTGGCCGAGTAGATTCCAGTAAATATGACAAAAGTTAATCATGAAGAGAGCTGTTGTTACTGCTGAAATGTATTTCTCATTCCTGCAGGGCACTGTTTGAAGGAAAACCTTCTGAACTTGTTTGATTAGGAGCTAATTTAGGACTGCAATAATAAAAGGGGAGTGAGGGTGAAAAATCAGTTTTTGAAAAGGGACTTCATGTTGAGGTTTTTTTTCATTTGTAGGCTGGAAATCTTGCAGAAGAGCTGATTCTTTCTCAGTTCTGCTTTTCCATTAGCCATATAATGAAAGTATGTATAAACCAAAACAAATAAAAAGAAGTGGTTGGGAGGGACAAGGGAGGGAGGTGACTAGGGGTTTCGGGGGCTTTTTTGAGAAAAACATAAAAATATACACTTTGGTGATAAAAGTTGGTTGTCTATTTTTTGAAATGAACAAATGCTTTAAAACCCGGGAAAACTAAGCTAACACTAAGCTAACCCTAAGCTAACCCTAAAATAAAACATTTTTTCTGCATAATTTGCCAAATTTTAGGAAGGTTTCAAAACACCTTTGTCATCTTTTTTTTTAGAGATTAGGTATTATAGTTTGCTGTTCATGGTGGATGAAACGGGAAAAAAAATCCAGGGAAAATTACTGCCTTAGAAAGATTTTTACCAATTACTGTATCACCCTATTAATCCTGCAGGATTCTGGAAACATTTGTGAGTAAGAATGTCTTCTATTTTACCAGATATATATGATCATGGGACTTTATCCTGCCACTGCAGAAGTAAATTAAAAAAAAAAAAAAACCAGCAACAAAATAATTTTTACTTTAATTAGAGGATAAATCTCTCTTTTCAGATACAGCAGATGTGTTAATACATGTGAATAGCTCTAAGAATCTAATTTATGTCTAGCACCAAAAGTGACTGGACTCCAGCTATTACACTTATCTAGTAAATGGGACAAAGAAAGCTACTCTCAAGCAATATCTTACAGGACAGGATTATAAAAGATAATGACAAATATTATTTACTTCACAGTACTCTGGAATGAATTTAAATATTTTGCAGTTTAATATATGTGTGTGCATACGCTCTGTTCTATAGTATTGATTATAAAACAGCATCATACCACATTGAACTGTAAGGAAGCTTTGCAGTGCTGCTTTTGGTGAAATACTCATAATCCTTTTTACAAAGGAAAAAATGCTCAATGAAGTGTAATGCTGCTATCCTCAGATAATTTTTCAAAGATTGGGCTGAGTCATACATCATATTGGGGGGGTGGTAGGTGAGACTATACCCATCAAAATGAAAAATAAAGAATGGTTAGCAGACATTTTCTGAAACCAGCAATTATAGAGGACAACCATTTGTTAGGTTGCTTGTAACCATGACTAATAATCATTAATTATTTTCTTCTAATGTATTTTTGCTATCTCAAACTCATGCTGTGTATTATAATAGCAGCAATATCTATCAATATGTATTAGCTGCTACTCAAAAGATTCTGTTTTCATAAAGACATATTATCCTGTACTGGAAAAAAAAAAAGCTGTAACATGCAACCACCTTATAAGCTTTCAAGACTTCAGTGATGGAAATGAGCATTTATCTCCAAGAGCAGTTACATGAAGGCTTTCTAAGTACATATTAAAGCCGAAATATTAAAAATTAAACTAAATTATAGAAGTCTTGACCTGAGGGTTGAGTAAAATATTGATAACAAGGAGATCTGTAAAAAAACATCATTCAGACCTAAAAAAGTAATCAAAAACATTTTTCTAGTTTGATCTATTCTGCCATATTATTGCTGTTTCCCAAACACCACGGTCTGCTAGCTATTTTATGGACCTGCTAATATTAAGTTCACTCGACAAGCAGGATTTTTTAAGCAAAAAAGTGTTAAAATGCATTGGGAAAAAATAAGATTATGAAAAACATCCTCTGTCACAACCTTGGGGATCAAAATCCTTTACCTGGAGAAGACATACAGCTCCTTATCAACCAGACAGCATTGCACAATATCACAGAATCAGAGAATATGCTGAGTTGGAAGAGACCCAAGGGGATTATTGAGTTTAACTCCTGGCCCTGCACAGGATATCTCAAGAGTCACATCATGTGCCTGAGAGCATTGTCCAAACACTTCTTGACCTCTGTGGTCTAGGCTTGGTGCTGTTCCAGTGTCAAATCACCCTTGGGTAAAGAAACTTGTTCCAGTATCCAACCTTAACCTCTCTAACACAGCTTCAGCCTGTTCCCTTGGGTTCTGTCACTGGTCACCACAGGGCACAGCTCAGTGTCTGCCCCTTCTCTTCCCCCCATGAGGAATTTGTAACAGATTCTTGTTGTTCTTACAGTAAATTTCATTCAGTTGTGAATGTGATACTTGATTAAATAAAGGCACATGGATATAATTTTCTGTCTTGGACACTGCTGGTTATAGGAACTGTCTTGGTGTAAGTTGTACAGGGATTAAACCCGGTATTTTCATTGAGGCCAGTGCTCCCATTGAAATCCATTCTCTTGATGTTAATTTGATATAAATGACTCTTTATGCCAATCTACTGCTTCTCTGGTAGACTGTACAGTTGGCTCCATGACACAAGATTGATTGTTTTCTGAATGGTGAAGTGCTTCAAAATTAAAGTTACACTATTAATGGATTCAGGATGACTTTTTGGAGTCATTATATTCAAGAAAGGTCTGTCAATACAGTTAACTCTCAGTTGTCACTACACCATCAAATATAATGGTGGGTAAACGCAGGATAGCAACTTGCAAGGCTACAGCAGTATTTGCCAAAAAAAGAATTCCATATGGAAGGAATATGGAGAAGGATAATTTATATTTAATCAGTTTTGCATTGCAGAGGGTGTTAGAATAAATTTAGTTTTTCTGTGTCTTTGGCAGCTGTGTAATATCCATTAATGTATCAAGAAAATGGTGATATATTGGTAAAATACTAGTGTATTTGTACTTCAGGCTCAAAATATTAAATTGTAGCACTGAGATGGAAAACTGCACAAGCTGACATTGCCTGTTTAATCCTACAAACATCCTTTTGAAATGCATTAAAATGAGTCGATAAGGGGACAAGAGCCCAGAAAGACTCATCAGGTGCCCAAAAACTGAGCATGAAGGTCAAGTTTAGTGTGAATGGCTTAGGATCATGGTGCAGTTGATCATCCAGGCTTCTGAACGGGTAAAACATCCAGCATGCTAAAACTGTCCTGAAACAAGTTCTGCACAGAACCTTAATCACCTTCAATAAACCATCTTACAAAATAGTAACATGCAAACAATGACTCCTGTCATCTTTCTAGAGGGCTGTTTTGGAAATCTTCTGTTATTTTCTTGCAAAGATAGAGAGGAGAACTATACATTGAAGTCTTCTCTTTTGTTGGTTACAATCATAAATGGGCAGATATGCCCCAGGACATTTATTTAAAATCCTAATTGAGGTTGTGTCTCTCACTCACTGAATCCAAACTTTTCCCCATTTTGTTTAGTCACAAAAAATTTCTTCACAGATCCACTGATTTTAAGGTAACACCCTTTCCAAATGTAAAACTATTTCCTCTGTTTCTAATCAACAGCAAGATAAAAGCCTGCTCTATGATTCCACTTTAAAGTCATAGGCAATAAGTGCATTCTCTTCTCTAAACTCAATAGTCTGTCCGCTGTATTTGAATGTTCACAATTTTCCAGAAAAAACAACTAGACAGAATTTGGACAAATGTAGACTTCCTTTCATTGCTGCATGGATTGAATTTAACTTATGCCTCACCTCTTTTCCAAGATCAACCCCAGAGCCAATCAACCATCTTGTTATCATTCTCTGTTTTGGGATAAAAAGGAGGCAAAATCATGAGTTTAGCTCATATCCCACAGGCTAATATTCACCTTCAACATCACTACTAAAAACTGGAGAGGTAAGTCATGATCACAGGTGCATTATGAAGATCTATTGCATAGCTGAATTGCCACTCTTGATTGACTTCTTTCTCACCACCAAAACTGTGGCAGCAGAAGTGCACATAGGCCAGGGATTTAAATCGTTACTTATGCCACTTGCTTAGAGAAGAGGATTCAAACACCTGTTAATTTGCTGAGGGAGGTGTTTCTCTTCATGTTCTGGAATCATCCTCTATACTTTGCATTTCTCAGGTTTGCAGGGGCACTGAGTTAACCAGTCCAGTACATATTTCAGAGAAAATGTAATCAATAAATCAACTATATTAGTCTGATGTCCACACTCGGGGGTTTTATTATTAAGGATATTTTGAAAGGTTCACTGAATATTACACATTGAAATAAGTGTCTGTTGCCTCGGAGCAATTTCCAAGCTGTCTTGTGGGAACTAGGACACACTTAAAAGGATTTAGTGGTGGAAATCTTTCATTTAGAAAATCCATTTCTGCAATTCACATGTTAAAGAAATAGAAAATGTTTCTTTGCCAACTTCAACTGCAGTAAATGCATGTGAATACTTCTCCACCCCTGAAACATAGCTAATTTCTGCAGGAATTCATCCCAGAGATATATTTCTGAGCAGGTGTTTTGCTTCACTGTTCACATCTTGAATTGTGTGCAATCCATCATATCTATCATTTTGCCCTTACACAGTCAAGGAATTTGGTCTTTTCAGCTGAGTGAGCTGGGAAAGGAGAGTGCATCACTTCTCGTTTTAAACATTCCAGAGTACTTGGCTACTGTGTATGTCTGAAAACAGTAATGTATAATGAAATAGTTGGAAAAACAAAGCACAAATTACCACATATATCATGATCCACATTTACAGCAGCAGAAGCAAAAGCACTTTGGAGGTATTTCCCTTTCTCCTTCCTGATAATTGCTGCTGTTGCTTTTGTCCTTGTTTGCAGAAGCCATGAAGTCCTTCCAGCTGGCAAGCCATCATTTCTCAGAAATGAAGATGATCCAGGAAGGCCTAGCTCCAGTTACAGGAGGAAGGCATCTCTAGGCACCCTTGGCAAAGCTCTTCCTCTGGCTCTAGACTCTGGCAGGGATTTGCAGGAGGAAAGGAAGAGTAGGTCATACTGGGCTTTATTTACAAGACAGTGCCTATTTCACACTTGGCTTCCAAGACTAGAATCCTCACTAAAGAAGGTCACAAATATTAAGCCAAAAGGCATTTCCCCAACCTGAAATCAAGTAAGAAATCCAAAGGCCTGCTCTGCCTCGCTGATAGCTGATTTCAAGAACTAATTCTACCTTTGTTCCTATGGAAAACAAGTATGATGAAAGAAGGTTTGATCAAATTCCCAAGGCCAATTCTACCTGTAGGAATGGTTATGTTTCCCTGTCCCACATGCAGATGGTGATCTAAATTTCCTAACTACCCTAGGGATCTCCAGTATAGAGTAAAAAGGCACATGTAAAGTATTTCCATGTGAAGTTAATATTTGAGCAGTTTTCTGGTTGCTATAATTGAAATCTTTTTTTGGTGAGTTTTGTAAGTCATCATATACATGGAGTTTAAATTAGAAACAAAACCAATAATTTCCTCAACTTCTGAATGAAAGACTCTAACAGATGTTTGGGCTGCAAGACTCAATCAGAGCAATCTTGGGACTTTTTCCATCTTGCTACTTTTAACCCAGAAATTATGTCATAAAGCAAGTCCCTACACAACTTTCTCTGAAATACTGGAATTTATTACAAGTTGTTAGATGGGACCATAGCTGATTCAAGTCTCAGAGGAAAGCTGCAATTTGTGAGCAAAATATCACTGCAAAGGAGTCTAATAGAGGAAAGAGAAAGCTCAATAGCCTTTTAGTTTTCTAGGATTTCTCTCCACTCACAGAAATTTCTAATGGAAATTTACTGGAAAGAGTCTCCACTCTGAAGTTTACTTAGGAAACCAGCAAGAGTAGACTGCCTGGGTGAGTAATTTGCAGTAGACCAAGAGGCCTCTGCTAGTAGGAAAGATTTCTGAATATTTGACTAGGGGATGAAAAGTATTTGCAAAAATATTATCTTAATTACAAGAGTTTTAATGCTGACTTGTATTACAGCCTTGAGTAAATAGACAAAATTTACACTTATGATGGAAAAGGCACCCTGTCTAAGTTAGTGAATAAGGCAGTAGCAAAGAGATCCAACTGCCTCCAGAGAATCGACCCACTGGTCCTTCTCTTTCTCAGAGCAGAGCTGTGCTAAATCTGCCCCAAATGAATAAGGAAAAGCAAGAATCCTCTGGCCTGGAATTTTGATCTGAATACCTGGCCTCCACCTTTGAATCCATAACCCAGAATTCCAAAATCAAATGTAGATTTCCCACCAAAACAGAGGAAAAGAATACAACAGAGAATTTGTGATTCTGTCTTTGCTTTGTTTTTACTGTAGCATTCTGCACATTGGTTTGATTGGGTCACTTTGCTCAATTAATTTTGTCTTCCTTCCAAACAGATGGTGCGAGCCTAGGAATGGTTTTAATGAAACTCTTTGTGTGCTGGTTATATGGCACTTATTTGGCAAATGTCACTCTACAGACAAGGTTTAAGATGATACTGTAGTGGCTTAAATCTCCCACCAGCTGCCACAAAATTAGAGCCACATTAATATCAATGGAAAAATTAGGACTTCTGGTAATTCAGCTGGGAACTTGAAGGAAAATGTTGCAGGCATTTGGAAGATTTGTAATGGGAAAGGTTTGTGAAAGTAACAATATTAAGCCCTGAAATCCATTTAGTGCTTTACTCTTTGAGCTGACCAGGCAATGCAGGTGGTCCATAGCTTATTCTTGACAGCCTGGAAGGATTCCTGTCAAAGTATATACATTCTAGATGAATATTATTCAATGAACTGTCAGAAAAAAAACATTTTTCAAACATCAGTAAGTTTATGCCATACAGAGCTCTATACTGTGAAGCATCATCAGAAGGAGAATTTCCTAACTCTGCAGATAAAGCTTCTATACTCCATGGAGATGCAAGGTTGGAGACACAACCACACTTCACTGACTATGTCTGCTCTGCTTCTTCATTCCTATTCAAATTAACAGATTGGCATTGGAAACCGACCACAAACACCCGGGAAGTCAGGGCAAGGTAAATCTTGTCATTATGTATCCTGCTTCACCCACAGAGACAGACCAGGTCAGGCAACAAAATCCAGTGCAGAGATTTCCACATAACTGGGGAATGTAGGAAAAGATGCACAGAACACCACGGGATATAGACAGTCCAGATTTCTATTAGGAAGTGGAGTACTTGGGCAGGTCAGAGAGTAGGGATGACACCATGTAAAATAGGAATAATTCAAAGCAAAGACAGAAGAGTGCAAGTTCAGGCGGCTCTCTGATTGCTATGTTCAGACTGACTGAGAGGCATACAGTTGTTTTAATGAGATGCATTAATCTTCCCCCTTCACCTCCCTGGATCTCTAAAATGCCCCAGACATCACTGAATTTAGCAGGGCTTTATGCTGGGAGTGAATGATGTGGATGCTATGCTACAACAGTTAAATGCAATCGCAACAAACTTCCCCCATGGGTAAGGCAGTGCTATTCAGTTATTTTTACTGTTACAGCCAATGGGGAAATTATATTTTCTTTTGGAATATATGTGATTGGCCGTGCTCTGAGATGGGATATCACACTAGATGGACCACTACACTGATCTCTCATGGCAGCTCCTGTGTTTCAGAGTACAAGCACATTATTCAATAGCTGCAAATGAACATATTAAAGTTAAGAGGCTTTTTGAAAATGACCCTTTCCAGCCTGCAATATAACATGAATTACACCACAGAGGTATGAGAAACAATCATTAGTGCGATCATACTATAATGATGGATAAAGAAATCATTAGAAGTAGAAGAGACTGAGTAGCCAAGATAATTATGAGGTTTCCTGTTGAAAACAGTAATGACAAAAATGCAAATGGAAAAAAATACTGTTAATGAAATATAATTGAAAAAAGGCAACTTTTAAGAAGTCTTGAAAACAGGGCAGCTAATGGGAATATTCACTCAAAGAGCTCATTATTATAAATCTGCATTAGCAGTAGTTTTTCAAATCACTACTGGGTATGAAATCACAGTTTACAGACTGTAGAGAACCTAGTTTTTAACTGCCAATCTGTAGAAAAATGGGTCCATGTCAAACCAGATTCACAGCCAGTGAGTGCACTTGGCTAAATGTCTCCTGATATTCAGAGCTGAACTAATGGCTATCATTCTGCCTGTAACAGGACACTGCAGTTTTATTCTGGGACTTGACATTTTGAGATGTGTTTTGGGAGGTTTGTATGTATCGTTATTAATGTTTTGAAGAAAAAACCAGGCATAATAAACAGCTGCTAGCCAGCAAACTTTTAATAAGCCCTGAAGCTAAAGATGAGGTTAGTGCAGCCAGTCACAATAATACTGGATTTTCTGAGTCTTCTATACACTAAAACCAGAGCTTAACAATTCTATTGGGTTGTGACCCACTATGCACTTGGATATAATTCTTCCAGGAACTAGTTTTCGATACACTATCAGACAAGTATTTTTTAAGGCTTTATAAGTTGCAAGTCAAAAAAAAGGCATCTTTTTTTATTTGAATGAATAAACAAAACCCCCATGAGTTGCTCATTTTTTAACCATGATATTCTTTTTGAGAAATTAGAGTGAAAAGACTAGCAATATCTTCAGAGATATCTGTGTAATTACAGTAGTTTCACGATTATAAACCGCACCTGAATATAAGCCGCACTTCCGGGTAGCTGGGAAGACCACGGGATTTGTCCGTATATAAGCCGCACCCGAATATAAGCCATGCTTGCTTTTTTTTTTTTTTTTTTAACTCCACATGGCAGAGGGGGCAGAGTGCTCCAGCCCAGCCCCACACAGCCCGGCTTCCCAGCGGCAGGGGCCGGGCCGCCCTTGCGCAGCCCGCATGCTGGGCAGTCTCACGCTCTCGGCAGCTCCCACTTGCCACTCTGCTTGGCCGGCACTCACTTCCAGGTTGGCGTTTCACCGGGATTTGTCCATAGATAAGCCGCACCTGAATATAAGCCGCACCACTGGGGTAGGCTGGATTCTTCAATGAAAAAGGTGCGGCTTGTAGTCGTGAAATTACTATACAAACTTATGTGCACAGATTTGTGGTTCGACTTGGTTTCTATCATTACCATGTGGCATGTACAATTGCTGGGACTGCATGGCAGCCAATGAATTGAATACCTGTATTGCTTTACCAATTTGCCTACTGCAACTGCAGACCAAGTAACCAATCTTGCAGAGCTATTTGCTTATGAAATTGGAGACATTGGTCTGTTTACTTTCACATGCATTCAGATACCAAAAAGAAAAGCAGAGTGTAGTGTCCAGGTCTGCCTTACATGACTGCTTTCTTTGAAATGGGTCTTGTTTTTGAGAATACTTGAAAAACTGATGTATAAAAGAAAGTGTTGTATACAGATATGCATTTTCACACATGCATATTAGTAGCTCAATACACATATATTCAGAGTCATAGATTTGCATATATATGTGCATACATACTGTCATGAATGAGTAACTCCTGTCTGGAGTCTCCAGGATTTATCTGTGTGTGAGCAGCACTATATAACCATTAGCAGAGCCAGGACGGACTTGGGTATTTGATTTGTGACTGCATAGAGATTTCCTTGGCTCTAATTGAGCAAACATTGGTTCACTGGGCTTGACATTGCTCTTGTACAGGTATAAAGCTGAAATAACTCTATCAAGGGCAGATGACCTTTGAGAACATAAACAAGGAGAATTATGTTCTCCATTGAATAAAAACCATGAAGGAGCACTTCTGAGATGCAAGCAAGGAAATTGACTAGGTTTGGGTTGTTGTCTTGTCCTCCTTAAATGTTGTCATTGTGACTCCAGCAGAAACTTCATCTGGATATAATTTTTAGAGGCTTTCTTCTGTGGTTTTTTATTTTGTTTTATTTGTTCTAGCTGCTACACATCAGGCACTGCAGATGAGCAATACCTCAGATATATTCTGTTAAAAAACTTTACTATTCTCACAAACTGGCTCCTGATCTACCTTATCAGAGCAGACATTGAAAGACAACGATCTTATTTGGAATGGAAAAGGGATGAAGTAAATTTCCATGACTTATATTCTAAGCAAACCTTACCAGCCTTAACTACAGAGATATAGAATTTGTCTCAACTTCACTAGTACAATGAGTTTGAGAAGAGGCCTCCCTCTC
This sequence comes from Sialia sialis, assembly GCA_009812075.1. Taxonomy (NCBI): domain Eukaryota; kingdom Metazoa; phylum Chordata; class Aves; order Passeriformes; family Turdidae; genus Sialia; species Sialia sialis. The sequence goes on from VRYO01002782.1 coordinate 20,204,258, forward strand.
AAGGTTCAATAGCTGTTTTCAGTGCTGCACATGGGCCTCATGGCAGGAGCCAAATAAACCTTCCAGTGGAGATCAGTCTCTTCACACTGATAAACATAAAACTGACGCTCCAATCATCTCTTTGTCTTAAAAGTAGACAGTCTAGGGACAGTAGCTGAAGCTGGATGCTTTAACTTTAAATGCATTGTAACATTTAATATTTTTTCCTACAAAATTTTTTGAGCCATTCTGTGCTTACAACTGCAAAAGGTAGTCAAATGAATGTAGTCATGATGATTAAATGCAAATGTTGCTTTAGATGTTACTAATGGAACTTGCGGTCCTGCTTCTTTAAACAGATATTCAGTTTTCCATTCAATTTTCTATTAGAACATTTTCAATTCTCCTGACTTTAATTTGTTTCTTGCTGCACAGAGTAGAAAAGAAAAATGCTTGCTGCCTTGACTCCTACCTTACCTTTAAGTTACATACTCTTCCATAACCAAATAGGGAAGAAAAATATCCTTTTAAATTGTTCTGGCATACAGTATCTTACATTCCGAGGCATTCCACAAATCAAAGTGATCATGTTTCTCCCACACTGAATTTACATCCCTGGTTTCATCCGAGGACTAAAAATGCAATTGTTAGATCTATTGTGTTTCAACACAGGATCATCTTTCTCAATGTTTTATGTATAAAGAACCATTTTTACACTAATATCACTCATCCCTAAAAAATATTATGGAAACCTTTTAGACCAATCTTAAGTCTTCCTGCCACAGACATGGGAAGAAACAAAAACAAGGCCTTCCCACCTGAGAGTGAACCTATCACTGATTTAGAAAAAAAGTAATTAGATCAAAAATATGATGTAAAGTTACTCCAGGAGCCCCATTCAGAGATTAAGGGTTCCAACCTAGCAGGACTTGCTTATATTGCTACTCCAAACTTCTGAACTTTAAGCATACTGTATAAAGGTCTATAGAGAAATTAAGAATTAAATACTCAGTCCAATTGATTTGGAAGAGAAGAGCGACATACAAGCAGGAAAAAGAACACTGGAAGTGAGGTCTTAGTCTATAATTTATTCCTTTCTTCTGAGCTTATAATAATATTTACTATACTTTGGGTTCTTTGAAAGGAATTCACTCTTTTTCAAGACATAATTATGAGGCTTCATGCAGGTTCCTTGCACAGGGGTGTGCTTTGGCTCTAGAGAATACCTTGCTAATGTTTTACTCCAGGCTCCAGGGCTTCTAAACCCACTTTTGTGCTATATATTTTTACTACATTGATTGGTAGCCCTGCTGACCAAGTCTAGGAGGAGATCAACATGGAGAATTAAATTGATGAAAACACTTGAGTTCAGGAACAAAAACAAAAATAATGGACTGGAGGAAAGGAAGTGCTCTTTGCCAAAAGTTGTTTACCAAGAGCCATTTATGTCACATAAGGATATTCTTCCCATTTGTTCAAAGCATGGGAATATTTTTCTGTCTGGACACCTCACCATGTGTCTGTAATGCACTTAACAGGGTTTTTGCAGCCAAGTGTAACCACGTTTCTACCAACACAGTTAATAACTGAAGATTTTGTGGTTTAGAGTTCAGACTGCATTGGAAAAATCCATTAGGTCTTAGCAACATCTTCAAGTTATTAGCCTCCTCCCTGAAAATTACTGTGCTGCTGTTATTACCTGCACTAACTGGTATGAATCTGCCTGGTGATGCTACATCAATCCTGGATTCATATAAAGGCATTCAGAGACCTTATGCCCAGACAAGAATGAAGATTATGTTCTACATCCAAAGAGAGTCATCAAGAGGTTTGGTACTCAGCCTTAATGAACCTCTCCTCATGCTTGTGCATAGGTGAACTTAAAAATCCTGTTTTACATTCAGTAGTAGGGATGTCATTTCATGTGAGGAGCCCAATACCAAAGGGACACACTGTTGATACTCTTTTGAATTACTGGGTTCACAGGGCCTACGAAACACGTCTGTGTAAGATCTGTACACCATTTAGATGTCTCAGATGGAGAACACTCCGGGTAAGAGTAACATGTGTTCATAGTACTCAAAAAAGTAATAATTACCAAGGAACTGAAACAATGAGCAAGGAGGCCTGAACATTTTAGCACTTAGCCTTTTAACCTCACTCATGTCACAAGTATCTTTAAGGAAGAACCTACCTATATTATTTGACTGTCTCTCAGCTCATGCTATACCCTATAGCTTTAGATACTATGAAATATTGAACCCTTGTACTTACAGTATTTAAAAATAAAAGGGGCTAAGCAATCACCCCTGGCACCAGAACCTCACACTGACCCTGAGAGATATGCAAGTTCTAAAATGTAATTATTTAAAATTTTACCACCCAAACAGTACCAATTAAGAACTAAAAATCATATTTTGGTCGATTTTTACTGGTTTGGACTCAGCTCACAGATCTATGCATATTTTTCTCTTTATGCATATTATAATTTTTTATGCAGGTTCTCAGCTGACTGCTAACCTGACTTTTTTGCTTTCAAACTCAACTGACCTATCTGTGCCTGATTAAAAGAAAAATTCGTATTGGTAATTTTATGCACATTAGTGTTTATATTTTTGTCTCAGCCCTTCC
>VRYO01002782.1:20207867-20273342 GCA_009812075.1 Sialia sialis
TGAAATTACTGTATTTATAAGCTTCCTAGAGGCACAACAGGAATTAAACAAAGAGTTCTCCTAAATTCTGGCTGACTTAAAATTGCGTTGTAGAAATGTGTCCTGTTCTGCATTCCTCCAAACTCATTAAGTACCACCAATGTCTGTTCACACTTCTAGGCTGCTGGGTATTCCAGGAGTATGAAGGAATCTGTTCTTCACACACTACTTGAACAGAATACCCAGCTCATTATGTAGAATAGTCCCTTTTGTTCTCGATTTTTCCGTGCTCGTCTCTTCTCTGATTTCTACATCTTAAGGATGTAATATGAAAGTTTCATGAAATACCATCTCAGCAACATTCAAAAGCATGCAGAAGAGGCTGGTCAGAGTCATTAAGGCCTATTAGTGCCCTCAGTGTTCTGACACATTACATTAATAATTCCAAGTGCTACCTAAACCATATTGGGTTACGCATCTCACACATGATTTAGAGGATTACTTGACCAAAGTCCTTTCAGATTCTCACCTAGCAGTTGTTCTAATATTTCAATGACAATATTCTTTATTTACAGCTGCTCCTCCTTTATTTTCACTTGCTCCTCAATTTATTCAAAGAGGAAGGAGTTGCAGCACACAACCAAGCATTTCTGCTAAGCAAGATAGCATAGTTTTTTGCTTTTCTGCTTTCAGTTAGCACTCAGCCATAGTGAACTGCAGGTGAAATATCACAGGTAAAATTTAAGTAGAATTATATCAACATACCCAGTTAAGCCAGGCTTTAGCTTTGCTACTGTAGTGCTCTTCACAGTTTCTTTGTGTGCACTATCAGCAAAGTCCATTGAAGTTAATGAGGCAAATTCCACAGACATAGAAGAGCTCTAAATCTTGCTGTAAATGATTTACTACTGTATTATTACAGGCCTGAGTGGAGTTTAGTGTTAGCAAAGTAATTTGAAGGAGTAAATAATACTTCTGATTGAGTTAACTACACTCTGGACCAATATCAGGAGAAATAAACAGCAGTGCAAGAACCCCAAGGTTTCCTCACATCTCTGGGACCCTTATTTATCTGAATAAAGCTAGATACCTATGTCTATATCCATGTCTATATCCACACTTCATGATCTGCTCCAAAGAAGATTCTTGAGAAGCCAATTGCAGAGAGAGAAGCACTAGGGATATGGAGCACTCAGTAGCAGGACTTCAGCTGCCTGCCCTCACTCAAGGAAGTCAGTACACTCAAACTCCTAGCCACAAACATGTGTTTTTCCCCTCATTCACACTCTTCATCCTAGTCATCACAAACATTTTTGCAGACAATCCTTGTTTTCAAGCACAAACAGGACCCTTTATTTAATAAAATCTATGGGAAACATCATACATAGACAGAAAAGAGTAATCTCTGTCAGACAACTCTGAAAGCACCAGGCTAATTTTCTGGGAAAAAAAGAGAAATCAGCAGAAAAGGCTGCTAGTAAATAGCCTTGTGCCTCCAACAATAGACTCAGTGGGTGGTAAACACCTGGGGAATCACTTCAGTCAATCCATGCAGATTCCTATAAATGGACAGCTTTCTTTCACCACACTGCTCTCACCCTTTGCTGCAGCAGCTGCTGCCACTTCCATCTCATGGGGGATGGCATGGAAGGGCACAGGAGCTGAGGAAAGGAAACAGAGAGAAAAGCTGCCCAGAAAGAAAATACACACAGATTTCCACGCTCTCTTAGATTCACTTTACAGGGACTATGGAGAGTAAGGGTCTAGGATTAGGAAATTGACTGAAGAATTCCTGAAAAAGATTTGCAAACACATCCAGACAGCATTCCCATCGAATTCTGATGTTGAGAGTTTCTCTCCTTATAATTTAGATAACTTTCAGTTTCCCCCTCTTTCTCTTGCTACTTGGTTCTTTGTGCTTTTTTACCCTTGAAAGAATATATCGCTCACTCTTCTCTAGATGTTATAGTACATTTGGAACTAGCCACATACCGTAGGAGCAGACAATGGGTAAATTATAATTTTGACATGGTATAGAAGTGGTACTTGCCAATGTCAGTATGAAATATACCTTATAATATTTATAAATATTTATTAAGAAATACTACATGAAATCCTATTTTATCATAGTAAGTCTCTGCAATCCATCTGGGTTAGTTATAATAATAATTATAAAAGCCTTTTTTTCAAAAGTTGAAGTTTTATGAAAAAATACCATGTTTTTCTAGACACTAAGAGGGCTTATTTTGAAATTATTTCATTAACTTATCCTAGCAGTAACAGAAGTCACTGGGAGAACAAATATCTGCTAGGAAGAAATATTTAGGCATCTGTTTTATGAGTGGCAAATGGATAGATGATGAAATCTCATTTGAGTTATAAAATCCCACTTGATTTGGCAGAACCAGAATTTTGCCTTCAGATGTAAAAGTTTCAGAAGCCACATGCCATATGATGACAGAAAAGAAAGCTAAAATCAGAGGCTGTAAACTTTTGGCTTTTAAATGAATCATAATTCCATCTACAGAATGCTGATATATATGTAAATTACTGGTTCACTATGAACTAAATAGAACCTATATATTCCTGCAGGGAGCTGAAGAATCCATAAATGTCATCATTGTTTATCCAGATCATAATGGTGTGAGGTTCAAAAGAGAAGCCAAAATTTTAATATCTTAATGTGAAAAGATGAGAGAAGACATCTTTTAAGTTAGAATCATAGCAAATGTATTCTTTGCAATTAAACAGATATCTGACACTGTTATAAAGTGCACTGAAACTGAGCAAGCAGTGTTAATGACTTGTGAGCCGTTGTGACAATTTGAAGCTTAAAGAAAATATTTTATAAAAATCCTTAGGAAAATAGTGACATGGCTACTAGTTGTAGAAGATTCATTGGAACTGTGCTAGTGGGTACAGATTTCTGTGCCTCCTTGTTTTTTTATTAGTTCTGTTTCATTTTTTGAAATCACAGAATGATTAATTTTCCATATAATATTTCAACTACTTTTTATTTAAGTGTCTCTGCCCATATGCAGCTACATCTGTGAAAAAGAAATAGCAGGTGTTTCATTGTTATGATTACTTCTGTTTATTCTTTGTTATTCTAAAAGAAAATTAGTCATCTTGAAGTCCATTTGATTTGGATAGAGTGCTGTCTGCTTATTACCATTAGTATGGCCATTGCAATATTCTGACTGCTACATAACTAGATACATTTAGCTAAAAAAAGAAAAAATAAATTCTATGCATCATTTGACTTGATCCATAAAATAACAAACCTGTTAGACCAATATTGTTCCACTTTATAATCTGTCATAGAAACAAATTTAAATCAAATGTTGCTCAAACTTTTTATATGCTAACACCTGTATACTACATACTGCAGCTACTAAAACTAAGTACCAATATGAACTTCAACCTTCCACAGTTTGACATATGTGATTTTCTTACAGAGTTGATGGTGTAGCTGGAAATGGCTATTGTAGATAACAGGAGAGAACACTCGAAATAATTTAAGCAACAGATCATCTCTGAAGCAGCTTCTCTGCTCCGACAAGGAAACAAAAGTTGCTTTTGATCAGTATATAAATGAAAATCCTTGCAAGAAAAAACAAGATGCTATAGAAGAGAATATCTTGCTTCAGAATGTGATCAATGTCTTCATGGATCAATGAATAATGATTCAGGATTGTTAGTGAACCAATGTCATTTATTCAACGTTGAGAAGCATAGTTTGGATGAGAAATAAATGTTTTGGGAAGAGGTAAAGAGAAAACATCTCAACAGCTTAGAACATTTAGATTTGCTAGATTCTTATATACCATTAAATACAATTTTAGATAGACTAAATAAAATGCTTGCAGTGACTCATGTCCGTGTATAGATATATCTACCTCATCCACAAATTATTAGATATTAGAACTCCTCCTGTAGTGTTGAAAGGAGGTAGAATTATTTTCTTTCTGCTACACAGTGGCCTAGTGAATTCTATTGACTCAGAGCTGATTGTCAGCAAAGTTAAGAGATGGGCAAAGTTAATTTTAAATGCAATACTGATTTCAGACATCTCACTGAACATCTTGCTCAGAATAGAAATTGACTGTTTAAATTACAAAGCCAAGCACAGAAATTTTAGAGCTAAATTATTAAATGAGAAAGACTTGTTTTCAGACCAAACAAGAATGTTAGAGTCTCAGCAAGGGCAGCTAACAACTGAATTTCTCTGTAATTCCTTTTATGAAATGAGGAACTCCAGAGCCCGCAGTGCTCTAGACAAAAATTGAACTTCAACATCCAGCTCCACCAAAGTTCCAGCCAAATGTTTGGCTTTATTGAGGATGACAAAAACCAACAGATCATAAAATCCAGTCACTCCTCTATATATGAAGGGGTGTGAAAGGGTGCCTGGCTGAGCAGGTGTTTGTCTGCCAGCCAGGGTCAATCCAAAAGTTCCAGAGCTGGTGATACGAAGTACAGAGATGCTTTCATCCCCTGCCATTTGAAGCTACTGAAGGTCCTGGTTTTGAAGCGAGAATTGGTCACAGTTTCTCTGTGCCTCTATGGAGGTTGGTTGATTTAGTTCTCAGTACTGTGATCTAGCTGCCTCAGAGACTTTGGTATGGAATAATTTGCATCATCAGGTCTTGAGCAGTCAAATGCCAATGCAGAAAATGTTTTGGACCATATTAAGAGAAAATTCATGCATTACTTCTGAAGCCAAAGTTTTAATTCTTAATTTCAGTGCTGTTTCCTGTGACATCCCTTTATATCAATCAGGGTTAAAAATAGTATATGAAATTATATTCCAAAATGCTCCAATTTTATTAAAGTCCTCTGCTCTATGAATAGTTCTTTTTTTAAACTTAAATATTTCTTAAAGCCTTCAAAAACAAGGAAATAAAAAGACTTCAAAGAAAGAATTGTCTTTTCTCTCTTATCAACCAGTGGCAAAGTAAAGCCCATCCTTATAATTTTGGTAAAATGTTGCCTAAGCATTGCCAGATAATTAGCAACTTTCCAGTAAATTTCCATATTTTTAAAATTCAAACAGCTTGTTATTTCAGAAAACAACTAAGGATTGTCTATAAACTTTCTGCCTTTTTACCTGCCACATCTCACTGTTCACAATATCAGCCAATTACTGATAACAAAATATCCAGCAAAGTTTCATGTAGAAACTTTGTAGTAGGTAGAGAATACTTTTTAAATAATCTTTTTTCTTCTTCTTTTTTTTTTTTTTTTTAATAATTATTACACACATTACATATTCAAACAACAAGATGTTCACCTTAGAAATGGATACATTGGTTAGCAGAAATAAATACCTTCCGTGGAATATTTTTTTAGGGTGTCCTTACATTTTAAAGCACTATTTACACAAGAAATCAACTTTGCTTGATTCCTGTTGTTCTTTGTTCAGATCTAAAAGGAAGGCTTTTCTCTTTGCAAAGGCTGAAAAGATCTTCTTTGATGGCATGTTTTACAGGTCTGACAAGATGTAGCACTATTTCATTCTTAAGGAAAAACCTGATGTTCCTTCACACCAAATCTTCGTAACTTTCTTTCCCTTCTCTTCTTTTTGATAGAGATTATGTCTTTACCAGAAAAAGGTCACATAAAGAGGAGAACACATAGTGCTTCCCTAGTTTGCTTCTTTCAACAGGATTTCTGTGGCTGTTCATGATTTTGTGAAGAATATCTTATTGCTAGGCACTGTTCTTGCATCTCTTTTTTACTGAACCAAGGAGGTCGCACTGTGAGGAACAGTGGCCATGGGAGAGACTGGGGCTTGTGAGTGGGACAGACCTCTTTGATTCAAATTCACAATAGCTGTAGGTAGTAGGCACCCTGACAAACCTCTCACTTCAAACTTTCTTTTGAAATGTTTGTTATTTTACCTGTTGATACATTAAAACTCTAGTTTTAATCACTACCCAGAAATGTTGTACAGGAAACAGAATTATTAACATCCACTGCACACCTGAATTCTTTTCTGTGCTCTGCTTCACCAGCCTGTTCCTCACCAACGCTGGCCTCCAGAAGGTTTCATGCTGATTTGCTGTCTTTCTTCTTGCTTTTGTGATCTGCTGGTCCGAACTTGTCTGTCACTCCTTCAGCAACTGCCCAGATCAATGTGAATGGAGACTGGAGAGAAACTTTCAATAATGGTAAGTCAGGCAAAATGGGAGCTGCAAAAACAAGCCAGAAGCCAGAGACTTCTTAAAGTCTTAAAGTTTTGATCTTCTATGGCTTTCAACACAGAGAGCAGGGTTGGGAGCAATGTAAGATTTGTTATGCCGCCCAACGTAAATGTTCCATTAAAGTGCCTGGCACAGACCCTTAAAGGTTGAATCCAAGCCCAATAATGTCACAAAGAATCCTTTAGTTAACCTCCAGTTGTGCTTAGATTATTACTTTATCAAAGAAAATGTTTTGTTGCCTGGTTTTCATAGACTCACATGAACAGCTGTCGTCTGAAAAGTGTCTGAAGATAGCAAAGAAATGCATTTTACAGCCCTTCTTATTCTGAAGAGTATTCACTGGCGATAGCAACTTCTGTTCACTTAAGTTTAATGGTGCTGGTAAGTACCACTACATGTCATTCAGTTGCAAACAAAGTGTGTAAAGGAGTGGGAAGCAGGGACATTTTATTTATCCTACTATATAATATTGAAGTAATAATGACAGAACTAACAACTCTCCCTTTTAGTTTAGGAGATTCTCAGAGGTATAAACCAAATGGTTTAGCAGAATTCGTGTTTTATGTGATCATCTCTTTTTAAATTTTTTCCTTGGATTAACTGTGTGCAGAAGGAATGAGTAACCAGAAATAGACAACACCCTTCGAGGCATTTTGTTAATTTAGCATTCAAAAATAGACCTCAGTCTGTCTTGCAATTATTTTGGGATGAAGTTCATGTCACTAAAATTTTTCTCAGATTGTCCTGAGCAGTTTCTAAATGTCCACACAGCACTCTGTAAAAGATATCACTCCTATGTGGAATAAGAACTGCAAAAAAAATAGGAAAATGGCACAATTTAACATTTTCTATCAATGTTTCTCACCCACCTTGGATAATTAGACTGTACTTTTTCCTAAGGGAAGAAGAGAGGATATTTTGAGAAAAAGACTCTGAGCTAACCAATATTTTCTCTCCAGCTTTCCCTTTACTGAGGATTAACAAGATTGCAAAGGTTTGCAGTTTTTCTCTCCAAAAATGGATGACAGCTGAATTCCTGTTATGAGAACTTTATACACTTATTGGGTAAGGGTGCCATTGGCAAACAGATAGTAAATCTGCCATAAATCCATCTTTTTCTGTAGTATAATCTCTCCATTAAAACCACTTGATCGTAAATATCTAGCTGTACTAAAGATCAGATTTAGAAAACAAAAAAAAATGCCAGTAATGAGGGTCCCTGGCAGGTAAACGTAGTCATGGCTTTGCTGGGTTAACCAGAAAGTTACTCAGCTTAGAGAAAACAGTAATTAGGTCCCTGTAGGAATCTGTGCAACCAAGTTACTAGCAATGTTGCAAAGAAATAAGAACTCAAAAATTCATTTAGTCTTCAGCAGGATGCTTTCCCTCACAACGAGTTTGCCCACAAAGTGCACCATCTCCAAAGAGATGAAGACTCAACAGTACAGAAATGTTATTAACTGTGGCAAAAATGGGCATAAGGAAAAGCAATGCCACTCACACTGACATGGTGCTGTGCAGTTTGAGGGCTCATTGCTGATTCTGGAGCTGATTACTCACTATGTCACTGCAGGTTTATGTTTGAAATCCTGTTGGTGGAAAAGTGAAGCAATGCAGAGGAGAATCAGGCTGGCAGTGTTTATGCAGATGGGGAAAGCGATAAGGACACTACAGGACTGATCAGAAATAAAGCAGACATACAACAGTTCTACAGCTGGACTTCCAACTATTTGGCTATGCTACATCTTGTCAACGTCTTTTGGTCGTGTCAAAAGCTTAGAGGAATTTTGCTTCTTCCAGTTCTCTTGTTTTTCCACTGCATTTAACATTAGCATGGCGATTTTCCATTTTGCAAACAACGAGAGCAAATTGACCAGTTTCTTCTCTGAGAAGTGGGTGATACTCAACACAACATTTGACGGACATCAGTGATCAATCCATAAACAACTGTGCCACAGTTTTCAGAAAGAAAATCATCATCACTAACTCTTCTTTTTAAAGCACTAGACACAATTTTGCGTATTCTCAGACTGTTTCCATATTTCCTTAACCATGAGAAAAGTATTCACTATAAAAAGTTTTGTAAGGCTTAAGCCCTGCACAAGTCAGTGGAAGTGTGACTTCTTTTGACCTCTTGAATACTACTGGAACTTCAGACTGCTGGTGAGGGAAAGAACCTTGGTTTACCAACAGCAGGGCTCTGCCCACCTGAAGAGAGTTTGATTTATGCAGGATGAAATTCTGGCTCATAGGGTTTTGATATGATCTCTAATCTATTCTTCCTCTTTCCTCTTTTTCCAGCTGCTCACAAGTCCTCCCCCAGAATAATTATTAAAAATGCACGTTTCTTCTGCTTAAATGCCTACATTTTAGGGAGTGTGTAGTCAGTAATTGGCTTAGTCTGGTTTGCCAAGTGGAGTTATTTACATTAACGATGGATTGAAAGAAAAGTAGTCAGCTTAAGAAGGTTGCAATATTTTCAATTTCATCTATTCAGAGTCCCTTCCTTAAAGACCCAAATTTTAACTTCCATGATTTTTGTGAAGTCTCTGGAGTAACTTCTCTCATAATCAAATGCAATTGTTTTCCTCCTAAAGGATAATGTGGCAATCAGCTTAAAGTACAAACACAATTTCCTTCTTGTGTAACAAGAAACAAAAGGTAAGAAAAACACAACTAAGATACAGTCCAGCATTAGCCCTGTAAATATCACATTATTTCCCCAGTTAACCTTAAGTACAAAGCCATCTTTTAAGTGCTCTATAGAGTAGGTTTTTTTGCAAGTCACATCTCTACATCTATGCTAGGAATTATTGAATAAACATATATAAACCAATGTCAAAATATCTTGTAGGGAAAGTATTTTACAGTTCTGTGAAAAGTCAATGTTGTTTTGTTTTTATATTTGAAGTATTGAACTACAAGGAACAGAAACATCAGATTATGTTTTTTTTAATGGGCTTTTAATTAGATAACTGCAGGAAAGGATTATATTACTCTGGAAAAATTTAAATTTTTTTCACTAAAACCAACTATTTTTGCAAAAATATTATCTTGCATAATCGAAGTTTGGATGCTTCATTCTGACATTTGATATTCTGGGGAAGTTGTGTTTTGTCCAGCATTCTGTCTTAGATATATTCTGGTTCTCATTTCCAGTAAACAGCAAAATGAGCCTTTGCAATTCTATTGTTCTGTTTTGCTGAATGTTAAAATGGTCAAGCAGCAATAAGTGGTCAAAAGAGTAGAGCACAAATAAGGGTTTGTAGGGTTTGTACAGGCTACAGTATGGATAAATAGCATCCTTAAAATGAATATCTCAGATAGTTTATGTAAGTCCACCGACACTGATGTTTTTAAATAATAGAGTCATGACCAAAATCTCTGAGATTAAAAATCCTGTTGTGAAATGAAAAATTCAGCAGTTGAAGGAGAAGAAACAATCATCTGCAATCTGAGGTGATTTTCAAATTGTCAATAAATGAATAAAAACCTTTCTTGTATTTATTTTGTTAGGGAAAGTTGTATTTACAAGGTGCTAGTGAGGACTACAAATTCAGTCCAAATTAAAACTGATCTTAGTAATAGAAGTCATTTGACTCCAGAAGCTGGGATCTGAATAAAAATAACTGCTCAATCTTCTGCTAAAAATCTGATTATATCTGGCAACAACAAATGCAGTGACACAAGGAATATATAAAATTGGAAGCAAGCAGAAAGCCTAGGGTTACATATATACTTGCATGATAAGAACTGGTCAGAGCTACTTGAAAGATAAACGTAACAAAAATGAGAGCAGTGAGTTTTAGAAGTAAATCCCTTTAATTTTTCTTTCTATGCCACAAAATGTATTCAGATGTTTCTCTGGATTTTGATAGCATATGTAGAAAGAATAGAAGTGGGTTTTATAGTCTTTGCTAGAGATCATCAGAAGATTTTTATGTAGATATTCTGATGTTCTTGAAAGCACTTTTAGTATATCTTCAGAATTTCAAAGGAAAACCATACATATGCACATTCAAACACATATAAAATGCATTTAATTTTTTTGTTTGTTTTGCTGATGTAAGTTGGGAAAATACTTGCTTATGTGTTTCCAGACTGGATAGCTAATAAAATGCCTAACTTGGATTTTATGAAGTTTAAAAAAAAAAAAAAACAAACCAACATCACCTTAGGGTAAAAAACAAGTGTGAGAAACCTCAGCCCAGGGGGCCATTATTTTAGTTTTATGTCCTTGAAAGCAGCATCGTGTTTCTTCAACCATAACAACAGCGATATTGCCACAGTGTGTTATGACTGCCAGCAGGAGGAAGGCAGTGGCTGCCTGTAATGAAGATGATTTTATCATTAAGTTGGAGAGTAATTCCTGGATAACTAAGAGTGAAAACGAATTTGATTGGCTCAGTACAGAACTGGTTTAATTTTAAAACAGAAATCAGGCTTAAAAAAACCAAAAACCAAAAACAAAGAACAGGCAGGAATTTTAATGTGTAATATGTATAATTTACCATTCTCCTGATCTTCCTGTCCACTTTTCACTCTTCCTGCAATACATATAAAACTCATGTGCTTATTTCTGTGTCTAATTAATTTGAATATAAGCATATATTTTTGATAGGATAAACACACCATCTCATTATACATTTCAAGAGGTTATGAACCCAAGTGAACACTGGAACAATAAAATTCTAATAGACCTTGAGTTCAAGGAAACTAAATCAATCAACTCATAAAGTTACTGAGGCGGCTTTCAAATTTAGTTGGTTGAGTTGACTGTACTATATTCCATTACAAACCTAAGCATCTCACATAAATGAATTAATTGATCCACATCCATATGTCTTCAACAAGCATTGTTATTTTCCTTGGAACAGTAGCAAAGTGATACAAAGGGATTAGACAGGCCCAGCATAGGAATTTCAACTGTATGGAAATCAGTCAAATCTTCAGTAGAGGCAGTCCTCTGAAGAGAAACGTTTTTTAATACACACAGGAAATTGCATCACGTTTTTTCACTCTCTTGTGTATGGAATACAGTCTTTTTGAAGGACTGTTCTTTCACCCAAATCAATGAATTAAGAATGTCCACATTAATAACCTTTTAAAATTTGTAGCATAAATATAAGGGAATCTTGGTATAAGTATCATATCAAAGATTTAAGGTAAATATATTTTAATGGAAGACATTTTTTATTGTGGCTAATATTCATTCTCTACATCTCACAAGTTTTTACTTTTAAAAAAATATTGTTTCTATTTCTATTTAACCTGGAGCTCATGAGCAAATATCTAAAGTACTTCAGTTAAGTTAAAAGATTGAAAAGGCTTTATATTAAAAATGAAATATAAAGTGAGATGTGACTAAAATGGCACATAACACATTGATTCTCTACACAGGACTGACAAAAAAATTGGATTGTCTTTATATATCTGTTTTATTCTTGTCAACCACCTTCCAAAGTAGTATTCAGGATCCACAAATGTAACTGATGGATCCACTGATCATATAAATGTGGATTTAATACCCTACTGCCCAAGGAACATGCAATACAGTATCACCAGCAATGTTTGGGTTTCAAACATGGCAAAAGCACTTTTACTTTGAGTTTCTGGCCTGTATATATAGACAGATTTCTTGGGTAAAGTTATGGAATCTCATAAGAATTTAACTTTTTTAATTACTTGAGATTTTAAGCTACATGTTTATATGGTTCCTGATTCTTTTAACAGCACAAGAATCAAATGATTTTTGGCCCCAGAGGATCACAAAAACTCCTTGACTGTAACAATAAATCCTCTATAGATTCTTTAAAGCTACACTGTTAGTTTTAAATCGACTTGATTTTTTTTAGCAGCTGAACATGTTTTAATTTTTAAAATGTGATAGATAATTTAATTTCCTGTCTCTTTTTAATTTAAATTTAATTAAAATCTGGCTTCCCAGACTTCTACTTTAAGGTCCTGAGTTGTCTCTGTGTTTACCCTCCAAGTGTTTCCAGTACTTTGAGCACATTAGGAATATTAAGCAGTTAATCAAGTGTAAAAAGCATTAATTTGCTCTCTAGCATCTTTCATCAATATCTTATTTTTTTTTTTTTTTAATCAGAGGGCTATCCAACAACTAAGCCCACAGATTCCACAGAAAGAATTTCATCAACGGGCACTGGATATTTCACGGCACCAAGAATGGTGAAATAAATCTCTGCTGACGTGAGTGAATGGTCTTGCGTCAAGGAATCTTCCCAGCCCCTGTGTAATCACTAAGATTCTCCCCTAGAGGTTTTTAAATAATCTAAATAATAACAGTCAAACTGTATATGTATGTATGTGTGTATTTAGAGCAAGCTGATTCCTTGAAGTCATATTAAATTCTCTGCCCTATTCCTAAAAGCCCAGTGTAATCGAGCATGCCACAAGCTCCATCACTCGCTGGGTAATTTTCTCTGGTTTCTGAAGCCTGTGTCAGAGCTGCCATCTGTTCTATTTCTGCCAGTGAACCAAGGCTCACCCTTTCGAGGGCTAAGTAACTAGAATTTGGCCAACTAAACGGCAAGTAAAAGTGAAATGCATTTTACATGGTGGATCTGGCCTAACATTCTGGCACAAACAACAAAGATTCTGATAAAGGCAGATACTTTTCAAAGAATGAACTGTGTTGCTATCTTTATTTTTATTGGAGACATTGCTGATATTGGCTCAAAATATACAGCATCTGGTCCAGAAACAGCACAACTGTAGGTCTGGAATATCCACTACTCCTGGATCTGCCTTGTGTCAGTGTAGGTGTAATAATTCTTGGCATAAGGCTGCTTTGCCCTCAGGTACCAGAAATAATAACGAGTTCTAGCTAATGGGAGTTTATAGATCTTTACCTTGGAATTAATTTTGAATTCCACTGTGGCCCTTTGTGCAGAAACTGTCTTTTATGACCTGCAGTGGAGTTATGCTTTTTGAAATCACTAATCTAGGCATATAAAACTTTTTGCAAAATTTATAAAATTAATGCAACAATTGTTTAGATTATGAATAAGAAGCCTCATTCATTATGCAATGATTCCTTTCCGTACAATAACCACCTAAAAATTCTCTTCTAAGTTTCCCCTATTCAAATACAAGTGTTTTAAGCCGACTTTTCATCCAAAATCTTCATGCTGAGGCAAAGAGGAAACACAATTGCCACAGAAACTATACAAGTTTCTGACAAATCATGAACAGATCCTGAATTAACCCAAGTATAAGTTGCTGTCACTGGAACTAAAGATAAGTTCACAAGCTTCTTCCAGTTCAACGATAAATACAAAATACTTATAGGGCTCTTCGGAAATGGTTTCTGATCCTGTTACTAAATGTAAAGGGTTTTTGTCTTTTCTGTGAAAACTTATATAACTGACTAAATTTGTATTTTTCTGATGAAAATATGCAAAAATACTTATGTTTTTGTTCTCCTCTATCTTGGAGACCTGGGACAAAATCCAGGTGGAAAATTCCCATAGGGAAGCTATGTTTAGTAGGAGGTTTCAGGATAGAATTTGTTGAGAAATTCAGTCTATGTCAAGATAAATATTTAGAAGCAGCACCTCACTATGAGATTCTGATGAGCAAGTTGTTTTGTAAAGAAGCATTGTGTAGCTATTCACAGTTGAATTCAGAGTGACTGCATTGATAATACAGCTTAATTATTTTTTCTTTATGTAGTCTAAAACACAGTATCTCCTATGAGCTAGTGCACCGATTTAAATTTTGCTTTTGAAAGTAGAAAATATTAGCCTTGATCCCCACAGAAAGTTATGATGCAGTTAATGAGCCTTGCAGTGCACAAAGGGATTTTGAAAGCCCATGGATCTTACAGCCTCATGGTGAAGTGATCCTACTTCAGCCCCATCTCAAGGACAAGTGAGCACCCTGAGAAGCAGCTGATGAATCACACAACTGTCCAGTTTGTTGGTCTAAGGCTGCCCTTAAAGCACTGGGCTGGAAACTGCAGGAGAGCAGCCTGAGTGCAGAAGCAGTAGGTTCAACAGAGAAGCAATGTCAATAGATCTGCCAATTTAAATCGTCCTTCATGAGTCCGAACCCGAGGAGTGTGTGAGGAGGAAGAGAGAACACTAACACCTGTAAAGCCTTGCCTGCACACACTGCACTTTGCCATCCCCATGCAGAAAGCCCTTAGGGAGAAGGAAGGAAAACAAAAGCAAATAAATTTTAGAAATGCAAACAAACCAAAGAAAACCTAACTGTTTCCAGACTTCCCTGTTTGTGTTCACAGAATAAAGGAACATGGAAGGGAGCAATTGAACTTGTTTGGAACAATACCCTGTTCAAAGAAGAGCTAACAAAAATTAAGACTGGATGTATAGGTTTTTCTAGAGAACTATCAGAAATTTCAAAGAATGGAAATTCCACACTTCTCTGGGCTTTTTTCACCATGCTTGACCATCCTGTTAACTAATCAGGATTTTCCTTACATTGCTTCTTGCACTTTTATTTTGCCCCTCCAAAGATCTGCCTTTGTCTTCTCTGTTACTGCCTTTTGATAGAGAAAAACTGATAGTAGATTCCCCTCACTTTCCTCCCTATAAAGCATCCCTTAGTGCCATTATGATCACACTCCATTTAAAATCATGTTTTTTAAAGCTAGTGAGATCTGACACATTAAATGTTTCGAAGTAGCTGAGATTATGCAGTGTTCCAAAAGAAATGCTTTGTCAAGGTGTGCACTTGAAAGTAGAAATAAGATTTAAATTTGTAAAGTTCATAATTTATGTTGTCTGTCTAATACTGTTTACTGGAATACTCTTGTTCAGTGTCATCTTTTTAACTGAAAAATTACACTATTCAAGGAAACCTTCTCACTGCAGTATCTGAAAGACAGAAGAAATATTGAAAAGAGCAGCTGTATTATTTGTATTTATGAATAGAAAAATTCTGGAAAGTTACATCAACTCCCCCTCTCACCAAAAAAAAAAAACAAATCTGGCAGAGAAAATTGGGATTTTAGCAGTATACCTTACTGTCTGGTGTTCTAAATTTGGGGATGAGATAAATATTCTCTTTGTACTCACTTCTATTCTCCAGCAATGCAGTAGACAACAATGCCTTGAACATGAGCTATTAAAAAGAACACTTTATGTTCTGTGGCTTTTAAGCAGAGTGTTGCTGTGCTTGAAAAAATCATGAGGTCCTTCACCATCAAACAAAACAGGTCAGTTGTCCCTGCCTATAGGGATACCAGTGTGAATAAAGCCTCTAATGGAGGCTAACATTTCCATGAATTACTGTGAAAACACTTGTCTATTATACTCTTTCAAGTGCTGATACTGATGAAAATACTTGTGAAGCTGCCAAGCTAATTTCATGACAGCTAAGTCAGGAACACTACACAAGAACCTGATTTTGGGCATACATATAATGTCTAGCAACACATTTGGGAAAACAAAAAAAAAAGACAAAAAAAAAAGAAAAATGCATTGAAAAAATAACCAAAGATCCTCCAACAAAGCCAACAGTGAAGATATCAGTGCCAGGTATTTATCACTAGGATTATAACAAGTTTACTAATCTCAGTAAATTGGAACAAGAGATACATTAATTCTGTTCATTAGGTACCTCCTGCTGTTATGGTTTGATTATTATTCATAGTACTTGGACACTTCACTTAAAATCAGGTTATTAAGAATTCTAAGTGCTGCACATAAGCACAATGAAAATCCAGCTCCAGCTCTGTTTTACAGCCTTACAACAAAAAGGATTTCATTTGCACTTTGGGAATGGGTACAGGATGAGGTTATGCAACTTGTGCCTTGACCAAGAAGTGAATAAAGACATTCTTTATCAGCATAGGTCTGTACCTTAATGTTTGCCTACCTTATCTTCTCTGGGCTTCTCCCACTGCAGTGATATTTCCTTTTGCTTCTGCTTGTTTATAAACATTCAGCTAATTTGTGTCAGCAGCAGCAGCCATCACACACTGGAATGTCAACAAACACTGACAGATTTGTACTGCTGTCTGTACCAAGGGATTCCACACCTCTCCAGGAATTTCCACTTCTCAGAGAAGGTCTAGATCACTCCATGGTAGCTCAAGTGTTACAGCGTAATTCCATTCTTGATTGCAAAGATCAAGCTGGGAACCTCAGCATTTACAATTGGCACAACAGTGACATTTTCTCCTTTAGCAAGCATCCAGTACTTCTGTGTTGGCTTTCATACTCCTTCAAGAATTCTACAAAATATTTAGTATCCAGAAAAACACCCCAGGTGTAAATGCCTCAGCTAAAATGCTGCTTCTCAGAGAACATGTAACAGGATTTTATGAAAAATGTGCAGGTTAGACAAGCACCTCAGAGGCTTGCATCAGCATGATCTGGATCTATATAGCATGAACTCTCAGAACACACTGTAGATCAAACTTGAATAAAATACTGAAGTTGAGAGGCTCATAACTGGATTAACTGCATTGATACATTCCTCCTGATCATCATCATAAATATGAAACTTATCTGATTTCGGATTAAAATGGTTTCAGTGCAAATTCTGAATGTCTTTGCGAATTATTTCTTTCTCACAGTTCTTACTGCAAGAAAAGTGATTCTCTCAGAGGGCAGAAATTAAAAACATGCAAACAAACCAACAAAAACAAAACCCAGACTGCTCAAGACTGTGAAAAAAATTGGTATATGAGTCTGCTAAAGGGATATTCAAGGATTTGTTAACTAGGCTAGAACTGTGGAGGAGTGCTGCCAGTTGTCCTGCTGTGCACTGACATTTTCTTTATGGTATTTACATGGAAGGCCTGAGCTATAGCAATGGTGTCTTTATGAGTCTGTCTTGCCCGTGGAACTGGCCCACCAGGACTCTGTCCCTGTTTGGTTTAGCAGTGTAAATCCAAAGCAGATCAATGCAAGAGATGAATCACGTGGAGAATTTTGAGGTTGTGAAAATTATTTTCCTCACTTACAATCTTCCTTGGACCTTTTTTTAGTTTGTTTTTATTTTTGATTTATTTTTATTAATAAATATATTTAGCCTCTAAAATTCCTGAATATTTTAATCTGAACTGGTAAAAAAACTCTCAACTGAAGTTCAAACATAAGTCCAGAAGTATAGCTACCCTAACCATTAATCAGCTCCCAAAGCATCAGACACACCTGGCCAGTACAACATAAAAACCTGATCTTATTTTTACAAGATCATCAGCTATAAGAAGGCTGAAAAGGTTGTGCTTCTCTCCTCTCTCACTAAAAATAAAGTGATTTGCACAGAAAAGAAAGAGGGGGTGGTGAAAGAGGCTATTTAATCAGCATAAGTCTGATAAATATTTCTGCTGAGAAGAGCACACCAGTGTCTGAGAGGCAGTGCTCATGCGGAGGAAGTTAAAAAGCATGTTCTAATTCCATGTAAGTCTTTATGTAGGAGGAGGAGAAAAGTCTACTTCAACTTATATTAAATTTTACAGATACTATGTAGATAAAAATATGTAGATAAAAATTTATAGTTTTACAGCTGTAAAGGATTTATATTTGATTAGAGAAACTTTTTTCCATTTACATGGAAACTTTAGCAATGAGGTAGGGTCTGACAATTTGCATTAGTGTGCTTTATATAATTTTTACTGAGTTTCTTGCTGTGAGCTGCTAACTCACAGTATCATATTTCAGAATAAAAATGAGAAAGTCTTCAATTCTTTCTTGCTTACTTTGGGAATTTGGCTGTTATTGATTTATTTTAGGAATGATGGCCTTAAACAATTTCAATGAACAAGTCTATTGATTAGGTTTCAGTACATTTGCAATAGAAAATTTGGTATTAATGAAGTTCATGAAAAGTTAAGTCAGAGAGTCTTTCTAAGGGGTTCATTAACACCTTCACATGATAGAAAGACCTCATTCTGACACACTTTATTTTTCACTTTCTGGTACATACAAGGTGAGGATTTACGATTTTCTTGAGGACGTATGAGTTTATATACTTGCAAGGGTGTCATGGTTTAACTCCAGCTGGCAGTTCAGCCCCACATAGCAGCTCACTCAATCCTCCTCAGTGGGAGAGAATTAGATGGGCAAAAGTGAGAAAACTTTTGGGTTATTTTAATAATTAAATCTAAAAAAAATTAAATAATAAAATTAATATTAAAAACTCTAAATGAAAAATAATCTGTCACCATGAAGTGACACCCTTGGCCAGCTTTCCCCCTGGTTTGTATACCGAGCATAATGACACACAGTACCTAAATTCTAAAGCTCTACTAAGAATTTGCTTTATCCCTGATATATTTTTTCCTGCTTATTTTCAACATTGTTAGACAGTAACAATTTTGGGACACTTCTAGATTCACTAATCATTCCTCTGCATTTTTAGTTAAAACTAGTACTCTTTTCCTTAAGATAAAAATACATTCTCTTTTGTTTTGTTTTCTCTTGTTTTTTGTTTATAATTTCTTCCTTCAAATTGAATAGTGATAGCTTCTTGTCTTCACAGACTGTAGAATCACAGGTTTCAATCATGCCTCCTGTTTTCATTCACTTTGTTCCTCCTAAATCCTCCCATTTATTTCAGAAATCAAACTTTCTAAAACACTGTTTATTTAAATATAATACTAGTTTGTGTTGCTCAGTTTTTTTACTAATTTAAATTAAATCCCATGAATAGCATTCCCAAAGTAATTGTTAACTTCCAATGTGGTAATTAAATCGTCTTCATCAAAATGGATTTGCTGTTTGATATTTTGTTTAATTAAGTCATATTATCTATGTTTTATAGTAACTAATGACATTTTATTATTTGTTGCATAAATCTTACAAACTTAATTTTGTGTTCATAATGTTTTTTTCCTATACTAGTATCATGAGGAGATTAAAAAGGAATCCCTTCACTGGAATTTGGTGGCCCATGGAAAATGTCTTCATGGTTACTGTAGACACTACATGTACGTAAATACACTTGTTTAGCCACAGTTAGTAGCTGTAACATGTAAACAGCTGGTCATGAACATGGTGAGCATCAAGAAAGCAAGAGACACACACAAGACACTGTTACAGGCAGTGGACCATGGAAAATTTCTAGTTTAAAATTATGCTCATGTCAGGATCATTCCTAACAGCAGGCAATTTTCGACTACCTGGGGAAAATTGTTTTGCTCTTCCCAAACTCACTCATTGATTAGGATTTCTGCTAATACTACCATTCTGTGAATGTTTTCACAGAATCACAAAAGCACAGAGCACAGAATATGCCAAGTGGGAAGGGGGCCACAAGGATCAAAGAGTCCAAGCCATGGCCCTGCACAGCACCATCTCTAAAAGTCACATCATATGCCAAAGAGCATTGCCAAACAGATCTTGAACTATGGCAGGCTTGGTGCTGTGACCACTTTCCTGAGGAGCCTGCTTGTATTTTCTTGGGGGTAGGGAGAGATTACAGATCAGTCTTCTTCTGTGCAAAGCCTGGCACAATAGGTCCTTTAGGTTCTACTGGAGTGCAAATAATCACCACATTCTTAGTGTGTTTAAATGTCACAGAGATGTGTTTAGTCTAACCAGGTGCTCAGTCTGATGAAAGGAAGATTGAATTGGAAGACTGCAGCCTCTGAATAAGTGATTGGATTTTTTTCCTCAATTAAAATTATTAGCAACCCTTAATGCATTTCCTGCTTTCATCAGAGGATGTTTACTGGCAAATGGGTGAAACTACTGTTGCCCAGATTAAACATAACTTCTCTTAAACTGCTTATAAATGACTAAAGATTGAATTTGCTGAAAAGTGGGTTCCTCTGGCAGAAATTCCAAGGATCTGCCTAAAGCTCAGGGAATAATAGGATTCAGTAACCCAGTGCAGGGCTTCCAGTCCAGCGAACTGCAAAATCTACTTCAGGTGACTCCTGAACAATGTGCAAAATAATCCACTCCAGTTTTCATGGGCTTCAGACCAATGAACAACATAATCCCAATTTTTATTAGAAACTATGGACAAGGCAAAGGGTTTTAAGAATTATCTACATGTAAATGTGCTCTTTATAGTCAGAAAGGGAATTTGTACCACAAGATGTTAATAAATTAATTTTTAACACTCAAAACATCTGTGTACTTCCATTAGCTCAAAAATAAGAAAATAATGGCTTCATTAACCATAACATGCAAATATTTCTGTTCCAACTGACTATGAGAGATTACCAGCTTGGGAGGACACACTTACCTTTCCAAGCATGCTCATTGCACATTTTCCTTTACATCCAGGAACTCTAGATTGGATAAAAAGTGTCTTTAACTAAAAAAAAATCAAAAACAAACAGACATGAATGATATCTTAAGTTCAGTCAGTCTGATTCATTTGTTATTTTCTCTAAATTTTACTTTGTTTTCATGCATTCTCTTGCTGTTGCCTTATTTTCTAATATCTTTTTAACAAAACTACCCAAAAAATTCAGAATTAAAAACTGCAAAAACGGTTCTTGGAAACTTCCAGTTTTGACTTCCAGGTTGAGTGCTAAGGAGATTTACTTATGAAGAGCAGAATACTACAGAGGCTATGTCTGCAGAAAGGAACAAAGAGCCCTGATCCTCGAGCAAGGTGATTTGGCCCCACTTTAGCAGGAGATGTGCATAGATGATCTCCAAAGGTCCCTCACTCCTAAGTTAGCCTAAAACAACCAACAGGAGTAAGCTAATTTCAATGAAATTGAGTGAAAAGTGTTGAATAAATGAAAGAGTTAATGTGTGCAAGCAGATTCCTTCTGAAGTCACAGACGTAAAAAATAACCTCTGAATGTGGAAGGTTTGTGGTTTTAGTCCTTGTCTTCTGCATCTCATTTGCCTCTTTTTAGGATCATTCTTCCATTTCTTCTAAATATTCCATTGAAATC
This sequence comes from Sialia sialis, assembly GCA_009812075.1. Lineage (NCBI taxonomy): Eukaryota > Metazoa > Chordata > Aves > Passeriformes > Turdidae > Sialia > Sialia sialis. The sequence continues at coordinate 20,228,913 of VRYO01002782.1, forward strand.
TTCCTGATATTGTTCATAGCAAACATGGAAATATATAGTATAAAGCCTTAATTATGTTCATGATGAAATTAGAATTTTTCAAAACAACATTAAAACCCTCAAAATTAAATTTGTAAATTGAACAGTTCACTGATAAAAATAATGTATTATAATATATTTGGTCACTAGGTGGCTCTTCTGGGGGACCAGAAAGGGTGCAATGTTTTTGGTCAAAATATCACATTTAAAAGAGAAACATTTTATCTAAGCTGAATGAGCTCCCAAAACAATGGGAGCTCCCATGTGTTTTAGCTTTCTGCTTATTCCTAAAAACTTCGATAATTAAAGTTTTCTATATAAAGAATTAAAATATGTACCAAGATACCTTGTATTCCCCCAAGGTGCAAACTATATCCTGATCACTTTGAACTAACAAATACTACTTAAAATGTCTTCTTACCCTAAAAGCATATTAATTTTGAACACGCTTGGATTCTGAATTTTTAATGGTTTGCAGAGATGTCACTGTGACAGAGACCATCTTAGATGTGGACATTAGTATGACCTGAATGAGTTCCTGCCTGTTCCAAGTACTAATATGTCTTCTGAAATTAGTTCAGATTAGCCTATTAATTATTTTACGATCCTGAAATTAAAAATGCCATGGAAGAGCAAAATGTTTCTGTGCTGTCATTCAGATAATTTCCTTCACTTCAAGCTGTGTGGCTCTCAAGCACTTTCACTGGCACCAAGAAATCTACTCAGCCACCCATGTACTTGAATGTTAGCAAATGGAGAGTGAAAACAACCATCCAGCATCTTCGGAACAAGGGCGTTTTGTGGACAGATTGTCTGGCCACTGCACTATGATTCCCATCCAATTCTGAAAATGTTTGCAAGGAATAATAAAACTGCCAAAGGTGTTTAAGAGCAGTCAGCTAGTTTAAAGTGCTACAGAATTCAGTTTCCTGGCAAATGCTCTAACAAGCTTTGCTACAAAATGTCAACATTTGGATTCACAGCATCCCAAGATACCTGTTAGTTGCAGCTCTGCTGAAGCTGTGAAGGTTTAACTATCTGAACAATGAAAAATTAGTTATAGCTGGAAATATAAGAGCATTGAAGCCTAACTTGCCCTGAAAAATATGTGCAAAGAATAGGCAAGAATTCTTCTAAGCTGAAACAAACATACTAGCACTAAAGTGGTTTCCGTGCTTTGGTGGTGTTCTTTTCTCCCTAGATAGATATTATTTCATGAGTTATGAGATGCCAGCTTTATCCAGTGAACTGGCTCATCATGTCATGGTGTTCAAAACATATCAGCTCAGTTTCTTCCGCTTTGGTGATAAGAGAATCCATTGTAGAGCTGTGTTAGAAATAAGGGGACATGAGTGGTCAATTTCTTATCAATTTCTGAAAAAATAGATTAATGATATTTTCCAAAGTGTCTACTTGATGCAGAAGCTTGAAAGCTAGGTTCATAAATTTCAAAGAAACAGAATTTCCATGATTCTCTTGATATCTTTATTTTTATGAAGCCTTTGGCCTAACCAAGGTTTAATAAGCAGTAGAGAAATTGTCCATTTGAAATGACAGAAGAATTATAGGAATTAAGAATCCTGACTGTCTTGTGTTTTAAGGATCTTTGCTCATTGGAGGTACTACAGTATTAGGATAACCCAAACCAGGCACACATTCCTCGTGCTATGCATTGCACAGTTTAAGCAGTTACAGCAGGCACCACATTTGCCAAAAAGATGTTTATGGACATTATGGTACGGAAAAAAATGGTCTAGGCCATGACTAGACCAGTGCTTTGGGAAATCCACATCTTGGGCTGATTTTCATGGTCTGAGCTGCCTGACTAAACAGCAGTGCAGGGAAGCAGATCTTGCCCAAAGAAATTTTTTTATAAAATGGGGATTTGGAACTGGTGGAATAACATGATAAAACACTTGAACACACACACTGAACAAGACTAGCTAGAAAATGTATTTCTTTCTGTTGATTTTGTTCTCACAGGGCTCAGACATGGAAGTTCTGAGCCTCTGCCTGAGAACTGAAATGCAACAGCACATTTCAGTATCTGCTGGCAGTATGTAACAAGATACAGAAGATGTGAATGAATCTCAGGAACTTTCAATGAATTCAATCAGAAGTTTCACCTTCAGTCTCAAAGCGTACTTTATCTGCAAATTGGTAGAAATTAACAGCAAGTGTCATTGCATATATATTTTTTAATTAAATTAACATATGCCTCAGTCAAATTTCTCAATCTGCCATCCTGTCTGACTTTGATATAACTAAACTATGGCAGAAATCTGTTTTCAGTAAACATTCACAGTTAAAAAATGAAGGGAAACAAAAGTCCAGACTGAACTAAATTCCAGGGGTCTTAAAGGAATTTCTATTACATATGTGCCAGTTACACATTTTAAAGAAATTACGCATGCACTGAGTCTCATTAGGGTAATAATAAGAGAATAAATAAAATAAATCCTGAACTGGTCTGACTAAATATCTTATTGTCCCAAAGTGCAATGAAGAACATATTTTCAATAGTTATAAAATAGACATAATGTAAAATCATAATGTCTTTTTTTCCCAAGGATCATTGCTAAAATTGATACTGGCACTTATCCTTCTGCAGTATATGTCAAGTCCTGAAGTCTATCATCATAATATTCTTACAAAGGATTTTTAAGGACTTTTAAACATTTTCCTTTTCCATCACTGAGCCAATATATGGCTGCTGAAGCTGTTTCCTGTAACAATTTTTTTCCAGTCTTCCATACCCTTGCTAAGGAAAGCTGGGTATGCAAAGAACACGCAGGCTCTCTCCTGGAGCAGAATTTCATTGCTCAACTTACAAAGCACAATAAGCAACAGGTACTTAATAATGAGAAAATAAAAGGAACCACACAAGAACAGTCCCAGTTGCAGCAAGTGATACATAAAACCAATAATTTCAAGCGGAGAAAAAAGTTAAATCTTCATGGGACAGAATGCTGGTGGTTTGTATTTTGATTATATGGATCCCCTGAAACCTGATCAGTCTTTAGTGCAATTTTGGACCTCTTTGGGAAATAAGAGATTTAACATGATATGTTCTCCATGGTTTATATTTATTAGTGTACTTTATGAACAAGTCATTAAGGCAGTCAGGTTTTGAATAATGGATAAGATTGGATACAAAACTACTTAACATTAAAAAGTCCTATTCCCAAGAGTTTCACATCATACTAGTTTAGAAATAGTATTTTTGTCCTATTTTATGGCTGCAGAAGGTTTGGTCCTGCCTAAAAACACAACTGCAAAGCATATATAAAAATATCCTACTCCTAAAAATAATGAGAACCTGAGATCTTTTTAATGTAGGCAGAGAACAGTCTGTATAATTTGTTTATCAAATATGTCTTATATTTTAAATACTTAATTCAGAAAACAGAACAATAAAATAAAATATTAGAGGTACTTGGACACTTCCTAATTAGGCAGGTTTTAATTGGAAAATGTTAATAAGATAATAAACTGTTTTAAAATACATTTGTAGAAAATTTCTAGGAAATTTATGAGCAAAACATTTAAACATACAGAGCCACAGGTATAAAGAATAGGACCATGCACTTTGTAATTTTCATAACAGGATACTTTGAAAAGTCTGTCTGAGGATGTATAGCTCTATATCAAGTTGATCTAATTAAATACTCCATAGGATGTCTGAGCCTTAAATCTAGGCAAAGGCGTCTTAAATAAAGAATATTAAATGAAGGCAAAATTCAGTTCCAGTAAAGATGAAAATTTTCTAAACTGTTTGGCCTTATTTGGACATACACACATTTAATTCACATTTTTCTAAACATGGATTTTCCTCACATGAGTGACACGCTGCAGTCCCATCCTTTTACCAAGATGCTATTCATTCATCAAAGTCATTTTTATCCGAAAGTCAGTCCAATCCATATGTGACCTCCTATGACACCCTGAAGAGTTTGCTGCTCTTAACATCTCTAAACTACCACAACCACTTCTGAACAATGTCAAAAAAAATGGCAAGTGGGTCTTGTCGGGATAACAGAGACTGTGTCCTGTAAAACAGATTATTGAAACACTAGAGTCTAGACTGACAAGTACTATATAGATCTATTTTCTAGTCGTTCACCAGCTGATTCATTATGTAAAATCTAGGTCTTTGCATATCCAGTGCATTTTATGAACAGGGACATTGCCTGTGCAGTCCACAGAGAGTTCACCATATGCCAAACAAGCAGGAAGTATAAATGGGTCTAACACTGTGGATGTCCTCGGAAGTGGGATGATTTGCATCTGTTGAGACTTGGTCACCCATCTCAGCTGAAGGACATAAACACATATATTCTAGAGTGTATTTGCTGTCATTTCTGCAGTAGGAGCCCACTTGAACATGAGAGATCCTTATGGCTGCACTGAATTAAACTTCAGCTTTATTATAAACCATCTTGCAAGGTGGCTAAGGCACACTGAAAAAGGAGCTCATAAAGAATTGGTTTTGCATAGTGTTTATTTCATGCTATTATCTAGATGAACAAACCTGCTCCTGCTCATGAAAAGAGAAAAAAAAAACCTAATCTACGTCTTGTATTCTTTTCCTCTGTTCAACCATTTCCAGAGAATACAGGATAATTAGTCTAGCTTTCTGTGTATATTGTTCATTTAATTACACCTTCTTTTTAATTCTAACAGACTAAGGGTTTACTATACATACATAAAGAAATCAGACTGATGGAAAAAAGCCTTATTTTTCCAAACAATTTCATACACTTAGCAATTGTTTTTAGGGAAAAATATAGCAAATGAAGCAAGGAGAATTGAGTTCTACTCTCAGCCATCCCAAACAATGCCCTTCTCACCTGAGGAAAGTCACTGCACCTCAGTGTATATCTCTTACTGGGCTGAAAATGTAAACAATAATGTGCAAGCTGCTGAATTGGAAAAACAAGGTATTCTATAATCAAAGTTCAAATAAATGTCAAAAATTTATATTAATGACATAAAAAATACTTTAAAGCAGTCAAAAATAATCTGTATTAGCAAATGCTTCACAAAATATTTAAAGGACCCATAGAGGGGTTTTATTCTATATTACCTCAGTTGGAGATGCAGAGTTGTATTACTGGCAGGCACAAAAAATGGGGCCTATTAGCTGCAACTTAGAAATACAAAAAGGATATATACAAGTTCTTGTCACAATTGAAAAAAAATAGTAACAACAGGTCAAATTTTTGTTTCTGCTATGCACTGGATTTGAGAGTGAGCAGAGAAGGAAACAGAAAGACATATCCAGTTACCTCCACTATATTACAATTAAAATCATTGAGGAGAGAACCAATCAAATGAAGTTTTGCTGCATATTCTGGGTCCTTTAGCAAACAAGTAGGTTGTAAGGGGAAAAAATAAAATCCAATATATATCTGTATCTATATATCTATGTATGTGAATGTGATGGTTTATATGTGCATACACACATAGAGGACCCTTGAGAAATAAATACCACCACCACCCAACAAAAATTGTATTGTCTAATTCTAGGAAGCTGAGAAGATTTGAAGAATGATCACTTCTGCTTTTCAAGATCAAACTAGTTAGTTTTAACATTAGCAAAGGGTGATGCTCTTTCCTTCTCAGTAGAGACAGATTTTGCTCAAAGGCTCAGTTAATACTATTTGCCCTTCTACAAGTATATTCACTCTGTCATTCATAGATGCCTATCTGCAAATCAACTTACTTTGCTTCTGTATTAACTGTGATAACCAGTTATCAAGTAAATGTCCACACTGGCTTCATCTGGAAAATCTCAGAATTAGTAGGTATGAAAGGTGTGATAAAAACAAAAGAGAGAGAATTCACTGGTGGATGTGTTGAGATATATCAGGTAAAAATGAGATATTATTTTGGATGTCTGTCAGTTTTCTGTGTAGATCTACAAAATAAATATTAACAGCATGTTTTAAATTAAGCATTTGATTTACATTTCACCTTTTCTACTCCATTTGTTCCATTCTCTTAGTATGAGTCAACCACTGTACACATCAGCTTTAGCAGGCTACAAAAGTAATTTTTGGCTTCAGATTCAGCGATAAATTTCTCATCAGATAATTACACGTCAGTCTAATTTCATGGCTGTATTATCCTTCTGTCTAAAAACTTAACTAACTAATTAAATTCTGAATTAACTGAAACCAGAATAAGCCCCAGACACTAGATGCTAATCTGAAAAAAAAAGACTGACAGAAAATAGAATTAATGTGTGCCTCATGCTTTGGAGGAGTTTGCCAAAAGCAGACCCCTTACTGTTTCAGGCACATAGCCTTGTTTTTAGCAAAGATGCTATTTGCTGGTATAGTGTTTCTCTTTCAAAGTTGTCAATGCCCGTTTGTAAGGAATTCTAGCCTTGGTACACCAAAGGGATGCAAAAGTGTCAGCCTAGAAACTATACTGTCAAGACAAGAGGATCTAGTAGTTCAATTTTTTCCTTAAATTTGTATAAAAATGAATTTTTCATGTCATATAGTGTTCTGCAGTTCTTTTGCAATTCCTTGAGATGTTTGAAGTATAGGAATAAATGCCTTTTTTACAATAGCAGTAGCGTGGGGAAATAAATGAGGAGGATACACCCAAAGAAGGTGTGGACAAGAAAAAACAAGGAGATGAATGCTCAGAACGTGGAGGAATATGCATTCCTTTTTGTTTGCTTGTGTAATTTCTAAAGGGAGAGTTTCTCACCTGTACACTCTCTGGATGACCCCAACCACCCAAATGGCAGGATGCAGCAGTCTATACAAAAGCTTCACCATGCAGCTAAAGCAGATCTTATGTCACTGCAAGGAACTCTCTGGTATATCTGCATGTGTACAAACATCTACTAGAGATGATTTTCACCTAGCAGGTCCCTTAGTCTGCCTTTCTTCCTTGTCAATTAACAGCTTTACCTTTTGAGAATTGTACATACGTCCTGTGGCTGTTGCTAGCAGGACATCTCATGTCTGCCTCCTGGCTACATTTAAATGTTAATGACTAATTCTATAGCTAATACATGCAGCTGATTTTATCTTAATGTCTACCAGTTAAAAATGTCACTGCTTAGACTTGTCTGAAATTATTTTTTTCTAAACCATCTCTTGTTAATTATCTTTTACCATTTATAGATCTATCTAATGGTTTGTGTTGTCAACTGGGCTGCTAACAGGCAGTTCTGCTTTCTGCCTTTGAGATGGGGAGGTGGAACTGCTAAGCCTTCAAAACAAACCATAATCTGATGTTTCCTGAGGTGGAAAACACTGTTTGGAAGGACTGAATAAATAGAAGCCAATGAACTTGAACTTCCAATGCCAATATCTCTAGCTGCAGAACATTTACATAAGGGATGACTTGCTTGTTCCTGAAGCCTAATAGCCGCCTTTTCTTTTCTTTTTAAGAAAATTATGATCTACAATCATTAATTTCAAGTAAAGAAAGTAAACAGGAAATCAAATATCAATTTATGTGTCATACTTGCCACATTCATAGTTTTCAGGAAAAATAACAATTTTAGGCTAGCCTAATTTATAGACTGATTATAGAATTTTCTGTAAAGATCTGTGCATGGAGGTATGAGCAATTTTGAGAAAAAGGGGCTTGTTAAAATAAAAAAAGCAATTTTGAGAGTGCCAATTTCCTTTTCTTTGCTTTTGACATTTATTGTCTTTATTTCAAAAGCATCTTAATGTATACAATAGATGAAAATTCTCATTCTCAAGTGGAAAGGTATTTCTCTCCTACATCCCTGGAGCTCATGCTTCTTGTATGATTTGAGTACAATGAGATGGAGACTGGAGGTAGTCATGGAGAAGGCAATAACTAGTTCTTCATATTAATAATGCCATAAGGAAGGTAGACAAAGATCCCAGATAACTCAGCATGTCCAAATTAGGTCTTACTTAAAAGAGCTGATGTCAGCTGGTGATGGACAAAATCATAGTAGGCATGGTTATCACTTTGTTGGACCATTTCCGTAGCTTGAATCCAAATGATGTCACTAAAAGCCTCTGAGCTTCCAGTATCTCCAGAGCATGGGCTGAGACGGCCTCCCAACACACATTGTACTTTTTTATACTTTCAAAGAAGAGCAATCTTGGCCTCAACACTGGGTTCAGATTTGCTTTTGAAGACAGAGTCCTGGAAAAGCGGGTGAGTCTGGAATGAGTAGGGACGGGACAAACATTTGAAATATGAATATGAAGTTGGACAAAGATACTGTTTTGGAAAGAATTGTAATGACATCCTATTGTCCTCACTGAGTACACCAATATCTTTGCAAATGGGATCCTCTGTGTCTTGTTACTCTGTCTGAAAATTGTAATGATAGCACTTCACCATATTACAGAGGAAGTGTAGAGTGCTCAGATGTCATGGGTGCCATGAGCCATATATATATTTAAGAGATTGTCTGCAGAGAGATACTCATGCAAATTAAATCCCCATAAAGACATTTTAGAGTGGAATATTAAATTCTGATTAAATTGCTGCTCTCTAAACAATGTTACCTCTTGCTAGAATCCTTTAAGAATTCAATAGGATTTCTTAAATTTTCCCTGCCTCAATTAATTTTCAAAATTAATCAGAAATAAACTACTTCAGTGCAAATACACGTTTTCTTGACATGCAGACTTCAGGATCATATTCCAGAAAGATTTTCAACACCACAAATAGACTCACAGGTTTAAAACAGAGAGCTTGAGTGTGTGTTCTCAAATAACTGTACATTTTTCACTTTGAGGCAGTCGACAACGGATTAAAACACACTTTTTTTAACAATTTCTGCTGGTGTTAGAACACTATGTTACATAGTGATATTACATAACTGATATACCTGGAATATGGGTTTCAAATTCCAGCAGAGGTCTAGCCCTGATTTAGAATTGATTGACAGTATTACTATCTTTTCCATGTCACAGTTGACAATAAATTTTTAATATTATGAAAATCTGATCTTGTCAACGATGAGTTTTTCAGGTTGTATTATGGTACATCAAGCCATACTGCATGTTTCATCTCTATTTCTTTTCTGTTTCTAGGATTGTGTTTCATAGAAGAAGAGAAATTTAAGAGCAATTCTTGTAGCAAAGGCTGTGTGCATCTCTGGCAGCAAAAGTTTCTTAGTTCTATTCACCTGTGCAATAGGTTCCTCTAGTCAATCAAAAAATAATGAGTTGTAGTTTGTCATCTCAATGCATAATTCTAAACTATTCTGAAAAAGTCCAGTAGATATGGCTCTCTGACTACCAGATAAAGAACTTCAGAAACTCCAGCTCTGCTAAAGCTCCTTCTGCTCAGGCCTTTCAGAATAAAAAGGGAAAAAAATCTGAAGAGGAGATAAAGTTCTATCCAGACTGGAATGATATGCATGAGTAAATGCTTAAAAATGCTACCACACAAAAATCTGTTCTTGCAATACTTTTATTTAGCATGTAAAACTAATGTTTGTGCTGTATCCACACTCTCTGGCTCCACACATTCACAAATTCACACAGATCTACACATATAACTCTGTAGAGATAGGCATGAAAGGAGGACACCTAAATCAGTAGAACCACTCATTCCTAACACATCTTAGGAGGAAGCAGAAGCTGGAAAAAACATTTATGAGGGTCAATGAGAGCAGCTGCTGCCACCTAGAGAAACTCCAGGAAAGCCTGACTGGTGGAGAGCAGAACCTCGAGAAACCAAGTATTTATACAGACCCCTGATGCCAGAATAACTCAATGTGTACCCACTTGTCGTTGGTTAGCTTGCCTACAGTTTCTTACATCATTTTTACAAACCTCAATGCAATTTGGTGGGTAAGGCATTTTCAAGGCACAGTAGAAGACTTTCCAATTGGCAGAAGTGTCTTCCTCCTGCTGGAAGTAAATAACCTTTTCAGGTGGTCAGAAATAGCTGAGACAGCAAGGAGATCTGACACTATTTCTTTCTTTGGCTACTGTTGCTGATGAACAGTATTTAATCTTTCGTAAACGGGTTCTCTTCCTTATTTATTTAGAGCAGTTTGATTTCATAGGATTTGACAGTTTTCCGACATCTTCCAAATTCTTTCACTAATAACAGAGATAATGACAATATCATTTAAAAATCTCTCACACGCGCTATGTAAATGGAGCTACATATCTGTTGTAAGTAACAGAATAATGAAACAGCAAATTGTTTTGTAGAGGGAGCTGAAATTAGATTGTACCATGCTGCCAAAAGAGACAAAAAGAGACAGATGAATTTTGGAAGGACAAGAAATTGTTATACCCCTGAGAACTGCTGGTTGTTATTCCTTACCTCAAGGACGTATGAGCTCTTCCCATCTTGGCAAGAGGTAAAAAACCCTGATCAATTCATAAACCTCTAAAATTCTATAGAGAGGAAGTAAGCAGTTCCTTCCACTTAGTGACTAAAGGACCTCAGCTGAAATTTTCAGCATGTATATTTGCTGATTAAATCAGCAAAAGCCACTGTGAGCCACTGAGAACCAAAGCCCTCAGAAGCAGGCTGAGGTATTTCTGCTGATAGAAGGAACCCTTCTCCCCATGTATTCCACCAGACTTTAACCTAAAGGCACACAAATGTTTTCTTTCCCAGCAGCACAGCAAAAGCCTGGAATTCGAGTGTGTTGCAAAAATAAGCAGAACTATTGGCAACGGGATGGGAAATAGGACAAATGGCATTTCATACTTCCATCAGCATCTTGTTCTGGACTGCAGCCAAAATCAGATATCTTTAAAAAATGCACCCAAAAGGCCAGGTACAGGAATGTATTTTCTGGGTATTAAATTCTGTGGGAAATCTGATGATTTATATGTGTGTAAGAAATAATAACATTGGGTCCATTATTCCTGAGGAGCACAAAAGCAATACAGAGGTGCAAGAGCAGTTAATTAAAATCATCATAAAGCAAAAGAGAATGTACACCAACAAATAATTTCCTTGGTCATGTTGAATGTGTTTCAGACCTATTTGTGAAAAACTGTGTATTCTACAAGTTTACCAGTCATGAATGCAGTATTACATTTCACCAATCATTATGGCTCATATGGCAGCAGACTCAGAACAAGGAGTAAGGGTGTGTAAAGTTTCATTTCACTTCAGTTATTCACTGTTTGGTGTATGTTATGTTGTATAAAATGCAATAATGTCTTTCCTATTAACATAGTGTCAGGTTCCTACATATAAAATAGACTTTAAAAAGTCCTATAAGGCAGAACTCCAAGTACTTGAAACAATTCTGCAAAGGCTAAAGGGTAGGATCTGCAAAAAACTCTTCCCTCTTCCATATCACTTATTAAATACACTGCTTACTATATTTCCATGTTGTTTGAATACACGTATTACAAATTATTTAAAATTGTCTCCTGGTGTAAATTAGAATAGTTCTAGAAAATGTAAAGTAATGGAATTACTATTAATTCAATTCAGTGCCTTCAGGATTATCAATTAAATAAAAAGGCAAAATCTAATCTTCCATTACCACAGTGATATTTTTTCTCTCTTTTGCTTCTTTATTAATTAAAAAGTGAGATTTTCATTACATGTTATTGTGAAAATGAAGGCTGAGAATAAAAATAGGCCAGAATGAGTAATGCTTTGAGATTCTAAAGAGGTATAATTTTGTGTTTAGAAATACTAAGACATAGGCAGTAGAGGCTTCTGAACTGGGGACAATAGTCTCAGCTCTTATCTGCTTCTGCAAGTAGGGTTTGGAAGAGTAAATACAAATTTTGTCTTTTAGGATCAGCTTTAAAGAATATTGAGATGTTTTATGAACACATTTCTAAGATGTAGAAAATACTAGGTCTCTACTGCATAGATTTTTCTCCATTCGGATGGGATTCCTGTATCATATTCAGACCATAAGGAAAAGGTTCTTATGGATATTTTCATCTCTCACTCTTCACATTACCAAATCCATAACTCAAGAGACAAGCGTGTGAACTTCAAAGCTGGAGTAGATGACGTGAGAAGAAGGTCGTCTCAAGGGAATGAAATTGCAAAGGGATAATCCCGAAAAGACTCATCAAAAGCAGAGGGAAGAAGAGCTGTACCTTGCAGAGCATGAGCACCATGCCATAATTTGCCAGATTTATATGATTCCTCATTGCATTGACACAGGGAACCTAAATCACACATTTGTCTGTAAATATCCCAGATTTCATTGCATTGCCTCATTTTTAAATTACAGTAATTTCACACAGATAAGCCGCCCCATTTCACTGAAGAATCGAGCCGATCCCATAAGTGCGGCTTATCACCCAGTGCGGCTTATGAGTGTGACATTACTGTACATGTGAAAGTATATTTTGTCTGTGTCATTGTCTTTGCAAGGAAATACTTTCCCCATGTGATCATTAGTTCCCATCCAGCTCATATTATAAGGCACGGGCAGTGACTCGACAAAGCCCACCTTATAAGGACTGAAGCACAGAAAAAGGATAAGGTAGCGCAGTTTTGCTGTTATAGACATATAACCTGTCTCTCCATCATTACTACAGGGGTGAAAACGACTATGATGAATCTGAAACTGGAAAAGGAATTAAAACTGAATTCATTGCAGTTACTCAAAATGGAATTTGGCCTGAATATTATGGTTAGTTTTCCCACCTGTGGTGAAAAGCAGAGGATTTTTAATGATCATGGGATACCCTTAACCATAGTTCATCTCTTCTTCTTCCAACCACACTGAGTTTTTACCACGTAATAGAGATCCAACTTCCCAGTACCATTTTCCTACTGTGCCACATGATTTCTATAATCCTGGCGGCATTGCATGGTTCTTTTACACACAAAACTCCTGAGTCTATAACTATATGGATGATGAGTTGTGTCAAACAGACATGCTGACCCAGATTATTGCAACTGTCAGGAATAAAGAATACACTCCTGCTGGTCTATAGCTGCTTTATCCTATAAATCAGAAATCTGCTGACACACTTCTTGCATGAAAAAGAATACTTTGGTCAAATATTACTACATAGACTTGTAATATTCTTTGGACATGGTTTCAGGGAGTCAGATAATCCAAGCTGTTGTGATCAGCAGGAAGCTGTTTGAAAGAAATTCAAGGCTTCATGAAGGCTGCTTCCTTTTTCTATAGATTCCTGTGTCTTTCAGATTGTAGAGAGGGCTGTCAGATACAGCTTCTGATGGAGAAGAGAAACTGCTAATTAGGAAAAGTCTCAAAGAAGTGGACTGGGTGGAAACAAAACCTTTATCCTCACAGCAATAGCAGTGTTTTTCTGTTCCCTGGACATTCATGCCTCCAGCACAAGTGTACCTTCTGTCCATTCCTACACTCTTCTGCTTCTTCTGGAACTGATGAGTTACTGTTCATCAGCATAATTTACAGAGAACTTGAGTGGAGAAGTGCAAGCTAAAGGCTGCACAAAGATCTATATGGAGACCTGAGGTTTCATTTCTGTGTGACTGACTGGAAGGTCTGCACTTTTTCAGTCAGGTCTTTAGTTATAATATAGGGTCTGTTTACAAGCATGAACTGCTCATATTCTTACAGAGTCTGTGATAACGGGTGTGTGTGACAGTTAAATTATGGAATGTTCAAGTGTCTCACAGCATCTTTGAGTTTTAGAAGGACTTAATTTGCAGGAAATGAGGCTGGAGGTCTTTAATTGATCTAAGGTAGTTAGCTGATGTTTAATTGATTTGGGGCTCTGGGTGATAGGAAGGATGAAAGACGGGATGATCTTTAGGGAAAAAATAATCTTTTTTTAATCTTATACTAAGATATTTTTTTGAAAACCTCCGGGTTTTTTTTTTTAATAATAGTGGTAAAAAATGTCCACTCTTTGGATATTTTTTTCTGAATCTACAGATTTTCAGCTTTTTCAATATAATTTCTTTGGATCCAAAGTGGTTCTTACTGTATTTGCGCAAAACTGACAGCAAGCACAACCTCACTTTAGTTGTAGTCTCAGAGCTACTGAAATACAAACAAAAGGGGACAATATGTCTCAAGAGAAGCAAAGTAAAACAGTAGGAAAACCTTGGCCAAATAGGTTGTCTTACAGAAACTAATAATGCCATAATTTGCTGCTAACTATGACTTCAGATGTGGTACAGGTATTTATTTATAAGAATGAAAATATCTCTTTTTTACTGTCTAAGTCTTTTTAAAATACAGAGTCAAAGTTACTTCAAAGTTGACACACTATGGCAAATTTGCCATATTTATCTGAAAAACCAAAAAGGAGATGTCTACAGCTTTTCATGCAAACTACTCCTTTCCATCATTTTCCCAACTGTTTTGGCTTTCTAGTTTCTTCACTGATTTCAAGGAGAGCATGAATTCCTTTATTCTTCCTGTAGTCACAACTGATAAAAATCTGATCCAGCTCTCATCCTGCCCTACCTTAATTGCTTAAAGCTTTTTGTGTTGTCTTCCCCCTGCCAACCTCATTCTTCTGCAAAACTCTCTTGTGTGCAAGTCATAAGACAGAATTCAGATAAACCCATCTTTGAGCACATTGAAGATGCTTGTTAAAAAGCAGTGTTATTCTTCTCTTTAGTTTAAAACATGACAAAATCAATTTTTAAAGCTTCACATCTTAAAGTGATTTTGAAGCTCTGAACCCTTTAAGTGATGTGCAAATGGCAGAATCATATCACATTGCCAATCAGTTGCTTGCTGCTACAAACTCCATTTTCCATGCTGCTTCAAAAGCCTGGTATAATCAACAAGTAAGCCTTTAAAATGCAAATTAAGCAAAGTGCACCTTTAGATTGAAACAAGAAATGACTCATTTTTTCACACACTAAGACTAGAAAAGTCCATTTCATCACATCACTTAGACAGAGGTGCAAAGTTATCGGAGTATTTCAGAGGTCATTTTATCCAGATGCCCCAGAACTGAACCCTCTTGCTTTAATTTTTAAGACCTGTGATTATTTAATGTAATTAAAATTTACATGGTATCCACACAGAACAGATTAGTGTTGCAAGTATCACGGAATTATTCCCATCAGACACATACTCCTTGCTTCAGAGAACACGGAAATGAAAAATCAACAAACTAACAGCAGAACGTCTTTCTTATGAAAAATATGGGAGGAAAAAGCTTTCTGGTCTTCTCTGGAGGAGAAAGCAGAAAGGGTAGCCAAAGCCATCTTCAAATTTCATAATACTGATAATTGTGCTGAGGGAAAAGAAGCAATTAAATTGGACTTCTCCAAGCTGCCCTCCTCAACTCTCCTGCCACCTCCCCCTGTGAGTGAGGGGAAAGTGAAATGCATTTATGCTTTCTAAGAACAGAAAGGATTACCATTCCTGAAAAAGACAATACTTCTTTTCCTCACCACAGAAATATGTTCAAATAGGTGAAAATGCATTATCTTTTATGAACAGTATATAAAAACTTCTTCTTGTTTTAAAGGCATGAATAATTGCAAGCCTAAAATCTTACCCAATAAACCATTAATTTACACTTAGTCCTAGAAAACTGCTTCTCCTTCAGTGTTGTCTTTGTGTAGTTTTCATCTTTCATTGCAAGGTCTAGTTATCCTTTCTGATTAAAACTGATATTCTTTCTTCACCCTCTGCTATGAGATGTTTTCGCATAGCTTAAATAACTATCCCTGGTAATTTAAATTGCCCCTCAACTGCCTCTAAAAATTTCCCTCTGCTTCCTTGAATTCTTTCCTGTGATCTTCTCCATGAGTCTTCTGCAAATGCAAATACCTAAACTGGATACTGTACAGAGAGTGTTTAGAAAAAAGCTGTATTGAGGTTTGGTGTTTGTATCACAGAACAAGTAACACTGCTGGAATGCATGAAAAACAAGGGTGGAAATTCATTTTTGTCCATCTTTATTTGAACATTCAGGACACCTTTACATTATGTGTTAACAGGTCAAAACTTATATGGATCTCAAAGCTGGAAGTCTAATCCTGGATTACAGATTTACAGTGGAAATCTTTCTTCCCAGGTTACCTAACCCTTAATTCCTCCCTTCCAATATCCTCTAGTGGCAAAAGTGCTACAATCTTATGATTACAGGAGCTGAAGTTCAGTGCACTTATTATGCTAAAAGCAAGTGCAAAAACAGGCTTAATGGAGCACTAGACAAATTCAGTTGAATTGGGGTCTGATGTTTTGACGCAGTGAAAATTAGGGTAGAAATACAAATAAGTCTGCATGTTTGTGTTACAAATGTTCAACAGTGAATTCACAGAGTTGGGAACAAAGCAGCCGTGAATAATTATGGCAGTTATGGAAAGTTTGCTGAAGTTCATAATGCAAATTATTTCAGCAGCCTGAGATAACAGGAGGAGGGAAGTAAGCTGAACCTTGCACAGAACTAATATGTGCTAACTGCTCATGAACTTAGCTCTACTAAAGCAATGCTGAGATGTTTGACTTGTCAGTACTGCCCAATAAGCAACAAATTTTGACATTTTCCTGTTATAAAGCTGAACTTAAACACTTGTCACAGCCTTTTCTACAGCTGAGATGATAGCTTACTGCCTTTAAAAATAAGCCACATCTTATTATGTCACCAGTCTGATTTCTGGAACATAAAGACAAGGGAAAAACTGCAAAGACAGGAAAAGATTATCTTCAAGAAAAAAAACAGGTGCTATTTTTTTACCAAGGCACCAGTATACTCATTAGGTTGAATTTTCATTTTCAAAAGAAGGGAAAGAAAAATATGAACAGCAGTCCATGTCATGTGGCTCTTCCTCCTCACACCTGCTAAATGCTTTCTGCACATCAATGCCTACCCAGGAGAACGGCTGCCAACTCCCAATCTGTCCTGTGCGTGACCAGCCAGCAAGCAGGGTATTTCTTAGCAAAACACTGACATTTCTAGGAAGGAAAATCCAATTCTCCTTCAACAATTGCAACTAGTTCAACCCATCCTAGCAGTGGTTCTCATACTTAATCCACTGAAAAATGCCATTAGTAAATATTCATGTTCCAGTTCACGGACTAAAACCTTTACCCTATCTACACGGGTTTTTTAACACTAAAATTCTCTTGATAAATAAAACATATGTATAGGTTCTGAGAAGGAGTCCATGGAACCTCTAATTTCTTCTACTAGTACAACAGAGACAATCATGCCTCTATTTCAGGAAAAATAGTAAGGTAAGTTGAATCATTCATTTTTCCGATTAGCCGGCTTGCAGTTCCAGCAGTGGAATATGCAAACTAGTTTATCTTGTGAATCCAAGGCCTCACATTTTAACTTGAACAGGAGCATCTCAGCACATGATCTTTAGGCTTACAGGAAATAGACCTTTATATTTCTTTTTTTTTAAACTGAAAAAACTTCAACTACTAGATCCTGCCACCAAGGTCTCATCTCTTTCCAGTGAGTATCTTTAGTTCAAAAGCCTTTCTAAATAATGATAAAGGTCATCTTATAATGTCAGGTTTTATGCCCAATAAATAGTCATAGTCCATGATACTGGAGCTGGCTTGGACATGCTGGAGAAGCTTTAATGAAGGATTTAACAGAATTAACAAAAACAACTCTTAAATGCAAAAAAACTGCCATAACGCTTTTAAAAGACATCTAATAAATGATTTCAACATCTTAAAAAACCACCTCGTCTAGTCTTAAAATAAGCTTAGAACTCCTAATAAGGTGTCCTGCTTGGTGCTGTTTGCCTGTTTGAAGCAGTCTTACAGGAGTTAACAGCTCTCTGGAAGCAACAACACCCATGAGTTTAAAAAGCTTCCATCTTATTTGTAGCTTACTCTTCATCACAGTATCTGAGTGAAAAAGGAGCCCAGGGGATTACAAACACAAAGAATAAAAGCATGTGTTTCTCTGCATGATCAATAGATCTAGTGATCCTATTTCTTCATTCTAGACTACACTACACAGAATACAGTGGATAAATAAAACAGTGGAGTTGAATATTTCAGACTGCTGGACAAGACAGTGCCTGCATGTGTGTTTGTGCACACACATCTGAGAATTCTTTAATCTTATGCTATCTTTGGTAATAACTGAAAAATGTGAAAAATAAAAAATTTGCAAAATCAAAAGTATGCATTTTTAGTATTGGCCAGCAATCATTCAAAATTTGATGCTTTAAAAGTGTGAAATCATTCTCCTATCATGAAGTGGAGTAATTTTTTTCTGTTCTCATGGCTGAACCACCTCTGCATATTCTATAGAATTGAAAACAATGTCTGGCTGTTTAGTGCTGTTAAGAATTCCTCAATAGCTCTCACACTCCTAAGATCTTTTTTCTTGGGACTGGATTTGAAATCCAAAGCCTGAATTTCTGCTTATCCCAGCAGGGTGGTCTTAAACAACTCTTTCCTTAATTTGGAAGCTAGTGACAGAATACCTGAGATTCTGCTGTCTAGCAGTTTTAAGTACAAGCTACCTTTGCCTAAGTAGTTGGCTAAAGCTTTCCCAGTCTGTATTCTCTAACAGAAAAATATCTGATGACAAAAAGGAGAACAATTCCTGTAAACAATTCCATATTACTGTAACAGAGCCAATTTCTTTTCAGATTATCCGTATCCATACTGTGATGTATTAAATATGAAACCCACTGGAAGGGAAAAAAAAAGATAGTTGACATTGTAGCAAAATCGTAATTAAATTGTTTATTCTGTCAGATATTGCCTGAACTCTCAGAATGTGGCAAGGAACAGGATAATTATGCAGTTTAAAAGAGAGGTGGTTGGGACAGTATTTTTGGGTTTAGGAGTTAGGGACATAGGAAAAAAAATTAGATGCAGAACAAGTGAGAGAGATTAATTCCCCAGATGTGAACAGATGCCTTACTGGAAATCATGACAGCTCACACTATTCACAAAAGCAGAATGACACATTCTCATCTATTACATCTTCTGCTTACAGAAGTGAAAGCAGTAGTAGGCTTCCCACTGCTCTGAAATGCAAACAGTAGGAATGTGACTGCTTTATTTCACTAAATATTTGTTTCCTGTTAATTCAGAGTCCTGAGTCAACTGGTTATTGTTGTTGCCAAGCCACTCTCCATGATATTTGAAAAGTCAGGTGAAGAGAGAATTCAAACTGATCTGATTTCCTCAACTACAACAACAATGGGGCTTTGATGGACTGCCTCATGCTAGGACATACCTACTTAGTCTCATTTGATAGTAAATTATTCAAGGTGGAGTTAACTAGAAAGGGACACTGTTGACAACCTGCAGGAATTTCTTTGGGCTCAAGGTTAGCATGACTTTCTGAATTCACTGCCAACTTGCTTCAAAAAGAGGCAAAAGACCTTAAACCTGCAATGTTCAGACAAGCTGCTGAACATGTATTCCCAGTAATTCTGGAGGACAAATCATAACTCATATCATGCAAATACATCACTGAACAGCTGTACCACTTCAAGGGTGAACCTGTGCATTGTAAATCCTTACGAGTTTCCACAAACTAGGTCTGGATAAGCTGGGACCACTTATTGGCTCTGCATTGCACTGAGCACATGGTGATTCTCTAGTTCAGGGTGATAACTGCATATTCTGTTTCTCCTAATTCAATTCCCTGAATGTTGGCCAAGAGGGTTTCTGCCACAGGAGCAGTTACAGCAGTAATATGTAATCAATCAACTTGCTTTAAAATCCTGTAATTTTTTTCTGCAGCTGTTTTAAACAGCTTCTCTACAATTACTAATCAGTCAATAAAAGAAAGGTCTATGTTCATTGAAAAGAGCACAGGAAGAATATTCGACACAGAGCCAGATGGATTATTACTTTTTTTCCTTTCAAATATGTTGAGATGCCAAATATTGCCACTGTGTCATCCTCTCATTTAAACAAAAAATGTGTAAGAAAATAAGATATTTCAGAGATCTTATTTGATGTAGTGATGAAAATACTGAGCAAAGTGGTACAGAAGTCTTTGAACATGAGGAAAAATAAGAGTGAAAGGCAGTTTTCATCTTATCTCTGCAGTTGGGGAGAAAAAGGATAACCAAAAGAAGGCAGAGAAGGCCCCAGGTTAAATCAGTTTCCCTTTCAAGGTAAGGTTTCCATTTTTTCACACATTCACAGGGAAAATTGCTTACAAGTGTGACTACAAGATTTATGGTTAAGGAGCAGCATTTGTATCCTAGTGAGTATAAGCTTGGAAAAGTAGATATTTTTCATTCAAAAGTCATAATTATCAACCCCAAATAGAATAAAATGTCTCATTTTCCCTAACTGATCTTTTTAATAACTTGGAGATTGCATAGGACAACAAATACAGTAGGGTTATAGATGGAAATGGAAGCTCTGAACATGTGTTTGTATAGAAATGCTTGCATAATTTCAATCTGCATCTCATATGGCACAGCTTTGAATTCTTGAAGCTAGTCTGTAACTTCGAGGCTTGGGACCTCTGTCACACCAGCCGAAGTCCCTTACCTCATTCATGGATATATTTCTCTATTGCACAGTCTTCAGACAGCTTTATGCATCCCACAGTTTACCTGAACTCAGAGGGCTTCAGGGTGAAAAAATCTACTCATTTCTACCAAATGGATTTAGCAGCTTCCCAGAACTATAGATTAAGACTCTATATTTAAAATTGTTCTGAGACTGGTGATGTATTTTTCTTTATGTGAGCACCATACATAGCACAGTAACTTTTTATTAGATCTCTATGTAATACTCCAATACTCACACTTATATTGCACATGATAATGTTTCATATTACACTATGATTACTTAGCCTGCATAATGGACTTCTTAAGGGCTTGATTCAATCTTAACATCTTCCTATAAAGCAAAGCAAAACAAAAGAAAAGACACAGAAGAACAAATTTTGACCAACTGCGTGCTCCATCCAGGAAAACAATTTAGCATCTGCTTTATACCTTCTCTGGGGAGTCCTCTTATGCTTAAAATTAAGCAGCCTCTTAAATGCTTTACTGGATTAGCTCCCTAGAGCAAAACCACAAAATTCTAGAGTTTGTCACAATATTTCTGATTTAATAAGTCCCTGTGCTTTTGTCAATTGGCATCTGAACATTAATGTTTTCCAAGTAGAGTTGTTGCTTGAGCGAATATGGGTAATAAAAATCTGTAGTGTTGCACAAAGGTGATTGATTCTGTCCTTTCACTTGCCAAGATATGTTTTCTGAACCAAATTAATAGTGCAAGTTAATTGTAAAGTAGCAGCTGTTACAGTATTCTTGAACAGTTTCTGAACACTGTGTTAGAAGGAATTGTAATTCCAAGGTCTGGAAATACTATGCATACCTTTACATTGTCTCTCCCTCTTTTTTCTTTTGTGGTCATTATTTTAATGAACAGGTTTAGCTAAAACCTCGCAGGGAAGGTAGACATTAACAGACCCAATTACTATAATATCCATAGCTAATCAAGAGCTATGAAGTGGCTCAGCAGGGAGTCTAACTCATAGCCTAGGACTGATCTCTACAGAATTTGTGTGTGGAAATGAAATTATCAAATTCCTACCAAATACGGCTTAAGGCATTGTGAACACTCACCATGCTTTCTTTACTATCTCATAGTCTTCAAATCCTCTAATTGAGATATTGGTTCAACATAGGAAGATAATTCCAAAATAACAATAACTGAGACTAGGAATATCAACCCCCAAACAGAAAAGGACTTTTTCCTTCTCATTGTTTGCACTCTTTCAGTTACTACAAGGTCCAGTACCACATGGTTAGTGTATTGCTAAGTTCTCTAAACAATAACTGGTAACATAAATGTGTTGTAGGATTGGGTCAACTTTTGGTACAAATACTTATATTTTCTTACTCTGATACATGCAGCATAAAAACAAACAAACAAACAAACCCATACATTTTACAACTTGAGTCAGAATAAAGAGATGGGACTAAAAGGATAGTTTAAATATACACATCTAATTAATTTAGTGAATGTAATTCATTTAAACCAAATCCCAGTGAGCATATACTTGCCTAAAGAAAGAGTTGGCTAAAAACTTCAAAACATGACCTTCCTTCTTTTTCATTCCACTTTTCTTCTTTTTTTTTCCACCATGTGACAACACCACCATGTAAGCTTACTGATATAAGGGGGAAAAATAACAAATTTGGCACTTCTAAGTCATGTAAATATAGTAAAGATCACAGGCAAAAAAAATTGTTGCATTTCATTTTACATCTGAACTACAAGTGCAGGATAAAAAAATGAAAGCAAACTCTTAGCTGCAGCAAAAGTTTTCTGAACACTTAAAGAGATGAGATAATGTTACCGGACACTGAATTTTTGCAAAGAAAAAAAAAATATTTCATCAAGATTGAGTTTCCCGTAAGCTAAAGGTAGCACATTTGTTTTGAGGACTGCAATGCAGAATGTGTCACGTTCCTTAAGAAGTGAGAAGAAAGAAAAAGAGCTTTCCTTCTTGTTAGCAGATCACAAGAAAACAAACTATATGATGAGCCAATCCACAGTTGGAGAGAATCAATATTAGCTATGATGAATGTGTCATCTCAAGCAAAATAAGAGCCAAGTCCACGTAATTGCATTTCATTCAAGACAAAAGTAGAAACTTGATAGCAGGGAGACGTTCTGGCACGAATACTCCAACACATTCGATATTTTGGTCAGTCCTAGTGCCCTGAGGTGTCTGGCCAGACCTACTAGTTACAACCGTACATTTGTAGGCTGAACTTCTCAAAAGTAACAAAGAAGTTCCCAAAGCTTTGTTTGACACATCAAGAAAATATGTTCATTGACACTGATTTTTACCCTGTAAAGAGTCCAGGTACACAGCCCTCTATGAACACCTATTTATACAAAAAAAGATCTCCCAGAGGTAATGAAAGGACAAAGGTTACCACTAAGATGCTGATCCTTTCACTTTGATAGGAAAAGAAGGAAAAATTTAAAACCAAACAAGTTGGGAAAGTAGTCAAATTATTTCACCTGAATTACATCTACCACAGTACTTTTTTCCTGGGAAATAAATAAATTTCTGTTTAGGAACTGTATCTTGCATGAATTGCTTGTGTTTTGTTGGATTTTGAGTTAATTATTTGGTAGTGCAATTGAGTATACATATATAGCAATATTTCTAAGTATTTCTATATTTCTAATTTCTATATTTCTTGTGTATGTGTATATATATATATATTTCTAAGAGAAGGACGGTGAAATGTGTTTCATGTCTTATGAAAACATCATTTCAGAATTATGCCATAGAAAATTATTCCTAACTAAATAATTATTTTCTTTCCCTAGCTCGAAATATTATTGACATTCTACTCATTCTATAGAATTTGTCCATCTAGCCTTACTGGCTACTACAGATTTCAGAGGATGGTTCATGGTACCAAATAACAGAGAAGCAGAAAGAAGCTTCCTCCAAGAAAGCTTTTTAAAGCCATAAAAACATCAAAACCAAGCCCTTACTGACCAGCTTTATTTGCTTAGTACAACTGCACACATTTTAAGCCCAGTGTATTTCACCAGTTTGCTTCTAAATATGAAACAGGTTTTTAATCCCATCTTCCCTTCTTAGGAAAAATAAACATAACATCCAATAATATAGAATGAAAAAATATCAACAAAAAAGTTTATTTTATTTTAATTTTGAATTCTGTCTGATTTCATTATTGATAGAATACACATGGCTATTCTTGATAACATGAAAGAGATAAATTATTGCTGAAAAGAGTGGATCACTTTCTGGTACAAACACGAGCAGTAAAATACTCTGAAACTGCACTGGAACTGAAGATTATGCCCTATAATCAGGCTAAAATATAAGTCTTGACTGCAGGCTTATCAGGTGGCCAAAGTAAAGGAGGAATTCTTGAAGAAAACATTGATTTGTTTTAGGATAGAACAGTAGGCAGCAACTATTGCAAGCTGGATTGGAGAGAAACCATTAACAATAAGCAGAATTTTGCCACAGGAATTACAACATAATTTTAGCATTAATGAAAAAGTATTAAATATATTTATTAAGAGTTAATAAGTAGCCAATAGATTTTAATTATCATAATCCATATTCTCAACAGGTTTCATATGATGACACTTTAAAGAAAAATGCTTTTTATGCATCTTTGAGGAAAATGTGGTTAATTGTCAATATTTTCAGTCCATACTGACACTTGAGCTGTATGAAGTCAAACAAGTGACGAAAACTATACCAAAGCTGGGTTGCTGATACTTTTAAAACCACAACTGTTTGATAGAAACTGTGATTTTAGTAAAAAAAAAAAATCTTACAAGCACATTTCAGGCAGTTTAATTTTTCCTGTTGGTAAGAGTGGACAAAAAAGAGGTGATAAAGTTAGAAACCCTTTTTATACTGCTTTTGCTTCATAGTGGTGAAAATTATGATAAGAAAAAGTTATAGTTTTATATAAACTTCAGTGATATTCATGTAATTTCACACAGAATGAAATTTTACTCAGATGTTCAAAGACATGACAAAATCATTCGAAATCATTTCAATCTCCAAGAGTTTTCTTCTCATGACTCTTTTTTTTCTCCCAGCCAATCAGCTCAACTTCTAATAAAATATGGAGAAACACTCCCTGACTATAGAAAGTCAGACCAGGTGGTGTTTCAAGTGAAACTGGAGATCAGTTTGCAAATTCCTCTAATTACACATTAGGGCTTCTAAAATGACACAGCAGGGAACTAAGAACAAACCACACAGAAACACTATTTCTTCCCCTCAGAAAACCCTACTGTGCTATGCCCTGTGGGAGACCCAGTCACCTTATTTAACTCAGTTTCTTGTCATGTTCCATGGAAGAAAGACTTCAAAAATCTATTCTTGTTTCAAGGTAAGACTAACTAGGTTTAAAGATACTTGAATTATAGAAGATTGTGTTTTCCTTGAATTACATCTTCAGCCCTTCTTAGAAATGACTCTAAAAAACCCCCAGACATATGCCTGACCTTTCAGAGCATTGTCCCAACTTTGACATGTTTGGAGGAATTTAAAGCAAGTAAAAGCCCCTCTCTACACCAATGCAATGACCAGTAAAGCCTTAAGGGGATATTTGTGATGAATATGGTTTCAAATAAGATAATGTTTGAATGGCTATGGATGGAAGGACAGTCTGTTTAGAGTCTCAGCATAAATGAGGTGTTGTTGGAATGCCAGCTCATGGACATATCTAACAGATTGATTTTTTACCCCATAGCCTGAAGGATTGTCATTAAGACATTGGGAGTCTTTTCTGACTGAAATTAAAACTGTTAACAATATAGTGTGGCACTCAAGAAGCATCGACTACAAATATTCCATGGACATACCTTTCTCTAAATAAAAAAGGATAAAGCAATGAGAAATCTTTAGAAGCATACACAAGCAATCCAAGAACTGAGGGAGAAGGAGCACCTCTCAAGGTTAGTCGAGCAATGGTCTGACAAAGACAATCTCTCACCAAAATAAGGGGAAAATCTGCTTGTTGCCAGCCTGTGGCTGGTATTTTAAAGCAATAAACAGCACACAAAGTGACAGGGACAGAGGACCATGAAGTCATATTTATGTGTTTGTGTTTATCAGCCTTGAAGACTCTGCAGCAAGGTAATTATTCTTTAACTTTCTTGTGAGCAACAGCAGTCTGGCTCAGTTCTCAAAACTACCCGAGAGAAACTATCTGCAAATGATTGGAGAGAATACAAAATCTGGAATAAAAGTAAGTGCAAGCATATGCCATGCAGAAAGTCATCTCTGTTTCCCAGAAATACCAGTCTTCATTTGATAGATATAATTTTCCTGCTTTGTCCTTATGCAAGACACTTTTAGTCTTTCCTTCTCTCATGACTGGCCCAGCTGTTCTGGCTGATGTAGGCAAGAGTGAAGCACACGGTCCACCTCATCATTATGTGACTACCAGTCATACAAGGGTCATAAACTCCTGTATGCTCAAAAAATTAAAGAATACCAAAACCCCACAAAAAAAAAAAAAATTACGAAAAGCAGGTCTTTGTGTCTTATTGGTTAAGAACAGCTACAATGCCCCCAAGATCTCCAAACTGCATTGCATAAGGACTCACAAAAAGTTGAAATAGATACCTAAAAGCTGCAAGCCATACTTAGGAAACAATTTTTTATGCTTTTCCACATGAGGTATTTTTCCTTGAGAGTATACAGTCACATAGTGTGAATGCATATTTCAAACATGAAATGAAAAACACTAATAGTAATAATTAGCATAGCAACAGGGTCCCATAATGTGGATATTCTCTTTTTTCTATCAATCTTTCCTGGCAAAAATATACAGAACTGGCTAAGTGCCTTTTCTTTGTCAGGTAAGAGTCTGGGTGTCCTAAGCCATTTTTTTATTGTGCACTGTGACACCTTGCCTTTCATTCTATTTGTGGTAGGGTGACCCTGATATTAAATGGCTACTCAACCATTAATGCTGTTTAAGAAATATAGTGGCTCATACACATCTCATTAGGTTTAGAACCGAGAAAGTGACCATTTGAGTAGGAGACACAAAAAGACTTTACTGTCCTCTGAACCTGATAACTGCCCTAAGGAGCACTTTGTGGTTTACAGCCGTAGACTCAAGAAATACAGTGGCCACCTTTTCCATTAAAAGTCAAAAAGATTTAATACCTTATGCCCTTAATATACCTTTCAAAATTACTACAAAGTTTCAAACTTCTGGCTGTCAGCCACTAGCACAAATCTACTAATTTGATTCTGGCTATTTCATTCTAATTGTAGCTTACAGCTTGCACATGACATCAGTCCTCTTCTTCAACTCTGATAAATATGAAACATAACTTGGACCAGAAATTTCCTTTCTTGTCCCACCAAAAGGCCAGTGAGGGACACAGATCTGCTTGCCAGACAAAGAGGATTTTCCTGACTGAATCTTTGTCCAGACTGAATATTTTGTCAATGATTTTCCTGAATGCATGCCCATGCCAAGCAGCACCACTCCAACTTTAAACATAGAAATGGTTTATATCAAAGGCAAAAAACCCAAACAGATAGGGCATAGGTAGGTGTATCACAGCCTCCCTTTGCACTGTTTCCCACAGAAGGGCATGCCACGCTGCAGAGAAGATAACAGCAAGTCCTCCTCAACCACTACCGCTAACAAAGCCCTTGACATTCAAAAACCCTATATTCGCTAAAACTGTGCTGCATATCATTTTCCAGTTCTTCTGGTGGATATTGGTCTCCGTGTCTCAACATCTGTCTGTCACTGGTACAATGGTCATGTCGACGGCTGAGACACCTGCTCAGGTCAAAGATGTTATTACTCATTTAGATTTTAAACACTTCCTTATCATTCATCCCTGAAAACAGTTTTGTCAGTGTCTGCAAAATGCTTTGAGCAAGTTGTTCCCCCAGTCCAATACACACCTCCTATGGAAGTTGCCTTGCCTAAGCCCAGTGCAGGAAAAGAGGGAGGCTTGCAGATAGGAGACAGGCTTTCCACAGTGAACAGCAGCAGAACCTGAGGAAGTACAGCAGACGAAGTGACCTGAGAAAGTAAGCAGCACAGTGGGTGACAAGGAGCACACTGGAAGCAGCCAGTACTAAAATGGTGTTCATCAAAATCTTTGTTTTTTCACATTTTGTTCTATGTCTTTAAGCTTTGCTTGGGGAATGATGTCCGTTTTGTGTTGAAACAATTAGCAGCTTAATGCTAATTTATTTGACTGCCATTTCACTGTGGTGTTCCAATACATCTTTTTCTCATTACAGATATTAATTTAACCTGTGTGGAACCCAGTCTGTGCATTAAATCTTTAATCACCCTCGTTACTCCTCAGAAACATACAGACATTTACAATTCACCTTTTCTTATGGTTATGAATAGAACAACCTTCCTTTCAGTCATTTCATTCTGTGCTTCCTGACTAAATCTGAGAGCAAACATAAAACTGATTTTGATTCTGCAAAGTTGCAAATGACACTAGTGATAAGAGGAGCAATTTCACTACTTCTTGATATTTCAGGGCTGCTACTGCCTGACCCTAGAGCGGACGTACATGACTAAAAAGATGCTCTTGAGTTTTTGCTGGTCTTTACCAGCACAGAATTCCCAGCAATTCTTGAATTTGCCATAGTGATATCAGATTTCTTCGGTCCAAGAGTCATCCTTTAGAACATTTTTGTACTAGCACAGTGATGTGAAAGAGCATAACAGAAAGCCTGAATTGTTGTTCAGTTATTAACAAGGTAGGTGCAAATTAGGTGCCTATAATTTCCTGGGGCTTGTTGTTTGGTTTCTTTGACATTCATAACTGTTTCATGTTTATTTTTTTCTCAGTTGCTGGCCTTTCACCAGTATCCAGTGCCTTGGATTTTTGTGCTATTTCTAGTGGGTTTCAGCACCACCTTAATTACATTTGCAGCATTGTAGTTATTGTTAGATGAATTTCCCCTTTTCAACTCACTAGATGAGGAATTTTGTGCCAGAAGTAAACTGAAGAAATGGCCCATCCTAAAATGAAGAAATGGAGAGCCTCATTTGGTAGAGGATTAAAATTATGTCTCATTAACAACAAGCCAGAACACAGCCATACAATCTGATTAACAGAATTTTGTTTATCCTGTAGCCTTCTCTGATTTTTCCCCCTTTGTATTCACTAATAACATGCCTCTGATTTTCAGCTAATGAATTATACTTCAGCTGTACAGCATTAAGCTTTTCCTCAGCTTGTTCCACTGGATACATTGTTTGCTTGAAATAAATCCTTTACAAGTGAACGAATATCAGCCCTAAGCCTATACTTATGAATGAAGGCTTATTTGTGATAGATACCAAATTGTAGTACAGATAAACCTTTAGATGTCATTGCTAAATATTTTGCACTAAGTATAAAGCAAAGATGCAATGTTATCTAACAGAGAATATTACATTAGGGTAGGAGAAAAAAAATGGTTTACTTTGATTAGGACTCTTAGATAATTATGACAATATTTTTCCTTAAGGAAAACAGACTTCATTAAGATACACTTTTTCACCCTACATACATTTCTGATTACCCTCTTTCTAAAATAGCAGCAACAAGTTGGCTCATTTGTGATACAAGAAGTTTGCTGCACTCTGATGATTTATTGTCCACGAGCAAAAAAATATGTTTAATTAACATTTTAATCTCATTTGCCTGACCTCCAACTACAAAATAACACTTTATCCTTTTTACCAAGAAAGTGACTGCAACCAGACCTATATCCTCAGTAGGTGTTAGATGCTTTACAGAATGAAAGTTTGATTTTGGCCATAGGGTGGATTGGTCTCATCTTCTGTAAGCCACATGCTGCAGATGGGTTTCCCAATTAAAAAAAAAAAAAAAAAAAAAACCACCAACAACAAAAAAACCCACCAAAACCCAAAAAACCCAAAACAAACCAAAGCAAACCCAAACCAGCAAAAAGCCCTAAAGAACCCTACCATGGAAGTTTTCGAAAGTTTCTTACTAACAAAAGAGTTATTTTGTTTCTGCATGCACAATCATACCTATATTAGATAAGAGATAGGAGGTTTCAAAAGAAAAACTACATAAACGACAACTTAAAACAGGCAAAGAACATGTGCTAAATATCTCAGAAATCCTTAAACTGGTTTCTGCAGCTGCCAGTAGCAGTTATAGGATGGAATTTTATAATTCTCAAAGGAAAATTTTGGCAGAAGAGTAATGATGCTCTTTTGAACCCAGGTGCTCTTGCCGGAGAGCGTGTCCTTCTCATCCAGGCAAGGTCACCAGGCACAGCTTATTTCCCTCATCAGTTGCATACTCTTATTAGTGTGCTTTGAATCAGTGAATTTTTCACGCATCATAGGCAGTAGGACCATTCCTGGTAGAATTTTCTCTGATGCGCTCAGAAAAAGCCTCTATTCACCTCCTTTGTTGGAAGTATGAGACATTTTGCAGGTTTGCAGGTGTCAAGAGCTTTCTTTTATTTAGGGCGAAGACTTTTCATTCATTTTCTGGTTCTGTTATTGAGATGTACTATCTTTATTATACAGTACCGTTTGAATTCCAGTTTGATTTCAGTCCTCTTTTAAAGACTTGTGTTCAGCAAAAGCACAGAGGCCTCAAGAAATTAACATCCAAACATCACATTTCTGTTGTAAGAGAACACAAACAACAACCAATGCCCACACAAAGTGTGCACCTGGCCAATTTTTGGATATGTACCCTAAGATTTATACAATTATAATGGTTAAAGTTGCAACTCAGCATTTGTTCTTGGCAGCGTGTTGTTAGCCAATGTGGACAGAACAGTGAGGCCATAAAACAAATCTAGCACTTAAGAATTTTAATCCACTCTTCACTTGACAGCCAAAGAAACTGGACTGACATATTGCTAGAAGAGATCTTTTCATCTGCTACTCTTAGTCCTCAGTGACTTCTTTACAATAAAAAATTGATGGTATTTTTTTTAACAGTCAATATAAAGAGAGTTTGTTGTGTTTCATAGAAATGTCCCCCAGAGAACAAATCTTTTATCCCATTATTTACTATTTCTATGTACACTGAAACAATTTAAAGTTAGAAAGATTTCTAATGTGGTGGAGGCTGGAATACAGAGGTGAAAGCCTTTCCATCACTTGGAAAGGGTTCTGAAATATCAGCCAACCAGCACCTACCCGCTCAAATGCACTGCAGTCCTGATGGATGGATAGCTTAATGCTGCTATGGTACCCTGCTGATCAATTTATCACACCAGCTATTTCTCCATCATGATCCCCTCAAGGAAAAGAAGGGAGTAGGGAGAATAGAGCCAGGGACATAAAAAGAAGTAAAACAAAAATAATCTTCATCAGGCTAGTAGCAATTTCCCAGAGGCACCAGCATCTGACAAGGCCTTTGTAGGATATAATGATGGAACCTGTAGTAACTGCTGTGCCACCTTCTAGATCCTATAGTTAAAACTGCAGGGCAGGGGGTCTCAGAATGACAGCTGACAAAATAACTTAGAAAGTAAATTTCATTTATATGGGATTTTTGACTAAAAGAGGCAAAATGAGTTTCAACTATTAGCATGCCATTATTTTTTGTTGTTGTTTAGGCAATTCTCTTTTTAGGAGCGCAGATATCCTGGCAAAGTTAAAGAGACTGTTGATGTGTGGGGTTTAATCTCTTGCTATTCCTACACTAAAAACTTCCAGTACTGATCTTTAATAAATAAAAGAAGATGAAGACAGTAAGCTCTATCTTCAAAAAAAAAAGCTTTTGTTTCAGCTCTTGCTGAAAGTACCAATAATGAAATTTGGAGTTAAAAAGGCCTTGAAACTTGTTCGTTGTATAAAGAAAGAACATTTAGGAAAAGCCTTGCTATCTTTTCACATAGTACTACAACAAACTTTTTAAATCAGTGGTTACTTGAACTGAAGAAATGAATACATAATTGTAATGTAAATTCCAAGAGCTAAATTTGAGTTTGGGCAGTTTAGCTCAATATGACAAATTATTCTGGGGAACTTGCATGAGATCTTCAGTTACTGGTAAATGAACTGATTTTGAGTCAGTGCTAAACTCCTACATTTGAAAGACTCAGGCGTAGAAGTACAGATTAGGCCACTCTAGAGAGGGTAAGAAAGGAAGTCTGAATAATATTCTTTACTTTTTCAACATAGAAGCAGGAAACAGGTGTGATGAGAGATTTGGCTCACAGCAGCATATATTTAGTGAAGGAGTCTGGAAGCAAGAGCAGTAATTTCCAGTAGAATTAGTTCAGATATCAAATGGAAAGCAATAGGCTTGGATAGTCAGTTTCTTTTCTGTACCTTCTTTAACTACTAAAAAACTTCAATGAAAAAAATTATCCACACTATTCAATTTTTTGAATTTTACAGAATCAATAGGTCTAGATTCCATGTCATATTTTGCATTAAAATGCTATTGAAATAGTTATTTCTCTGCTGTTTACAGTGAATGAAACCCAAGGACTTTGTCAAATGAAGTGAGTATCTGAAATATGCTTTTAATCATATTTAATACTTTTTTAGGGAATATTATTCCCCTTCCTCCCCAAATCAAGAAAGAAATAAAGAAAAAACATTTTAAAAACTCATCTGTAGAATACTCTGATAAGACTTCTGCTGTCTAATACTGGAAGAGTATTATGAAGAAATGTATTTGTCCCATTCTTTTTTTGCTTCTTAGACATCTCATACAGGCCTTAGTTGGAGAAAGGATGCAGATTTAAACTAATCTTTCATCTAATATGTTCAAGAGGAGGGTGGTGCATCACTAGTCATAGAAAGAAGCTATACCTTGTGTATCATGGGAGGTTTTCAAGACATTCACAGAGAGCCAAAGCTGAGTTTTTCTTCACAATATTCCCTTTCAAGCAGGATTCTGAACTACAGATCTGAAGAGGCATCTTCTAACCAACGTTTCTGTACAGAATTCCATTAATATCATTATATTGCTACAGTATATTCTTATAAAATGCCTCTAAATTTCAAATAAGTTCAATACAGGCATGTTAAATTTGTACATATATATTTTTAAAATTCTATAAATTGTTTATATTTAATAAGAAACTGAATAGAAGAAAAAATAGTATTTCGTTTTTATTATTTTCAAGTCAAAGAAAACACACACTTCCTCATTACTCATTCACACAGAAATTAAAAACACACCTAAGCAGAGGTGAGAACAAATAGGTTTAAAAACACCTGGTGGTCTCCACAACTTACGAAATGAACTGCTGAAGCATTATTTGCATCCATTATTTGACCCACCATTATAAAGCTGTGAGGAGAAATGATGGCTCCTGCTAATTGGTGGGTTGGGGAGGATGGATTTGAAGTGTCATGGAACAGCTTGCTAACCTGTGTGTGGTACCCTACAGCACAGATAACCCAGAGTCTTTTCCACTGGAAGAGGTGGCAACTTGAGAAAAAACCTTTCAGAAGACTGCAGATGAAGACCCTGTGTGCAGCAGGCAACACAGATAATAGTGTGTGCACCCTGCTTACAGACAGATAAAGGGAGAGTCGCTGGGTCGCACTGCCTTACAGGCCCTGAAATCAGAGTACAAGAACACAGAAAGATACCACGGGTGGCAACCAGATGAATTACTATTCAGCAAACTGCTTTGGATTGCAACTAAAAGGGGTTCCTGCTGTGGGTGCTGTACTTCAGTGGAACAGTACAGCTCATCGACATGTGTTTGTCACTGATTTGCTGCCTGGTACTAAAAATAGAAGAGAGGAATCATTTCTGTGGGCTTTTAGAATATGCTCTTTTCTTTCTGGTTACAAGAAGCTTATAAATAAGAAAAATATTTATCTTCCTGCTTCATGGGAGGGAGAAAACATTAAAAAAGCCTCAACATCCTGCATCCAGATGTGCTGGGTTTTTTACTAGAGGTCTCCTTATTGAGCATCTGTATTGAATACTACACATAATAGAGTTCTTCCTAGGATAAAGACTTTTTCTGAGGGTATTTGTTCTCGGGATACTCTCTTTGTACTGCCTTATATTGAACATGATTTTGAAAGTTATTTGCTTAGAGATGACAAAAGAATCAGGGTTTGGATGTTTTCTTTTTTGTTTCCTAAGCCCCTAACACAGGAAAAATATTATGATATTTACTATATTTTTTTCTTTTAGACAAGGACTTTCATAAAGACACAAGCCCCTTTAGACACCTCACTTGAGTAATTGAATCTTTTGCTCTTCAAGAGCAGCCTATTACAAAGCAAATTGGTGCTTTGTTTCTCTTTAACATTTTTTCTTCTCTGATATCCTAATCTTGCCAGTCAGTTAGGAGGAGCACGTTCTCCCATTTGCTTGAATAAACTACTGTAAAAAGTACTCAATGACCTACATGAACATAATGTTCCATTTACTCCCTAGTAGGACTGAATGACAAAGGAAAGGTGACTTTTAATGATTCTAAAAGCATTGAATGAGATCAATAAACCATCAAAGATTTGATCCCAGGAGACCTCTTAGCAGCTCTCTTTACTCATAGTTTCCTTTCAGGGAAGATTGTATGTGAAAATGAAGTTCTCTGTCTGTTAATGGATTTTTAGGCTCTTTCGTATGCATTAAGTAAAGTGTAATTAGCACCTGCATTCTTCAAGCTTTCAAGAATGTTACTTGTGTCTGTCTGCTATTTTCTTGTTTTGATGAAAGCTGCAACCCTTCATCCTCAAGAGCCTTTTTATTAAAAAAACTCTTTCTGCAGGAAAACTGTGCCATGAGTAATTATTTGATTTAGCAAGAAAATATTTTTTTCCCCAGAAAAGTCTTACATTTATTTTGAATAAATAGATTAAAAGTTAAATACTACAGATAAATATAGACTCTTCTAATGCATTTCATTCAGTTCATTAGGGGTATTTATGTTTTGCATGGCAATCTGAGTCTCTTTTTAAGTCTATTTTCCCTGAGGAGAGAAAGCAGGATGCCTAGGTATTTCCTGGTTTAATGCACCATGGGAATGGTATCTATATGAAAGGGTGTTTTGGTGAGGAAAAAAGTTACATCAATCAGTTCAACAGCAACTGAAACGAATTAGTTTTAACAATAAATTAAGTTTACCAAATGTTCTGATTTGTATTACTGACTCCCACTGACCTGATTGATACAACAGCAAAGTATTGCTCTTTTAAAACTCTACATTATGGTAACAGATACGGCTTTGGGTTTCTGCCCTTTTTTAGTTCCTGGATCATAGGGGCAGCCAGAATTTCAGGGGTTTGGCAGAACAATATTTTTCTAATGGAAGCTTCTTAGATGCAGAGACTATTAGTGCATTTGAGTATTTACTTGTATAAAATCTGTTTGTAATTGAAGCTACTTTTTATTTGATTTCAAAGATATGATCACAGAGACTGGAACACAAATGTTCCAGTGTTCTACTAGCATGTAAGAGACATAAAAAGAAAGCAATCTGAAAAAAATTTAACTGTTCTATTTCTCAAGCTGAGTTCTATACAGAATCCACACCTTGCAAAACCAAGTTATGACCACCTATTTTAAAATGCACATATGTATTTGAAAGGCAAGGGACAATGAAATGCATATGCATAGATAAAAAGGCGCAGTAATTGCCAAAATGAATGTAAATAGAAATCCAACTAACCTGACATACTTTCTCTGACAGAGGTACCTGATACACCAAAGAATAATCAGATATATAATTAATCTTTTCAAAAGAGGATTCATATTTACAAAACTATCATTGTTGCTATCTGATAGAACAGGTATGTTGGTGTGCTAGATCAGGTTATGGACATATTTTAACAATATAATCTTGTGATCCTCTTCTTTAAAGGAACTCTATTATACGTTTAGTTGAATAACACAGTTACAAAGCTGTAAGTTCAAGGACCAAATGGACTTGCTCTGTATTTGTGAGTTAAATTAACATTTAAAGCAGTTTGCTGGAACATGACGACCTGATTCAATGGCAGGTCTGAATTTCAAGGTACTTGCTGAATTCTATTGCTTTCTTCATCATTTCTCACAGAACAGCAAACCTATCAGTGGCTTTCTCTTCCTTCATTTCCTCAGTGGAAAAATAGAAATGACAAAGCAAAGCCATCTTTTTAATCTGATCAATTCACAATGCACTGTTTGAGCCTGAGGCTGGCAGTCAGGAGGTGCACACATGTCAGTGACAACAAGGAGACCCATCTTCCCTGTGCTCTTTAAGGATTATGCATGTATACAATATGCACACAGGCATTCAGAAATATTTCTTACTAAAGGAAAGACACTAAAAATCTTGTTCAGATAAATTGAATGCGTGGTTATGTTATTAGAGAGCTGTAATTTTACATGGAAATTTATAAGCAATTTCTTGTGTAGTTTCTCACATGTTTCCTTAGAATAATCCCATTATACTAAAATGAAGCCACATTCCCAGAAGCATTGGTGACTTTTAGGCTAAACTAATGCACTTGGAACAAGGCCAAAGAAGTCATTTTAGCAGTATTTAGAATTACAACCAGTTACTGAAAGGTATGTTGTTTTCACTCTGGAGTACAAGCCCTGTTCTTTACTAGGCAATAGAGGAATCTTTTTTTCTCCCACTCTTTTCACTAACCTCCTTATCCCTCCTACATTTTCCAAACCTAAAATGTTTTTTTTGCAATGATCATTTGGCAGAAGAAATTCAAAATTAACATTTTCCACAAAATTTTCTCCTTTTTTATTTATTGTTAACTTTTCCAAGAAAATATATTTTGAGAAATTGAAACTTTCCCCCATTTTTCATTTATAGTAGCCATTTTTTAAAAAAATAGAAAGCAATTCCATGATAAGTCAGTTGGATTAAATTTCTTGTCTTGACTTCAATTTAATCAGACAAATCCAAATTTCCTTCCGTATCCAATTGCAGTTATGAATTCAGGTCTGTTATTTTAACTCTTTAACTCCCTTGTCTCAAGTTAAAATCATTGAAGGTAACTATTTTAATTTGTGCAGTGTCTGAATTGTGGAAAGCCTACAGATCATTATGAAAGGATTAACATGTTTATACAATTAAAAAATTAGAATTTTATTAATAAGAATCCTTCAATGGAATCTGAGTGCATACATTCCTTCCCTGTTTTATCTTCCTTTGTCCTTCAGGAAGACTCTATCAAAGGAATATCATAAAAAAGATGCTTAATCTGATCCATACACTGTAGGTTATGGACAGCGATTTTGTTTGGCATTGACAGTAACCTCTGAACTATTCCCAATAATGTAGCTCTAAGAAATCTAAGTACTGGAAATTAACAGGTTTTAAATCAGTGGAATCACCCAGGGAAGCTTAAATCAGAGTGCTTAACCTTGGCTCATTATTAAAATACATTAAAATCAGAAAGCTTCAGATAAACATGAAAAGAGGTATTCTCTGTTCATGATGGGAAATATCTGCACACATAAGATCTGGCTGAACTGAATTAACAGTAATCACACTACTTGCTTAAATTAGAGAGAAATCCAGGTCTCCTATTTACTAACTCACTTAGCTCTATGCCAATGTAATTTTCCTGTGAAAATATTGACTAAAAATAAAATAAACAGAATTAGTATTGACCAAACAAATTAATCAGTGCATGCTCTGGCAAAAAAATCAGGTTTTTTGTGTTTTAAAATAGAAAACTACTTTATGTCAACCTAATTTTGTTGAGGACAGTAACATGTACAGGAAAAAATTAAAAAAGTAAATAAAAAACAACTATACTTTCATACAATAGTCAAAGATCACTATATTATGAACCAATCCTCATAGGACATTAGAAACAACTGGCTTTTTTAAGATACTATGATGGAGTTTAGGGGTTTGTGGATACATATCACACCTATATTATCAAATTTGTATCACGTTTCCTGTATATTTTAAATATCTTTTGAGATGGAAAAGGGACTTTATTACTGGCTGAGCACTCACATCACTTTATACATTCATCTTCTCATCTACTTTCTGGAAAACTATTGTCTGTCCTCCAGAGTAAAAAAAAAAAAAAGTGTAAAGCTCAAAGCACAAGCGCATTTCTACAGAACCTATAATCTTGCTGAGAAATCACACCTATCAGTTCTTTACATCATTCTGAAGAACCATCGAAGTACTTTTCACAACTTCTTCCTGATTTCCAGCTCACCAAAAGAAGGCTTTTAGATGTATTTATATATGAGACACAGGAGAAGTTATTGTCTCCCAGCAGATAAAGGAAGCTTGAAAAGATGAGACAGGTTCAAAGAAATAATGAGTACAAAATTAGGACTAATTCCATGTGATTGGTTAATTATTGTGTCTTTACATTACTCTATTTTCTTTTCCTTTTTTATTTTCTTTTGTCCTCATTCTTTATCTCTTTCAGGGACTGGCAAAACAAGCAGTGATGGAAGATTAGATTCATATGATTCCTTTTGGTTGAATGCTCAAGCTTCAACTTCACTTTTTCACCAAAAAAGTCCTTACATTTTAATTTTTTAGAAGTACAATAATTTATGTTGATTTGTTTCCTTTATTTGCTAAATACAGAAAGATTCAGTATTATTTTCCAGAAATTTTAAAACCTTTTATTCGTATTTATATTGTCTATGAAGGCTTAAGATTATTCTATGCCTAGACTGTAAAAAGAAAGAAAAGGTAGAAAAATACCACAAATGACTTATGAGTACACAATTTCTCGGAGATATCTGCCAGCTCACAACTGAGGAAAAGCAAAAACCAGCATGAACCTAGAAGTAAAAATTTCACTTGTAAATTTAGTTTTCCCTTAGTTAAAATGAAACAAAATTACACTGGTTTATTATATATGGACTGGGGAAAAAAGGCTCTTAATAGAATACAGCTCTGAGATCTATTTAGGGAACATGACAGGGGCTGCTGTGATCAGCACCTTCCTATATCATATAACTTTTCATGCTGCTGAACAACCACAGTCAGCGTCAGCAAACGAGTTAGATGAAAACATTCTGACAGAACATTTTTGTCATTTTAAAAAGCTCCCAGTAAACAGCTTTATTTCAATGAAACACCCTTATGTCAATGAAACTCTCTTGGAAAAAAAATACGCCGTCAGGAAACAACCTTTTCCTATCAGCTTTGTCATCCAGGTTCCCTCCATACTTCCAGCTGCAAAGTTTGGAAGACAACAACATTCCAAATCACTCTAAGGCAAAGTGCTCTTGGAAAATTTCTACATCATAAAATAGGGAAACTAACAAACTTCAAGCCTTAGCTTCAGCTGTGAGCTCACTTTCTGATATGGTTTTTGGCTCCTCTGCTTCTCTACTTCTCTACCTCTTGCCTGAAGGGAACTAAAACTGAATGATGTAGTTTGTATCCTCATCTCACTCTTACGTAGCAACCCAGCCACTGCCTTAGTTCTCTAAGGTAGCCGAGCTCTGGCTTATCACCATTTGCCCATTCTGGTGACAACTATGAAAGTCAACAAGAGGTAAAGTAGATTTGATTAAGCCAGGACAAAAAAAAAAAAAAAAAAAAAAAAAAATTCTCTTCACAGTACTGAAAGCTCTGCTGATGACATTAGAACACTAAATGAAGTGGCTTGGGCACACATCTCTAACCATGAGGGCAAATTGATAACAAAGGCAGGTTTTACATGGCTACTCACCTTCCCCTCTGCCCCCACAGGATGGTCTCATTCCTCCAGACCTAGGCACAGGCTGCGCTCTGAACCATGTCCTGACTTTATGCCAACAGGGGTTTCATTCTTGCAGAGTCACACTATTTAAGCAAATGTAACACAGTTTCTGAGCAACAGAGCACCATCTACCACTACATGTGTCAGGTCTTCTCAAAGTCCTTCCGCCATCGAAGAATTTAAGCATATGTTTTATGTTGTTAGAAAAATGAAGAGTGTTTTAGTTCCTTAAAAATAAAGAACAAAATCAAGCATCTGCTGAGCCACAGAATGAATCCCTAAGGACATTGGTACTTGTCTGTACAGAAATCACTCCCTTTCCTGTTTTCACAGCTGAGGCTACATCTGTCAGCACTGATGGTCAGCTGCTGTTGGCAGAAGCGATTTCTCAGCTGTGACCCTCTTGCCAGATGACCATCAGAACTGGAATGGCTTGGGCTGCTGTTATTGTAGGCAATCAGAAGTTCAGCAAAATATTAAACGTGCGAGTACACACATTATAGATATATACATAGAGGATTGTGCTTGTTTGATAGCTCTATAGTCAGTATCAGATGTGCTTTTGTGCATAAATACATTTTGCCTTCTTTATGTATAAAACCCCTTCTTTCTTAGGCCAAAACTATTATCCATGTAAAATAACAGAAAATTACCCATCATTTAAATAAGTCTATTCTGTTAACTAAGCAGAGGTCTAGATTATTTTAATCACAGTTATATATAAGAAAGTAAACTCTAGATTTTATGTTTTGTCTCATGTTTCATGAAATCACATTCTAGAAAATGTTGGGGTTTTTTAAAAATTGTTACTATAAAAATTCAGTGAATTTTTAAAAATAAAAAAAAAAAAAGAGGAGCTATGTTATTTTCATTCAGTCCTCCTGATTATATTGCTATTTGCAGTATATAGCAAAATCCATATTCATTCTAATTTTGCTGGCCAGCTGGTAGAATTGCTAAATACCATTATTTCAGACAAGATGGAGTACCAAATTAATCCAAATATTCAGACAGCTTTGGCCTGGTGGAGGCTAATTTGTCTTTTAGCAGCAAAACCCAAAACCCACGTTAGCAACAAACATGCAAGTTGTTCTTCATAAATTTTGCAAGTGACACTCTAGGGAAAAGGATGACGATGTGACACAAATTCTTTACTGTAATTACAAACATAATATTTTTAGAGAGACGTCTATTTAAATTGTGCTTACCCAACATAATGGAGATCTAATCATTTCGTTGTTTTATTTAGAGCATTTAGCAATCTACTGTTTGTGCATATGCCCCTGCAAGGAAATCCTAACGCTTGATCCCATGACCATTTCCTGTGTATGGGCAAAATTCTTACAATTTCTTACATATGGCCCTACTACTACAAATGGCTACTCAGGCTTCTCAATTTCCTTCTTCCTCACCTTTGGTCTTCTCACTTTTGTGTTATCAGCATCATATTCCAATCTTTCGCCTTAAAAAGATTGCAATTGTCTCTGGCACTCATTTAAATAGAGGATTTGTACTGAGGACAAGAAAGTAGTTCTCCAGTTAGGGAAACAGGGATTCTCCCACACACATTTGCAATCTGGGGCTCAGGCAGTGCCAGGATAACGAAGCCCCATTCAAGCCTGAAAGACTGCATAGCAGTGTCATGCTGTCCTGCCTGGTGAGTTTGGCACACACACAAACACCAAACACACAGAGCCCACTCATGATGCCCTGTAATGTGAGACAGGACATGTTATACACACTGCACACATCTTTGCTGCTCTCACCAATGCCCACCAATGCCAGCTTCTGTGGACTACCGTCACTGGGCACAATGTTAGCCACACCTCTGATTTGAATAGATAATGCTGTTCTTAGATATTCTTATAACTAAATAAAAGCAAAGAAACAAAACTCTGGACATAGTGTTAGTTTTTACAAATGCTACTCAAGAAGCAGCTATGCAGTGGAATGTTGTTGGTGGAAGATAATGAAGTCTCCATTAATAATTCTGTTGTTATCCAGTCCTAACACAAATTCAGAAATGTTCTCTCATTACAGAGGACTTAATAAACAAATTGTACACTGCGAAGGCTTGACTGTTCTCTCAACTACTGTTGCTTTTGCAGCCACAAAAGGAGTGCTCTTAATTCTCTTCAAGAAAACACGTAAGGTCTCTCAGGAATTTAGAAGACATTAATTTAATTTGATAGTCTGGAGTCTATTCAAAAGTCTTGTGAGTTTATGAATTTCAAACAAAATACTAGCTCTCAGCCAGCTCAGAGTTTATCTATTTCTCTTATGAAGGCTATTCTGCTCACTTAATAACATGGCACTTCTGGAATGCAGAAGTATGAAAACTCTTTTTATCCCAGATTATTGAAGGTGCAGCAGTTACTCCTGACCTTTATGTAAGCATGGGAGAAGTCCCTTCTGTTCTTCAGTCTTATCTGCTGCAGCAGGTGTCACAGGAAACAGAGTGAAAACTCCACATATCTTCAGGTTGTTGCTGGTATTTCTGACTGTCAGCTTAAAGAAATCACTTGGAACTTCACCCACATTTAAGACAATGATTTAAGTGTTAAATTTCTTCAAAAAAGAATTTCACTTAGGTCACAGAGAAAATCATAAAACTCCCTCACATTCTTCCCCAGACAGTTGTTGATTTTTTAATTTTTTTTTTTTTGCTTAGTGAAACTGACAATTCACATGTATTCACTAAGAGTAGCAATGACTCTGGTGTGAGTCATTTATCCATGCTACAAAGAAAGTATATAAGCAACAAGACATGCTCTCCATATTTTGGCTTTTTCTCAGTGAAAGGGCACCATAATCGGCAGGCAAAATAATATTTTGTCTCAGTGTTGCTCATTTCCTGTCTATCTGCAAAATATTAGTGCATGAAACTCCTGTTTGTCAGCATCCAAGAAGTGAGAGAGGTACTTTGTTCTCCAGTGCTTGTCTGAGATGCATATGGGCACAATTTGTAATAGAATTGCATCTTACTGCTAATATAGTTTAATTTATAATCTGATAAAACATAATAGGTAAATTTATTTCCTAATTAGAGAGGATAATATTGCATCAGAGATAAAGAAAAACGTTAAATAAACACACTGAGCCTCTAGGAAAGATAACACTTATGTAATTACTTAAAATATCTGTGCAATTAAGTATATACTCGTTCTTTTTAATGTTTTCTATTCTGCAGTGAAATCTATTTCTTTGAGATGATATTTTAGTATAGGAAAGAAACAAATGCCTTTCTTCTGTTTTCACCAAGAGATAGAATAATACATCATATGTATAGAAAATGTTTTTCTACAAGATTTCAGAGATGAAAGTTTCCAAAGATGTATATCTAGTTTCCAATTATATTACTTGTTATTTTAATTTTATTTATTTTCGCTTACCAGGACTTTGAAGCATGCTTGATCAGTCCATGTTTGGGGGAAAAAAAAACCAGCCAGGTGTTTCTGTCATTCTAGGTGCTGGAATAAAGCTTTTAATGAAGTAATCATAATGTATTTAGATTGTAAGAAGGAAACAGTTCTACAATATATTACATCATTTTACACACCTCTCAGACCTGACCCACGGCCTTTCTAGTTGTTCAAGGCTTATGAATCCAGACTGGTAAGAATCACTTCCTTCACAAAAAGTTATCATCACTTCAAGAGCCCTGAACTATGTGGAAAACATGCAGCCAGGGCAACTTAGTCCATTGGTATCTCAAGAGGGAACTCAGCTTCCAGTGCTTGTAAGGGCAGACTCTACACAGAGCTGAGTGTTTTGAGGCACAAACACCAGCAGAGCACGTCTGAAACCAAGTGGAAGAAAAGTCCTCAGTACAATGCACCTTGATATTTTCTGTTAGAAAATCAGAATGCTTTTCTATAGATATTTTTTCCCAAGTTCATTACAAAACAAAGAAAAGCATGTCTCAAATTAAGAAAAACAGTTAAGGATCATGCTTCATTCATGGGAATGAAACTCAGTCTTCCTACCCACTCTTCTGCATTGTCATAATATTTGTAAGTGAAGTGACACCCATGTCTCTAAATGAATTTTATTAGGGTTATGCCTTATAGGGCTATGCTCACTTCAGTAGTAGTTAAATGGTAACTGGAATGCATAATGCTGAATACAGACTTGACTTATTGTACAGACCAAGCTAAAGTCACGGGCCATCAGGATTGTATTCAGATGCTGATAAGACATGAAGAGGCTTGCGCTCAAGACTTCTTGAAAAGCAAAATGGGATCTGAATTCCAAACCAATTCAGCTTGATTGAGAGGACCATGGCTAGTTTTTCATAACAAGCATACTCAAGTCATCAGTC
Source organism: Sialia sialis (assembly GCA_009812075.1). Lineage (NCBI taxonomy): Eukaryota > Metazoa > Chordata > Aves > Passeriformes > Turdidae > Sialia > Sialia sialis. Next base: position 20,272,273 of record VRYO01002782.1, read on the forward strand.
ACTTTCAAATACTTGCTGTATGAATCACTAGACTGACAAAAATACAGGACATTACTCCTCACAGCCTGTGCTAGATCACATTATTTGTGTTACAGTAAATGTGCATCACTCCTGCCCACAGTGTGCCAGTGCTTTACAACATTACTTCAAAATATTGTCATCTTCACACATGTATGTTAATATCTGACAGAGAAATATTTGGAAATAGTCTGCAACTGAAAGAATAGCCAAAACTTGAATAAATTGCCTTATACAGGTTAAGAGACCTTCATCATCAGAGCTGTAAAAGCAGGTTGGACATATGTCTGTCACAAGTGGTTTCATTTGCCTTGAGGTAGCTTCAACAAGGCTTCAACAAGCCTTTTTTTAGGATTCTAAAATACTCCTATACAACTCCCAAATGTATGAACGTGAATACAAAAACACTGTGTGATAATGCCAAGCTTTCAGACACCAATATACAAATAAGTCTGAGAGAAATAAAAGGATATTTTCTTTACTTCACAGGTGAAAGAGAAAATTCTATTATACTAAATGGTTACAAGAAACATATTGAAACATATTGAAAACCTGAAATCTTCCACCCAAATTAAAATCTTCAGTAATGTTTCTGATGTAAATTATGAAATTATCCATTTAGAAATTACGTAATAATAATACCATCCAGTCAGGAACCAGATATGATGGAACAATGCTAATAGCAATGTTGTCTGAAGATATGAGTTAGCAAGTTTTTGAATTCTCATATAAAAGCTGATTTACTTTTTTTTTCAGAATAAATTTTCTGTAAGATTTTCCTGGTACATTGTACTTAGAACTCAGCAGCCAGTTTAAATTCAGGAAAAACATAAACATGACATATATATTTCCAAAGTCATTAAATTCTCCACGCTGATTCAGTGGTTAAACACGGCACAGTTAGAAATACTGTCACTGTTCACCATACCTGCTGATCCAGCTTCAGGCAACAGATAGAGATAATCCTTCACATTTTCTAGCCTAAACCACAGTAATGGTTTTTATTAGCTACAGTAATTTCACGATTATAAGCCGCACCTGAATATAAGCCA
>VRYO01002782.1:20274342-20288477 GCA_009812075.1 Sialia sialis
TCTCTAGTCAGACTTCCTTTGGTTATAATTGTCAATTCTCAATTATCTCGTCTCTTACTATGGAATGTGAAAAATCATTGAACAAACTGATTGTTAATTCAAGTTGCCCCATGTTACAAAGCAAGGAGGAATGAAGTGTGTCTCCATCTGAGTAAAGGCTTAGGTGTAAATGAGCAATCATGCCCATTTCATTTACATGCTTGCAAAACAGAAAAAAAAGTGTTTCCAACATTAGCACAAAATCAAGATGAAAATTGGCTTTAAAAAGTATGAACTCAAAATCCCTCAAAATACAGTATTAATTCATACAATATTCTGCACTTCACTAAGAGGAAAATGATCTTTGCAAACACTGACCCAAGTCAAAAGAGAAAGACATTTAGAAAATAGGTAGGAAATAACTGGTTAAGAACACAAAAGCTTATCTTAAAAATTTTTACTGACACCTGTTAAGGGAGTTTATGAAGATGATCATCCAGCTGGAGATAAGGTAATCAATACAGGTGTTGAGCACTACTTCAGTCATCTGGGATAAGAATCCTCCTAGTAATTCATGTTTCATGTCCAAGAAAAATATGAAACTGTATGAACCCTGAAACATGTGCTCTGAAAATGAGAAGCCTTTAGCTACATTCTCAAACTAAATAATGACTTCTCTTGCACTTAAGGATCAAATCAAGGTTGTGGATAATAAAGTCTGCCTGTCAAACTCTATTGAACTTTAAAGAAGTCTTTGTGTTGCAGACTACGTACATCTACATAAAGTAACAAAGCTGTGAGGTCACAAAAAAAATAGCAAAGGAAGTAATGACAAGTGGAATTAAAAAGACACAGTTTTTTGAATGAAGACATGGAAATATAAAAGGTCCTACTACATAATCTTAAAGAATAAGTTACATAGGTATTACTTCAGCAAATCTTTTTGCTGTTTTCCAAATAATTTCATTTCCCTTGTTCTTTGTCAAAACAGGGAGACTTGCTAAAGAGATGACAAAGTTCTTGCAGAAGAGGGTCCAGAGATGATCTAATTTTCTGGGGCTCATTAGCAGGACTAGAGATTTGACAGTGAAAAACATTAGTCTTATAGGCCCTTTTTAATGGAAAGATAGAAGAGAAAACCACTACATCATTTTTATTCGCTTTCCTTCTATTCCCACTTAATCCTACTTCACAAGCAAAGTGGTTGAGAAATTCAGATTTTTTGGCAACTCTGTCTGTTAGGGTGGAATGTGGTTAACAACAAAAAGCTGGGAAAATAAGCTGTTTGTGATTCAGACACATTGGAAATTAGTAATTCACTTTTCTTTCTTCCATTTCTAATTTCTCCTGTCAAAATCTGGCTCCCTGAATAAATATTTTCAAGAGAGCTTTGGTAATCTTGAAACAGTCTGAGCTGCTATAAGCACAGACTGGCAGACACTATCAAGCTTCCAATCTTCTCATCAGAAGGCAGGAAACAGATACATGTGGTGGCCTTTGGCATATATTTTACTTCTTTCCATAAGACTAGAACTGCCACTTCATCCTCTAAATATTTTTAGAACATTAGCGTCCTGTATCTAAACCTGGAATGCGTTCATGTTCCTGAAACTTATACCACCCCACACACACAAGTCCTCAAGTATTCATTCTACAGAATTGAACACATCAGTTCAAAAATAGTGAAATTGGTGCAAAAATGATTACCTGAAGCAAATGTAAGACATATCAGGCTTCTTTGTGTAAGAGGGCTTCCATCCCAGGATGACTACTGCTGTGTTTTACCATGTTTTATGTTAAATACAGAAAGAGTCTTTGGAACAGGGACATGACATCTATCTTCCACATTTCCTAGCAGCTAATCTAAGATGCACTGCACTGGACATCACTTTGGTGAAAAAAAAAGCTTGCTCATTCCCCATGCAGAAATTCAACAGCTGTTTTTTTGTTTGGTTTTGGGGTATTTTTAAAGAAAAACTGAGGCCAGGGAAAATAAAATCTCTGCAGATTTTTCTAGCCTCAGGGGATCTCCATGACAAAAACTGGTTCACTCATAGCTAAAAACACTTCATTCATAGCTCCTGCCTGAGCAAAACGATGGTGTGGTGCTCATCTACTCATCCTGGACATGTATCAAAATGTCTGTGAAACTGGATCTAACCAGACAATCTTGTATTGATAATAAGAGAAGAGGTGATGCAGAATTAATTATCTATGGGGACTGTGCTTCACCTGTATGGTTTCAATTGTTCTCTGTGTGATGGAACCGAGCTTCTCCAGCAAAGCAGTCTGTGATAAAGCTAATAAAGATCCCTATTCCAAGGGATCTCTGCAGTCTGGTAAGACTTACTTAACTTTTCAAAAAAACACACACATAACTTCAAATTTCTGCAGAAACACATTCTCCTTCTAAAGGATCTAGCATGAATTTCTATGAAACATGAATGTTCATCAACTCGTCTCCCATACCCTACTCAGGGCCCACTGGGAAATGATGGCCTCCTAAGGCCATCCCAGAGAGCAATGTATTAAATAAATAACTAAGACCTATTTGTCTTTGCCAGGAAATATCTTTTAAATAAATCTCTGCTTGTCCCTGTTGACTGTCACAATGCACAGCTGCAATTCGTATTTCCCTGACATCCTATTCCATTATTGTTCTTGCTGCTCAATACAGTGCATGTTTCTCTTTTACTCTCATCAAATATCATTGTTATCAATTTAAAATCTAATTTATTTTCCTTGGTTACACTGTTTCTCACCAGTAGATTCCCCTTTGTGTTAGTATTAATATCTAAAATATTAGCTGATAATTTCTATACTCTTTAAAAATCTTCATTAAAGTTATCTCTATTATAAGATAAGGATAGCAATAAAAGCCAGAGACACAGATGATTTTTTATGCCTGACACAGTACAGGGGCATTCTTTAGGGATGGGCAAATCAAACACACGTTTTAGTGCAATTCAGCTAACTGAACACTGCTGGGATGATACTGCAGACCCTGCTGCAAACTACCCATCTGAGATACATGTACCGTCAGATTTGTGCTCAAGGAGAGAAGAGGCTGGGATCTACAGCTTAACAATAAAATATTGATTAATATCAATAAAAGTTTTAATTTGAGCAATTCCAAATTTTAGACTTTACAGAATTGTGTTCTATAGGACATCCCACCCCACACACACCATAAAATAAATCCATATGCATTAGAATCTAACAAATCTCATAAACAAGTTGAGGGCTTCTGCAGAGAACAGCAACGTTTCTTGCAGGAAAAAAAATAATTAAGAATAAATAGACAAGAGATGTAATCAATGGTTTTTAGAAGGCAGATTTGCCTGTCTCTGCCAGCCTTTCTGTCTGTATAATGGCAGCTAGTTATTAGACTCTCTAAACACCACTGAGGAGACCAAGGCATGCAATATTCTACTATGTATTAAAGACAATTCTAGGGTCTACCAGAAAAAAAGAAGAGGTGATCCCATGGATGCTGCAAAGTACAGGAGTCTTCAGTTCCACACCATCATCCTCAGATGTATAAATTAGGTTGACCACAAACTTCTCAGAATGGTCCTTATCTGATAAAAGGGGTAGGCATCTGTGAGCTTTCCAAATATTTGCAACAGAATAAAGATCTAGTTGAATCTCTGCCCCGATGCACTGAAGTTTTTACAATGTGCTCTCCAGTGAATCATATCTTGACACTTGCTTCCCTTTTCAGTTATAATTGAAAGACCTAAGGGTCTGAGTTTCTTCTCACAAGCATCAATACATTGACATAATTCTACTGGACTCAACTCATAGTTATATTAATGTCTTTTCACACCATTCAGCTTTAATTTAGATACCAGTATACAAGAGTATTAATCAGAATCAGGCACTGAAGTCTTGACTAGAATTCCTCACTTAGACAAAACCAAGAAAACAGAATCAGCAACTGAGATTTGTTTTAAGTAAATGCAGAGGTTGCCCTTTCCACAAAGAAAGGAGCTGTGAAGCTCTTTAGTCTGTCTGAAAGCTGAAATATCTTTGTTTCTATGCTTTGCTGCTTTTATTACCATAAAACATAAAGCCAAGAGAAAAAGAAGGATGATTAAACACCCACTAGTGGAAATCCATGGATGCAAAGCATTTCTCACTTGGGCTCTTAGCTGTCAGGACTTTTGTTAGGCAAGGGTGGTTTGCAGCAGCATACACCTGTCAACAGTTACAGAAGTTTCTTTAAAGAAGTTTATCTGCATCCATCTGGAAAAAATAACTCCTAGTGACAGAAATGCACATATCCACAGTCAACAAAGATGATGGCAGTGAACAAGTCAGAAACCAAAATGATAGCCATAAAACTCTTTGTTCACATTTGCAGAAATATATGTTTTCTATAACAGCCTGAAGTTTGGAAGGCTGCAATGTCATATACCATCAACGACAAGTGTGTACCTCTCTCTCCCAGGATTTCTCAAGGCAAACACTGCATCAGAGTTATAAGAGAATAAAGAAGCAAAGATATACAGCAAAAGGTAAAATGAAGAAGAATAAGTCCAAGTACAGTTAAATTAGGCTTTCTGAGCAGCAGATCAAGGGAGAGGCTGTTTCTCAGGCAACAGAGCAATGATCTCATAGTTAAGAACAATTAATCGTATTCCTGGTTCCCATATAGATTATGTAGCTTTGCTCAAATTACTGAATTTCCCCATTCTTCATTTAACACAGCATGCTGGTTTTGGCTGAGATAGAGTTAATTTTCTTCACAATATGGAGCTGTGTTTAGGATTTGGGCTGGAACCTGTGTTGATAATACAAAGGTGTTATTACTGAGCAGTAGTTGCAAAGAATCAAGGCCTTTTCTGCTCCTCACATCACCCCACCAGCAAAGAGACTTGGGGGCCCTTGGTAGGACCTGACACCAGCTGACCACAGGGATATTCTGTGTAGTGTCATGCTCAGCATATAAAGCTGGGAGAGGAGAAGGAAGGAGGGACATTCACTGTGATGGTGTCTTTCTTCCCAAGTTACTATTGTGTAACGGAGCCCTCCTGTTGTGGTGATGGCTAAACCTGTGCCAGCCCATGGGAAGTGATGAATTAATTCCTTGGTTTGTTTTGCTATCTCGTGCAACTTTTGCTTCACTTATTTAACTGCCTTTATCTCAACCCGGGAGTTTTCTCCATTTTACTCTGATTCTCTCCCCCATCCCACAGGAGGCAGTGAGCAAGTGGCTGTGTGGGGCTCAGCTACCAACTGGGGTTAAACCACAACACACAGACACATACACAAAATGTCATGTTCAGTTCATTGTTTAGTTGGTCTGAAATCCTCAGATAAAGCCTACAGAACATGACTGTTCTAAATGTCAACAGCTTGCAGCTGAGGCAACGTGGAACTTCTATGACAAAGAAGGGTGGTTGTAGAGCTTTGCCAGCTGCTGAGGAAGAGTGAATGCTGTAAAGGAAAAAAAAAAAATAAAATCTACTTCTGTAGAAAATTAAAAATTGATAATATTGACCAGATGGTAAGAAAGCCTTAGTGTGGAAGAAGGAGGAACTGCAGTTCTGTTCTGGGTTACACCTGAATGAACCTTCAGTAACATGATATTTTACAGATTACCATAGTTTCTGCATCTTAAATAGGGATATAGTGTCTACCTATATCAGGGAAGAAGAAAAGGCTTGGGAACAAGTACAAATCTTGAGAGTCACACTCCCTCTGAGCAAATGTTTTTCTGCATAGTGCTACTCTGTGATTAGTTTTATGTAAGAAGAAAATGTGTAGCATCATTGTGGAAAACAAATTTTCAGACACATTTACTGCTGCTACATATGAATCATGCTTGGGCTTGTACCGCTATGGCTGGACTGCATTAAAATAAAGTCTAATTTTTTACAACATGATCCTGCAAAGTTTCTTTGTGTTCTCCAGATGATTATTCTGGAGAAGATTACCAATGTATTTTTTTAAGACTTTGTTTCTTCCCAGATCAGATCACTATTCACATTAACGTCACTATTTCCTAGACACTAATTTGAACTTTGATATATTGCCATTTTTATTTACTTTCTTTTTCCACTGTTTGAACTTTTAACAGAGTCTGCACAAGTGTTCCCATCAAAGCCAATTTGGAATTAATCTTTAAAGTAGGAGCTCATGTCACAGTATCAGATGTTCTAGTCACTAACATAGTGCATCTGCTAGATTTCCATCATCCCATAAGATTGTACTTCTGCTTTAAAAAAAGCACTGACATTTTTGCCTGTCAATATTTTCTCATTGCTCGTGACATAGCTGTTCTCAAATCTTGCAGTGAATCCTTTCTCTGTCTATATACACCATAATTATGCAGGAAAGAAAATTAGATTTAACACATATAATTGCCATATTCATGTATATGAGCTTCTTTTATAACTCGGAACAAATTCTTCCACCAGTTTTTCCTTTGCCCCAGCAAATACCCACAGATCACAGTAAAGGTCTAGTGTCTGCATCATGAGACCTTCCTTTGACCAAGATGTCCAGCACCTCACTGGCTTTCACTCTGAAGCTATTTGGAAAGCATCCTAATCTATGCTACCAATGGGTGCACTCTCTTCCATTCTTTATAAAAGGCATTCTAAAGGTGAAGTCAGTTAAGATGACCAAGTTTATATGAAGCAAAATTAGTCAGTGTATCATCCTTTTTCATTTGCATATAGTGCTTATTCTATCTTTTAATTTTACCAAATAGGCAATAAATTATGACATTTCCCTCACAAAAAAATTATACATTGCTGGTATATAGTTATATCCAGTCTCATCACCTTGGGCACCCTCTCTAGCCAGCCAAGAGACTGGTCTGTTTGAGAATGATTGTTCTGATCTGTAGGGTATGTCTAATTTGGGCAGTAAAATTCTAGGCAGAGACAGAACCGAAAACTCAGTATTGTGTGCATAACTAAAGAGTGAGCCCCCAAAGGACTTTCTCTCAATTAAAACAAGATCTTATATAGAGCAACATTCAAAGAGTTGTCTTTGTTCTCATTTTGATTACTTGACATACATTGAAAAGAGTGTGATAAGGTGAAAGCGCTTTCCAGAACCAAAGTACGTACAATGATAAGCTACTAAGTTTATAGAACCCTATTAATTTATTAAGTTTTATGATGATGGATTTCTTTCATTAGTAGTATTACTGCTATTATTAATAATGAGTACCGTCTATTATTTTTCTTATATAGAGGGGAAATGTTGGTGATGTGAAATGAAAAAGTGTGCAAAAGATCTTTCCAGGCCCTAAATGTTTTTCATTTGGCTTTGTAGTTTGGTGAAACGTGTTCAGGCAGGAATCACACAGTGATGGAGTAAAGCATCTGCCCAGCACATCCCTGATGCTGTTTTGCCCTTCCTATACAAAACACCAAATTGTCACACTGCCTGAAGAAAGCACAGGCCTAGGAAGAAAACATCAACGTTTTTTCTGACGACTTTGTGAAAGAAATCAGTTCTTTTTGTAACAGAATATGTTCCTCCAAAACTGGATTTCTCATACTTAATAATGCCACCACTTCATATATCTGATGACAACAATCAAAGGTATTTATAAGGCAGCACAAGTCATCTGCCCGATCTCAGTTGTTTACTTTCAGCAGTTGACATCCTCAGCTGTTTTCCCTCTATTGTTAGCTTTGTTTCAAGTGCAGTGGATAAAGGTTTTAAAGACTTATCTTTGTCTGAAGAATTGTCATTTCACCATGGTCTTTCAGAGTTTTCAAGATGACCTCCTCAGATCAGGAGGGGAAAATCATCTGCTTGTGTGAAATGTCCAAGTTCCCAGCAAGTGAATAAAAATTACTGAGAGAGTGTTTTAAGCTGCTACATTCTTGCTAAAGCTCCCTGATGGTGCACTTAATATTCAGATTTTTTTCAAATTCAATGCTAGAGTTTTCTTGATCATTCGCTTTCGCTCTCCACAGGGTAGTACCAATCTGACAGGGAAAATCATGATCTGTGTTTATATAGTCTAATAGAAGCTGTCAAAACAGCCACCAGTCAATCAGTCATGTGTCTCTCATTTTTCAAAGCATTTTATGACTCTTTGTGGACTTGTGCAGGTTCCAGACAGATATGGTACAAGATGCAGTTGATTTAGAATGTCATGCATTAACAATGAAAACCTTCAAGGACTCAGTCTTTGTCTCATTATGAAACAGAAGGAAAAATGCATAGCAGGGAGAATACTAGACATGAATAGACATGATTTTTTTTTCCTGAGTCCTTAACATGTCATGAAACATAAGTCATCCTGATCTTTACCTAATGTAGCACTGACTGGCTCATACAGCTCACTTGCCCAGAGGTGCTAAAGAGCTTTAAAATGTAGGATCGCTCTGTTATGCTGACCTCTCTGTTCCCTTGGGAATTGTTCTAACTTTCTCTTCCATTCTGTCAGAGAGAGCTCTCATTGCCTAGGAGAGTGCTGGCTTTCTGTCCTGCATTTCCCAGACACACTTATTTGTATGTGGTTTGCAGCAAGAAGCAGCACCTGTCATTTTTTGCATGTGTTACACCTGTAGTCTGAGAACAGGCTGCGTGTCCAGAGGCTTAGAGATGTGCTCATTGAAGGATCAGCAGTCATGCCTTTGTGTTCTACCTGTATTCCATTTTTTCACTTGGATGTATAATTTAGAACTAATTTTAAGTCTAAGATCAAAGGTTCTCTCTCCACCTTAGTTTGTGGAGAACTTGCCTACACTGAACAAGGATCTGTCAAGGTAAATTATTTATAATCATATATCATTTAAACTGAAAGGATTTGGAACAGTTTCCACATCACTTACACATTGTTAACTTCTTGACCCTCTGCCATTGAGGAAGCTACTGTGTTATTCTTCCAGGAAGGAAGGAACTGGAACTTTCTAGACCATGGCAAATGAAACAAGAGCAAGTGCTAAGAGGCTGACTTCTTTCAGGCTGAAAACAAGTATTGATAACTACTGGTCAATCTCTTTAGCATGAGTTGTAAACTTCCTTCTAAAGTCAATGGAGAGACTTTGACTTCTGCAAATTGAATTAAGCCTTTAGTTTATATAAAAATGGACCAACTTCTCAATTTTGAAAAGACCTGCTAGAACCAATGAAGGAAAAGCATATATCCAGTGGTGTGAATTTTGTTTAAGCTTGTTCTGCTTTTAAACTTTTGAGAATGAAATACTGTCCAGATTACTGTAAACCACAGTTTGATAATTCAGGACATGCATATGAAGACATAAATAGCTCAAGATTCATGGTCATCATACTACAGACTACACAATCTGAGATCCCATCTCCCACAACACATAGCTGGGATGTAAGATAATGGCATGATATCAAAACTCCCATTCGTGTTAAAGCACAAATACTTGGTTGCTTGCAAAGTTCAGGATTCTTCTCAAGATGAAACCCTTTAGAAAGACCATATTACCATGGGTAAGTTCAGCCAATATGTCCAAACTCAAGAATTAGCCTTACCTACCTAAATCACGCAATCTGGAACTTGTATTCTGTCTTCATAAACTCTGAGGGATGAGGCATCTCCAAGGTACAGCCTTAGCCAAATCTGCTTTTTGGAGCCATCTGTTTCAATTGCCTGAAAGAAGCATCTATGAGGACCAACTTGTGTGTGATAGACTCCTAAGTTTATAGAGGAAAAATCTATGACACAAAGATTATCTGAGTTGGCCAAAATTTTACCCAGAAAAAGAGGCCTGGGCTTTACTTGTTTCTGTCTAATAGCCCATACGCTTTCTGATCTTTCTCATGAAAATGTGAGAAAATGCATCACATGCAGTTTATTGCTTGACTCTTCCCCCTCTCCTATTATATAACTCTAGACAAAGGATGATCATTTAATTGCAACTCTTTGCACAGAAATGGCATTTCTTTCAATGTTTCTAGGCAGATGATAATGGCTTTGAAGGAATGTTTCACTTTAGATGCTGAGGAAATACAGGAACGGAGATTGCAACTGAATAGTATGGAAAAGAATTCGACAGTCACACTACAATCTGAAATGGTCCTCAATAAAAATCAATAGTGAAATTCTACAAGTCCTACCTGGACCACAAAGTACAGACTAAAAAAAAAAATTAAAAACAAAAATTAAAAAATTTAGGAAGTCTGGCAAAAATGAAATGCACGTTAGAAAATACATTTTAAATAAATTTTCCAAGGGAAAGACTACTGGTTTTGTTCCAAGGAAACCAAGTCTATCCAATCAAGTTGCTGTGGGAATCAATTGTAATCGACAACCATAATAAAGCGCCTAATAAAGACTTGAACAAATATCTGAAATAACTCCATTGTTTCTCTCTGAGCAAAATTCAATGGCCACTCCAATTTTATGATTTTTCTACCAGGACACCTGTACCCAGAAGTCTCTAAATCTATGCAATTTTTCCCTCCTGCAAATGCAAAATCCGTTAGATATATTTCAGTGCTGAAAGGTTTAGACAGTCACAGAATTGCTCCATCAAAGTCGTTCCTTTCAACCTTGTTTTAAATTGAGATATTTGGAAGTACTCAACTGTGGCACTCCTTTTTCCAGTCTTGAAACAATCATCCTGAGAAATATTTTACTTAAGAGGAAACATGACATGTTGGAATCTCCAGTTTTGGTATAAAGCTACCCTGCCAAATTACAAAGAACCAAGACTATTTTTAGCTTTTACATTTAGCTTTTTCTTTTTGCTTGGGGTTTGAATTAAGAAGTTTAGGGGTCGGAATTCACCTCTTAGTTATATCTACACAATTGCATGAGCATTTTGTAACTGAAAGAAAAGCAGAGTCTGATGATAGCTCACAGTTCTGGATTCAGAAGGCAGATTCATACAAAAACACGATATGACCTTCCTGATAATAATAGGAGTGTTTTTTGTTTTTATTTTCCTAAAACACTATGAGGGAGGTCAAACTATGAAAGCACAACTTAGGGAATAGTGGAATTTTTTGGCATAGCCTAAACTCCCCTACATCCTTACTTCCTCAGATTACAGATGGGCAGTGTCTTAGAGCTTGCTGCAAAGTAAGGATGGAATCTCTAATCTGATATAAAATAGATTCATGTCATATAGGAGTCATTGTAAAAGTTGGTATTTGTTAAAGAACTACATCAACTGGAATTAATTCTAGATATTCTTTGAGAAAACAATGTTCCAGGCTGGTTTCAAAAAAAGCTAGTAAGTAGAGAGGCTCAGTATGGGATTTCAGTTAAAGAAATGTACAAGAAATGTAAGGGGTCAAGAAATACAGCCCACTGAGTTTGAGTGAAAGTGAGTTTTCTTACTCTAAGGCAAAAGAAATTATCAAAAGTATTTCAGTATATAGGAAGCTATCATAATGGTATTCAATTGTTTGTGAACATTGCAGGACCAGACAGGGAATCAAATTTCACACTCATAAGCCGCACCTGGTTAGCCGGGAAGACCACGGAATTTGTCCATAAATAAGCCACACGGGGTGATAAGTCGCGCTTTTGGTTTTTTTTGAAGCAAGGATCCATGTGCAAAAAAGTAACAAGTTAGTAACAGAATTGCGTGATCGCGGGGTTTGCTATCAGGCGCTCAATTTGCAAACAGTTTTCATAGACTGGCGAAGCCTTTAAATGCAGCCCAGGTGCCCTCCCCATGCCGTGAGCCCCGGCAATCCCACTCCTGGCGCTGGCTGCCGCAGCTCCCTGCCTGATTGGCAGCAGCAGCGGCTCCCTGTGCCCCGCAAAGCCGGTAGCTTGCCCCCTCACTGTGCACTAGAAGCCAGCCGCCCGCCGCCGCCTCGCCACGTGAAACCGGCTCCAGTTCACCTCCTGCTCGCCAGTGGCTCCAGCTCGCCACCCACTCAGCAGCAGCTCCACTGCAGTTCCCCACTCACCCCCCACCCGTCCGACCGCGACTTCGCAGCAGCTCTCCGGCCAGCCGGCTCGCACTTCCGGGTTGGTATTTCACTGGAATTTGTCCATAAATAAGCCACACCGGGTGATTAGCTGCACTTCTGGGATCGGCTCGATTCTTCAGTGAAATAGGTATGGCTTATCAGTGTGAAATTACTGTAAATGTTAAATCATGAGCACCTTTCTCCAATACTAAATGGAAAAAGTGTGAATAAAAGATAGGCTATCTAAGGGAACTGTCTCCTTCCATTTGTTTCCAGTGGTGGAAACACTTGATCCTGACCAAATGTGGGAGCACAAACAAGATGGTATCTCAACTCAGGTCTGCGTTTCCATGATTCCAAATTCACACAGAATTCAGCCTTTAGCATAATACACAAGCAAAACAGCTTTCAGATAGCCCTAATCAGACTGTGATCTAGTTGGTCCAATCCTTCTGTAGGAAAGCTTCTATAAATCCAGACCTGCTTTTCACAGTTTCAAATAATTTTATTTCAGCTTGAAGAATTCAGACATTTAATGTCCTCTAAGGGGCAATTGGAAAAATTATCATAGCTAATAGCTTTTACCCTTTCAGTTTCTAATAATCTACCTCCCAAAATAGGCAGAAGATGCATGGCACCTCCTTACAATGACCTAACAAACAAATGTTTAGTAACACATAATGAGAAAGTAAAGAGATAAAGAGAGAAGAAAGGAAAGGTGAAATATTATTAGAATTATGTGTGACTACCTACTAAAAGCACTTAAAAAGGCTGATGGACTAAAAGGAGCATTTCCAGGGGAAGAGTCAAATGCATGTATTTCTGCATTCTATTTGCTGAAATAAGCAGATGGCATTTTGTTGAATTTTAGTAATTCTTGTTATTTATATGCTGCAGCTGAAATGATGCTTACAACATATTTGGTGTCTTTGTGTTTGTGGGTTTTTCTTATTGTCTTAGTCCTTCAATATTCTAAATGATGAAATTCATTTTTTTACTGTAGGGGTTTCACTTTATATTTTATTCATAGTAAATGTATATCCATAAATACACATGCATGTACACACGGACAGAGGAAATCCTTTTACCAAGGCATTAATGACTTCTGTTTTCAGAAGATAATTTTTGCTAAAGCCTTGGTACCTTCTCAAATCTAAAAATGTGGACACTAATAGGTAAATTTAAAACTTGCTATTGTATAAAATTTCTATTTACCATCAGTTTACAAATCTGTTTTAGAGAAACAAAATTGGCTAGCATGATAATTCTGCCAAAGAAGCTTTTCACCCTTCCCAGCAGCGACTGTCTGAGCTCGTCCATCCTCGCTCACGTTGGTGAATCGTTCTGTCTTGGTGCTGGGAAGTGTTTTCCTGTGTTCATTAATAAATAGGTTTTTTCCACTTTTCCCCCTGAGGAAAATTCTTTCCGAGCCCAGTTGGGGGCGGGGGGATGGAATCGTGGGGGGTTTATTCTCTGGGGAGCTCCTTTGGAGGTTTTCCCCCTAGTTTTGTCCTAAACTTGGACACATAGAAAGCAAAAAAACCCTGGTTTTGTTAACAGAATTGAGAGAAGGATTTGTTGTACTATGCTTCCCCACCCCAACAACTAATGAGAAAGCTTAAAAGGCAGGAAATACCTCTTGTTAATTGCAATGCTGGTAATTGGAAGTGCATCAAAATAAGGATCCTTTTTCCTCCTTCTAATTATGAAAAGTTAAAGAAATCATCTGAATAAGCAAAATTCATAACAGAAATTAGATGAGCAACTCCGATTCATAGAAATGCATTAACAGATTCCCCCTGTCTAGGGTAGCCCTGCTTTGCTCCTGTGAGCTTCCAAAGCTGCTGACATCACATGAAATATATTTTGCCCACATATAAATACATAGGTTAGCTACCTTAAGTTCTGACAAACATGTTAACCATGCTTGGATTTTCAGTCCTGGCATTATTTATATCAATTTTAAACACTCAGTCAGTGCAGATAAAACTTTTAAGGTCCAGTTTTACACTTGGATACATTTGGATATCTCCTAGCTTATTTGGTGTACAGAGTAAAGTAAATGTAAACCACATTCATTCAGTACTGAGAGTGACATAATCTACTTGGACACAGATTCTGTCAACAGTCTCATCAATACAAATGGTAAGAGGACTAAAAGTGATCTAATAGTGGCTAACTTAGTGCTAGTCCTGGGAAGATTGGAATACTAATAGAAAAATGTTTAGGCTGGATCAGGATGAAGAAATAGCCAAAAATTTTCTGCCAAAAATATGAAT
>VRYO01002782.1:20289477-20406532 GCA_009812075.1 Sialia sialis
GAATCTAACACTCTGAAGTATTTCTCAGCAAAATCAACTGCAGATGCTGACACTGTATTTGTTTCATGCTAAGGGAGATCTTGTTCTTGATTTTTCCTGGGAGAAGGAGGTGCCAATCCAAATAAGTATTAAAATTATAAGTGCACATCTCACTTTTCTTTACTAGAAACAAACACATTCAGCAACAAGCTACTCTTACAGAAATGCAAGCAAAAAGGCCCTGGGATTTCACAGTTAAGTGGAAAAAAACCACAAACCATCTCAGTTTATAAACACTGCAGGGATCATAAAAATTTTGCAATAAAGAAAAGTCATATACAAAGTCACATACAAAGAAAATTCATATACAAAGTTCTTCAGGAATCAGACTGGGTCTTGTGTGACTTCATTAGATGCTAGCTACTGAACCACAAGATACACTGCAGTAGCTTCATTCAAATGGATTTAGCTCCACATTTGAAATCAACCAGACTGAGGAAAAAATTCTTAAAATATTCCTTTTCATTGTGGAAAGTCCAGCTTCAAGATAGCCCAGGCTTGAAAAGCAAAAAAAAAACCAAAAACAAAACCTCCTCACTCTCTAGAATACTAAGATTAAGCTCTTCAGGGACAGACTTTAGCTTTCACACAGTGCCAACCTGGTTTGTCTCAATTGCTTCAGCAGCCCAAAACAATGTGTCTGCATGGTATTGTACGATTCAAAATATTTCAGCTTATTTGGAGCTACCTCAAGGATCTATGATCTCCTTTGCTTCCAGGATTTGCATCATACAAATGAATCTCAGGAGCTGGTTGACAGAACAATAATTGTGCTGGAAAAGTCAGACCTGAGTCAAAAACGAAGATGGTTTTTTAGCTCATGTGGTCTCAGGGATGCTTGCCCGTGTCCCCTAATATTTTCCTCTGTGAGTTGTGAGGCTCCCTGTATTTTTAGATTCCTGTGACCTATAGGTGCCCTTAGCCCCTGCTTGTTCCTGAAGGATTCTTAATATATTGGTTGCAGGCTTGAGAAGTGCAAGATTCCAGCTCTTAGGAAACCTAGACCAACTCTCCACATGCTGTATAGATCTGCAAACAAATAAGCTCCATAACCCGTGGGATGCCAAGATTTCCAGATTATTGACTTGCATAGCTGACTTTTACTGAGCTCTCTGCTAAATTAGGGGTCTAGGCAGGATAGAGAATAACCTTCCCAAAAGATTTGTAAAAAAACTTTGCTTCTGCACACCAATTTTGTTTTACCACAAGTTTGGTATTTCCATTTAAAGCCATTCTCTTATTTTCTACATCATTTTCTCTTCCATGACACAGCCTCAGATTTGTTTTAAACCAAAGTATCCTTCTGAGATTAATAAGAAATATTAGTTCAGTACTTCTTTTCTACACTTGTGCTTCCCTACAGTGAGGGCAAAAGAGGCATAACATATTCAAGGCAATTGTGTTTCCCTCTCAGTGCTGTGTTTTATTCCTGGTACTGATTACAGAAGTGCAAAGAACAATTACAAGTCAGACCACATTCTTCCCTAAGTGTAGAACTCTTGCATAGCTTTCAGCACATTTTAATTTATCAGCTTCATGAAAGAGCACAGAGCATGTAAATGGACTTATTTTTATAAACATTGGTCTGTACTGGGACTGTATAAATTTCTGCAAGTGTCTACTTACTTGTAAATATAAGGAGACTTCATAGTAATTCTCAAAACTTCTAAAAATGTCTTAATCATAGCTATAAAACAGAGAAAAGTGGAATGGAAAGGATCTAGAGAGGAATTCTGAAGTGATCAACCACCTTGAGAGACAAGGTTATTGAAACACTTCAAAAGATTGAACAATGGTTTTATTTTATCTTATTGCAGGAGGGCTGTTTAGGTCTAATGGATATAAATATTTACTTCCTAAGATCTGTAGATTTGCACGTGTGACCTTAACATTTACTTCAGCAGATGTGAGTTTTCCAAGTCTCTCTGACAGGGTGCTTTATATAATTTTGAGGTGGTATTAGTTATCTAGCTTGGTATTAACTAATTTAGATAAAAGTGGAAGGCACCTCAAAACTGATAAAAGCAAAATTATTTCCTTAAAATACTAATCCTAGATCAAGCAGAAAGCCTGGCTGAGCAAAGCTGATGTGACTGTCAGCTTGCTTATCTTCAACCTTCTAAGAAAGAAATCTGAAAAGACGCAGATAAAAAAAAAAAAAAAAAGGATTCCTTTGCTCAAAAAAGTGCACGCAACATCATTAGTTTGTTTTTTAACATGACAGATATATGGCCATGGTTACAAAGACAAAAATTTTCTTACAATTTTGTCTTATAATATCGATGGGGTTTTTAAAAATTTATTAATATTAACAATACATAAATATTCTCATTAAAACATGAATCACAGAATCCTATGGCTGAAATAATTTTTAGCAGGAAATTTCCCCAGGGTTATACCTAATGCATCCTTTTTATAAGTGTAACTGTTTAAGAAAGTAATTTAAATTTCTATATTCAATGCCTTTATCTCTGCAGCTCTATGGAAATGTTGCTATAACACTGGAAACCATGACAACTGATTCCAGTTTCTGATTTCATTACAAGGTTACATCTCACCGAGGTTCATGAACCTTTCATACAAGATGGACTTAATAATTTCACAACTGAATATTTCAAACATATGTGGTTTGATACAACAATACTGCTTCATTTGATCTCTCAATTTAAAGAAGTCACCATTACTTTGTTATTATCATGCTTTTCCAATTGTTGTCCAATAGTGCCACTATTTTTTTGGCAAAAACCCAAGCAGAAAAACATCCACATTCAAAATACCCTGATAAAATAAACTGTGTGAACTTAGGGCCTTAATACACAGCTATATCTAAACATGGGCCAAGTTTGTCCCATTACACTTTTCTAATTGAGTGGTTTTTAATAAGTGCTTCCAAGGTTCACTAAGTCACCAGCCCCTGCATGTGGGAGTCTGATGTTCCTATCACCCATTCTTTAGCATGGCTTTTTTTTGTTTTATTTGTTGCTAAGTCTTCATAAAATGTCAATATTGGCACATGTTGGGAGAGTGCACTAAACATCAAGCTGTTTACCTTGACCAGTATGACCCTTCATTTTCATTGTGCTTTTAAGAATGGAATGCTTTAAAAATTCTCAGCTTAAGACTGCTAGTCCTGACAATTTATGACTTCCCTACAGTTAAGAGCACATCTAAAATAGAGGCAGGATTGGGTTAAGCAATTCTCCTCTGATTATGTTGGTATTTGTGATTACAGTCTTTGGCTTCTGAATTACTCCCTTTTGGTCTGATCATGAAGAACCCTAAAAAAGTAGTCTGGAATAGGTGACTTCCACCAACCCCAAGTCTGAGGCATGGACAGAACCTTTCTCGGAAGAAATAGGTTTTTTCCTAATTCACTGCTGAATACAGACTGCCATAATTTACTGTACTGATTACTATGTTAGTACAGAAAACTTTAGAATTATTTTGAATGCATTCTAACAATCTGTTCTCTCCTGTAATCCTCTGTGACTGATGATTACTAGATATAAAAATTGAGAGTAGATGACCACTGACCTTGATCAGTCATGATCAACACAGCACTTTGATTTTGACTAGGAAGGAGCTGCAGGTACCAAGTAGTTTCCAATGTTTGACTATCTAAGCCAAAGTTTTCCAGCCAGAATCACAAAGTGTTATAATTAACCTTTAGTTTGAAAAGAGAACGTTTTGAAAACATTGAAGGTTGCAAGATTGAAGGACAAATAAATATTTGCATTCTGATATGTAACTTGAGAAAAGAACAAAAAGGTTTAGTCAAAGCAGAATCATTGTTTTCATCACAGCACAGAATTTAAAAAAACCTTTGTCACTCAATGAATGATATATTTTACCACATCTCATTTCTGCATTTCCCCGTTTCCTGTTTTTCTTTCATGTTTAATCTTACTCTAACTTCTACTATTCATAACACTGGAGATTGCTAATTCTCTATTTCAAATCTCCTTCCAACTCACTTTCAAGTAACAGCAGTTTTGCAGCTGTCATTTGCTTATCAGGAGTAAGCAAGAGAGCCTGTAGTGCTTGGGAGTTAGAGAGTTTTACTCCTGCCAGATACTGGTTTGGTGAACTTGGGAAGTAGATTAAGATCAACTCACTGGAAATAGTGCATTAATTTGTATCACCAATTTGAGACATGCCATATTTAATTGCAACCTTTTAACAGTGCAAGTGCACTGGTATCTCCAGTTGAAGTCACTGGGAAATGCACACATTCAGTTAACTCCATCAGTTATTATTCTAATACTTTGCCTTTGCTTGCTTCTTGTTGAGATAATGAGCAGCTTTCACCTGTGAATTGACATAGGCTCTAAGCACAAGTCAGAAATCGACATTTGTCACTGTCAAACTGTGCAATCCATCACAACCTAGTGCAAAGCATGTGTTCCTGAGTCTCAGTTCTTGAAAGAAGCTCTTGAAATAAAAAGAGACAAATGCCAACTTCTGAAAGATACCAGTGAGTTACCCCAGCAAATAAAAGTGGGAGGGCCTTGATTGCATAGGAAGTATACGTATTTTACTATCATAGACTTGGTTCATGTACCCTTGTCTTGTGGAAAAATGGGGGAAGAAGTTTCTCGTCTGTATTTCACTTACCCTTGCTGAGGACAGAGCCAGACATCTCATCTTTTGCCACCATTAAGGCAGTGCAGAAGCATTCCTCCAGGTCTCTACCACCTCATGTCCTAAAGAGAAAAATATTACAATGAAATTAGTTCAGAGAAACATGAACAGTCAGGTGAAATTCTAGACCTGCTGTAGCCAAAGTTTTGCTAATGACTTTAATTCTGAAATTCTTTCTAACCTTTATCTTTACAGAATATGGATACAGCCTGTCTAGCAGAGCTCAAAAGTACAAACAAGAAGAGGTGAGAATGAGTATGATTCTGCCCCTCAGATACATTTGGGCAGGAAGGCAAATACTGTGCTGTTCATCTTGAAAGAGCCCTAAAGATAACTTTTAGGTGTGCATGTGTTACTTCATGCACTCTATAATGGATTTATATGTTTAAAAGCAACGTATCATTACATTTAAAAATAAACCTGTGAATTTAATTATTTGTCTAGACAGTGGTTCCAAAAAGCCCACTCTATTTTCAGTCATCCTGAAATTCAGAGGTGCATTTTTTATAAAATTTTAATGACAGTGACTTAAATCCTGCTCTGGAATATGAGTAGGGACAGCTTGTAATGACTAGGCCTATTTGGGGTTCATCTGTTTCCCCACATTTTATCTTTACGTTTAATTTCTTCCCTCTCTAGCTTTACTTCATTGATCTCTGTCTTGCCACCTTCTACGGCTTTATAATTCTATCCTTTATTTTTATGGTTACCTTGAAAGTGTTTATAGACTGCAGAAGGTATTTATAGACTTTGATCATGTCCCCCCTGAGGCTCCTCTTCTCCCAGCCATATATTAGTTTAGCTCCCTGCGTGTTAGCTCGCATATCTCATTTTCTTTGGTGTGCACCATTTTTGTTGCCCTGCTTTGTAGTTTTTCCTGATTGTTCTATGTGCTTCCACACCATAAAACCATCATAGTACATGACACAGAATTCCAGATGTTTTTCCCTCCAGTGCTATGTAAAGCAAAACCAATATCATATAAACCTTAATATTGTTTTCTCTAGTTCACTATTGGTTGAGCTTGATTTTGCAAAGCACAGTTTTTAACAGGCTTGGCACAGCTTTGGAATCTATTTTACTCAAATCACATTAACAATTTGTGGGGCTGAAACCTCTGGTTTTTCCCTGTACTTTTGTTGCCAAGTAATTTTACTTCTTGCCTTGCTCTCACAGAATTCAGGCTGTTTACACCTGGGTATGCTGCTGTATTTCAAGAGCAAAGATGAATATGAAGAGACAGTTTCTGTTTGAGCCCACACTTTTTAAATACTTGTGTAGAGCACTGGCTTTTATGTTCACTAGTCCACTGTCCAATAATATCAATATTAATGTCAGCTTTACTTTTAATTGCAGCAGAAATAAAATCAGGCTGTAGGACAGGGTGACATCCCCTGGGCAGAGCAGGACTCCTGAGTTCTAATGAGAATTAAAAGAGTTCTTTCACTGTCCTTTTTCCTGGTAAATCTTTGCCTGCCATGTCAGTGTGCTTATCAGTAACACATAAATTCTGTGCAAAGAGACTAATTATATCTTACATAGATAGTGATTATAATGTCTGCTTTCACACAGTTTCACAGCATTCACAGGTATTACAGCATGGAAATCTCTCATGTCCCACAAAGAGTTTTATCCCTTGAATAGTCCTGCTAGTTTCATGAAGCACTATTGAACAGTACTGAAAAAAAGCTAGATTGATATTGCACATTATTTTCAATTTCTGACCAATTACAGCTGATCTTGGAAATCTTTTTATACATCTTATTTTTGCTGCAGATTATAAAGCTTTTTCAAAGTTGTTTTCTCAAGAACAAAGTAATACCAGTGCTCTGACAAGTTTTGTATACAAAATGATTACCTGGGGGAGAACACCATTCAGATTTCAATGCTTTATGCAAATAACTCAAGTATGCAATTAGACAAAGCCTTGTTAGCTAGGGTTAAAACACATGCAATCAACTGGTGCACTTATTTGGTAGAATTTAGATAAGCATAATTAGGTTGCAAAATGAATCTATATGTAAATAAGTAGAGTTCTTGTATTTGAGGATAAACAAAATCAGAGATAATTTTAATCACCAAATTTATTGTTTATAGAGTGTAGGTTCATAAAGAGGTTTGAGGAGTTAATTTCCCAGCCAGAATCTAATAAGATACTCATCTTTTTTTGCTATCCTGCCTCCTCATGTGCTGTATTTAGAATGACACGCTGACTATGCTCATGAATCTGCTTTGATATCATATGAAAGTCATCCTCTTTGCTTTTTTACCACTATACATTTACACAAGTAAAATCTGATGTTCTGTTGAAAACCTAAATCAAATACATTTTTGGCACTTGTTTATACAGAAATTTTTCTGTTTGGCACTCAAAGCAAACCAGTCAGAAACTGAAAGTAAACAGATTGAGGAAAGGGCTCTCCCTCACTATTTTCCACTTGTTAACAATTCAGTTAAATCAGCTGTCAAATTTTAAGTATTTTCTATCTTGCAATGGACAGTCAAGTGACATCTCAAGGATTCTAAATTTTGCAAGGCTGGTGATTCAAGTCTTGGTTTGGTTTTGTGGTTGTTTTTTGGTTGGGTTTTGTTTTGGGGTTTTTGTGTGTGTGTGTGTGTGTGTGTGTGTGTGTGTGTGTGTGTGTTTTATTTTTTATGGTTGCTTTTTGCCTTTTGATTATAAGGCAAAATTAAACTGAACAGTGCATTGGCCATATTTGCAGTAATATTCCACTTCATATCAATGTTTTTTCTGGTTTATCCCTCACTGACAATGGAAAACACCCACAACATGCACTCAGGCAGCTTCTGGAAACATTTCAAGTGCTAGTCTGGAGCTGGACAGGAGCTTTTATGAGATTAGGCCTCTCACTGCTGTTTTGTACTCCATCTCTTCTACAAAAGGACCCTAGTTCACTCCTGCCTATGTTTTTAATCAAATTTATGACCTTTAATTTCAGGTGGTTGATTTTTGTAAATCTTGCATCTAAAAATAATTCCAAAGTAAAAACACCAAATGAAATGTGGAGCAAGCTGTCTGGGGGAACTGCAGCCGCAGCCCAGGGGCTCTTTATGAATGTTTTTGATAAATGTTGATAAGAAAAGAAAGGCATGGGGCTGCTCCCGTGTCAGGCCAAAGTTAGGTACCTGCCTTCCCACCTCTCTGAAAAGGCTGGAAAGGCTATGTATGGATAAATTCCATCCTTTAGCTCCATGCAGAACAGGCACACGTACCGCAGCATTGTTGGCCTCCCTGCGCACCTGTGCACAGCCCTGCTGGGAACACGGGATCACGGCCTAGTTTAATGGCCGGATGGACTGGCGCAGACTCTGAGGCGTTTCCTTCTTCCTCACCTTCCGCATAGCCACTCACAGCCGGCTCTGGCCACTCCCCAAGGCACTGAGCACCAGACACTGGGCTTTGGAGACTGGGCTCTGGGCTCTGGGCTCTGGGCTCTGGGCACAGCCCCAGCACGCGCAGGCCGGTCACACACTGCCAGCCCCATGAGGGGCCCTCTGAGGGCCCTTCCCAGAGGGCGCAGGGCAGTAAGGGTCAGTCCAAAGATTGCCTGATCTGCCTCACAGTCATCATCAGAGACTGAGACCCTGAGACCCCCAGCACTCACTTTGGACCGGAGCTGCCGGGCCTGGCCAAGGTGGATGTTTGCCAAGGACTGTGTTCAGGTTTGTGCTGTATGTCACGGTACACTGCGTCCAAGCAGGTATGGAGAAACAGTACTTGCTGCACCTGAGCGATAGGCGTCACACACAATAGTCCATAAATCTCCCCACCTTTTGGCCAGCAGCCACTCACCTTAGAAAATGACTATAAAATTAGTACTCTCCAAAGAGATTTCTCGACCCTTTTCTCCCCACGGATGGAAGACATCAACATTCCATCTGTTGGGAGCTATTCCCCCCATTCTTTTTTCTCTCTCTCCCTCGCTTTTTCTTCTTCCCTTTATCTCTCTCCCTCTCCTGTCTATCACAAACTGAGTTGTTGGCACTTAATAAACTGCATTGCTGCTTGTTGCTGAATAAAACTTTAGTCCCTTCTCATTTGTCTTTTGCACCCTGGGGTCGAACGAACTGTCACGACCTCTGCTCAGGTTTATTTCTAGGTGAGATGTTGGGATTGTGGGATGTTGGGATTCTGGAATGTTGGGATGTTGGGATGTTGAGATGTTCAGATGCCAGGATGTTGGGATGTCAGCGGTGCTTCCCTCTGAATGCCCGCCCCACTGACTCAAATCTCCCTGGTGCAGCAGCAGGAGCTCGGTACCAGGGTCGGGCAGCACAGCAGGGTGCGTGCTCCGTGCTCCTGGGAACAGCGGCGGGGTGGGATAAGTGCTGGGCTCTGGCTGAAGCTGAGGAGGGCAGGACGCCTGCGGAACACCTGCAGGACACCTGTGGGACACCTGTGGGACACCTGTGGGCCCCTCATAGGCTGCAGGAAAGGAAACACTGGGAAAGCAGGGCCTGGAGGAGGGCAGGTTCTGCTTGAGTGGGAGCTGTTTGGAGCAGCTGTGGGGGAGATGCCTCATCCAATGGCCTGATCTTGCTGTTCCCAGGCAGGAGACCTACTGGAAATACCCAAAATGTGGAATTTGCAGTGGATAGGAATTCAGCCTGCTCTGGTGTTCTCAGTGCTGTGCAGGGATGAGGCGCGAAGTTTTTAGACAGAGTTCGGATTAAACTTGATAATTAACGTACAGAGATAAGATTGTGGTTTGTAGTGCTATCTGTTCAATCTCATATAATCCTGGTTCACTGCCAATGTCTTCGTGTGTATTTTGCAGGGGTGGAAAAGAAGTTTTGTGGTACACACATACTCAGTCTGAGAATGCTGGTATGACATTGTGAAAAATGAAGAGATATATTCTGAGTGTCAGTGAGACATCTTTAGCAAATTGACATTCTACACATCCAGATACCCTGTGATTTGCAGCATGGCTACCAGGCCATTCAGCTACTGAATACAAATATAATAATGTCAGATATTCCTAATTAGGTTCCTCAGTTTGATTGAGCATGGATTCAAGCATGTTACTTTTTACTTTTATTCCCCGTAAGGATTAAAAATAAAACACCTGGGAGACAAGTAAACATACAATCATTTGGAATAAACTTTAAACCCAGCAGACGCCATCATGTAGCCTGGAGTGAGGCTAAGGAGGTCTGAAGACACTAATTATTGTAGTCATACAATTGAAATAATAGGTACTTGACAGTGTGACTGATAAACAGCTAGAAAATTAATGAGCAGAATGCCTGTCTTCCATCAAGGACTGCCAAATGTCTGTACAAGCACCACAGACAACACTGACATTATATGCAGACCAAAATACTATTTAAAGATTTGTGGCATGAACTGAAAACTTGTTGCTACTAATGACTGGAGCTTGTGTGCCCACTGTGTATGGATAAAGTAATTAATCACTTCAAAATTACACAGTGGGAGATTATAATTATTTAAAAATACATCATATACTGTATGAAGGAAGGAAGACATAACTTGTATCCATTAGATTAAGGATGCCAGACTATTGGAATGCTTTTGATCACTTATAGTTGGTTTTTTCCACTCTACAACTTTGTACCTGTTCGTACAAGTAATCCAGTTTTGAGTTGCCTCTTGTTTCACTGATTAAGGGTGAAACAAACAGTTTTATGGAAGATGGAGGATTATAGAAAGAGTTTGGAGCAGTGCCAGGATCTTTGGATAACCTACAGATCCAGCAGGTACCAGTAGTCATTAGGGTGCTTATAGTGGCTAGTGGCAGATGCAGAAGAGGCAACTTATATGAACAATTAAAATTATCATAAATTTGCATCCAGAGCACTGAAATAACTTCCTGAAGAAGGGCTTTGTATACTCACTGACATCCCCGGAGGCATTGTAAAAGCTTTAGCAGGCAAAGTAAACAAGTCAGTGATGTCTTTATTAAGTCCAGTGGCATGAAACCTACCATAAGTGAATTTCAGCTTCACATCTGACTCATCTTCCCTGTCACAGCATTGGAACTGTCATCAGGACATAAAGCTGTGTATTACATGGTCCATCAACAGCCAGATGTTTCAGAAGTTTCGAAGACCTCCTGTATTAGGTGCTTCTATAATCTTCCTTCAGTCCTTCTCCTAAGCTCTTATGGTAGGAAGTGATTGAGACCTAGGAGACCCTGCTGTGGCTGTGTGATGATCCCTTTTATACAAACATGTTTTGACATAACTTTGGTAACCTATGTTCTGTTTGATGGGCTTTAATGCTGCCTTCCCCATTCTGGAGAGCCATGCACCATGAAATGCATCTGGCTATATTTTTGAGAGATATCTGTGCTACAAAAATGTATAGCCTTGTGTTTCTTTAGGGGAAGAGATGATCTCTTGCAGTAGGGCAGAGTGAACATCCCTCTTTAGGCTGGTGAAACTTACTGAGTGTTCTCCCACAGAAACTGAGAGAATATTTGATTAATCAAATCTTCAAAGAGTCAGACTAATCTGTATCTGGTTATTTGTCACTGATCGTGGGCATACATTGGGAAACTGAGTTAGGGAGTGTAGGCTTTCACTGTAGGGCCTTGGTATGTTTTTGAAAAATGAATGGAAAAATATAACGGAAAAGGACAGGTATTTTCACAGATAAGTAGAGGTTTGGTATTGAGTCTCCATTGCCAGTAATAAGCTTTGATAATTTCAAGAGCCTTGGATCAATTCCTATATATACAGTTTGAAAGAGCCTTTTGAGTCATAATTTTCAGTCATATTCCAGACAAAGCAACTGTTTGAGCTCCTGTTTGATTTTATTTGACACATGTCTGTAAATAGTTATCTGAAAGACTAGCTTCCAACCTCACAAAACCTTACATGGCATATTCTAGAGTTCTTAATACTTTCCTAAATGCATTAAAGGGCAGATATTTCATTGGGGAACATTAGTGCCATTACCAGTAGTTTCACTTTTCCACTTTCTGTGAATTTATTAACCTTCAAATGCATGGGCTTCCAGAAATGTCAAAACATGAGCAAAGGGAAAAGGACACCACATCTATTCCATCACAGATTTGGGCTACTACAGGAAGTGTGACTTTGTCCCTTGGACTGAACAAGAAGGTTGATGGGTTCAGTAAAATACACACCATTCATGTGAATCGTTTGTATACTGTGTGTTTTCACAGAACATTACCCATTTAATTGTGGTGCAGGGTTTATTAGGACATAAGGCAGTGACATGCACTGCATCCTTTTTTGTTGGTGGGTTTGTTTTGTTAGACGTTATTTTATAAACTAACCAAATCTGTCAAAGCATAACCCAAAAATCGTTGGTAACTTTTCAATGCAATTTTTATATCTACATTCTGAAAGCAATAGTGCAATGATTTTGTCTTGCTGGCATTGTCACTGCATACTATCTAACAAAGTAGGATTTTCTGTTAGAGATCTCAAGGTGATACAACAACAGTAAATTAGAAAATCAATGCAAATATTAGACAATCTGTGCCCCGCCACCCTCCGATTGTGGATGTATGTGTCCTGCTGTGTGTTCTTAGGAAAATCAATCACTACACTAAGGAGCAACAACAAAAAATCACTTGATAAGTGTCTTAGCAAAAAAATATGGGTTCTAGAATTCTAAAACATTTGAAAGAAAATAATCTGTCAGCTGAATTATACAAAATTCTTGTTTAGGATAGAAAATCCAGTGCATAAAATAGAATGACCTCTCATGCAAGAAATAAGGCATTTCCAGGATATATTATACTCAAGAAAACTGAAGTAGAAATGGTCAATGTGAAACTCTAAGAAGCTCTTGACCTTCTATGGCCCTTTATACATTTTCATGAAATGATGAAATTCATTACTTCCACTGATATTTGCAGAGCAGTGGACCAGTTTACTTTGTATTCATTTATTCAGTCCTGAGTAATCTGTGTTTAATAGAGTGCTGGAGCATGTCAGAATGAACAATTAAACCTGGTTGTTACAGAAGACAACTTGCCATTATTGCCACAATTAGTTGTATGTGGTTTATTTTTTTAATAAAGAAGGCATGTTGCACGTTCGCTACATAATCCCATATTAAAATTTTGTACTTTTTTACTTGGAATGGCAATATCTTTTGAACATTTCAGATTGTTGTTCTTTGCATCAAGCTCTCAACTGATGATAGAGGCTGTAACTTTTTGTCAAATCTGTTTTGCAAGGATAAGCAGAAAGTAAAGACAGAACCAAACTCTTGGAAATGATTGTTATGGAGAGATAAACCATCTCACCAGCAAGGTGCAAAGTTTTGGAAGAACATGAGAATATTTTCTACAGTGCAGAAATTGAGTGGGTTTGGTTACTCCTCAAAGGGGGAAAAATGGTAGTCTGCTTTAGGGACAATATGTTTGATAAATCCCTCTGCCTGGCAGTCAAAGAAAAAACTATGCAAGGACAGAAATCATACAGGGCTTACAACCATGGTGCTCAAAGTGTGCTGGGGCAGTGAAGAGGATCCTTCAAGACCTTCCATTGCACGTCACAGCTGGGAAGGAGAGCAGCAGTAGGACGAAGTGCAAGTGTTCAGGGCCAGCTTCCCACAAAGGCACTCTCAGTTTCCTTTGTCTCTGTAGTAAATGAAGCACTGATTTCTGGCAAACCTGGAGTGCCTCATCTTTCCTTTTTCTTAGGATAAGCTGGAGTGAGTGTCCTGTCACATGAATGAAGTTACCTGTGTAGAGATAAACCAGATCAGCAGAAGATCCATCATTATCTGGTATCTCCAGTAATCACCAACCATGTGCTGTATTTCCACACTCTGTGGAATTATCAGGATTATCGAGAACTAGCGATGTTTAAATGCAAAGCAGGTTAGAGAGGTGGGAGGCAAGTAAAAAACAGTAAGGACAAAACATCTGAATCTTGAAGGCACCAAAAGCAGAGATGCTGCCAATAGCTTCCTTTGCTGGGATGTTCAGAAGTAAAGAGAAGATATTTTGTGTCAAGAAACAGGTGGCTGGAAGAAGTCCTAAGAGGGCACTGTGGTCCTGTGTCATCAGCTGTGCCCATATTTGCTCGCCTGTATTCACAATGCAACCTTATGAATTAGCAGCAGGAGTGATGTTTGTTGTTTACGTGTTTATGCGTGTAGCCAGCTATGAATTTTTTAAGATTGCAGCATAAAATTAATTTTGCAATGATGAAGATTTTATTTCCAGTGACAAAGAACACCAACTCGATTCAATTCAGAGAGATGGTTTAGAAAGCAAACTCAAAATTAACATGAGAAGGCCAAACCCGTGACCACTATAAAATAAAAAAATATGAGAAAGAAAGTAAACAAGTGCAAAGTTTAACACTTCATGCATAGAAAACCATCACTCCCACTCATTTCTATCTCTTCAGGAGAGCTACACAAAACAGCACTGGAGAAGCTACAAGGTACATTCTACATGCTTGTGCAAATGGGATCAAATCTTGCAGAGAAGAAAAAGCAGTGAGCTAGATTAGGTAACAGCCCTTCTGCAATGATTTCACCAGCCATTTCTCACTATTTATGTCATTGTTGGTTTCCGTGATGACTTTCTCTTAGCAGAATTCTTGAGGACAATATTTTCTCTTAGTGCAAAATACTGCTTGTTGAATGATGGTAGTGTGCCAATTAGTACAGATTATGTTTTACAGCTGACCGAATTACCAGTGTTTCTTTCCTGAGCTAAAGATGGTCCTTCCCTCCATCCCAAAATGCACACTTGAGTCCCTGGCAACCTATAGTGATGTTGGGAGTTGTAAGCAGATTGCTCTCAAGGCAAACAGCAAATCATTGTCCTTTATATTGTCCAGCAAAGACAAATTTACAATCAGCAGGCTATACACTGCCAGCTAGAAGCATGAGAGCTATATGGAATGCTCATAGGATGTGTCTAGCATATTAGCACAGTTGTTTAGAGCAGGTGTTCTGTTAATTGTGGTATATCCAGAAGTGCATACTGTGTTCAAAATGACCCTTAAATGGCCACCTCACACCAGTGAAATGAGAAGATGTAGTGCACTGAGCTGTGAAATGAAGCAGGGAGGAAAGATGACAGGGACCCAAGACCTATTCACTTATATTCATTGCCAGTCTTGTCAAGCAGTCTTTAAGCAAGCTTGTGAAATAATTTGAACCAAACTCTAGGAATCCAGAAGCTAGAAGTTTTGTGGATTAAAGATAAGAAGCACTTTGCCCATTTCTTTGTTTTTTCAAAAGGTAAGCAATTCTACAAGCAAGAAGAAGCAAGTATTTATCTACATAACCTGTCACACCTAAAAACACTTAGATTCTGGCTAAAAGGGACTTTAGAATGCCACCTTATGTGGATCAGAAGAATTCAGGAGCAAGGTGTAGCAGAGAGGATGCTGAGACAGATACTGCAGGGTCTGCAGCTGATGCCACACATTGCCTGTAACAGAGTTACATT
Source organism: Sialia sialis (assembly GCA_009812075.1). Taxonomy (NCBI): domain Eukaryota; kingdom Metazoa; phylum Chordata; class Aves; order Passeriformes; family Turdidae; genus Sialia; species Sialia sialis. The sequence continues at coordinate 20,304,597 of VRYO01002782.1, forward strand.
TCAGGAAGAATTCAACCAGAAGGGGCTGTTGATGTACTCAGCGCCCATTGCAGCACAAGGCTGCTGGGCAGGGGCTGCTGGCTGATTTGCTCTGCCTGGAGCAGGTGCTTCACCAGGTGCCCCAGGATGCCCCAAAACTTGGGCCAGGGAGGGCTGGGGGACCTTTGCAGGCAGTAACAGGGGAGCAGCTGCCCCAGGAGAGCCTCTGAGAATGGCAGGCTGCTGAGCAATGAAAAGGCACCAAAAATCACAGGATAATTGCATTTTACAGCATTAGTCAACATACAGACTGCCTGAGAAAACTGTGTTCACAAAGGAAGAAAATATTTTCCTTTTTGTCTTTTTCCACACAGGATACTTTATTGTGCTTCTTTATGAATTCCGTCTTCAAACAAATTTTTCTTTTAAAGATAAATAAAATGGAGGGAAAAAAAAGGCTGGAACAGAATATTTATTCAGTCCCCAATTTCTCCCCATTTGTTTACTTTGCTGGCTGACAAACAAAAAAATCCATTTTTCACACAGCTCTAGTACAGTATTAATCATCATAAGTACAAACAGCAGAGTCTAAGCCCATGTCTATTCATACTGCGTTATGCTGCTTCATGCATCTGCATACTGAATAGTGCCTACTCTGGAAGTAAGGAAAATAAGGCTGTGTGTAATTGAACGTGAGAATGAGGCATGCAGTTTCAGGTCAGTCTGCTGCTCTTGGGATCTCAGACATTAACATTGTTATTTTGGCCTAAAGAGATAATAACTGAAATTCTCTTTTAAATTCATAAACCATACTCCTTTTTTCCCCCTTCTTTTTTATTTTCTCACAGGCTTTCAAACAGAACTTCCTGAAGCTGAGGACTCACTGCAAGGTAAAGGAAGAGATATAGGTTGTAACAAAAAATGGGATTTTGTTTTTGAGCTGCAAGATCTGATTTTCAACAAAAAATCAGGCCCCTCTATTCTTAAGCACTTAATATTAAGCTAACAAGATGAAAGCATTCAAGTTTCCTTCTGTCATATTTTCAAGTGTTCAGATTTAGTTGTTCAGAATTATTTACAAATTGTCTATAGTTTGTTGCTTCTTCCCAGAAATCCTAAAATAGGTAAAGCTGAGTGAATAAAAATCTGTAGCCAAAGAAATGGTGCAACTCACCGCCTCATTTCTGCTGGCCATCTCAGAATTTGGGATAACTTTCATTACTGAAAACAAAATCTAAGGGCCAGTCTGTAAAAATAAAAATATTAGGTCCTGAATCACTTTCACCTGTAAGAAGCTTTCTTCCAAGGTGTATCTTCAGCAAAGCGAGAAGAATGGAATCTTTCATACAGGTGTTTGCTCAGATCCTGTCGTGTTCAGACCATTAAAATACAGACCAGTAAGAGAAACAGAAATGCTTTAAGGCATGTTTTGTCCAGTGCTTTGAAAAGATATGTGTTTGTGTTCATTGCCAAGGATAGATAAATTGCTGTAGAAGTCTGTCAGAAACATGGATGAGATTCACAAAAAAAAAGTGGCTGACATAGGAGAAAAAAGGCCATATAGAAAGTTGTCACCTGTTCTGTAGAAACTGCTAGTTTTTGCACTTCCTACAAGTAACTAATCCAGAGAAAATTGGTCCACAATGAAAGGAGCTTAAGCTAAGTCCTGCCTAGATTGTATATCTGAATAAAACATGCTTACAAAACACCGACAAAATTCTGCAGCTTTCTGGGTGAATGCATACTTTTTGTCCACTAAAAATGGGCTTAGGTAAATAGCAAATTTTAGACAAAGTTTCTCAAAAGAAATATTCCGAGTGTTGCGATAAGATGCAGCCAAAAGCAAGCAGGTCAGGAGTTAAAGAAAAGACAAGTGATATGTGCCATGCTTGAAAGCCTACCTTTAAACTGCACAGAAAATGAAATTATAATAAACCAGGTATTTTGCTGTATGAAGAAAAAAATTAATTGAGTCTACTGTAAAAATCAAACCAGTTACTGTAGAAGCCGGAGTAAAAATGTTACTTACAGCGGAATAGCAAATTTTCCTCAAAATTGAGTGTCTCTTTTGAGACTGAAACAATAGTCCCTCTACTTCAAATGGCAAAATAAAGGTCTTAACCAGTTAGTGTAATGCCTCAGAGCTTCATTAGTGTAGCTGTTTATAGTTATGGATATGTCTGATATGAAACTATAATGTGGAGACTAATGCTAAGAATAGATTTATACTAAGAACAGTGGCAGTTGCAAAAGCTTTCTGCTACCCAGTTGTTAAACATTTCTGCTTATGATATTTCTTTCTCTTCTAACAGTGCAGAGGATCTGAAGCTCTGCCTTGGGCAATGGAATATGCATAAGGTCCACCAGCAACAAGGAGTCTCCAGAGGCATAGTGCCTAACACTCTGCTTTATTGATACAGTAAATTCAATTTTCAATCTCCTAAGGTAACTACAAAAATGCAACAGTTATGTGAACTGATATCTGTCACACTGATCATTCAAGTTTGTTTAAAAGTACTCATATGGGGTGAACCTGTTGCATCAAATTTCACACTCCATCAGATTCTACCTGACTGCATCACTCTGGCTTTAATTGCTAGAGCAGACACATAATCCCGAAGGCACGTACTCTAGCTGAGGATCTGGTTTCACATTACAGCAAACTCATAGTACCAAGAGCCTGTTAAAAGACGAATTCTGCTCCTCCATCTCCTGTCGGCAGCTCACTCCCACTGCTAGGTATGGCATCAGTGGGGGAATCACTATTTCCACCATGAAGAAGGGCAGAAAAGGGGATGCACAGGACCGGGGGCACAGCATTAAAGTGTATTCTGTCAAATGCCAGCAGCAGCATCAGTGAAACAGTGATGTGTAACCACACCCTAAATTCAGCAGAAGGGCAACAACACATGTATGTTTGAGTCACATTTAAAATATTGTGCTAGTGCACCCAGGATATTCAGAGCATGCAGAACAGCAAAGGCATCTCAGTGAATCACAATTCCTCCAGTGCCCCCTTGCTTACTGCTAGTGAGGAGTGCCTTGTGTAGCAAGTAATTACTGCCACAACTTTCTTCATTTCACTGGCAACAGTGACATTCCAGACAAACTACTGCTAGAAAAAGAGTAAGAGAGCGCCACTGTGCAAGTCCAAATCTGCACCCTCCTAAGTTCCTCTGAAAGACTTTATTAAAAATGTAAACTTTTTACTTCCCTAGTCTATGTGTGAAAGCACAGCCCAGAAGTGGTTTTTTTTCTTTCTTTCACAATTACAATAACTCCTCTTTAGCACCAAATTGCTCAAGCCTCTTAATTTCCTTTTCTTTGAGGAATTTATTAGTTTCTGAAGTCATTCCATTTATTCACAAAGATCATCACTGTCTCTTGAACAGAGCTGCCAAGAGACAGAAATAAATAGACCAGACCTCCTCTAGGTTTTCCCTCTTGGTTGTTTTTTCCTACCTCTCTTGACATTTATAAAATATTATATAACTTTCTACCAGGAAAAACATAAAGTATTTTTACAGTATAGTTGTTTTGTTGATTACAAAAACATTGTTGCAGTTGCAATAAAGGAGTAAGCTTGTAAATCTTCTCTGTTATACCTGCTGTTCGTTAAATTTAGTAGAGGGATATGCACCACTCCACAAAATACAATATTTTTTTGTGGAAAGATGCAACACATACTGTTTCCAAGCATGTTTCTTATGGCAAGCCAGTCAGTTGTCACACTAAATCTTAAGCAGATGGATGAGGATTGTTGGGAATGTAATATTTGTCACAGAGGTGATGGGTCACAGAGTCTTTTACTCTTCAACAAGGGCACTTGTTAGACAGTATTAGATACAGTCCCTGCACCAGTGATTATTTTGGCCAAAATGCGAGCTCTGTCTGTGCTCCTTTACACATATTGTAAAGACCCAAGCATCCAACTTTAGGTTTACAAGCTGCTAACGTATCTTAGTGCCTGCACTGTTGATATGAAATCAGTACTGTGCCTCTGTCCTTTGCACTGGACATTATTCACTGTTGCTCACTACCAGCAAAAGTTGTTTCTGCAAGGAAGATTTCCATGCAGCAGATTCCAGTGAACCACTGACTCCGTGTTTGATATTTGTAGTGAACACGTGGCTTCTTTACACAGACCGTATTTGTCTTGTCATTGGAAAATGAACCATTCTAGATTACAAGGAAGAGAAATAATACAAGGTGAATTGTGATAAAGCAAGAAAGGAATCAAGGTGTTTGCACTTTTGTGCTGATATCCACACAAAGAATTAGACATTAGGACTGGGAACATGCTACCCATGCAAATTGCCTGTTTGATACCTGTCGAGGTCTAAGGAGTTAAACTGGAGAGCTGAGCACTTATCTCTTTAAGGTTTTGAATGAAAGGGCAGAATTTTACTTCAAGACATGGGAATTTAGTTCATTTAATTCTTCCAAAGGAAATAGAATTTGGCAGGAAAGGGTGCTGTACTGGACCTTGGTCTGAAACCTGTGTCTGAAAGCTTGTGGTTGCCCAGTGAAAATATGGATTTGGCTTTACTTGGCCACCTGGTCAAAAGCTGGTTCCAATGTTTAAGTCAGAAGCCTATGCAATGTGTACGACTATTTCAAGCACAGATTTGAGTCAGAACTGACTACCCTGTTTCCTACAGGCTACTTTTCAGACCATGCAGTATATGTTTGCAGCTGCTTGTAAAAGGCACTATAAGTCACCATTATAACCAGGGAGTGCTGTGTCCCACTGGTGTGCATGGAAATTCTGGAGCATTTTCTTTATCATGCAATATTTGTCTGAGGGAAATCTCTATAGGAAGAATGAGCTTTTTCAAGTGTCAGTGTAGGCAAGAGGTATGCAAAACCTCTATAAATCAGCAAGGATCTCTGCAAAACTACTGAAACGAGCAGGAGCTTTAGTTACCTATGTTACAGTGCCTGGGCATGTTCTCTATCTTCAGTTTCCCTTATTCTCTTGGTTTCATGGAGTTTTCCAGTATTTCTGGTTCTTCTATTAATACATCGATTTTATTTTTCATTCCGTATCACAGTGACACTTAAAGCAAATACAAGCAGTAAACTTAATTAAAAGAATGAAAAAGCATCACTTAAAAAGAGAGATAGTGTATGCTAAGGTTTCAAGTGTTCTAAGCAGGTACAATTTTAAAGTAATTACATTTTTAAAACCCAACAAAAATCCTTTTTCCACTCCCCCAAATTAATATTCTGTAAAATTGCCTCCTTAGTGAAATTTCAGTCACCCAATGCATTGCTATTTAAGGGAACATGTTTTCAATCTGTGTTTGAGGAAGAGTACTGGGAGGGTAACATTAAAATAAATAGGACAAGCCAAATACTGAGATTAGTAAAGTGGCATTGTTAATTGTCAAGATGATGCTGAATAGACAGAGGCACTTAATTGTTGTATTTGTGCTCCATTGCATCATTGTCTCTTTGTGTTGTTTTTAATTTGTTTTCTACTGTAACTCATGAAACTTACATTACTGCCATTAAGGTGAATTTTTTGAAGCTGCATCTGCTCATTGGTTTGCCGATTCCCTCTCTTGAAATTAGATTGATGTAGTGTTATATATTCATTCCAATCTAATGACTTTTCCAGAGCCCTAGAGTAAAGAAAATGGGTTTCATTAATTTCCCTAATAGCATCACTGAAAGACATGTAATGTGTGAAGTTAAAACTTCTTTTGTTTTTAATCTCTTAATGATCTCTTTTCCCTTTGTTCAGACTATCCTTAGTTTTACAAAAATAGAGAGGAATGAAAATGTCTCTTGGTGGATTTGTCAGGGAAGCGAGACTTCAACCATTTTGGTGGAAATGTTTCATGGCATTTTTATGTTCTCTACTGATGTTTATTCCGCTATTCAGTCCATTTATTGCTCCATAAATTGCAATGTGTATGGTTTCTTCTATTTTTTTCACATCTCAAGGAAAATGAAGACCAAGTTGCTCAGCCGCTTCCTATTTAGCATCCTGAATTTGTGACTTGTCTCTGAATAAAAGTCTAGAAGCACTTTTACAATAACAGGAATCATTCTCATTGCAGGGAATATAAGATCTTTATATGTTCTTTTTCATCTGACCTAACTTCACGGTTGGTGAACCCAATTATTTGATACAGAAAGTTTTTACTAAATGTTCTCTTTCTGAAAAGGAATTCCATTATTACAGTTATGCTCTGACTTGGGTGGCATAAAAAGGGATAAATACCTACAGAATAGACTGTCTGAACCTAGAGCCTGAACCAGCAGCAGAAATTAGCTGTTTTCATTGCTTAGTTGTGGGATGAGGAAAAAAAAAACCTTTGGTTTGAGATGGCCCAAACCTTAGTTCATCACAGAAGTTCATTCAGTTTAAAGGTGAGGTTAACAATTAATTACAAAATTCATCAGTGTCAGGGCAAATAATCTATGATCATTTTGTGTGCCTTTTTATATGCACACTTAGATTCACATTTTGGACAATGAATGAAAATCAGGTGATAAATCACTGTCAAGTGTTGTAAATATTCACAGTGCTTATTTGCATCACCACTGGGTTTTCATTCCATAAAAAGAGGAACCTTCCATCATCTCTTGCAATGTAACTGTAAAGGTTTAATGGGTTCCACTTTATGTATATAATTTCATGGTTTAGCTACATCATGCTGCAGAATGAGATACAGCAATGTCCAGACTGTCTCAAATCAACATATTTGGAACCACTGAAAAACTGCCCTGACTTAAATACTAGACATGCAGACTCTGCTATGGCCTTGTAGTGATGTAGTTTGAATATGAATTAATATTTATTGACTCAGCAGTGTAATGGTGCCACACAGAGCCCAGCCAGGATTCAAGACAAATGTGAGTTGTTGAGATGTTGCCAGCACTGCAGACACTGATAATCCTGAGCACCGTGCACAAAGGAGCACAGTTTTCTCTCTGGTAGACTCCTTGAGGACAATAGACATGAAAATGCCCTTTGCCTCTTTTTTTTTTTACACCTGGACAATAAATGCAGCTTAGTTAGGAGATGCAATGGGCATTTCATGTAGTCAGTTCTACTCCCAGCACATTGTAAGCTGCTCTATGTCTGACTGTCATCATACTGTGCTAAAGTGATGAATGGAGTTCAAGCTTAGCCATTAAGCACTGCTGTTGTAAGGCAGTCGCCCACCTAATAAAAATATCCTCTAATCTGCAAAATAGTATTAGAGGATGCACAGTGAGCCTCAGTGTTGGTGCATTACACACCAGATTTTCTGAGGGAGAGGGAAAAGTGAATAGTAATTCACTTCTTAATAAATATTCCTGAGTCATGGTTTCAGCTCATATTTTTTTGCAAAACTATCTAAAAACTTTCTCTCTTGTTATTTAAGCATGCTTCAGTGTATTTGTCCAACTTATCTAATTTCCTAAAAAAAGAGTTTCTCATTATATTCTACTAATTTGCAGGTTCTAGGGGTTTTTTATGCCACTTAAACAATACTTTTCAGTGAAAATTCACTGGTTTGCAGGAGTCGTAAGCACCACTGACCTACTTTTCTATTTTCCTGTTATTTACTAGTCAAGTAATGTACTACAGACGCTTCCTTGACATGCTCCCTGGTCAACTCCTGCATATTCCGAATTTGATGGAAGAGTCAGCTCATTAGTGCACTGTCTGTGTTTGTGGAAGAAAAATATCATCCCATTTTAGCATGATGTGTCTGACATTTACTTTCAAATAGTATAATACAACAAGAAAAACTAATCTTTAACTTACTCTGCTCACCAAGTATAGTGGAAAACTGTAATTATACTATCCTGAATCTACCTCTATTCTGAATTTTGTTAGAAGTCCCTCAAGCCTACATTACAGATTAATATTTCAGTTATGACCTAAAGGAACTGATGTTTGGGAAAAATTCTCAACATAAAGACAAGCAGAAATTAAATTCTGAATAGTTTGGTTTAGGCATATGAATTACTATGGAAACTTAACTGCAGTTAGTAAATCTCACTCTATGAGGTCTTGTATTCCTTCAGTTCACTTGGTGATGTCATATTGTGATTTGTGGTGATCTAGACCATGTTTTCCTTCAGCTAATGCTATGAAGTTCTCCATGTATTCCTCTGTGGCAGCTTTGAGCAATTTTCTTCCTGCCATGGGACTTTATGTGTTCAAACACTTTATAGATATTTATTCCTTTATCTGTAGGAGTAAATGTCATAATGTCCACTTTGAGAAGATCCCAAAAGTAGGAGCCACTTGGAAGTACAAGGATGTATGCAATGGCATATGAAAAAACTTGTCTTCAAGAAACAATTTTGGACCAAGACTAGAATTTCCCTGATTAGCAGTAGTGCAACATCCTACACCTTTACTAATCTTAGTCAATCTCTAGCTACCTTATGAAGGTGAAAAGTATAATGCATTTGTAGGTATTGTATCTTTACACAAATATGAGGCAAAAATACAACATCTCCAATATTTATCATGACAAATTAAAATAAGTCCCGCCTTGTATATGTTCAGATTTTATGTGTCTGTCCTTATTAATGATTCTGTAAATCTTTTGCTCTATTTAACCATGAAGCAGATGCACAGATTTTACTGTTTTTCATTGCTCTGAGCCTTTACAGATCATATCTTCTGCATCTTGCCATTGTCTGTGTAGTAAGGACACTTCAAAGTGGCACAATTACCCAAAGTTCTTCAAAAAGTTGTTCACCAAAGTCCAAGCCTTCTAAAAATATATATATTTAAAGAGTAACAGCAAATCCAGACTTTTTTTTACTTCAAGGTTTTTGTTGATTTTGTATTTTATTTTTTAATATCAGAGACACATGTGTAATAGTATTTTTTACAATTCTATATTATCACAGATAGTGATCCCTCTCAGGGATGGAGGTATAAAATTCTACAGTTAAAATTTTTTCTATGCTTTAGCTTTATTTACTGCATATGTAAGTTAATGTACATATACTACATTAGGATGTACCATATTCCTATGCTTTGGCTACTGAAATAAATAATCACTAGAGTATTTGTGATGCCTTTCATTTTTAGCAACACAAGCTATCTCCAAAGTGCAACATTCAGCCAGTCGTTTGAATATGGATTTGGAATATTCTTGGGAACAAGCTATTTGCTTTTGGATGTCCAGTTTGTGTCTCCTGTCTTCAATACAAGGTGGAAGAACTCTTTTTGCTCCATACTTGAACACTTCTCTCGCCCACCAAGATTTTGGATCTACCTCATTAAAACTAGAAGTGATTAAGATTATTAAGAGAGAGGAACAGGGCAGCATTGTCTTCATACATTGTCTTCATACCAGTTTTTTACTGGAATATTTAATTTTATTCTGAAAGCACATCATCAAAGATAAAGATGTGGATATAGCTGTGCTTTTGTCTTCTCTTTGATCTTTCCAAATAAGCTGATCTCAAAAGGTGCTTTCATCTTAATTCCTTGCCTGTGTGAGGGTGGAATCTTATGAGGGCAACTTTGGCCTTAGAGAAGAGTGGTACTTTTTTCTGCCTTTCTGATTTCTTGATCCTTTCCCTTTCCCTTTCCCTTTCCCTTTCCCTTTCCCTTTCCCTTTCCCTTTCCCTTTTCTTTCTGTCAGGAACAGCAGTCTTAAAATAAAAGCATTTTAATAATTGTAATAAAGCATTAGAGGACATTATTTAAAATTGCAATAAGCCCCCAATCATACTGTTTCACAAGAACGTATTCTTTATTGGAAGCTAAGTTTGATAATTTTCCTCTTAATCTGCAGAGTAAGAAATAGAAATAAGACAGTTCTCATTTGTTTGGCCCCCTCAGCTATTGGTGAAAGCCAAGGAATACACAGGTTTTTCACTGTAAGAATATAGGGCTACAGTTCAACTGGCTTCAATGGGGGCTACAGTTATCAAAGGATAAGTACTTTACTTGGGGGGTTTAATTTTTTGCTGTAGTCAAAAGGCAACTGCCAGCAAAGGGCAACACCTTTACAACCAGTCATATCTGGATTTGCAGTACTGGGCCCATCTCTGCTGAAGCAGAGAAAGGAAAAATTACCATGTACATCAGCTCACTGCTAATCTGTCACTGATCACATTGACTGATAGTGCTACAAAAATACTGATATGCGCTGCAGGTTTAATATCTCTAGAAAGGACTCTGCAGATATGCGTCAGGTTTATCAATCCTAATTTAGATAGTAACTAAACTATCTCTACTTGATTTGTATAGACACAGAAGAATAAAAATCAGTTAGCAGGTAGTTTACTCACTTCCCATTTCTCAGCTGCATTGGCTGAATCAAGTAACAGCAACCTTATAAGCAAGAAGAGACTTAGTTTCTTTTATGAACCCAGATTCATATGTACTGCATTTAATTTCAGCCCTACAATTTTTGAGCCCACAAGGAGATTATTAGAATTAATAAAATTAATTGGATTATAAAAGCAGATAGAAAAGTTAAATGATCTGGAGTACATTTTTATAAGATTTTTATTTTCCAATAAGCCTTCAGAAAACAAGGCTGTCTGTTAGAGGAAGGACTATATTACTGCATTGCAGGAGGTTTCAATAACCTCAGCCATTCACTAAAGGTTATTGGGACATTTATGACTGAGAGAAAATGTTCCCCCATCATAAACTGGGATATGATTTTCAAGATGCTAGTCCAAGCAACTGCTCGAGAGGTCAGAAAAATTACTTGAGAAGTGCTTTAGGAAGATATCAATGGATCTGTGCAGTGTAGCTGTATGAAATGTTTGGAGTTGGGCCTGGTACAAATAATAGTGTATATCGTCTCTGCTTCTTGTGCTGCATTTCTATTCCTCTTCTACAAAAATCACATCAGAACTTTGGCCTTTGGCACCCCCATTCTTTACCTATAAAAGACAGAATTCAAAGTTCACGTCTTAAACCTACATAAATCAGGTTTTTTAGCATTGTTTGGTTTCGGTTCAGAGTGGGATATCTGCATTTCAATCCTTGCGTGATAGATCTTCTGATGATTTTTTCCATTATTCTGTGACTCTCTAATGTAATATAATTGTTACTTTTCAGAGCACAGTCAGTGTTTCATCTCCCAGTCATTAATGTTTCTAGCATATATGCCCTGAGTACAAGCTAGAAGCCATTTCCTTCTTTTTTATTCCAATGCTTGTGGGATTTTCACCTGGACTCTACTGTGAATCCATTGTAGGTGGCAGCACCTCAAGAGCAGCTTTGATTCATGGTGTTTAATTGCTGCAGAAAGGACAGAAGTTGAGCCAGTTCCTTTTGGCAAGGTTCCAACAGGACATCACAAAGCACCTGGACTTTCTGGGACTCTGGAAATCTCTGTGATCCAATGGATGGGGCCAAGAAGAGTTGAACATCCAAAGACCCCACTCTCCATCTGAGCCCTGTAAAAAAAATCAAACTGATATAAGGATAGAAATACATCCCAGACATTACATTTAAGGAAAAAGTTCTTCACTGAGAGGGCTGTCAAGCATTGGAACAGCTTGTGTCAGGAAGTGGTTGTGTCACCATCCCTGGAGGTATTTGAAAGATGTGCATCACATTGAGGGACATGATTTAGTTGTGGACTTGACAGCGCTGGTTAACAGTTGGACACAATCACCTTAAAAGTCTTTTCCAGACTATTATATGATTCTATAGTTTTGTCATATTCATGAGCTGCAGTCTCTGAAAGTAGTTCCTATTTTTGGCTGGAATTTTATTTCCAAGAGTTAACTCTGCAAGAAATGTTGTGATGGTTTAACATGATGGACTTCTGCCAATTCTTCTTTTGTTGTAGTTGCGTGGCTGAGTTTATAGAGGGCAACTAGCTAACTCAGTTGAAGGGAAATTTAAACTTGGTCAAATGCACTTAATGGAAGATTTTACACTGCTTTAACTGTGATTCATGCAGGTCTCTTAAAAAACACTTGTGCATAGACAAGGTCATGAACTCTACAATAACATGATATAAGAAAGGTGAACGGCAACCTCTTTGTTTATTTGAGGGCTCAATGAATACACAGGATATGCTTTATGATCTTATTTGTTTTGCCAAGAATATCCAAAGAATTTCAATTATTTTACCAGAGTGGAAGAGAAAAGAGGAAAAATCTCAAATTTTAGCATTTGAAAAGCAGCCAGTCTGTATGTTTAGCTAACTGTTAACAAAGCTTAACCTGCTCTGTTAAATGTCAGTGCAAAGCATCTCAGTGGGTTTTGGCAGCACAAAGGTGCGCAGCTGAGACAATATATACATTCCACTGTGAAATGGTCAATGCAAATTAAAAATCTGAACCTACTTCTGTAGAAATTAATGGGAGTTTAGTCATTGATTTCAAAGGGAGCAGGGTCAGAAATCCAATTTCTTGCTATGCTTCCTCTGCTTTCATTAGTGGTAGAGAGTGTAGGAGAGGTGCAGAGAGAAGACATTTTGTTTATATCTTAAAAACTTTGCTTTTCTACAAATATTCCTCTTTAAATTTTTAAAACTTTATTTATGCCTGAAACATATCTCAAAATGAGCAGCACATGTAGGGTATATGGAGCTATCTTTCTAGGTGGACACTGAATTAACCGGACTCCAATAATTTTTTATTCCTCTGCTTTTTATAATCAGTGACAGATAGAGGAGAAGCATAGAAGATGAGGACATCACATGCCCAGTCTGTTTACTTAAACATCAAATGGTCACTTGTTTCAGAGAATTTATGGACACCTTGTCTCTGTGTTCATTCAGCTATTAGAGCATGAGACACTGCTAAAAAAGGAAAGCTTTAGAAAAGAGAATTTGCTGTTTCTTATAAATGCTAGCTTACATCAAGACTAATTAGAAAGAAAAAAAAAAGGGGTGGGAAAATATCAGATCAATGTTTTGGTTAGATTAGCATCAGCAGTTCATATCAATTTACCTTCCTGTTCCAGTCACTTGTAGTGAGAAATGTAGGCATCTTATTTGTAGACTACGGGGCCACCTCAGGTCACCAGTGTGGTTTTAACTTTTACAGCATAGCCAAGAAAATGTCTATAAGCCTGTAGAATGACATTTGACAATTCATTGTTATGTGGAGCTGTTTTAGAGAGCCTGTGTTTACCTGGCTTAATCACTTGACTTTGTCTCAGCTACAAGACTTAACAAAGCATTATAACAGTGATCCAAATGCAAGTATGTGCCTCCTCTGGCACTTGTGTGTTTAAAAAGCACTTCTCCTTTCTATTCTTGAACAATCAAGAGCCCTTTCTGGGCAAATATATACTCAACATCTTGTTCATTTTTTTGTCTCAGTAAGATTTTTCTCACAGAAGCGCCATCACAGTCCTACCTTCTTACAAGACCTGGTCAAAAATGTCACAGTTACAAAGATGAAATTACATTATCATAAAAATGAGAGCCTCTATTTTTACTCACTATAGTGTTTTCAGCAGAAATTAAAAACAAAGCATGCAGCCTAAACCTTACTTTGCCTTTCTACTCATCAGGCAGTTCTTTGTCTTCACCTTTGAGGATTTTATGATGCTGAATATTGGAACTCTCTGGAGCACAGGCAATGGGATATCACCCTTAGGTCTGGCATTATCTAACATAAAGGACTGTCCAGAGAAAATGTCACCTTAGTGTTTTTAATGAAGAAATGATTAATTAAATACTGACACAGCATCAGTACAGAAAAGAGAAATTACATACATTTACTAAAACCAGCACTTTTCAACAGGTTCAAAAATATCCTGTAAATTGTGACGCACTTGGGTGCTTGCTGGAATAGCATCTCGTGTTTCATGCTGCACTGGAAAACACAGCCACCTGGCTTTGGAGCTCTTTATGGAAGAAAGGATTGATGCTTTTCATGAAAATTCTCCCTTCTGGGACTTCAACCTGTGGCATGTGATTAAAAATTATTCACCTAAGAATTCCACACAGATAAAGGAAAATCTTGGAAGGAAACGTTAACTGCCTTTGGCACAGACTTGGGCTGCTTTCCCCCAAACACAGACCTTTAATGACAACTGTTCTACTACATCAAACACATTCCCTTTTTCCCAGTGAAGGAACTTCTGTCATTCCCCTGGGCTAATGCAGACAGAAGGTATTTGCCCTTCATGCTCCACTCTTGAGGTCTAGAGACCCACAGCAGTGCCTAAACTTTAGTAAAATCTGTTCAGAGAGCTTGTCTCAACAAAACAGAAATCTGCTGAAATACACTTTTACAGCCAAAAGTTTTTTGGAGAGAGGGGTTCTAATGGGGCTATTGAGGGGAGGAAACAAAAAAATCACCTAAATATAAAATCTGCCCATCTGCTTCCAAATGAAAATGGAGTCTTTAACCTGACATCCTTTGGGGAATACACTGAAAAGAGGGCAGAGAGCAGCAAAAAACAATTTAGAAGCATCAAAGTTGTCATGAAATTAAATTTTTTTCTCTCTATTTCACTTTTTCCTGTACTATTGATTTCATCCTGGCCCTGCTTCTTCTGAACCTATTTACGTGGTGGGCTGGGAGTTAACAATTTTGACCTCTAATGTATTTAAGAAATAACAAGAGACCAGCTCCTGTCCTGGCAGGTTCCTCTGAATTTCATCTTTCACTTTTCTGGGGGATATCTGTAGACTACCATGCTTAATTTTTTGAATTTACAGTTTAAAAAAAAATAAAAAATCCTTTGTTATCTTTTTAGGGTATTTTCCTGAGTAGACTGCCATACCACAGAACTCTGCACATTACAAGGTGTAATCACATGCAGTAAAATAATAACTTTGTGGGAAAGCTTTTTTTCTCCAAAAATTACTTTGTGATTTGTTTCCAGATGCAGACCAAGGAAGAAATCAAAATAACACAGAATGTTTGGAGAGAATGACATATTCATAGCTAACAAATAAACAAAAATTGAAAAGAATCCTCTGAAAATATTTTTTTCACTTATCCTCAAAAAATTCTGTTTGTCTTTAGCATCCCAAGTTCGTAATTGCAATTAAGATTAACCAGTGTCTTAAAGAATGCAAAACCATTTCTAGAATTGGAAATTTTGTGGCCAAACAGATGGATGAATGAATCTGTTACATCTACATCTACATCTACATCTACATCTACATCTACATCTACATCTGCTACAACTACTGGCCTCTACACCCCAGTGTTTGAATCTTCATAAGTGGGGAAAAAATATATATATAACTTCGTTGGCTTTCCTCCTCTCTGTTAAAGTTGGAGTAATTTTGTTTTCATCACTGAATAGATTACTTCCTGCCTAAGAACTTTTCGAGTTTAGATTATGTCCTATGAAAAATCAGTTTTGCATCCTCAAATTCATAAAGTCCTAGATCTCTCTGTAATGATTTCCCTTTCCACTTTTGGAGACCGCAGCCGAGTGCCCTGTAGCATAACATGGGTAATATTCTTATCAGTTAACATACCTGTCAATCAAATCCTTGTTTCATTACTTTGGTTTTGTCCTTTTGGTGGGAGACATTTCTCTTACTTACAATCAAATTTTGTGGTGCCAAAGGTTATGTTTTCCTTTCTAGGTCTTCATGGTCCTCCTTAAGCAAAAGTCCCTGTCAAGTGAGGCCCGTGGAGGAATTGGCACACATCACATAAACTTCCAGTGGTTCTTGGTAAGCGTCTGCTTCACTGCTCACTGATGCTTAAAATCAAAGACTTGCACTGCATGATGGCTCTCCTCTATTGCTTTTCAATCTTATTCTGTATCACATTTCACAGTTGCAGATTGTGCCCTTGCTTTTCTTGCCTGGAAGGGAAAATCCCCTCATTTCTCTCAATATTGGAAAGCTTTTCTTTAGCGTATGAATAGACCAATACACAGAGAAGTTGATCCTTTAGGTTTTGGAAGCACTATGCTATTTAGTGCAATCATGTGCATCCTGAAGATAGTGTAAAATACTCGTTTCCAAATTGGAGAGATGAGTAGTATCTAGAGGTCATTGATTGTTTACAGAAATAGAGAAATTCTCATCTCATCTCCTCTGGTTAGTTTAGACATTTTGTTTCCTCTTCCTCAAAAAAGTGATATTCAGCTTTTATCCTTACTTCATGCATACTGACAAACAAGTTTCTGTTACCTGAATCCTGAAGCATGACTGGAATACTATTCCTTAATAAACCAATTGCATAGCCCCAGCTCCTGGATTTGTATAGACTACTGGAAGCTTTGAAAGAGATGAGTTTCTGGGCACTGAACCTCATTTCTCTAACCCGAACCAATGACTTCAGTTCCCAACCTCAGCTACTGCCGTTGCTGCACCAGCCCAAGTGATGACAAGACAGCTACTCAGCATTCCTCAGTTATTGCCTTCCCACACAGCCCAATAGAAAAGGCACATGTTGCGGGCAGCTGCTGTTTTCTGCCCTCTTACTCCTCATCACAATATCTTAATGAGGATATCTGGTCACTAGAAAACTGGTGGAAATTACCAGTTTCATATGACAGTACTGTTTCTGTAAAAATTCCAAGTCAGGACCAGTTTAGATTGAGACTAGAGATTCAAACATAAAAACATTCAAAACCTTATTATTCATCCTAGAAGGCACCAGTCCTTCAGAAATTATGGGCAATGGCAATCTGTGACTCTCATGGGCTGTTTCCGTACTTCCACTGAAAGCTCTTCCCTATACTTCATTCTGTTTAGCTGGTTCTTGACTGTCAGGGGAAGCTCAGCGTGCAGCATCACTACAAGGTGTATTTGGGAGCCAGGCTGCTGCACAGACTGAAAAATCTGTTTCCCATGTCACTGTCCAAATTTATGTGTTTTCTACCTGTCATTTTTCTCAGGGTGCACCTGAGGTAGTCTGTGTCTTCAGGATCTGGATCATGGATAGACCCTTTATGATACAGCAAAGGTTTTACATTTACAGCACAAAATGGAAACTCATTAACCAAGGAATAGGCTCATCACAGTCAATAATAAATACCTGTGACAAAGAAATATGATGTCTATATCATACAAATAATGCAAATACAAAGATAATAGGAAAACTGCTTTTCCTCATCTACTATCTGATGGATTTCTCCTCTGCAGTATATATTACTCATTATGATATCAATTTCAATTCTTATAGCCTCAAATCTACTTGAGGGGGAAGGGGTATACAGAAAAATATGCTGAGTGTCCAGCAAAAATTTCCTATACCATGGTCCAGTCAAATGGACTGGAAAGAAATATGATTACTGTGCCAGTAACCTTAGGCTGCTCACTTCTGTCTGTTTTTTTAAAGATTTGCCTACCCAAGAAAGGATTAGAAAGATCCTTATTTAACTGTGTTCTCCTAATGAATATCACGGAATAGGAAGGGTTCCTCACAATTAAATATACATTGCACCAGAGACAGACCACTGTCAGTTAAAATCCCACAGAATTCATCTGTCTCTTTAGCAGAAACGAAGAGGTATCATAAAATAATATCATCTCCACAGCAGAAGCGAAAAAAAGAGTCTCGAGTTTTTAAATTTAAAAAATACCATTACAATTAAAGTATATGCATTCAGTACAGGGAATTTTCCATCTGATCACAAAGAAATAATCAAACTGGTCTTAACTTTTAATTTTCTTTCCTTATTCTTTTCTTGTTGATTCAATCCCCAAGGGTTATAGCCTTTTAGAACCATGAGCACTTGCAGATGCTGAAGTATAACCTCTATTTCACAGTAAAAATTATTTGAAATTAAAGATCTAGGGTCCATTTGCTATTGACTGTCTGTAACCAGAGCAGCATAAACATTCATGATTGGCTCTTTTTTATTTTTCTCATTCAAATTGCAATCTCTCTTCACATGCAGTTGCATAGGGAAAAGCATACAGCACTTTGACAAAGCTATGTCTGGGAAAATAGTTTAATAAAACAGGACTAAATGTGTCAAAATGTAAACTTTTGGGACAACTGATATTCCAGTTGATTAAAACAAAAGAATTTAAAATCCATCACAATATTTACTTTGTCCACCTCAAAATTATTCATGTTTTAGTTCGTCTTCCTTCTCTTTCTTATCATTTTGAGTTCAAGCCGATTTTAAAACAATATGGTTTCAAGATAGTTTAAATTTTTTTTAAATAATTCCTTTTAAGATATTTAATTTTTAAAATTTCAAAATTAATTTTTATTTAAGAGCAGAAGTATTGAAATTAACTTTGACGTGGATATTTAGCCATACTTCCTCATGATCTCAAAATTACTTTAGACAATTGAAACTTCATTTTTCTGCAAGAAACTTTTCTAGCCACAAGTACAAATGTCCTGCCATGACTTTGCAAGTACTTCTTTTTTCAGTTTTGGGTGCAAGGAAGCAGTGCACAAGGGTAAAGAAAAGAAACTGAACCAGTTTTGCAGTCTTTCAGAAGGTTTCATTTTGAAAGTGTTGCTTGGCATAATTCAAATTTTTATTTTTCTGGTGCTGTGACAGTCTACAGCTGTGATATCTATTTCAGGTGTCTCTTCACATATCTTGTTCAGTCTTGCAGCATTATTAATATACTTTTTCCCATCTCTGCCCAAAGACTTCCCTTCATTTCAAAGAACAAAAAGGCTAGTAATTCTCCTTCTCCCATCAGTTCCTTAGTGTGAAATAATCAAATAAGACACTAAGCCATCATCATGCAGATTCAGTTATCATTAGATTTCGATCATATGAGACAAGTTCCTTTATCAAGATACAGGGTCAAAATAGTGTCATTATTTTTGCAGGGTGAAGTCTGTAGTACATAGCTTAAGTTCATCTTGGTTTCCACAGAATTTCTCTCTTGTTCTGAAGCCTTCACAATCTTTCTGTATTTGCACAGTCCCCTAAATGAGTCTTACAGTATAGTCATATATAAGATGCCTTATCATCATGTCAGAGCCTCTGTGTTTATGGAGAGTCTTCCACTGAGCAACAGCCTTCATGGTTCTCAGGTGCCAAGCAAAGAATTTAGGTAGTTTGTTATGTCCCAAGACAGAAAGAAATTGAGGCATTTTAGTGCTGTATCCCATCACGCTGGCAGAGAGCAGTGGGCAGATTAAAAAATTAACTTTTAATGCACTGTCAAAAAAGATTTTCTGCTTCTCGTATTGCAATTCTTCTGATTGGTATTACCAGAATATCCTGCATGTTTTACTCCCACTTGACACTTTGCATGTTGTTTTCCCTATCTGATCCTAGGGATACACATGCTTCTGCTTTTCATTTCTGAAGTTCGATCAGATTCCTTTGTTGTATTTATATGTCAGAGTGGATAAAAATCTGTTCCTTGCAAAATGCCTTATTTGACTGGCAGAAGAAAATCACCTTTTATTTTTTAAAGCTCTTTTTGTCACCAATACTCTTGTTGAAATTTATCCACATTTCACATACACACTGGAAAAGAAGGCATAATGACATTCCTTGTGGTGGTTCGACCTCAGTTGACAACTCAGCCCCACACAGCTGCTTATTCACTCCCCCCTCCCTCAGTGGGATGGGAGACTGAATCAGGAGAGTAAAAGGAAGAAAATCCTGGAAAACAGGGTAAAAGGTAGAACAAAGCCATGCATGCAAGTAAAGTTCTTTCACCTCTTCCCATGGGCAGGCAGGGGTTCAGCCATCGCCAGGACAGCTGGGTTCCATCACGCACAGCAGTGGCTTTGGAAGACAAGCACCACCACAATGTCCTTCCTTCTGCTTCCCACAGCTGCCCTTACTGTGTCTCCTCCCAACCTCTTGTGCCTTCCAAGCCTCTTTGCTAAGGTGGTGTGAGGAGCAGAAAAGGTCTTGACTCTGTGTTCACCAATAACTGAAACATCTCTGTATTATCAACACAGGTTCCAGCCCAAATCCAAAACACAGCCTCATATAGTACTGTGAACAAAATTATCTTAACCAAAACCAGCACAGTTGCAAGAATATGGCTCTAGAAGCCTTTCTTTCAAGTGTTCTCCCCTCAAAACATTTTCCTCCAGGCAACTGTGAGATAAGAGACTCTATTACAGAAAACCACTGTAGTGAATTGTAGGAAATTGTTAGACACAATTATCCAAAATGTGCCCTAACAGTAATATTCAAATAACAAGTCATAAGTTATTAGTTCTAACGCATGCTACGTGTTTCTCAGTTACCCACTGAAGTTGTATTTGCAGTGCCACTGGCATAAACATTTACCATCAAGAAAACATGAATGCATAGGCCATTTGATAGACTTATTTGTGAATTGTTAAGCCTATATTAAGGTCCACCAATCAGCTTTGGAGTTTACAGGTAATGAATACACCACCAGAAAAATTGAGCATGTGCCTCTGCCCTGAGCATATTATAGCTTTTTTTTTTAATTAAAGGTAGAGAGGAATTCATTTCTCTTCACAGGATGTGAGCAAATTCCAAGCAGAATTAATAGGAAGTTTTCCACTAACTTAAATGGAGCTGGAAAAGATCAACGCATGCGCCATGTGCTTATAATGGCAATGACATTACACTTTCCTTAACAAAATAAGGAGTAGACTTGAACTCTGAAGTCCCAATAAGGCAAGATGAGTTGTGGATCAAATTCAGACTCAAATTAGGTTTAATACACTGGCATTACATTGCTGCCATGTCTTGGTATATTGAAAACATGTTAATATGTTTCAGAGAAGTTGCAATGGAGTCCTTGGTTGGACAGATCAGGTGGATCCAGCTAGACTTTGCCAGTCCTCCAAAGACCAAAAGATACCCAAACAAGAGCTTTAGTTACAGCAGTGGTACATCACAATGATATCTAGCTAGCATTTATAGGGCCTATTTTCTCTCCATTTTTTGTTTTGGTCACAGTGATAGGGAACCGGCAAAATATTGGAAATATCTTGCATTGCTGTGCCTACTGGGAGAAGGATCTTACCTATTCTACAGGCTGCTGCTGGGACAGATGGTCTTAAGGTTAGTGAGTAGATAGAAGGTTTTGTGATATTTGAGAAAAAAATAAAAGAATCAAGAAGCTTTCCACCTGGAATTTTAGAACAGCTAGACTCTGGTATAGTTCAGAAGTCTCTGAGGAAATAGTCTGGGATACTTCAGTGGTGTTGAGTAGGATTTCGCAATTTAGAGACAATCTTTGAAAAGGGGCGTGTCAAGCCAGTTTCGATTTTTCCATCACATTGCTCAAAATCTTCTTTGAATCACTATGTTAATGATGTCAGATCAAGATTTTTTTCACCGTTTTATGTCCATGGAAAGTTTCAAGTGTGTGTTCTGTTTCATTATTTTATTAATCTGCAAGAATTTGTCTTAAGGATTTCAGTGTTAAGCCTCAGACTTACAGCTAATACATATACCAAGCCATATATACTGGGGAGTGTCCTCAAGTTGGAAGTCACAGCCTATCTTGCCTTACATTTACATCAGGTGCTTCAGACCAAGACCTTGCACTGGCTGGCTGCCAGCAGTCTGCTTCCTCTTCTCCCAGATGAAGCCAAAGAAACTGAAGGTGCTCAGCACTCCAGTCCAGGGCAGTCTGCTGCTCTCTATTATTTCTGAAATACAAGCTAATTACTTTTTGAGATCTCTCTTGCCAATATCTTGTTTTATATAAAGTATCTAGTGATAGCCAGTGGCATATATGAGAAAGAGAGCTAGTGCTCTTACCTGACCTAGCTCCTTTGTGATTTCACAGCTGAACTCACACAACACACTTTACTTTTTCTCAGCTTTGTGTTATATTTTCATGCCACCATCAATAGGTTTCTTGCCATAGATGGCATTTTTTATACCACTAAGAATCTCTAAAACATATCGTCCATGAGATTAGGAAGTCACTGAAGTAAATACAGACAGTTGTGTATTTTTTGCATGTGACTGCTTTGCAAGTGAATGCTTTGGCTGGACAGTTCAGAATAATCTAACCAGGGCACCTCATGCTTCATAACAGTGGGAAGAAACCTTGTTTAACTGAGTTGTTAGCTATAGGAATTTGGGGGCAGGTATGCATATTATTTTGGAAATCTAAAAACTGTAAACTGTAGTTTCAAAAATAGATAACAAATTGTCAGGATGTGACTCTACGCATTCACTGTTGGCTGCTGTTTGAGAACAGACCCTTTAGCAAGAACGTCTCATAGTCTGAAATAGTTTCATCTGTGCTCCATCTATTCTATAGTAGAGATCCAATTTATCCTTTAGGAAATAGAGTCCATAACTACACACTGTTTTCCTGTTACTGCACTGTAAAGACTCATCAAGACATGGTACTTTATGTATGCATCTATTTAAAGCACATTATATACCAGAATATTCCTGAATTTAGGGCAGTTTTATAATCAAGCCATTTGAATTAAGTTGATCAAAAGTGCAATGAAGGAGGTTTCTGTGTGATGAACCATTCAGCAATCCTGGCTCCTATTATGTATATTCAGCATGAGGAAGGCTGTCCTCTACATCAATCAATGTATTGCACAAGCAAATTAAGGATTTGTTTAATCACATATTTTACTGCTTTCACACATATTTGTTCACGGCTAAAATCACACTTAGAGACAGCCCAGTATCTGAGGCGGTTTAACCTGGAGAAAAGAGGCTCAGGGATGACCTTATCACCTCTACATCCACCTGAAAACAAGTTGTAGCTGGAGGGGGGTGGTCTCTTCCTCCAAGTAATAAATGATAGGATATTAGGAAATGCCTTAAGTTGAACCAGTGAAGGTTTAGACTGAAGATCAGGAAAAATATTATCTGAAAAGGTTCTCAAGCACTGGAACAGGCTGCCCAGGCGTAGGGGTAGAGTCACTGTTTCTGGGGGTATTTAAAAGGCTTGTAAATGTGACACTCAGGGACATGGTTCAGTGGTGCACTTAGCAGTGTTGAGTTCATTGATGAACTCAGTGATCCTAAAGGTCATTTCCAGCCTAAATACTTCTAGGAAAAGATGAATATCTCCATAAAAAAGATGTCCCTTTGCTTTCATTTCTCCATGTTATTTCCAAGCCTTTTGCATTAATGATTCTCCCAGGATCGAAAGCTACAATGATCTATCATCATCTTTGAATGTAATATATCATAAACTCAGTCCATATTGAGTGCAGAAAGCTTCAGGGACTGATAGAACAACTCTGTGTCATTCCTAAATTCCCATGAATAAAATATCCTGAGGCGTGCAGTAGGCCTACAAGATACTTAAGACTCATTGCTTAACCTTTGAATCTAGACATCATGCTGGTACAAATAGAAAGGCAGTAATTATCAGAATTAGAAAAAATAATGGAAATTTATTAATGAATCATCTTTTCCCTTAAGCTGTACTGTAACAAAAAGTAATCATCATTATAATGAACAGTGTTATTATTGGACCACATTATGAACACCAGTGATTTTGTACCAGGCTTTTACTGTCAGGGGAATGGTTCATTAACCACAAAGAACACTTCACATTAGGGATTCAGTTTATCTGGCCAATTTAGACAATGTTTAAGTAATTTTTAATTAAAGTTGGAATCCTGCATTTTGGAATCGTGTACTGGTTCAAAGGAACTGTATGCACAATTACTACAATCAAGTTGTTAGTAAATTTTTTTGTTCCAGATAAAAGTTGGCCACTGGTCAATCTGTTAAGCAGCCATTCTGGCCTATCCTCCAGCTTCAGCATCAATTAGTGGGGTGGATAAGAAGAGGAAGAATATGGCAAAACCTTTTCATAACATAGAAAGTTTTCTATTTGGCAAGAGGTACATAAGTGAAATTCCCAGGAAAATGTGCAGGAGACAGGGAAGGAAGAATTTTTCTTGTAACCTTAATATCAAAAACTAATTTCCTTTGATGAAGCCAGCTGTATGTCACATTATTTGTTGCAGTAAAAATCCTTTAGGGGCAAAATTTAAGCTGGGGAAAATCTTTCACTTATATTGCTCACAGTATTTCATCCCATTACAGGATAATACAGAATTAATGAAAATTGCCTTCTGACTGAGGAACAGCCCCGGCCTCCAAAGCACCAGGCAAGAAAGGTGCAAGGCCTGTATCTTAAGGAGGATTCAGATTAAATCCCTGCTCAGTGTAAATGTCACATAATTCCATGAACTTTGTTGTCTCAAGACCTGCTGAGGACCTGTTACAACTAAAGTGTGGAGTTTACATCATCTTAGTCCTCACTTAAAATGAGAAGTATGCATACTGGTTCCTGTAAATAAACCAAACTAAGATCTGCCATCAGCAAGAAATGCCAATTCAAGCTCATTAAGACCAGGCACCAGTGAGGTGGGAACTGCTGAGAGAGTGTTTGCACTGCTCTCACTCACCTGGCAGCCACCCTGGGCTCCAAGGGCCAGCACCACATCCAACATGGATTCAGTCATGGAAAATCAATGAGCTGCAAATGGTGTCTTCTTCTAGGGGCCCTGGAGGGATAAAGGCTGTGCCTGCATGAACTGGAGATTCTTCTGCAAGCAATGCCAGCCAAATTATGTCCTTAGAAATTGCAGAAAGTCAGATTAAAAAACTCAACTTTAAAGAGGTATAAAGTACCTTAAGGCTTTAACAAACTATATGGTTGGAGGGTAGAATGATGGCTACTCTTATATTAAAAAATTAGACATCAGAAAGGCACTTCAATGTACTCACACTTGTCATCTTTCTAAGTAGTGCCAAAACTTGCGTGTAACTTAAAATGAAATATTCGTTTAAATATAAAGTCCTGAAGAGGAATTTTTAAACACAGATTTTAGAGAGGGGGATTCATATTGTGACAACTTGCATTTGTAATTAACCCAACAAAACTCTTCTGTTCATCGTCTACGAGGCTGATTTACACCTAAGGTATCAAATTCATTTTCTTCCCCTTGAGATTAATCGTGATAAATCTCTTCCAAATGTTCTAAATAATGAAATCAAATAAAATGAAATGAAACATATTCTTCATGCCTAAATGGATGGTTTCTCACATCTTAATGGAATATTGCTGAAGATTTAAAATCAACAAAAGTGGCTCAAATACATTTGTTAAGAAGTAACAACAAACAAGTAAAGAAAGACCACAGGGATTCCACTAGGCTGGCTTCTCTTTGATTTCCTCATTTTAATTCATTTATTTTCTTCACACTATTGCCTTTCCTTTCTTCACTAAATAAGTAATTGAGATGTCTTTTGAAGATTCTAATGACTCTTGAAGTCGTGTTTTTTCCTAATGTATTTCATGTGTGTGTTTCTCCTCAGGAAACAGCTGTCTTCTAAATGGAAGAAAAGACTTTTTAGATATCTCTGATGGCAAAAGAAGGGCTAGGGATGAGGGCAGGTGTGTAGGGAACCTGTGAAGGACAAGAAATTATTGTGTTTCTCCTATATTTAATGTATTAAATATCTCATTATGAAAGTAGTACAATCCCTTTCCTTGAGGAAGGCAGGAGCGATAACCTGTGATGCTGTTCCCCTCAGGCTCACTACAGCTGCCTTGATAAGGGAACAGGGAAGTACTCGTCCCACCCAAGCCATTGCATCTGCAGTTTGGGTGTCACAGATACCTTATACACACAAGTTAAACAGGGTTTCCCCTTCCTCTGATATGTTTAGTGGAGTAAATACATCCAAATATATCCTCTCTGAAATGTTCTGCAGACCTGGCCAGCTTAGCCATTTGCTCTGGCATTAAAGTCTCTCCAGCCTATTTGTCTTCTTTGTCAGGGACTTCAAAGTTACAGTAATTTCATGTCTATAAGGCGCACCGGAGTATAAGGCTCGTTTCTGGGCTGTAGGCAATTTTCCGTACTTTGTCCATACATAAGGTGCACTGGCGTATAAGGCACTTTTTTTTTTTTGCAGCGAGGATCTGCCACCAGCTCCCCCCGCGCGGCTGCCAGCCACGGCCACGCCAGCTCCTGCCGCGGCTCTCACAGCTCGCGCTTCCGGGTTGGCAAATTTCCGAACTTTGTCCATATATAAGGCGCATGGACTATAAGGAGCACTTCCAGGTTTCGATCAAAATTTTAGTCAAAAGGGTGCACCTTATACACATGAAATTACTGTCTGTACTTTTAGTGGTAGGACTTCAAACAACGCATCTCTTGGCTCCTAATTATATAAGCACTTCTGCAATTTCTTTCCTACAAAGAGTTTTCTCTGAGTTTTTCTGGATTGACCTGTGCTTCTTCCTGATATCTCCTACCCAGTTTCCATCAAGTGTTTATATTTGCAGTACTCTGTTAGTGGCCTGGGAGATCAGTCTCAGGTCTTCACTTGTGTATACGGATGCCCTTAATTCTCACTATGTCTGCATCAAAGGCAGCAGATTCGTCTCTGCTATCAAAGAGGAATCTTCTGTTTTAAAAACATGTGAAAATATCCCAAACCTGTGAGATAAAGATTTCCACCTAAAAATAAGGAATCCATGTTTAAAAGCAGGGGTAACAAGAGAATAAGTTACACAACACAGTAGTAAACAGTTATAAGATGGAGACTGATAGCACCGAAGCACACAAGAAATCTAAAAATCATAATTAGGAGCCCAGAACAGAAGAGGCTGTAACAGGAGATGGGGAAAGACAATCCAGAAGTCAAGAAGAACAGGTGGAAAATGATATAAGAAAAGAAACAAAGGTGTCAAAAATAATCAGATATGCTGATTTCTTCAATGTCTTTTGTGGCAATTTTCAAACCAGTATGGTGAATGTCAGTCAGATGTGGGCACCTAATTCAATTTATCTTCCTTTAAAGGTCCTCAAATGCAAATCTATTCAAATTAAGAGCCAGAAAAAGAGGTGGTGGAGGCTGGAAGAACAAACACAAAAGCTTAAAAAGAGTGATATTTCTTTTCACTCTTCTCTGTGATGAATTGAATTTCTGTTAGTAACTAGCACTTTTGCAGATGCTTATTTAATGTCAAGCAGGGGAGAGGCAGTAGGTGTGGGCAAGGGAGGTGAGTCATGCCTTGCTCAAGAGGGAACCTGCTGTGATGTTCATAATGTACTGAATCAGGTTCAGAAATATGAAAGTTTCTTTTCCTTTTTTCCCTACACTTTTTATTTTCTCATGTCTAACAGACACACAGATTCATGACAGCTTCTTTAGTAATTTTTACCACTGATAATTAGGCCTGAATTCAAGTCTTATCCAGAAAGATGATTAATTGTTCCTCATTTTTACATAAATACAGCAAAAATGTATTGTCTTATGTATAACTTCCTTGTGCAAGAAGAACTCTTTGCAGAGAACTGGGAACTTGGCCACCTCTCCCAGCAGCAGTCCAAACTGGCTGTGGCATATGTTGTTATACTCTCCAGATTTAAAGATGTGAGGCTGTCGTCTGTCTGTTCTCTACTGGAACATCCTTTTCTGATGATCTGAATAAAACCCAGACTGTTTGGGATTTAAATCAAGGGTGCATGTAACACCACAATTCTAAGGCTGGGAGTTGTCTGAAGACATTGCCATCTGGTGTATAGAAAAATAGGAGATTTTGATGTTTGAGGGGAAATAAAAAGCTGTGGCAGACTTTTGGAAGTGGTGTGATTTGTTTCCCTTGCTTCATTACACTAATGTGTAAGATTCAAATTGAATTAATTTTAAGGTTCAAATTGAAGTTGTTTAAGCCAGGGGGAAGAGAGAGTTGTTGACAGGAATGAAAGATTTCTCTCTTTTGAGCCCCTGCTTGGACACCCTTGTGGATAGAAGACACCATTCAAATTAAAAATAAAAGCTTCAGTCTGAGATGTGTTCTGGAGGCACCACCAGGCCCATAACAGAAGTTTCATGTTCTCCTTTATTTATTTTATTTCTCTGTGAGCCAGTTGTCCATGCAAAACATGACAGTTAATTACTCCTCTCTGTTTCCCTCTGACAAATAAAGCACGAGCAATGCCAGCAAGGATTAAACTGTTTGCTTTTGGTTTACAAGGAATTAAAGCAGTGTGCAGTAAATTTTCCTGTAAAGGTCTTTCCTAAAGCTGTACACTAGGGAAATAATATTAGCAGCTAATGTTGTGGATGCACAGCTTGGTTCAACAACCTTTAAATAAACATCCAATATGTTTTTCCCTCTCAGTGGGCTTTACTCAAGATGTTTCAGGTGGGCTTCAGCAGATGTGAGTGTTCTACCTGTGCATCCTGCCAATCCAACACATCCACATCAGGAAGAGGGATGAAAGAGGACTGGGAAAGTGGGGTAGGTGGTGGGTTATCTAAATAAAGTGCTGAAGCTCTAGGTGGGGTAGTACTGTCCAAATGCCTACACAGCACCTCTATAGGATTATCCACATGGATGTAGCAGCATAGGGCAGGAATGCTTATACTTTCTATTTCCTGTGGAAAAATGAGAATCAGAGGCAAAAAAAATTGCATTTATTTTATTGAAGAATAATCCAGAAATAATATACAAATATAGATCTAGCCTGCCTATCCATAGGTGTCTGGAAAATACACCAGGCAAAATACCACTGTATCCTTGCTCTTTTCTAGCACAATGGCTGTGTAATTATGCATGCTCAAAAAATCCTTTTATGCCTAGTTTAAAAACAAATAGTAGTCTTAAGCCTTAGAATGTTGTCAATAAGTGTTATTGAAACTTGAAACTGTTAAGGAAGAAAAAAGAGAAAAAGAAATTCTGGAGCATGTTAAGGGGCAGGGAGACTGAAAAACCTAGCAACAGATTTAAAGAAAAAGGAACTACAGGTGTAATATTTAATGGAGTGTTAATTGTGCAGTGGTTAAAAATAAATAGGCAGCAGAGTGTTTGTTTCTGGGTGAGTGGTTGATTGCAAGTGCTAAGCTCTACAATTAACATTAAAAATGATGAGCTCATTTTTCTGTCCCATGGCTTGTTTTAGGAGTTTGATGGACTTCCTTGTGCAAAGTCTAATCAAATACATACTGAAGAGCATAAGAAAGCACAGGTTGTGTGGTTTGGTATTATTTATTCTAATATTTAGCAATATGAACCACCCCTGAATCACTAAATGTCATATCTTATATTCAATGTGACTTTTACTTCTGTTGAATTACAAAGTGGATTATTTCAGAGGGTAAAAACACTTTAATTAATTGTTTAATTAATATATTTATTAGCACTTTAATTGTTAACATTGCTTCTTCTTCTTCTAATAACAATCAATATTCTTTTTAGTGTTAGAGAAGAGCTTTCAGAGAATCCCAGAATCACAGAGTGGCTCTGGTTGGAACCTCTGGGGATCAGGTCCATGTTAGCATGCAAACTATGAGACTCACATCTGAGGATTATCAATAGCATATTATGCCTCAATTTGTGTTTCAGGCTTAGAGCTGAGCAAACTGCACTGAATTAAGCCCCTAATTAAATTTTTTTTTAAAGAGTTGATCCCTGAGAATAACCCTAGTAATTTTTTAAGTTTGTCACTCTGGTGAAGGTAAGGTACTCTAAGTGTTATTTATGCTTTGCTGTTGCTATTTAAAGGCGCTAAAGTAAAATAAAATACAACCACTGATTATATTTATATGAGAAAATATTTGGATATATTTGTGTTTTCATCTAGGAAGAAGTGCAGGATCTGTCTCAGCTTCATAACAAACCTGCAGTAGGAATGTTCTGCATCCTGTTGTTGCTGTGAGAATACATTTCTGCCTGTATTTTCTTCCATTTTCTCATCTGCTAAAGCATCAGCTGTATATCACTCATGAAATATAATCCTGTAAGTACAAAAGATTAAATATTTTCTGCTGTTTTCACTTGAACATGCCTGTCCCTTCCCCACAAATTAAGTGAAGCCAATAAAACAGAATAGAATGGCCTTCTATTGGAAACACAGCCCACTGAAAAAGGTCAGAAAGTTAAAAGCAGATTTCTACAATTCACATTAAAAGTTACTGCCTCATTTATGTAACAAAGATTGTGTCAAGAAAATAAAATAGTGCAATATTTATCTACTCTCATGAAAGCATTCATCAAAAGATGAGGAAACAGCTATAAAGATTGTTCATCAAAAGCTAAGAAGAGTTTTTAGCTGTACAATTCACCACAGAAGTAGCAAGCTGCTGCATTTTCTTTTTTTTTTTTTGAAAGCAAAGCAACAACACATATCCAAACTGTGAAGGATTCAAAGGAACACAGCATTTCTTTATCAGCTGTCCCAGCCCTCTAGGGTCCTGCTGTGCAAAGCATTGGAGGAACCAGAATCTGCAAAACATTCCTTTTTTGAGGGGGTGTCCCAGGTTTGGCTGTGACCCAGCAGCTAAGAAGTGGTGTGTCCTTTCAGGCCAGGTGTGTGACAATTATGATTTGTCCCCTGAAATCGCCCACCTTGGTCCCACTGGGAGCACAGGGGAGTCCACCCTGCAGACCCCAGCACCTGGTTTGCTCTGGAAGGATGCCAAGCGCCAGGGCAGCCTGGAACCTGTCCTCTCCTGACGAGCAGACTGGCCTCCTCTTCCTTCAGCTCCTGCCAAGGGGAGGTGGCTTGGCCTGATGGGCATTAACCTTTGATGGGCTTTTAATCTCTGACCTCTTACTGAAGGGGCAGTTTGGCAAGACAAGGTACCTTTGCTTCCTGGGGACAGCTACACCAACTCAGAAAGCAAAACGAGTTCTTGCCTTTGAATTCACTGGCATGTAATAATTAGCATTTGCCATGTAAATCTTCCCAGAGGCCATGTGCTGCCACTGCTTCCTCTGATCCTTACAGCATTTTTCAGGTACTTTGCCCTGAACAAATTAAAATAGAGATGACTGGGCATTTCTTCAGGTTCAGAGCCCAAAGTTTGCTCTGCTTGCCTGCCAGTGGGAGCACGCTGCTCATACTCTGCCAGAACAAACCCTTCAGCAGTCTGTGGGTGACTCTCACTGCCTGTGTATGACTTTAGGAATAAAATCAACTCTCTTGAAAGAAACCTGACCGCTGATGAACTTTCTTGCTATATGAAAGTATTTCAGGAACTGTGTGTAACTAGCCAATGTCCCATTTCCCATAGACCAGTCCTACAGAACAATGATTGTCACCTAATTGAGCAAATCCGAGGATATAGAAAACCAAACATAGCTTGTTTGCCTAAATATTTCTTTTAACTTCAACTTTGAGAGCATCCACAGCATGTCAGAGCTTTATGAGGCTTATTCTGACTTGCTTTTACACTAAAGGAATTGGCTATGACTCTATCAGGCAGGCCTGCACTGATGTAAGGTGACCAAAGTTGCTTAGAAATGGGAGAGTGATTTGATCCCTTCAGCAATGCCCTTCACTGCATCCTTCAAGGTATACAAAGAGGATCTGGAAACTTCACAGCTTCAAAGTCAATATCTTTTTCAAGCATCCTTCCAGTTTGTTTATTGACATAAGTCTAATGTCAGTAAGGTTCATATAATCAAATAAGATTTATTAACCCTTCCTTACAGAATCGTCTGTAGGTTTTAAAATGCATTCAGAGCAGCTTTGTACTGTCAATTTTGTTATTTAATTTGCTATTTTTTCTAATATATGGGAGTTTATATCAATTTTTTCTCAATGGACAATAACTTTTTTTTTTAATTGCTAAAGCATAGTGCATAAAGCAAAAGTGGTTTTATTTATGAAAAAGACAATCTATCATGGCTTTTTAAATTGCTTTTGTTATTTGTATCTTGAGATATAATCCATTAGTCATTTGTGAGCTATTCATGCCACATTTCTACCCATTAAAACACTGGGCTGAAAAACCAAGTAGACAATATCTGAAAAAAATGCTTATTTTGTTGGATGAGATCCAAAAATAAGGCAATAATACTGCAGCTGTGTAAAAATTGGTGCTCTTATGACCAATTAATGTCTATAAATTTACAGATAATATATATGATATATAAAAATAAAGACATGCTTTAAAAATTCATTTGTAATTATATATAATTTATAAATATATAAAATTCGCATAGAATTAGTCAAAATATTTATACAGAAATTATAAATTGACTAAAGTATTATTTATATATTTCTTTCTATATATCATATATATTATATTATTTTATATTTACGAATTGGCCAAAAAGAATGTCTGTTCTTTCTTTATAGCCATTTTACATCTTGCAAGCCATATATTTATTCCTGATTTCCTAAGGTTATTGAACATTCTGATTAAAATAAAAGAAAAACATCTTGAATATAACATAAAGAAACCCAGGCTATTTTTATTATTTTCAAAAAAAACAAAGCCTGCCATTTTTTTACAGGATATTTTAACATTTCTGGGAGGGATTTAATGCATTTCAGAATGAAAAATCTCTGATTTTCATGCACTTTATGGGAGAGGATTTTTTTCCAAACACTTCCAATAGCATGGAATAATTGATCTGAACAGTTCTTGCTTAACTGTTTTGTCCAGAGGTTTTGTATCTTATTTTTCCCACAAATCAATAATCCACACATTACAATACACAAGGATTCCCTTTAGGATTTTAAACCTGCCCACATCTCTTAATCCTAAAGTTCTTCCCAGAGTAAATATTTCTGTGCATCTGGCAGGGCAGTCAATTGTGACGAGAAAGGAAGGTTCTTGAAGAGGATAATGAAAGATTAATATTCCAAGTGGGAGTCAGAATGGCATGGCAGAACTTGTTCTTTGGCAATCTGCAAGAAAATTGTGTTTTCTTACTGATGGAAGCATCTAACTCATAACCAAAGTATTGTCACTGATAATTTTCTTTTTTCTTGATTTCAGTGTCATCTGTCCGTTGCATAAGAGCTTTATGTTCCAATTTTTAATCAACTTTCTCAGGAGAAGGTAATCAGACATAAAATACAAATTAGTGGTGATCCATAAGATACCACAGGACTGTGGTTGCATATCTAAAACCAAAACATTTGTATGTCTCCATATGCATAATTAAGGAAACAAAGAAGGTGGAGTGAAATGAAAAAGTAATAGTGGCAGCCTAAGTTGCACTCTCAGATTAATTTTACACCCCTTTTATTTTGTTTTTATTTTGCTTAGACTGGAAGATTCTTTCATTAAAAAAAAAAAAAAAAAAGAGAAAGAAAAAAACCTGAGCTAAAAGATAAATGACAAAAGATGACAGATACAAAGATTTCAGCCATGTACACATTTCAAAGATTCCCTTTCAAAAATGTATAAAAAGACATCAAACAAAGGCTGCCCAGATAATTCAGAAAGCCTGAAACCTAACATCATTTGAAATTTCATACTGCAAGGCCATTTTGATCTATGACTTAAACATACACTGCTAAAATCAGGGCAAGCCTTGTCCTCAAATTAAAGGAAGAAGACATGCCCTATATTAAGCATATTTTACAATATTTTACAACCTGAATTACAGCTTGCTAGTATTTATCATAGTATAAAAATATGTTTTTCTTAGTCTAAGGACTAAAAATAGTTATGCTGTATTACATGAATGAGATAATAAATTTTTAGTTATAGTAATTAATAACACCTGTTACTAAACTTTTCATCTTCAAAGTTAGTAATTAATCCTTATAAGCAAAGCTAGTTAAAGGATCTGTCTTTAATGATTTATCTGAAAATGCATTATCATCTTTTTTCAAGAATTTTCTTGCTGTTATTTCTTAAAGAAAGGAAAGGGCGTGTGATTCACATATATAGCTCAATTTGTTTTCATTCTTAATGAGTCTTATTTATTACAGGGGATTATTTTTATTTCCAGATGACCATTAGGAATATCACCTAACTGACTTATGTGATCTTTGGAAAGCGTCCTTAATTGTTGGTTTACTTTCCAAGTGTATAATCAGAAATTAGTATTTAAGCAGTGCAGTCACATTTGAAAGCTGTTATTTACACTCAAAGGCAGAGACATAAAGGCTGAAAGTATTGACAGCTTGCCCAGATATTCAGAGGAATGTTGTCTTTGTTCCTGCATCTCTGACTGACATGATTTTCAGCTTAACTGACATAAAAGGGACTTTGTCGTTATAAAATAAATTTGTTTTACCATATTGATGCTTCTTACTATAGTGTTCCTTTCTCTGTGAAATTATGAGAGTTATGTTAAATTAGGAAGCGCCTGGCCCTGAATCTTCAGAGTGTAAATCTGTTGCCTAATTGATCATGACCACATTACATCTTTTCCAATATGATTTTCTTTGTCTACATGAGGTTATAACATCTGCTTAAAAGATATTAATGTGTTGGCAAACTTGATTTAAATGCTTTTTGTTCCTGAAGTCTGGAGAAGAACAGTAGGATCAATAAAGACAGTTTGTTTTTAGCATTAGCCCTTAGCTGTTACGGTTTGGTAATAATTCATCCATCAGATTTTGCACCAGGAACCAAGGATGCATAAATATCATCAGGTGAAATATTTCCAACTTAATGTTTATTCATCCAAACGAGAGCTTCAATGAAGAATGCTTGGGAGAAGATGAGAAAAATGTAGAAGAAAATGCTTAACTTGATCATTCTTGAAATATATTTTGAAAGTAAGAGTCTTTAGCCCTTGTGCTTCCAAACTGCAGATGTGATGTGGCAGAGAGTTCCTCAGCTCTGCCCCATCCCTACCTTCTCTTGCAAATGGCAAGAGGGCAGAGAGCAGCTGCTGTGCCAAAGCAAGAGTTGGAGGAGCTTGTGCTCCCATTTGGGAAAAGTAATGGGCTGCTGCAAGTACAGAGCTGAGGTGTGTGCAGGGTCCCTGCCTTCTCTGCAGGTTGTTCTTTTGACAAGAATACATATTATGATAATAAAGAATTGTCTGCAGACTGGATACAAGTCTAAAATAAATATTCTCTCTTCTAGGCAGTTTGCACTTTTGTTTCATGTAAGTAGCTCCTTCCTTTACTTTGATACCTCATTATCCCTCTGCTTCCCAAACTAGCTATACAGCAGCAGTAAGGCTGAAAAAGACTGCTTAGCTGTCAGTCTTTAGAACTGCAGAGAATAAGGAGGATGGAGCCTCTCTGCAGGTATTGTTTTGCTGCATTTTATTAGATCTGATTCTTGAAGGGAAAGCCAGATTAAAAAAGCAGAGAATGGATTTTTACCTTCCACCGTAATAATGGTCCCAGTACAAAAGGTCAGTAGTGGATGGGTTTCTAATTTTTTTATTTTCTTTTTAATATCAAAAACCTGCTATGCTTGAAGTTGACTTCTCAGGAAACAAGCAACTTGGACAAAAATGTGCTTCTGCTGTAGAAAACTGCAAGCATGACCAGAGGCACATGGACCTGGATCTATATGTACTGTCAAGAGAGGATGGTTCTCTGTTTCAGGAACTGAATTCACAGTCCAGGAAAAAAAAAAAAAAAGGAAAAAAAAAAGAAAAAAACAACAAAAAAAACCACCAAAGAGGAGGGATAGGAGGAGTGCTCCAGCATAGCTTGGTGGTTTCATGTTTAAAAGCAAAAAGAAAACAAAATAAAAGCCAGCCTGATAACTAACGTGCACTGAGACACCTAATTTAGGGCCAAACCTGCCTTGGCTCCCTTTTCCCCAGATTTATCTCTATCTGAATTCATAATCCAAGGCTAAACATGAGTTAGGTGTGATCATAGGAGGAATGGCTCAGTCCTAGCTCATGCCTGCTGCAGGGCTGTGCGAGCTGACTGCTCTCCTGCCCATGTTTGTGAGGGTTGCTGGGCTCATGTGACAACTGCCCAAGCTTCCAGAAAAGGCTGAAGTAAATGGTGGATACTGCTTTCTACCTGTTGATGACAAAACCATACAAAGTCCTGTTTTTCAGAGCAGAATGAAGGTCAGTCATGGTAAACATTTCCAAGTCAAAATGGGATGTTACCTTAATTATTTTTTAAAAGTGTTGAAAACACCCTGAGTAACCTGAAAAATTAAAAGAAAAATGAACCCAGAAATATTTTTGAAATGTTCAGAAACCCTTTTTCCTGAGTGTGGTCTCTGCTGGCCAGCTGCATGGCAGCATCTGCCCACAAACCAGCCCCTGACCACTCATTCACCCAAGACCCATGGCCTGTGCTGACAACATGGTCCTGCCCTCTGAATAAGTCAGTGAGAGTGAATCAAGTGTCCCTGTCCCCTTTGAGACTCTTAGGTTGCCCCATTGGATCCTGGGAGATAAGTTTTTCATTGTTGTTTGAAAATAACCCACAAGACAAGTGGACTTTCTGAAGAAAAAGTGATTGATATGTAATTATAATGCAAGTTAATCCACTCCTTATCATACAAAATAAAGAGCTTTTCTGAAAGGCTGTATCCATGGTCTGAAGACTATTGTGTTTACTGGATGAAAACACAAATCTCCTGGGGAAGAAGCCATATCTTTGACTTAAGATACATAATCAATAACCTTGCAAGGCACTCAGGCTACATATTCACTAAGGAGCTGCTTTAATCAAACACATCCATGTCTCTTTTAGGATAAATCCCTGTTGTCAGCTACACTAAAACAGTATTTTCAGCTCTTGTTTTCATAATGTTAGTCCTACATGACAGTTCTGTGTCATCTGACAACCCTAATCCATCTCAAGGTTAGAATCTATTTTGTATTTCAAATCTCCCAAATCTCTGACTACTTAGTTTAAGTAGGATTAATATAAGCACCAGAAACCACAGAGAAGCAACGAAAGCCAAGATTATGCTTTGATCTGCTCAAGTAGACATTTGCTGAACTCCAGCAATACAATGAGCAGCAGAGCAGAGAACAGGAAAGCACAGCCTCAAAACAAAGCTTTGTGATGGATGTACACTGGTAGGAAATTGCCAGCTACATTGTGTGCTTCATTAAATTTTTTGCAGAGAAAGTTAGGAAAAAATACCAAAACTGTTCTTATCAGTGAAGCAGAAGCAGATTTTGTTTCAACACAATTTTTAGTCCACTCAACAGACTAAAATCACTCAGGAAAATGTTCCTTATGGTACTGGAATTTAAATAAAGGTTATTCCCGGCCCTATACATGCACTAACAGGCATCTGAATAAGAAGAATTTGTCTACTTATAAATGCAGAGAGATTACTTTAGCAATTGTTAGCAGCTCAGTTGACAGGGTTGAATAAGCTCTGTCTGCTGTGTACCAAGCCCTGATCCTGCATCTCTGACACAGGTTTGATTTAAGTTTAATTAATGAAATGATCTAATGGAATTGCTCAGTTTAATTTCCTGTTTGCTAGACTTCGAGTTTATTTTATAGGACAGCTTTTGTTGTTCTATGCTCATCTGGGTACAGTGAAAAAGAAGTTTTGTTTACTGATAGCCCAAGAAAGTAGATTGTCTCTTCATGATCTGGGCAGTGGGACTGTTCATGGTACCTCTGAAGGGACATTAAATTCTCATCAGTCTGTCACACCCAAAGGGCCAGGGTCTCAAACCGCCTGAATCATTCTGCTGGCCAGTTGCCATGTGTCCCTGTGTAAATGTGATGGATCACCTGCAACCAGGTCACCTGCAAGGGGTCATTTGGGGCTGTGAGGGGGTGGTGAGGATGCATCATTTTCCTGTTTCTTCTGAAATCCCTGTGGACCATTGGTACAGCCAACAGCACCTGGAGGTGCTGCACCCTCTCCCCTTGTGTCAGACCATTGAATGTGCTGCCAGCTGCTCATGGGACAGCAATCCTGTCTTTTCCTTGAGTTCCCAGTCTTTTCAGCTTGGTTGGAAGAGAGCCACACTGAAGGCTGCCCCAGAAGCCAGCATCTCTCCTGCTCTGGGTGTGCATCTGTCTCACCCTGAGATTCAGAACCCTCCCCCTGCTATCTGAAATTATCATCCTAACCTCAATAAAGCACTTCATTATTTTCAGTGTTGTAATTCCATGGGAATGCTTTTAAAGAGGACAAGATAGGAAACTGTGGGATGATGGAATTCTGCAATACAATAAAAAGGGATTATTTTTCTTAATAAAAAAGGCTTTTCTGAGACATGCAAGCCCAATGCACTCAGCTGTCCTTTTAGTACTGAAAATCCACTCTTTTTTTAAGGCTCATATGCAGTAAAATGCTCAACTGAGTCTCCCTGTGTCTTTTCCTCTCAAAAAAATCTGGTAATCTGTCCCACAATAAGATGTCATAGGAAAATCCCCTTTTTTCTGCAGCTCTTAGCTGACTTCTAGGGGTGAAAGCTAGTTCAGCTCAGACCTGCTTTTATTTAGAAACTCATGCCCATTACAGCAAGCAACACCTTTTCCTAGTGCCATGTCAAAAATAACACATCACTACTTTTATGTAACTTATAGGTCTTTTCAGGAAAAAAGGTCTGAGTAGTGGAGTTTGGCTCTATCAATCTGAGCAGTGGAGTTTGGCTCCATCAAATATTTCCTTTCACTCCAACAGCTGTTTTCATATCGACCTGTTTCATACTTGGGATAAATCTGAGCATTTTAAAGGGGAGGTAGCATCTGCTGAAGACTTCTTTCGCTTTGTGCATGCTAGGAATTCAAATGTTTGGTTCACAGACCACTGAAAAAAGGATCCTACTCCTTCTTCAGACTTTCCTACAGGAAAATTTATCTCTGTGTAACTAATTTAATGGTCAGTGGGAGATAAAGAGAGACAAAGATGGTAGTCTCATCATTTTTCTTGTAATTGTGATTTGGGATTAAGGTAGCAGAAAAACTAGGAGATTGTTATTCAATAAATTTTAATTAATAAAATTCAAGATAATATAGGCCCAACTTCTCTTGTTTCTTCTTGCAGAGCTGGACTAATAAGGTAAAATAGCTTATTCCAGTATAACACTTCATATCATAGTGAGAGGGATACATCTCACACAATCCTGTCTGGAGAAACAGATAATTCTCCAAAAATAGCCAGGAGGAAAACATCTATCTCATTTTCACTCTTCAGTGTGTGTTGTTCATACATTATTCTGTGTTTTTCTGTTCAGTCTAGCTAATCAATATGTCTGAATCTCCCAATAAAACTTGTTTCTGCAGATAATCTACTAATTTAATAAGACGAAATGCATGCTACAAATTCTTTACTTTCTACACTCAGGGAGAAGATGTAATAAGTAACATCTGATCTGAATGAAAACCACTTACTTACGGTTGCTGCATGAAATAGAGGCTTGGAGAGAGAGACAAGGAAAAGACCTACCTTAGATTGCTACTATTAGACCAGTGGATTTAGCTACTCAAGATCTCTTGGGAGGGCAAAACCAACTGGAATGTGACTCAGGTCCTGTGAATCATCCTTTGAAAAAACCTAGAGAGGTCTGCTGACCCTCCAAGAGCCTCATTTCCTAGTTTGAACTTAGACTTTTAAGTCTAAAAGTTAGGCAGTGTGAACATCCCTGAATATTCTATCAGCTTTATATATCAAGCCTTCCAGCTGTAATCAATTTTTCTTTCCTTCATTCTATTTTTACTGCTCTGCTGAAATTACAGAAGCCCCAAACTGGAGTGTATCCAATAGCCATAGCTTCTCATGGATAATAAAAACTGACCCACAGCCAAGAGAAAATGGAAGAAAATAGCGAGGAGCCTTTTTTATTTGGGCTTTGAGAATCCCATTTTCTTCTCCCTTTCGGGCCAGCGCAAATGGGGCTACAAAAATACCCAGTGCTTCAATCAATCACCTCTGTCATGGTACCTCATGTCTATGATCCCTCTTTCCATTTTATATAGTAAAAATCTTCCCATATTTACTTTCAAAGTCTATCCTTGATGTTTCTTTATTCTTTTTATGCATGAATAATCTATGAAGCTATTGATGCCTGCCCTCACACTTGCATTAATGCTTGACATCCAACATATATTTTCTTCCTTTCATGGGAGAAGTTCTATAGGTCTGTTCAGTATTTTAGCTTGAGGCATATGCACTAGTTATCAACCTTTAAATCTCCTCCAAAGCTGTACCTGTTCTGCATTTGGAGCCCACTTAACATGAACCAAGGATCTGTTTTGCTGCGAGTTCTCATAATAGTTTCACCATCAAATTTCTCTAGACACTCACTCTGAATGAGACACATAGCAATGTTTTCTTACATGTAAAATGTCTTTTAAAAGGTCCTGGACATCAGGTTGGGCTCATCTGATGTTTTTCTTTTGTACAAAAACCCATGTCAAACGTTCCTTCTTGGAAGGAAGCTATGGAAATTTAAAATAAAATATAAGAAACAGGATCTATTTTTTCTTGGCCAGTCGACAGCTTGCTGCCTAAAGTGGTGCATAATGCAATCTGTATCTGTATTCTCCAAAGACTGTCCAAGTAGATAACCCAGTTGGACTGGACACAATACAAAAGTACTCTGAAGCGAGCGGAAAGTCTGTCTTTGACTTGTTTAAAAGCAAACTTACACCCAGAGGGAGAAAAAGCTGATATTAGAATGCTTCACATTTCTGGAGATGAGGAGAGGACCGACAAAACCCATTAAGTGTACTGAGGAAGATTCATAGTGTCTAGAGTCTTTCTACCCATTATTATGCTGGCAGCTTCAAAAAGGTGTCAATTTGCTGTGCCAAAATATGGGACTAAAATCAGAAATCCTGTTTTGGATTCATGAGAAGAGGAACTATTTATTTGTGATTCATGATGAAAATACACGTTATATATGAGCGTAAAAGTAGCCAGTTTTGTGTTGCATAGAAAATAGCCTTGTAAATATCTTTCACATTGACTTGCTCAAAGTCCTTATGCTTTATATGCAGGAT
Source organism: Sialia sialis (assembly GCA_009812075.1). Classification (NCBI taxonomy): domain Eukaryota; kingdom Metazoa; phylum Chordata; class Aves; order Passeriformes; family Turdidae; genus Sialia; species Sialia sialis. Next base: position 20,345,001 of record VRYO01002782.1, read on the forward strand.
AAGCCCTGGGTTTGAAGTGTGTTTATTATTTAAAGGCTTGTTTTGATATATCAAGGTCTCTCCCATTCCTCCTGACGATCCTTTCCTTTGAAGGTTCACTACCTGATTGAAATGAGAATTTCCATCCACTGCATCAAACAAGCAATGATCTCTCCTGAAAGGTTCTATATTTAATGGCATCATGTGTGATGGGAGCAGAGAGGGGAGGGGAATTCTTTTTCCAAATCCCTGGTCATCTTGTTATGTGCAATAATGTAGAACCTACCATATTACAGGTGGCAGAACTAACATAACCTTGGTGTGTCTCTAATAGAATTCAAGTCCAGGTAATAAATGTGCTGTGTGCTAAGGACAGAATGAGAAGTTCAGAGAGGAAGGTAATTAACCCAGTAACATCAAATACCTTTATCTCAACCATCACTATAGCTCTTCAGTATACAAACTTTAAAACAGGAGAGGAGACAAGAAAATAAAGGTGTAAACCCACATTTTTTCACATTGGAATATTCACAAATTAGTACCTTTCCAGTATTACATCCTTTACCTATTACCAGGTGCTTTTCTGGAGGTGCTTTATTCTGATTTTTGCTGTTTACTACCATTACTCTGCGCATATTAGCATATATGCTGTAGGAATTCCTGATTTTCTTATTGTCCTGAGAATTCTCATATTCTAAAAGAAAACTGTGAAATAACTTTTATTTGCACGGTAAATCACTAGGTACGCACTAAACTCAATGGAGTTTAGTTTTTTTGCAGCAAGTAAGGATCTCTTCCATTGTTAATAAAATTTGGAGTCCTTCCCTTCAAGTAGCTTACTCTTACTGTAAGACTGAAAAATCTACTGACAAATCTACACAAATCATGGTCACCATCTTGGCTGCTCTGGAGCAATGGAGTTTTCCAGAGTTCAACTAAACATCCTTGAGAAGAGGAATGCTATTGGGGCCAGTGTTATGCTTTGTCCTATATTACAGCTAAAATTCACCTTCTTCTTTCTAGAAAGGTGCTTTTTTGATCTTGTCTTCTGTTACTTAAAAGTATAGCAATATATAGATGCAAATACATTCTTTTTATATATACATTCAGCACAGATGAGGCCCCAGGCTGACCAGCATGTCCCCTTTTTCGTGACACAGCCCATGACAGAAGTGGAGAAACTGCACAGAGAAACCGGTGGTGCTGAGCTTGATTAGTCAGGCAAAGAGAAAGTTGAGAGATGTTCACTTCAAATCCTTTTCCATTTGAAGGGTGGATAAGGATAATGGAGCCAGGTGCTGTTGACTATCACCAGGCAGTCTATCAAGGGGACATGGTTTCAAACTGTGGCTACAAACTTCAGAGTGGATGTAATTTTCCCTTGGAAAATTATTAGCTGTTATTAATATTAGCACTTTTTTCTGAAAGTTCAATTTGTTTGCTACATCTCTGCATCAAATTGTATGCAAATCTGACATCATTGTTCTACCTTTTAAACAGTAAAAGATACATTTGGGCAAATTTGGTACAAACTCAGACAAAGGCCACAAAAACAATTCAAAAGGCAGTTTTCAGACTGCTCTTAATGAATGGAATTCTCTTCAGGAATGAAGCTGATCATTACAATAGTCTCCATACTTGAAAATGGCAGATTTTTATTCACTGTGCTGCATTCTGCTGATTTGCATCACACAGCGTTCTGATTTTGCTCTGACCCAGAAGATTCTGCAATTTACAACTGAAAATTTATCTTGCACATGGTCTTGTATTTTGTGGTTCATTGGTCTACCTCTCACAGCATATTCTGTGTGTCAATAGGAGATTTGGCAGCCTGACCTTAGATGTACCTGCCAAACACCTGACCCAAGATTCCTATGGCTTTAGAAGTACTTCCTTTGATGCAGAATATTTGACAAAACCTTTGATCTAAATATTTAACTGTTTCATTAAGCATTGCCATACAAACAACATTTTTAACAGGCACAAAAAAGGTTAATAGGTGGACACAACCCTGACTACCATAGGGAATGAAAGGTTTTGACATATCCAATTCACTCGAGATCTCTCCCACTGAAATATGCTGAAATGAGCAAACAATGCTCTCAATCTTTTTTTAACAGCTAAATTTATGCTGTTTTCCTCAAAGAACTTAGCTAAGTTCCTTTTAACTCTCTTCTCTGGTGTTTTTGCCACCAACTTCATAGTGAAAAAATCATTCAAGCTCACGCACTTTGATTTATAGCTTCAACTTTAGATCTTGTAACATTAAGATTCTTCTCTGTGACCTGATGCTTAGGTGTTGCACCAGCACCTACTGGCTCCAGGTAAAGCCAGGTCCAGCCTTACTTCAGCAGTTGTAGGAGGCTGTCTCTGCTCCAGAGACTGTAATTAAAGAAGACAAGTAAACTGTAGGAGGGGAAATGTAGGGAGTACAAGAGGATCTTATCCTTGCCAGAATGGATCATAAAGCTGGTCATGTTCTTGTTCACTGAACTACCCCTCAGCCATTGTGTAAAGACATATATCCAAGAAATATAAGACAATTGACTTAGAGTGTTGCAAGGAAAGAATAGAAGGACAAGCCACAAGGAGAATAAGAATAGAGATAAGAACACAAGTAAGGTCAACAATATCATTTAGAGCAATCATTAAAAGAAAGAAGATCATTAACTGCTGTTTTAGATTCTGTGCTGTTCTTAAAACAATGTACTGCTATTTTCTTCTTTCCTCTAACCTGGTATATTACTTCTTTATTTGTTTAATGACACCAGACATGTACTTAAGAAAATTGCACACCAAGGATCTGATTTATTGCCTAAGATTCTATTTGCATGAAAAAACAACACCAAAGCAGTATTTGACAGGTATGTATCAATTCAACTCCTAAGAGGTGCATTTTGAGTCAATTGTGCAAGGAATTAGGCATGTAGTTACCTACAACATTTATTTAAATCTGTGAGTATTTAGTACTTCTCCTCAGGAACTAAAATTACAAGCAGACTGTCAGGATTGAAGTGCATTGCAAGTACAACTTTGCTGTCCTGACCCACACAACACTGTGCCATTTTATTCTACAGTATCTCAAAAATATTTCAGTTAAACTTTGTTTTATCTTGGTTCTGCCATTTCTAAGCCACTAACAGAAATTATTCCAAGTTGCCTAGGGCTAGTCCAACCAGTATGAGTTCATTATTGGAAGCATGATATCCACCTGCTCCTCTCCACACCCTCTTCAAAGTACATTCAGAAGTCTTTCTAGTAAAAAGCATTGCAGGAGAAAAAGTTGCTTATTACAAATGCAAAGATTTAAAACTCAGGGGATTTCTCATCTTACTGACAGTGAAACTTTTTTTCTATGTTAACATAATGGATACAAAAGCATTTTGTTTGAAATCAGCTACCAGGGCAAGCTAATTGATTTTAAACTGTTGGCAGAAATAGGAAAAAATATTGATAAAAAAGAGAAATAATTATTTCACGCTTACAGTCACAGCTGACTGGGAATTTTCCAGCAAAACAAAAGTTGCAATAAAATATAAATTTGTCATTACCATCTGCTCCTCAAAGTCCTAATACTTTATGAACATTGATGTACTAAGTCTTAAAATGCCCATGATATGCAGAAAACTATTTATTAGCCTGTTTTATAGATGCACAGCTTTCTGTGGGCCATTTGCATAGGCATGAATTTAATGCTGTGGGAGCACCTCTGGGTCAGACTTTCAGGTGGCCAATTCCCACATATTATCTGTGGCATTCAGGCATCTAAATTTCTTTTTAGCAGGAGGAGCAGCTGCTTTGTGGGTCAGGCTTTTAAAATAATCTTTGAACATTGGTTGACAGAGATACATGATATGTCTGGAGAAGAAAAAGTCCCAATGATGCCAGCTGAGACGGCTTGCGTATTTTAACGTGCGAGGAAACTAGCTCTTTCTTAATTAGAGAAATGGCTGAGCAATGAATGAAGCATGTATTCATACACAGAACATCAGCACGAAGGATTATGAAGTAATGCATCAAGGACAACTTACAAGAAGGAATGTATGCAAATAGAGCATCATATTAAGGCAGGAGGTCAAGGCTCTAATACCAGACCCAGCCCTCCAAATGTAAATGACACTTTGGTTAAGTTACTTAAACTGTTAGCACCATTTCTTCCTCTCTCCTTTTGTCTGCCTGTTCTATCTAGACACTAAGCTTCTTAAAGCATGGACTGTGATTTTTGTGCTCACACAATGCAGAGAACAATAATGGCTCCATGCTCAGCTGGAACTTTTAGACAGCATCATAATAGAACTAATTAATGGTAATGAGATCTATGGAGTATTTCAGATGCTGCTATTTAAAGATATCCATGCTGGGTCAGAGCTGTGAGACTTCTAAGGCACGCAGTGAATCAAATCCCATTCTGCCAGCTAAACAAGGAAAGTTTCCATGGCTAGTGGGGAAGGAGTATGGTTTCTCCAGCATCAAATCACATTGGGAAAATTCTACCAGCAACAATGACTAGTGACATATACTACTTGCAGGTGAAATATATTGATGATGGAAGCCTTGGTTTTATTCTTTTTTATACAGTATCCAGCTATATAATAAGAGGGAATCATATTAGTTTGAATTCTTGTGATGTTATTTGCAATAATTCTTCTGATAATTTTAGCATAGTAAAGGCATTGTCTACTTCTTTGTTTTGGTTTATCTTGGGAGACCTGTAATGTTTTTGTCTGATTTCTTGAAAGGGGAAATAAGCCAACCTTGTTTCCAGGGAAGGGTATTATTTAGTCTGATTTACTTAGTCACCCTCAGCATCCACTCCTAGCATGTCTGATCGTGCATGCCCTTTCTAGTTCTTCAGTGCAGTTATGTATAGAGTATGCTGAGTTGGAAGGGACCCATCAGTATCATGAGTATCAAGTCCAACTCTCAGACCTATGCAGGACACCCCAAGAGTCACACCATGTGCCTGAGAGCATTGTCCAAACCCTTCTTGAACTCTGCCAGGATTGGTGCTGTGATCACTGCCCTGGGGAACCTGTCCCCGTGCCCAACCACTCTCTGCAGGAAACAGCTTTGCCTGGTATCCTACCTAAGCCTCCCCTGACCTGGCTTCCTGCCATTTCCTCAAGTTTTGTCACAGGAGCTAAGAGATCAATACCTGCCCCTCCACTTCCCTTTGTGAGGATGCTGAAGACTTGAGGACGTATTCTCTGCAGTCTGGACAGACCAAGTGACCTCAGCCACTCCTCACACGGCTTCCCCTCAAGGCCCTTCACTGTCCCTACCATGTAGAACCATGCAGAGCTAAACTTGGCAGATTTTCTGGAAAGATCTTCCTAGGTTAAGGGGGTTAAATAGTTCAAATGTTGGAATTTACTTGTCATAAAATTGTCTGCTGTTCCAGGCGGTCACAATACAACCATGTTACTACAGGGAACAATCACAGATAACAGTGAAGAGGAAGGTGCATAGAGAAAAAGGAATTAGTATAGTTTGAGTGGAGACACATTAGTTTTTCACATTTTTTCTGTCTCAAGAAAGGTGGGTAGAGGTTTTCTGTTTGGGTTGCATGAATCTCAGGAATGCAGGCTGTGGAAATAGCAACAAGAGGTTCCTTGTTGTCATTGTTCTGCTGTTTGGGTTTTGTTTGTGTGTTTTTAGCAAAAAACTTCAGCAAACCTGACACACAAACACCTACCAACCTCCCTTCCCAATTCCTGTTCATGTGCTAGCTCACTGCCAAAACAGAGAATGTAGAACACAGTAAGCATGGCATATTTTTGCATTAAGTAAAGAAGTCATAAATGAACTTGGTTCCCGCTTGGGCTGGCTTTTTTTTAATGAGGCTTTCATGTAGAGAAAGATGACTACTTGAGCACATTTTCCTTGACCCAGTTGCATCCATGGGGTTATATACTTTATTTATTTTTAAATTATTGATTAGGGAGGAGCCCACAGATTTTTGGTGCTTTATATCAAGTGGAAAGAAATGTTGCCAATTTTTTTTCAGTACCAAGAAGGATTTTTTCACTTTCCACGAGCAGATATTAATCTATGTTCTGTTTAAAATCCGAATTTCACAGACTTTAATGTCTTTTATCTTTTCCTCATTCTTGATTTACGATCACTATGTTTGGAAGTGGCAAAATATTTTCTTTTCTTTCTGAAATGGAATACTGTTCTTCTGCTTGTCAGTTCCTCTTGAACAGCCTTCAGTGTTTCCACAACAGAGATGCAGGGTTAAAACTTTTCTGTAGGTAGAGTTCTGATCTCTGTCTCATTATCCATTTGAGTTGCAGTTCCCATATCAGTATTTCTTCTGAACTGGTATTATAGGACTTTTTTTTCTTTTAGGAAGGGAAAGGGTCATTTTTCTGATAAGACTCCGATTAAAAAGTTATCCTTTATTCTGTCTAACTTGCACAGTTTTGACAGAAGACCGAGCTTCTCAGAAGTGATGCCCAGTAATAGAAAATTGTGAGAGATATTTTTAAAACTAATTTTTCCCAGAACTTCCTGGCTTGCCAGAAGGGAGTATAGTGCCACTTCTATTACTGTCATTCAGGTGACAAACAGGCTCAAAATAATAAAATGTATAAAACCATTCTTTGTACATCTCACCATGTTCTTGCTTTCTGTAGCCTGCAGGTAAGTTGTCCTATTCAGCTTTGAGTCTCGAGTTTTTTATTATTGTGGTGGAAAACAGTATGTCCTCCCATAATGCTTTCATCAACCTAGAAACTACAGCAGAAAAACAGCTCAGATTCAGCCTTTGGGTCTTCAAACTAAGAAGAAAATAATTTTCAGTACTTCCTTGGAGGCTTCAAAATTACTGGAGTTTTCAACCCATGCCTCTTTGTAATCTTATTTATCAGTTTGGGAAGAGAAGAAAATTATAAAATACCCCAGACTTGTTATGAAAAAATAAAAAATTCGGAAAAGGAAAACCTTTCTTTTGTGAGAGAATTTTGTGAACACTTGATTGTGCACAGAAACCAATTCTGTATGAAATAGCATTTACTTGGGAAGAATTTTTCATTAGAACAATAAATGCAGTTTTGCAGAAGACAAGCTTATAAAAAGTCTGTTTTGAACAATATAACCTCTGTTAAGGTTAGAGATCAGAACTCATAGAAATTGTTTGTTTTCCCTTCCAGTCACAATAAATAGATTTATTTCATTCTTTTTTTCTTTAATTGTTACATGACTCCATTGTTCACATAAATATTTTGTAGGGGACAAACACTCAGGAATTAAGCTGCAAAACACCATACAAGATATGGTCTTGCTGCTAGTACTTCTTATGAAAATCACATCACTTTCAGAGCTCTATGGGAAAAAAAGGAAAAGCATCAGTAATGTCTTTTTGCTGGATTAATGACAAACTGACTAATGTGCTCTACCCACTTTGTGCCATTCCAATGACATTGAATAGCTTTAAATATGGTTTTAATGGCATTATTGAAATGCTGTTGAACAACCAGTATGCACCAGCAAATCCGTCCTTTCAAGTATAATAGATTGTATAGGCTCATTTCATGTTCCTTATATCCAAATGAGATTAACACATACTTTTGTTTAAATGTAAGATGAACATAGCACTCAGCTCTGTAGCTGCTATTCAGAAAATACTGTTTCCACTTTTCTGTTCAAGTGAGAACTACAGGAACAGACCAGAAGGAATCATAAATTATAAACAAATGCATTTTTTTGCAATTCAGAATTCTGCAGATCCTCTCTGGCCACTACCTCACAAGAAAGCAGCAAAATTATCCTGTAATGTAGCGGCATGATGGGTGGCCATTCCTCCATGAGATACGTAATCCATGAACTGTATCTCTGTGCAAATTGACCCAAGTTACCACAATGTAAACTAGGACATGAATTTACCTCTTTTTTTCCAAAGGCCACAACTCAGCCTAACTCATTCTGAAGTCTCCCCCATAGAACTGACAGAGAAGTTTTATAAATTAAACACATTGCTTTCACACTAATGATCCCAGTTTTACAATGAGTTAATATAAAATATAAACAACATTTTTTACAACCACTAGTTAGTGCAACGTGTGCACAATTAGCAGCCTTTATGAATACCCTTTCATACATTTATTAAAGAGTCCATAAAAATGCCTAGTCAAATATATTTAGTATTTTTTTTCTCCTCTGCAATAAAGCACCTTAGTATGAGTAGGAAAAGAATGACAAGCTGAAGTGCTTTGCATCCCAATCCATCATTTAAATTGTGCAGGAATTACTAGAAATGAATTTTTTGTACTTTAACAGAGCTCAAGTGTTTCTTAAGCCATAACAACACAATGGATTTGGTGATCACTTCAGAATAATCATGACTCTGCAGCTCCTTCTGGAGCTCTAAAAGACCATTCAGATATTTTAAGCACTTTCAAAGCCCAAACTCTCTCTGCCAGTAGCAATGCTTAACTGCATATGAAACTGAGAAGTGTTTCTCCATTGCTCATCAGCTCCTGTATCTGGCTCAGCTGAAATATCAGCACTAAGCATAGCCTTGAAGGGAAAGACACAGTTTTTCAGTAAGAAGGTAAGTTTAAAAAATAAATACCAAAGCAAAACTAAAAACATAAGCCATATACCTCAGAACTTTTTATTATTTTCTTATTGGATAAATGAGGCTGATCTTATGAACTACACCACTCTGCTCTCTATGAGTATAATAATCAAAAAGTGATTACATCTCATCTTCATACCTTAGAAGGTTTGCTCTATGTTTATCATGCTATCTAAATGCAGAAGGGGCAATCCTGCAGTCTTCCTAAATAAGAGATAAATTTTCTGTTTATCCATCAAAAAACCTGGGAGGGAATTCACCTTCCAAGTCACCATCAAAATCTTTAATTGATTTGCTTGCATATTTTGCATGTATTACTGGAAATTTATGAAGCTATTATAGTTGTAATGAAATTCTATTATCAGGTTAAAAGGAGTGTCTTTATAATTATAGTGTAAATTTGGTGGAACTATCACAAGCTGCAGATTTTAAAACTTGGTTATTATTGATCAGTGATCAGCATTTTGCAAGCTGTCATTATCAAAGTTATTATTGTGAGGGTTATATCCAAAACTCTAAACACATGTCAATAACACTTGTCTCTGTAAAACTTCATAACCAAACCTAAAATTTCTTTAAATACTGATTTTCTAAAACCTTTCTGAAATCTAAGAAAATTTTTATGTAAATTCTTACTTTAAAAATTCTGCCTATCTCTGTCATGAGTACTTCCAAATGTTCTCAGTCTTTGGAGATGTTAAAATCCAGATAAGAACTTTCATACTTCTGGCTTATATATTTTATGTCATAAGAATCATGCTGTTGGATCCTGCCAAATCACTTCATTTCTTTTTATATCCATGTTTTTAGCTTTTCTTAATGAAGAATATGTCATTTCAGTGGTTTGGTGATTATTTTCTCTCAGAAATATTAGGAGTGGCCCTCAGGGCTCTTGAATAATATTGGCAGTGATTCCCATCATCTGTCCAGTTTTCATACAAGAGAGCTGATCAATGGTTCACTGGAGCAACCTCTGGGAAAGCTCTCAAGGCTCAGGATAGCCAGCTGTGTCATTTATGCATGGCTGCCATAACATGAGATTGAACAAGGATTGTGTTGGGGGTTTGGAACATCACAGGACAGTTCCAACAGGAGGTGCCTCACACTAACTCAGCACTCAATGTCCCCACTCTGAGGACACAGCACTGCTCCTCTCTTCATCACTCAGCTGAAATGAAAACCAACTTCTGACCACTTGTACTTGTGAAGATTCACCATATTTTTTCTGTTGTTTTTTTTCCCCAATTTAAAACTTTTGCCAGATTTGCATATGCCTAATGCTATTAACACTGCAAACTACAAAACAGTCACGTACAGAATAATCCTAAAAAGGCTCTTAGAAGTTGTTCAGCTCACATCCTTGCCTCAAGATACCTAGAATGCAACAAACAGCATTTTACCATGATATGCATAAGAGAGAAACCTTATTTGAAATTAGAAACTATTAAATTGCTGCCATATTGTATTCTGGCAAAAGCTGCCTGCATTATAATGGAGGGGAGAATTATTCCATAAAACAGAGAATGAACCTCAAGTGAGGTAAATCAACAAGCAGGCTGATCTCAAGCAAGCTCGGCGCTAGGAACTGATTCATAATTTATAATTCAAAGGATGTAGGTCTTGGTAATCATCTAGATGGAAGGCACTATTTTAATATAAATCCCCCTGAATCTATTATCTATTATTTGGCAGCTACTGAATTAAGTGCAAACTGAAAAGTGTGTTTGACAAAAGAAAAGAAGATGAATGTTTGTGGGTAGAGGAAAGCAGATTGTTGGAAATGCTAGGGTGAAGGAGAAATGGGATTTATTAAAATTAATCACGGTGAATATTGGTCAAAAACAGCTCCACTATTCATAGAATCATAGAGCTACGGGGGGGGGAGGGATCTGTAAAAGCCATTAAGTCCACCCCACCTGCAGTGAGCAGGAACATCTTCAGCTAGGTCGGGTTGCTCCGAGACCATCTAACCTGATCTTGAATTCTTCCAGGAATGTGGCATTCATCACTTCTCTGGGCAACTTGCTCGTGTTTCACCCTGTTAGTCACAATGAATTTTTTCCTTTTATCTAGTCTGACTCACCTTTAAAACCACTACCCTTTGTCCTTGGCAGCAGGCCCTACTATGAGTCTGTCCCCATTTTTGTACAAGCCTCCTTTAAGCAGTGAAGGGCCATAATAAGGTTTCCCTGGAGCCTCCTCTTCTCCAGGCTGAACAACCCCATCTGTCCAAGCCTTCCCTTCGGAAGAGGTGTTCCATCCCTCAGTTCATTTTTGTGTCCTCCCCTGGACTTGCTCCAACCACTCCATGTCTTTTCCGTACTGAGAGCTCCAGAGCTGGATGCAATATTCCACAAGCAGTGGGACACAGACCTGGAATCACAAGCTGCAGTCAGCACAGACTTGATGCAGGGAAATGCTCGCTGAGTAAATTCAGCTCAGAAGCCATAGGTTTCAAGCAGTCTTTAGGCTGCTTCAGCTTGCCTGGGAACAGATGGATCAGAAAAATCACAGTTTGATGCCTCCTTTGGTTTCTTTAGTGTCTGTACACAAAACAGTTGAATACGAGCTACTGTGTGACATTCATCTAAGGAAACTTTTGATTCTTCTGTCAAGATTAACACTAGCATGAGGATGCTTTTGTGCTGTGCTTTGTGGATGTTTGCCATATGGATCTAGAAGCAGCATTCAGGTAGCTAGCCTAGAATGCCTGGTTATTTCAAAGAAGTTCCATCCTGTGATCCAAAGGCTGTTGTACAGCTGTGGGATTAATCACTTAAGTGTCCTTAACTGAATAAATGTTGTTTGTTTGACTTTTAAATTGGAAATATGAAACACCATAGGACCTGGCAGACCAGCAAAAGGTTCTGAAAAATAGTTGTATGTTACTAATTATAATAATTCAAAGTCCTTCTGCAAGAGGTGTAATTAAATGTCCTTACAGCTGAGTACATTCCCTTTTTTCATTTTTTAATGGGCATTTTTTAATAGGCTTAGTTTCAATACTGCCTGGGCCAATCCACTTCCCTGACTGATGCCTACACTTCAGTGACAGTCACTGCATGTCAAAAGTCTTTGTCAACTGATGTGAGAACAAAACATCTTTCAGGGTCTGCACTGTACTGTTTTTTGCAGTAAGAATTGCAAAGCTAGGCTCTGAACAATGTCTTTTAGAAAGCTTCCATTCTATTCTGATCCCATTTCACTGCTAATGTTCTGGATTTGGTGAAGTGACAGTTTCATGTGTTTCATTGCTATAGTAACACTAACAAAGAAGCCTTCCTAGCTTAAAGGAATTTAAAGAAACTGAAGTAGATGGTTATGGGAAAGATTAAATTGTAAGTAGATATTAGTAACTTAATTTCTCCCTGAAAAATAAAAATAATCTTTTAGAATTTTTCTGAATTCTAAAACATATTTCATTCTTCTTATTTCGTAATGTTCTGATAGTCAATGTTAGAAGTGAAAGAGCCATTGTCCTGGGCCCTTTCATAGCATAGGAATCTTTGCTTTGAAATCCTAAAATCACAAAAAGAAAAGTGTAACCTAATATCTACTTCTTACATATAAGGAACTGAGGCACAAAGAGATTTAGACTGAGCATTAATCTCCTGAGTCTGTTTATCCACAAGTCTATAATTTTACTCAGTAATAGTGTGAGAGAAAGATCATAGATATTTATGCAAACAGATGTAAAGGAAAAGCTCCTTTTCAATTTTTAATATTTCTTGTGAAATTTTAAGAGTGCATAGCTCTTGAAGGGTGCTGTCACTGCTACCAATAAGTTGCCTTCCTGGTAATTGCTGGTGAAGACAACAATTCATTAAATAGTACTCAGAGGAGCACAAGGTAGGAGTACAGCTCTCTCCCTCCAGTTCTTTGAGGGCTCTTATGTGTAATTTGTCTAGACTTGCTCAATTAGATGTTGTCTAACATCCCCCTCAGTTTCAAATAGATTTCAAAATACCTCATCATCCTTATGCAATACAAACACAACTCTTCATCTTTGCTCAAGTACAGACAACTTTTGTCTTCTTTTCCTCATTACATTTTCCAGCAGTTTTGTGGACTTTCAATAAATCTATTTCTCCGAAGAACAACTCCTTCAAGTTGTCTTAGATACATAGGATGATGTGAATCTCTTCCATCACTACACTGAGTATAAAGGCAGCTTAGTTGGTTACTTTGGAGAGGTTTCTGAAGGCTGAAGTTAACAACTCACATCTAGTCACTCCATCTGCTGAGATCTGTGGTTCTAATGCTTGAAGAATTACTTGTGTCTTCTTCTAATGAACAAGATCTGATTTCTTCTTTTTCTATCCAAATTACATGTACTGCAGGATGAAGACTTAAAGCCATCGTTACAATCTTTCTAAAGATAGAAAAAAAAAAAGGGCTTTTATAACAATCAAGGGTGTGTACTGCTTCCACTGAAAATTTTGGGGAGTTCTGACATTTTCTTTGTGTCTTGCTTTCTGCTTTTGGTATGCTTTTGGTTTTTAATAGAAAGTGGCTTGTACCCTCAGCTTGATAGGTGAAATCTGAATTATAAGATTGTAAGAATATTCAAGATTTATAGTTTTACACAACCTTATTGCTGATAAACCAATCTCATGATATTTTATTGCCTGACACATCCTCACAAGACACGATATTGCTTACAGTAGACACACAATAACTTAGCAAGAAGAAAAGAAAATTACTTAAGTGGCAAAATGTTGAGATGAAAATATAACAAGCCAACAGAACAGAAAGTGAAAACAGAACAGAAAGAGAAAAGCCTTCCAATGTAAGTTTAGATGTTGATTTTTTCAAATAAGAGAGGAACTTGGAAATTAATCTGAAAATAAATGGGATCATAATAATAAGTTTATCTTATTCAGCTTCCATGTCTCACTATAATGTGCAGTGCCTTCAGCAGATAAGTAGGGTAGTATTTATCCTAAATGCAATTCAGGTTTATCATGAGAACAGATTGCTTTGCCTTATATCCTTTCCAGCCAGCTTCATGGTGGTGAAGATAAATCAGCTCATAATTTCAGTGCCAAAGGATTTTCCTTCCCTCCGTTTTATTGACAAATATTTTTTTTACAGGACAAACCAATGTGTGAAATCAATCCGCACACATGACAATCCCTCATGTAATGACAGAAGGATGAGCAACAGCCATTAATCTCTCCTTGTCACTGCCAAGGACTATGCAAAACGATTTTAGAAAGGAAAAGGAAATGCCAGTAGGTCTGGTGAAAGAAGGAGGTCAAATCTACCTCAAATGAGGAATAAAGCAGACAAAAGACTGAATGTTATCTCACCTGTGTGAGTTGTGCTGAAATTGTTGCAGTTAATTAGATTACTCCAATCCAGAATCCATAGCAATGCATTTATATGAGACCAACTGAGATAGAATGTCCTATCTCAGTTAAATATACTCCCTGCAGTGAAGTCAATTCCAATTTATAAGGGCAGTGAAAAATGTGTTACAGAAGTTTTCTTCTTGAGTATTTATTTTCTTCATCACAATCTCACTTCTTGTTTGATATTTATTTCATAATTAGGTAGTTTGGTAATGAACTCATGAGGGATGAATGTCCAACTCGTAGAAAATAGTTTCGTCATGAATACCTAAAATTTTGGGAATGAGAGAAATAATTTTTTACGGCTTTGCCTTTCTCAATGTTATCAACCCATGCTACATCCTTAAGTAAACAACATTCACTTTGAGGTGAAAGTTTTTTATATCATGTTGAGGTTTGGGCTGATAGACAGTAGATGAAAGTTAAAACTTGCATTATAGGCACCCAGATAGCCCTGTGAAAATGTCCTTCACAAGAGAAACTGAGACAGTTTCTGCAGCTTCTCACACGTGCCCTCTTGCTGAATGGAAGGAAGATATTCTGTATTAGCAAGAACAGAACACACTCTTTGGAGTTCATTAGGACACAGTCAAGGTGCCGCATACTGCAAGGCTTTTCAGGTTTGTGGTGAAACATAACAGGAACAATTTCCCCCACCAATAGATTAGCAATAGCAGACATTGATAGAAAAATTGCAATTGAAATCATGTTAGCAAATGACCTTACTGAAAAATCTGACAGGAGACCTGAGATTGCTTTTTGCAACTGCCCTCAAGACCAGAAGAGGAAAACAGGAGAACATATTGATGAGACGTTGAAGAGGAAAACAGGGTAAAAGGAGAATGAAATGAGCAGAAACAGCAATGAAGAACTGACACATCCAGGGAATAAGTGATGGACTCAAAAGCAGAAGGAAGATTAGGAAAGCCAGGGCTGGAATAAGTTTCTCTGAGCTCTGTTCAGGATAAGGCCATTAAAAATTGTTAGCTTCTTCATTTAAGTTGATGCTGTGAGCTTCAAAAATTTCTTTGTAGAAGTCTGCTTCGCCTCAAATGAGCTAAATCTAAACCAAACAATGACAATGAGGTTAAGGAAGTTATCATTAACAAGCAGAGAGTGATACTGTGCTGCAGTGCTTGGCTGTAAGAGACAAGTTGAAACTTCATTATTTACTGAAACTTTCAAAATTCCTGGTCCTTTCCAGCAGAGTTTTAATGTTATTCGTTCCTACTTTGTAAATATTTTATTATTTCCAGGTACAAGAATTTACTTTCTAGCACATTTAAGAGTAGACAAAAGGCATGCATATATTTTTATCTGTAATTCCCCAAAGTAGTTATAGCTTAAATTTAAGAATCCAAATATTGATTAAAACATTAAATGCAAAAATAAAGGTGGCAGATCTATGCAGAGATGTCAAGTACCTTCAAACTGCAGATCTCAGTAACTAGTAGCACTGTCAAGTAAACCTCTTTCACAGTTTAGAGTTTAAGAGCTCTTTATAAACTTGAAAAGACTTCTTCTTTATTAGACTGAAGTGCTTTAGATGGCCTCTGTACTTTTTGACTTTTTAAACTGATGTACAGAATGTCTATGATGGTTTGTATTGCCTTAACAAATGGAGAATATTGGATATTAAAAAAGAAGCAAGTAAGGTAACTGCCCCATTCAGAGTTTCTAAGGAAATTATGATTTATTCCTTTGTTTCTCACCATTCATCATCAACATTCACCCTTGAAGGGTCCAGTCCTTCAGAGGTTTAAATCAGCAAATCTCCACAGGCGTCAGTGCAGTTATGCTAATTTACAGCATGATCTGTTCCCTTACTTTTTATTTCTCCAAGTGTATGAAGCACCTAGGAATGCTGGTAATACTTTGCCGTGACTCATTATTCATCATTTATCTACACTGCACTGTCTTTTTCATCTATTAGTCTTTAAATATTCTAAGCCTTTCCTTATCTACCCACGCTTTTCCTTCTATTTACCTTTCCTCTCACATCAGCAACTACCTCTGTCATCTTGTTATCCATATTCTAATTTTCCAGACCAAATCTCTTCACTGGTATTACAAGTGTTCCAGATGCTTAACACAAAAAAAAATCAAATTAATTTTCTTATTAGCAAAAAATTGGATTTTTATAAGCCTAATTTTTCTGCCCTATTAAAATGCTGCTACTCCAGCATCCAAGTTCCTTCTGTTAAACAAAGGTTATGTCACTCCTAGGAAATACCACTGCAGTGAGAAATGTAATCTCACTAGTCTAGTGTGCCACTTTTGATAGTGACCAGTACCTTTTAGTTCAAAGGCAAAGATTATATCTGCCAGGTAGAAAGGTCTATGTCCAGAAGTAGAGTCTTCAAATATTTTCTGACTGGGGAGTGCTTTTTGTCTTTTTACGCTCCATTAACTGGAGATAAAGCAGCAATGTTTGTGCAGAACAAGCAATCCATTTCCACACGTCCTGTCAGCCTTAAGGCATCAGCCAAGGAATACAGAGTCCAGCCTGAAGCCCACCTTGCAGGCAGAGCAGAAGGAGCTTCCCAGAGCAGGTGATGGAGGCAGGGCTGGAGGCACACGCTCAGGTAAATCAGCACCAGCAGCTGGGAAATTCTGCAGGGAGCAAACAGAGCAGTACTGCAGCACAGAGTGAAGAGCAGCTCCTGAGAGCAAGGCCAGCACAGCAGGCAGAGCAGCCAGAGCCCAGGCTTCTGCCTCCTGCTCAAAGCATCAGGTTTGGGCAACCTTTCCTTCTCTTCATCTGTAATAGACTGTGTGGAGCAATCTGCCTTTAGTCTGCCACATAAGGCCATCCTGCCTAAAGGATCTGCAGCATTTCTTGTTGACAGCTTACAGTGACACTTGTTTTTCACTCCTCGGGGTGTGGATCCATTGAGAGGAATCCAATGGTGCCTGAACAGGGATAATCTCTGTCCTGTCCCTTCATGGCCAGCACATCCCAGCAGTCCTCTTGCATTGTACACCACTATCATGGCTACTTTTCCTGATCCAGCACATTCCTGTTTACATTCCTCAGACTCAGTGGATCAAACTCAGTGTGTAGGGCCAGGGCATCAGGCTAAGGTGCTCTTCAGAGCTTATTTCCAGTAATTTTTGCATCTGGATAATGTTTTTTGGCTTTTGTCCTAGCCAGTGGGGCTTCCTTATCTTCCAGATTACAGAGTCTTTTTGTTGCAAAAGTCACATTTGCTGGACTAGAAAATATTGTCTCCCTGAAATGGCAAAAAGCCAAATTTATCACTCTGGTACTTCAGTTCCTGTTGAAGAATTAATTCCAATAAAGTGAAAAATTTATTTTTCATCTTTTTCTTTCTTTTTTTTGCTTTTTGAATGAGAGGTTGCTCCACAGCTATCATTGTTACAAATAATCCTGTTAAGCTTTAGGGCAGCTGGATACACATGCTTACCCTCTGCATTTTACTTTCCACTGTAAATGAAATGTTTCTTTTCCCCTTGTGGGAATGCCAGTGTAGTATGTACTCTCTTAGAGTACAAAGCTTAGAAGAACAGCAGTAATTGGCATTTCTTCCAGAGAAATACAAAATAGGCTTTTCTCTATGTTTTTATAAGATATGTAGAGAAAATAAGGAAAAACAGAGCCTCTTCTCTGCCATTTTGACAGAGTAGACTCTCCAGTTAATGTGAGCTTCATGTCAAATCAGTCAGACAAAAGAGGAAGGCTGAGCTTTTTTAGTCCCTGTGGTACACTTGTTGATTGTGTTTTAAAATTATCTAGGCTGACCTAAAAGCAAATTACCACATGTGCAATAAGGACAATTGAGGAGCAATAGTTGAGTTATGTCAGGCTCAAGACACATGGCCATTCACCATTCTCAGTGCCTCTCTTCAGGGAATCTGGCCCTGAGACACACTGGCATGGATGGCCAGCCAAGTGTCTCTGTGAGATAGGTCTTGGGATGTGTACTCAGCCTTTTACAGTTTTCCATGGAAGAAAAGTTATTATCTAAGCAAGACTTTTCAGTATACAAATTTTATCTTTGAATGTCTAAATTCTACCTCAGTTCCACTTGGAAAGTCAAGATCCTAAGGGCTGGTACATAAACCATTATATTATATTGCAGTTTGAAACTACAATGAGCTTTGCAAACAGATTTGCCACTTTTTAGAATAATAAGGCTGCAGTTTTAGCATATATAAAAAATATAATAATGTAACATTATTTTAAGGGTTCCCTTTTCTGTAATGAAACCAAGTGAAACTCATCAGCACCTATTCATTGACAAAGAAAAATAAACAAAGACAATACAGCTTTAGCCCATTTAGTCTCAATTCTCCTCTGTCTGCCACTTATGCGTCATTAAAGGACTGATCCAATGCCTATTAAAGTCAATGACAAATCTGCAAATGATTTTGAATAGAACAAAACTGGGTCCAAAAGTTCCCAGAGGTTTCTTCTGCCTAGGTGACCAAGTGCACTCCACATGTAGTGCTGCCAGCACATGAGGCAGTGCTCAAACAATAACCATGCAACTTGTTAAGGAGTGTTCTCCTCTGAGTGGCACAGCCAGCCGTCCTCTCTGCAAGGCAGCCAATCTGAAATGACAGCATGAGCAGAGGGCTGCTTCGTCCTGGGAAGCCATTGTGTTCTCTTTGCTGTAACATTTCTTAATCATTTGCATAAAGAAAATGCTCCCTCTGGTTGTCCACTGACAGAGGAATGTGTATCTGTCCTTCACTACTCCAATCAAAGCACTTACATATGCATTCAGCTATCAGAAACTTCCAGGAGGGACGATTCACCTGCTAAACCCCAGATTTATAGATTAGATGTGGATGGTGTTTAAGATTGACACATAGGGAATACTAGAATGCATTTCTAACATTAGTAATGTTTTATTTTACAATACACAGGTACGTAAAAAGTAATGCACCATAAAATACTGAGGTTGATCCCCTCCTTGTTATGCTTGAATCTTTTCATAGTGGGAGCAATTAATGGAACTAAGCTTTCTTTTTCTCTAAAGTGAAATGCTTTTTTTTTTTTTTTTTTTGTGCCTACAATTATGTGGGATCTTTCCACTAAGCAAAGTAATCTAAACTCATGTTTGGAGTCTGCCTACAGTGGGATAACCAAGAATACATGTACATTTAACTTCAGTACTTGAAACCTTACAGTACACTGTGAAGGAGCTGACAACATGATGAGTACTGGCTGGAAGGGCAGAGCACCAGAGCCTTCCACAGAAAACTGCAGGAAAACTTCAAACTTATCACTGAGAAAGGGGGCATGGGGGAAAAAAATATGTGGAATGCCCTTGAGAAATTTCTTATGGTACTTGTGAAACAAAGCAACACTGATGTTTCTGTTCCCAGGGAATGACATTCTAGCCCTGGTGTCTAGAAGCACAGCCACAGGAGTAGTCACCCTCCACAACCCAAATGCCAGTAACAGAAACTTTTAAGATCCCTCCTGGTGAGCAGCATCTTTCTCCACACCAGAGGAACTTGTAAAGTGCTTTGCAACCTGCTTTTATCTATTCCAGGCAGTTTCCAGGACATTTTTTCATGTGAAGAGTACAATATACTGTATTAGGCAGGACAGCTGTAGTAGTCATCCTCTAGCAGCTTAAAAGCAAAGTTTAGAAGGCAGGTCTGGATTCTTACTCAGCAGTGGAAGCAAGTTCCATTTTTTGCCTTGTTAGTCAGTCTATGAACAATCACTGCAGCTAGTAAAACATAAGCTGGAGGAAAGAATACCTGTGCAATAATGATTGAGAGGACAAGAAGTGCACTAAGATAAATTCTGCACAGAATCAATACTGGCAGTGTTCATCTGTACCAGAGAAGGAAGGAGAAGAATTTGAGAACCACCTGCTGCATATCTTACACAGAAACCAGTGCTCTAAAACTAAGGGTGAATCAATATCAGTGTGCATCCTTATGAGTGAACAAGGGTTCATATTTTTGTTGTCAGGGAAATTCCTTGGATGGGTAAACCTGTGGAATTGGAAGCATTACTGAGAAAAATGTGAGTTGTGAAAGACAAGATAGAATCATAAATTAAACAAGAGATTCTAGAAATAAATGTGCCCTCAGAGCTGCCACTATGACTAATTCAGCATTATAAGTACACAACGCAAAGCCTGTCTTTATTAGAGCCTGGCATCATAAACCAGTAGGAATTTCAGTTGCAATAAAAAAAATAAAGCAGAGGGCATGCAGTGAATTTTAAAAGCCAGAGTACAGTATGGGACTGATTAGAGGCAGAGGCATTGGCAGGATTCCCTGACCAATAACTGAAGTTGACAGAAGAAGCATTTGGTGCCTCTCAGCAGTTGTGTGCAGCAGCAGGTGGAGCAGGGAGGAAGAGCAGGCTTTTGAACAACACTCAAGATGTCCATGCTGGCCTCTGTTTCTGGCAGGCATCTCCCTGCCTGTGCCCTTTCCCTTGGCTCTGCTGCAGCATCAAAGCCATCTCCTGTCCTCTCCTCCCAGGTTTTGCTGGTGGAGCTTTGGGAGTCAGCACAGCAGAGCGCTGAACTCACCTGGGCCTTCAAGGAAACTTGTAGGGCTCTGGGGTCAGAGGTTGCTCAGTGGTTTTGTTGTAGAACAGATCAATTACAAAGGCAATATATTTACCCCTTTCTGTTAGAAACAGAGTGGAAAGAAATAAATTAATGAATGAAGCGTAAAAATGTTACAGGACGGTAGCGCTTGCAAATGCTTTGAACTGGTCCAGTCTTCTTTGAACTGGCAGGAGCTAGATGGATCTGGTTTGAACCAGACCAATCAGTTCAAAATGATTAGTTCAAAATGAACCTTGCCAGTTCAAACCAGATCCAACCAGTAGTTTGAAAGGAATCACTTCATGCATGGTGCCATGACATTGATGTAGTCAAGTGACATTGGCACTTCAATTTGCTGGCAGGTATTTCCAGGCCATGAGTTCACTGTATGTCACTCCTTCGGAGTTCCAACCAAAACCTAACAAAATTTCATGCAACAGTGAGTTTTTGAAGGTATCCATGAATTAAACATTCAGTAGTCATGAATGGATCAATGTCATCTTAGTCACCAATTTATCAGTAATTAAATATTAAAATATGCAAAATAAATGGATACTAATAAAAGTGTAATTGGTCATTCGGCGTAAAAAACTATGCTAGAAATGTAAATAAGATACTCTTTTACATTCTCCTGTGACTAGTTGGATGTTCCAAATTTCATTACCACTTTGCAATATGTATTGATATTAACCATGACATAAACTTCATTAATATCAAAAATACATAATTGTATTTGCCATAGAATGACCGAACAAGACAACTTGATATATAATGCCTGAACACAATTCCCCCTCCAATGTCTTCTCTTTGCAGAAAACTTATCATTGCTGGTATTGTATTAGATTTTTGAGCTTGCCTAGCCAATGTCATAACCAATGCGTTGCTCAGTAAAGAATTCTTTGTGAGCCAGACAGATGTGTAGAGACAAGAAGCTGGTCTAAGGGGAATAAAATAAACCCTATGCACCATCTCACTCTGATAATGATGTCAAAAGATGTCACAGCCCAATTAGTGGAAAATTTTACTTTGTGGGGGCACACACATTTCCTAACTTCTCACTAACCTCACAGTAAACACAAAATTTGTTTTTGGCGTTCTCACTCCTGCAAGTCAGCAACACATCCACCTCTTCTCTAGAGATGGTGTTGTCTTTGACACAGACTTTGCCTCTTTTGTTCTAATTACCAGTACCTATTGGAGACTCAAATAATTCATCTCTTTCTGCTCTGGAACCTGTGAATTGTTCTTTGCTTTACTTAATTCACCCTCTTTCTTTCTAAGCATTGTGCATCAGGAAAGATAAACTTTTGCACTTTTGAAGTCTCTTAAAATTCCATTACTGCTTTCCAAATTTTTCTGGAATAATTCCACACAACCAGCAAAAAGTAAAAACATCTGTTCTGCTTCGTCACTTCTTCCAAGCAGCAAATAAACTGCAAGCAGATTTCCTATTCACAGAAAACACATTTCCAAGGTAGCATAAGGAGTGTTTTAAGAACATCATCTAATTCTGCAGCAAAAACCTTTCATCAATCTGTTGCTTAGGGCACATATGAAGATTTTATTAATGTTTTAGCTCAGTTTTCAAGGTGGGATCTGATTGAAGATCTCTCCAGATTTCCCAAAGAGTCTTGCAACTCTGTCATGTTTGACTTTCCTTAATAACTACCTCTACAAATATGCAATGCAGTAAAATGCAATAGCTTCACATCACTGCTACTTGTACTTATCCTGTTGTTTTCTCATCCATCTTATGTCTTTTCTCACACAGTGGCCACTAAAGACATAATTGTGCATCCATACTCTGCCAAGACAATAATTAAGTGATTAATAATGCAATTCACATATTTTTGCCCCACAACTAATACCTTTTTGACTGTGCAGAAATGTCTCAACTCCCTAACCACATCCATTCAAGCTTAGTTATTCTTAAGCATGAAAACAATCATATTGTAATCAATTTGATTATTCATCTGTTTTTAATTAACTGCCTAAGTGATTGCAAGATATGGGTCTTTGCACATAAATCCTTTTCTCTGCCTGTAAAAATAATGAAAATAATAAAGTTTCTGAGAATCACAACTACTATATTTTTCTCAGCTGCTTAAACAGTAGCCAGTATTCAGTCAGGAAATAAGTGTATATACAGAAAAACCTATGTCAGCTAAGCACCTTGATCAACACAGAGTGCTACTGTAATTGAAAAATGGTCCCTTATAATTAACGTCATATCCTCGTAATAGTGTGTTTTATAACACCTTTAACTTAGTTATATAAGATCTTTTTTCAGTGATTTTGTTGTTGGGGTTTTAGAACTCTTTTTCATTAATCATTGCTGTTGCTACAAACCAGTCTGTGGTATTGTGAATGGTCCAGCAGTGGCACCCTAGTAAAGATCTACTTATGCTTTAGTGGATTGAATACAATACAAAAAATAAAGTGCAATGGTATGAATCAAGAGTACTACCATGTATAACATTCCAGATCAAAAGAAGCACTATGGAGTAAAAAGAGGTCCTCAGAACAACAGCTAGAATTACCATGAAAACTCACCTACAAAGAATGAAAAACACTAGGCTTGCTTATCCTAAAGAGATTAATAAAACAGGCTACCGAAAAAAATCATATGCACTCATAAACGAAGCACTGGAAACTTAAGTGTAAAACAAAAGCATCAGTCTTTTGCTTTCAAGGGGAGCAATTGCAGAAGAGAAAAATATTTTGAATAAGTAAAGCAATTTGTTGTGTTAGAAGGAAGGTTCTGCACCCTTACTTGCCAAATCAATAAACAGTGACACTCATCACTACAAGTTACATTGGTGCCAAGTATAGCTCTGGGGAATAAAAGGTCATTTAATCACAAAAATATACAGAGCTGCTGGAGAGATAGAGGTGGGGGGAGGGAGGGACAGAAATCCCACCAAACAAACAAACAAAATCAATCAAAAATCTTACTGCATGCTCCAGGATTAAATAAGTTCTAAGGCAACTCTGATTGGGATGGTTGAGAACTATTCCATCTGTGCCAAACATTAAATTTCTAATACTTTCCTTTATAATATTCAAGGTTGTCCACTGTCAGCTTTCTTTATGTTGCAGATATTCTTATCATACACTTACTGAAAAATACTGCCATTAAAGAAAACATTTGATGAGAGAAAAATTTTTCATTCTATTGCTCACAGAAAACAGAAGTTAAAGGAAGAAAAATCTCAGGTGAACAGAGCATCTTATTTTTTTCTTTATTACTGATTCTTCTATGTCAATTTTTGGAATCTTTTCAGGAAGATTTAGAGGAGAGAAAAGCATTTCACACATGCACAAATGAGGAAGCCACTTACTATATTACAAGTACCAACTTACTCTATTACAAGTACCAGTTTACCCCTCCAACTCTTTCAACACAACTGGCCTATACTGAAGTGTCACTCCTAAAAGTTCTCACTCAGGTTTCACTTACCACTGTCACCTGAGGTGAACCATAATCCACAAAACCATCCTGACAAAATACAATCATCTGTCAAAAAACTTCCAGCATTCTTCCTACAAGCATGTCCAAAGTGGTTCAGAAGATTTTCTTTATTTTTAAAATTATTTCCAGTGCTCAGTTCTTTCAGTTTCCTTCTGAAATTATTTTCGTAAAACTTCTGCAAGTTTTTCCCAGTGATTCCCACTGAGGGTATATTTATGGATGTAGAAGGCTAATATTATCTTTATTGTTTGCTGTTCAAGTGAGAAAGAAATAGATACAATTATTTAAAAAGGAACAAATAACAGAATTATTTATTTAAAACTTATTTTATTTGAAGATAAAAAGGAGGAAAAAGCCCTCAATGATGAAGTAATGTACCCCACCATATTATTTTGGAGAGCATGCCATATAAATGCATTCAGAACATTCCCGTACGACCCTGCATAAAAGTTAAAATGTGGTGGAAATTAAGATGTTGACTTATAAATTTAAATTATTAACTGCAATATAAAAGCATATGTCATCAGGGCTTGCTTCTACTGCTAGAAATAGATAAAGTTGGAGGATGTGCAAAGGTGCAGAATGTGTAAAATTGTAATAGATTTTCAGAGGATGGCTTTGGCAATGGCTTGACACACGCTGGCCTGGAGTGACAGCTGATAATGACCAATCTGCTTGAATGCCTTGTTTAGAAAAGAGGACAGACTGGGTGCTCACCAGAGAGGCCTTGAGTACCTATCTGCAGCTGGAAAAACCAATTATAAAGGTGGAGTAGCTTCTACCATTTAATAGCAGGTGACCTACTACACTGTGCAGCCAGAAACTGGAGTCAGCCAGACTAGAAGAGGAGGAGCTCACTGGCCCTAGCAGTTTTAATTCATGCAGGCCTGGAGAAATGCAGCCAAAGACATGCTGAATCTAAGAAAAAAAATTTAAAAGCCTGACAAGCCTAAGCTCAAAGCCTCTGGAAAAAAATAGATCTTACTCTAAGAACAATGGAAAAAACTTCATCCAAACCTCTCAGAGTCTGAAATAGTTGGATTTGACTATGATTGGATATATCAACAATACTTCCTTTAATGGAAGTGCTGGGGTTTGCTGTTATCTGAAACCTGACTTCACATTTTAGAGGCTACTCTGCAGAGGTAAAACAAAATGTTAAGAAAAATCTTGGTTTGGTTTGGTTTGGTTTGGTTTGGTTTGCTTTGCTTTGCTTTGGATTGTTTTTCTGGCCTATCTCATTTTCCTATTTATATATAACTAATGTTCATATATAACCAGTCAAAATCCTGGAGAAGAATGGAGTCTAGAGAGGCATAAACTGAGAGTTTCTGGAGCACTTTCAGTCCCACCTAAAAACAAACAATGTGGCACTAGAATTTTCTGTGTTTTTACCAGTTATTGCCATTTGGTGCAGCCATGCCACTGATGTTTTGGTGTTTGCCTCTTAGATCAAGCTGCTGTGTGCTTAAGAAGGGCTGAGAAATGCCTAAAGAAAACTTTTGCCATTTCTTGCTAGAAGAGTGACAGCAGTAATAATTAATATCTCTGTGCTTCACAAACAGTGAAATCAGATGCACAGTTTATCAAGAGTCTGTGTATGTCATTTTTCCATTAACGATTCTGCAGACAGAGCATTGATAATTGTGCCTGTGGTGAATCTCAATGAGGCATATTTGCCTGACATTGTTGCAAAAGGGGGAAAATGAATATATACATTTTAAATTTTTATATTACATTTTCACTGAAGTGTGGGGGCCTGAAGTTTCATAACTGCTTTAATGCAATTGGTTCCACTTAGGAGAGATGACATGTTGAAATGTGATGTGCTGAATGCTTCCTAGGTAATTGGAATTCAGTCAACAACAACACTGGGCATTGTCACAGGTTTTAAATAAAAAGGTTTATCTTCCTCTTTTATATTATGGGATATGATGCATCATATTATACAATATGATCCTATGTGACAGCCTCTCAAACAGAAATTTAAAAAGTTTGCTTCACTCTGCACACTTCTGAATTTGGATCACAAGAGCACATTCTGAAGGGCCTCCATATGCAGTCAACACTTCCCAAATCCCTTGCTCACATAAATGGCCACATTAATTCCTGATATAACTTTAATATTTTTTATAGCATTACAGCCCCCTCAGGGAAGAATCTGAGTCTCTGTTGGTGCTGTTTGCACTCACTGTGCATCCTTCCCCAGAGCTCTGGGGAGGAGAAGCCCCAAGAAAGAAGGACATGGTGTAAAAATTTTCAGCAGAAGTTAAGAGCACTGCATAAACTCAGGGGGTTGTCATGGGAAACACAGCCTGGCACTCGGTGACTCTTCCAGTAAACTTATTTATTTCATATTAGAAAGAGAAACAACTAGAGGTGAGTTCACTGTCTGGGAAGAGAGAAGACTGCTGCTGCTATTGAAACCTTAAATCATATCTCAAACAAAATTAAAACTGAACTAAAACTGATATTGAAAACTGAAGGTAAGTTTGTGCATTCTCCACCATTTAGTTTCTATCCAGCTCAGATGAAGATGTACTAAATTTTCTTCCAGAAAATTGACCCGAGTTTTCTCACCTGCTCTTTTTAGGCAGGGAACAGCTATTTTTCTGACTATTTGTTTGTACCTCAAAGACAAGGAGCTCAGGGTGGGCTTGATAGATCTGAGAATGAGATTAACCATGCAACTCTGAAAGTCTACAAGAGGTTTTTCCACAAATATTTTTTTTTTTGTCTGGACTATTCAAGGGGTAAAATATAATTTAAAGTTTAAACATCATAAAGAGGCTTAAAGACCATCACTGTTCCTCACCTCATGTTTCTTTTGGACAGAGGAAAACAAGACTTCTTCTATGTCTTGGAAGACCAGAAGTTGAGATATACTTTTCAGTCTAAGGCTTTGGATGAAAAACTAAACTCCTTCTAAAAAAGATACCAACTTCATCTATAAATTTTGTCCTGCAAATGCAGCAAAATACCACTAAGCCTTCTCATCTCTGCTTGCTGTGGCTTTGACTGCAATAATTTCTACACTCCAGTGTAGATGTTGAATTATTTGTAAATCTAACTTAGACTCTTATAGTCACCTCATGACCTTTAGTTAAATCCAAAAAATTGCTACCAGCTGAAAATGATTTGGTGGCTTGAGTAGCAAGGCTGGATTTGGGAACAAATATCTGCCTAAATCCTGCCACTGGAGATAGATGCTTCTGCAGCAACTCTCAGTCTGAAAAAAACATGATAATCCAATCATCCTTAAGGATTCTGTTTCATGTATCTCTCAAGCTCTAGTTGCCTCTTCATCTGTACAAGGAGACATTCTTTTCTGTGAGAGAATGTCATGCACAGTGAAAGATGCTTGGCTTGTCTTAACCATCAGAGCTCAAGTGCAGACAGTACAGGCCCCTATTTCACCTTGACTGAAGGTCTGGCTCCTGGGTATCTGATGCAGCAGGAAATAATTTACTTAGTAGTCTATATTTGAAGAAACAGTTTATGTTCCTGTCTTCTTTATTTCTGTATATAGGAAAATGAAATAAGCAAAGGGAGATTTCTAGCAGAACCTTGAATTTTGTGGACAAAATCTGTAACCTTTTAAGGTTCTCAGTAACAAAACAAGGGGAATGAAAAGTTTCTGCATCTGTTTCTGATGTTCCTTAGCAGACAGACAAGAAACAGCAACCAGTTCTCATACACCCATAGCTCCAATCTCAATTTCTTTCTTAAGCTTATTTTTAATACTTCAAAACTCCATAGTGGATTACCTCAGGATTCTCTTTCCACCTTCACTTCCCTATATCCTGAGGAGAACATCTGGAAAGAAGGACATGGGAGGGGTTGGGGCAGTATGATACAGTGAACAATTTTTTTTCACTTTACATTGAACATAATTCATTGATTTTTGATAAGAGGTTAATCTGTGCATGAAGCAGAAAATCCACTGACTGATACTTCCCTGGAACAGATGTTCTTAATGCCACGTAGGAAAGAAAATCTCTGTGCAAAACAAAGGCAATCTGGTGCCCTTTCTGAAAGGTTAAGATACAATTACAATTCATAGTGCTCCTGAATGTTGGTCCAACCTGTCTGTATATGGTCCAATCACCTGTAAGTCAGCTCAGTCAGTCACAAATCTTCTCAGCAGAGCTTTCATTGTTGTTTTGTTGGAGTTTAAACCCCAGTTTCCTGTATGTGAATGCTCCTGCAGAATTTAATGACAGAGTAGGCTGAACAAGTAGAGTCTTAATATTTCATTTGATAATACTGATGCTTAGTATCTGTGGCATGAAAACTAAAATGGGCTTGGAAAATCTGACCTTCAGCTCTCCCACAGACACAATGTGTGATCACAGCTAGGCCAAACAAGCTCTCTGTGCCTTAGTTTCTCTGCATGCCAGTATTATTTCTCTACTTAGATTGGAAGAGAGATTTTTGTTTGGTGTGTGTGGGTTTGGTTTGGGTTTTCTAGAAAGGAATATAGCTCACTATGTGTCTAAACAGCATCTCAGTCCTGGCTGGAATTCCTTGATGTCACTCTTCTCAAGATAATAATGACAAAACGAGCACAAAATTTTCTCTTTTCAAAGCATGTGTTTCCTGGGATGCAGCATGGTTATCTGCTGGTAGTATCAGGCTCTAGACAGAAGCACATCCACCTGCAGAGACTGCTCTCCACACAGAGGTGGCACTGGGAGCATTTGGAGACCCCTCTGTGCTTTAGGTAAGCAATGCTAAAGTCACTGTTGGAAAAATTTCCTCCCGCCTGCCAATTTAACCACGTGATGCTGTCACAGAATAGGTGAGACATGTCAGGTAGTGAGCCCAGCCAGGGCAGGAGACACAAGACAGGCATGATCTTGAGTCTGATGTAAGTTCAGGGTAGAGCCACATGTTTCCCTAAATCATGCTGAGTGAGGGGATCCAGAGCTGGGATGGAGAGATGCCCAAGCCCAGAGCAGGCAGAGCAGATGTAAGAATAGGTCTGAGAACTCTGAAAGGGCTAGAAGAGTGAAAAGTATAAAGGCTGTACTTTACAGTTTGCACAGCCAGAAGATCTAGGCTGATAGTTAATACCAACACCTTTTGAGACTAGAACAGTTATTTATGTTATTTACATTATTATGTACCACAGTGGCACCTTAAAAATGTTCAGAAAGGTTTGTACTTTGTGCAATCTGTGATATCTTACTTTAGAAATCAGTTCAAGTGTATTTAAAAGCATAACAGCACAAAATGGGGTTTTTAAAAACAGAATGGGCCACTGTGGGGGTGAAGCAATGCAGAAAAGTATAATTTATATGATTTTCTTTCCCTGATCCTTCCAGATGATTACAATGTCAATTTGTAAACCACTATAAACCACTATAAAACTAAAGTGCCTTAACAAGAGAAAATTAGTTAAGGAAAAATGTAGCTTTCAAGTACAGGAGCAGGTAAACTACTTCCAAATCAAAAGTTCAATTTAATCTGAAAGGAAAACAAATCCATCAATGTCTATTCAATTTGCACTGAAGCCTAGAGGGACACTCAACTCAGTTTCAACTGTGTCTGTATATGCTGTTTCAGTCTTAAGTTCTCTGTTTTCTCAACATAAGCTTTGCACTTGGCTGTCTAATTTAATTTTCATTTCATACATCTGTGCATGTCTAAAAATTGTTGATTTTTTTCCCCAGTAGATCTTTAGTTATTCAGCATTGCTTTGGGTTTTCTTGTATTTGTTTATTTTTTGTCCTAAATACCATGATATATTTTATTTCACTTAATACTTGACAATTTTAGAAAGAGGGATGATCCCATCATGAGGTGATTCAAATGGAAATGGGCAACTTTAGCATAGCAGACCTTCCTTTGCTGCGGGAAACTGTAGAGACATATTCCCATGAATGTGCTGGACATTGCTAAAAGCTGAACAAGTAACCAAAAAAGCTGAACAATCTCAGTTAGCAGCCTTACTGGGAGCAGAGAAATTTGGGAAATCAGTGTTTGTCTTTGCTGTTATTATTCAGTGTGCAGCAATGATCTGCTTTATAAAAGCCAGTGAATTTGTACTGGGTTTGCCTGGCCAGGTTTTGGCAGCAAGGGGCTGCAGGGGTGGATTTTGTGAGGAGCTGCCAAAAGCTTCCCCTGAGTCCAAGAGAGCTGGTGCTGCCCAAGGCTCAGTCCATGAGCAGCAGTGGTAGAACCTCTGGATTCCTTCAGGACCTGATGCCTGGCTGCTTGGGCACTGTCTCTGTACTCCTCCCAGACTACCCATCCTTGGTTCCTTTTTGCTTTGTTTTGTATTACATTTATTTAATTTTATTTTGGTTGTTTATGTTGTGAGATCTCTGCATGGACAGAATCTCCCACCAAGCTCTGTGAGTGCAAGCTTCCATTCTCCCTTTAAACATCAACTCTTTACACATTAATTAGTTCTACGTGCTGATGTGCCTTGAAGTCCCTATGTAAAATAAACATCCCATGGAGACACAGATGATGTTCTGCAGAAAGTAACTGAGAATTGATCCTACTTTTTCCCTTAGAGGAGAATCTTAATCAAACTCTTTTGTAGCGCTAGTAAAAAAATCAAGATATTCTGTTCTTTTATCTTCCTATCTTTTTATTTATGAACAGATAAACTGTAAAACTAAATAGCTAACCAAATGCTGTGAGGTTTTTTTAAAAAGGAGAAAAACATGAAATGAGAAAAACAAACAAGATATACCACTGAGAATGTGAAAGTCTTGGAACTTTTCTACAAATTGAAGTTGAGTCAGAGCCATCAGTTCTTCATGTTCCCATTCTTTCAAACCTCTAAGGGGGAAATTTACAGAAAACTAATACTAGTAAGAAACCCCGGGCCTTTTCTGTCCTTTGTTCTGCGGTGTGAAATTACACTTGTTTCGTTGAATCTATGGCAGTTTCACTCTGCTAATCCATTACTGCACAAGAGGCTGCAGAACCTACCAAAACTTGTGATCTCACTTATTCTTTACCACCATATACCACTCATATACTTCTGATGCTTTTCTTTCAGTCTCAAACTCAAAAACCGGGAAATGTTTTATGGCCTCGTATGAGCAGTGGTCTGTGTGATGTTCCATGGGCCTCCCGAAGTCAGATTTCAGATGAGTGACTATGGTACCTGGGACTTTGTATCCCAGTTTGCCCCTTCATTTCCCCTGCTGCTTTGGTTCAGGAATCCCAGTAAAAACCACCCATGTCCCCAAAGCAATTGCAGTCAGAAAACCACTGAGAATCTTCATCTTAATCTATCAAATCTGGCAGTCATCACACTTTAGTGTGGAAAGGGGCACACCTGACAATGCAGCAGGCTAAACAGAGGTAATAATCATGCCCTACTCTGGAAAAATCTGTACTTATTTTAAAATTACCCGAGCACCATGAGGCACTCAGCTGGAAGCTAGAGGTTTTGTTGGTTTGTATCTCTAATGGTATAAAACCTTTCTGTAGCAGGGTTCTGCTGAAAGATTAAATTCTATCAAACACTTACTTGAAGTGACACAAGCTGAAAGATTTTCCAAGTCTGAAAGACGATATTTTCTTGCATGCCTAATATTTTAAAGTAAAATCAAGTGGGAAGAGAAATGAGAAGAGAATTTGCCTCTTGCACTCAGATCAATGTGTTTAAGTACTTTTTTATGCAGGGGAAAGAATGAGCAACATTCTTAGTGTTTCCAAAATGACTAGAAAGTCACCTTTAAGCAATTTGTGTCCTTATGAGAGATGCTTGAGGAATTTCCTGTCGTTTTCTGCTTTGCGGCAAATTTTCAGCCAGTGAATGAGTTTTAGCTTCTCATATAGAGTCTAGTGACTAAACTTAGTGTGGGTGTACACACTCTGTAAATCAGCTACAGACCTGAAAAGCTCCAAGTCAGGCTTAAGAAATATTTGCAGTGGAGAGAGGATTTGATTACATGTTGAGAAAATCTATTTCTTGCAGGTTTTTAAATGATATTTTATCTCCTAGATGCCCAAAGACATTGTCAGCAAGTGGAAAAATAAGCAGAAGCTAATTTTGCAGTTTTGATGGCTTGTTGGCTCATGGCTTCCCTAAGAGGCCATGTTCCTCTGCACTGCCATTCTGCAGCAGCTCAACCATGGTTGATAATACCACAGTGGTCTTGTATTTCCTAAAAAGAACCCAAATAATTCAACTCAAAGACTTCACATTTCTTACCCACATATCAGTAGGTCACATCTGAAGCTAAGAAGCTTGACA
Source organism: Sialia sialis (assembly GCA_009812075.1). NCBI lineage: Eukaryota > Metazoa > Chordata > Aves > Passeriformes > Turdidae > Sialia > Sialia sialis. Next base: position 20,377,159 of record VRYO01002782.1, read on the forward strand.
ATTAATATGCAAATGCTGTGGGTGAATGAATTTTTCCTTTTGCCTTCCTGACCCCTTGAGTGAAGCAACCTAAATGAGAGTTTGTATTTAATCACAGAGGATGTCCCTGAGGAGAGAGTGTAACCTCTGATACTCTTCGTGGCAGCACACTAATTAGATGTCCCCTTCACAGAGGAACAAACAGAATGCTTCATTCGTATCAGTAGCCTCTCACAGATCTTCCCCATGGGGCAAAATTTCTTTAGAAGGACTCCTGTCCCTCATGCATTGATTTGCAGTCTAACAACTTGCAGAAATGTTTTACATGGGTTGATCTTGTCATGTATTATCCAGCTTGCCCTAGCAAAGCTCCTGACAAAGATTTATAAACGGTACATCAAGCAGCCCATAGAATCTTATCATAACAATCCTGACCTAAGAAAAAAGTTAGAATAAAACAAAGAGAAAAAAAATAGCAAAAAGGGAGTTCTATGAATTTTGAGACCCTTGAATTTATATGTTCAATATAAAATGCAAGAAGATGGCAAAATTATGGAAAATGTATTTTCTGATTTAAGGGAATTTTTTACAGTGAGATATTTTTAAATCATGCCAATTTTTATTCTAAAATCATGTGACTCAATAAAGAAATTCCTTAGGGCAAGGCTGAAAGTGTTGGATGCCCCAAAGCAGTGCAACACTATTGAATACTTGGAGAAAAGAGTTTCTTTATATTTCTGTCCCATTCCATGGGACAGATTACACTGACTGGGTATGGCTGATTTTGGGGTGGATTGCCCAAGAAGCTGCTGGAGCAGAGTGCAGCTCTTTGCTTTCTCCAGAGTTTCAACTGCTGCAAATACACTCAACCATAACTAAGTTTTTCATTAAACTCCTGAATTTATTTACAATACAATTTTCTATTTTGACCCATAATTTTAAAGCAATCAGTTTGTCACACATCCCCTCCATGAACAGAAGAGTTTTGATCCATGCTGAACATTGAAAAATACACTCCTAATGAAGATTTCCAAGCCTAGGAATGTCAGCAAAATGAAACATTCACTTGTTAGGGAATCTGGCAATAACTTAGATCTGGCCACCTCAGTCTGAAATTATCCTGTTTAAGACTGCCTTTAGGAAGGGAATGTTTCTTTCAGCACCCAAAAAAAGGAGAAAGTAATGAAAATTTCATTAAACTTACTCAGCATGTTGCTATTGGCACTGTTTTTACATGGAAGATGCACACATAGTCGAGAGTCTAACAGTTTATATAAAACCTTAAAATGTCTCTGCTACCTCCATTGGTTGGACATGAATGAAACGAGGCATCCAAGCTCCCTGGGAGCTTCCTGTTAAAATGTGTTATCAGTATGTCATTTATGGGTATTTCCCCATAACTTAATTAATGCTCTTTTGGTCCTAAATTACAAGCAGCTGAGTACTGCTTATGCTTGGCAATGAAAATCAGGCTGGTCAAAAAAAAAAATAAAAATTATTGAGTTTTTTTGTTTTTTAATTTTTTTTTAACAGAAACTGTTTCTTCCAGGGTTTTTTTTTTTTGTTTTTTTTTTTTTTTTATTATGAGAAGTGAGTTTTAGATATGCTGCCAAGGTGTGTCATGGGAATTAAAGATGTGACATTTTCATTTTTCTAACTTCCTCTGTGGGGCAGATTCCCTGAATTTTTTTTCTATTTTATGTAGAAGGTTCAGTTTCTCTAAAATACCTATGAATATTGACTCCAGCAGAACTAATTTTATATCCAGATTGCTTACTGTCTGAAGCACCTGCCTTTGGTTTAGACCTCCTATTTTTCTCCATGTTACCAACCATGTATTACTTTCCAGTCAAGAGTTTTCTATTTTCATTTAATGTGGCTAAACATTTATTCATATTACACCACCAGATTGACAGTGAAGACAAGAGCATTTAAAGTCTGCTTAGAATGAAATTTCACAGATTCCCCTACCAGAATGAACTGAATTTTACAAACATTTAAAATAGCCACCTGCCCATGTTGCTCTTTTTCTCACACATACAACTAAAAGTTGCAAGAAGTAATTGGTGGAATTATCTCATGTGTTTTACTACATTAAATCCAAATGTAAGACATAATCGGTTTAAGATAACACTTATGCTAGATAGCAGACTTAAAGTGGAAATCCGTAACAAATTGAGGATTTTCTTTAGATTAATACCATGTTTGCTACAATGTACAGAAAACAAGGCCAAAATGCACAAAGAAAACAGGACTGTTAAAATATCTGCAGTTCCTTGACTGATTCAGTAATTTGTCTTGAATTTCCTGGCACACTACACTGTGTTTAGTCAGAGGCAGAATTATGTCCCTACCTCTCTGAGCCTCTGCAGTCTCTGACTCAAAACTGAACTGTCTGTATTAACTCAGATTGGCTTTTCCTGACATTCTGCTGGCTGAATCTTAGATAATTAGCTCAGTCTCATGCAAATCTTCTGAAATTTGCAGAGTCTACATGAGACTTAATATTATTCTAAGAATGAAAGCCTGATTCTTAAACCTCCTCAATCTATACAGTTTTCATCAATACTCAAAATACATGGAAACCACTGTATGATGGGGGATGGGAAACACAGCACACACAACACAAGACACATTTATTATTAACCCTTTTTACTCAGATTTATACACATGTGCTAAATATAGGTCACCACCTGTCATGCAGAAAACTTAATACAGTTAGTTAAAATTTCAAGAGCAGATTATTCCCACTTGGTTTTGCTATCTTCCTCTTAAAGGTTGAAGGAAGTGTAGGAGTCCTTTTGAGAAGGAGAGGGATTTGTTTTTACATTTTATTCTGTTTTCACTTTGTTCACTTAGTCAGTATTTATAAATGTCACTTCTGTCTATTGACATTTTCTTCTCTCAAGCTGCTGCAAATGAATTGTAATTGTTTCAGATGCCATTCAGAGACTTTAGGTTTTCATATCTTCATATATCCTACACACAATTAGGCATAGGCATTTCTCTTTTGGATACCAAATAAAATACTTTCTTGTCTTGGTGCACGGGGATATTCATCACGAAAATAATCCAGTCAGCTCTTTACTATCAGCTGTAACCAGATTGGTGTGAGTGGCCCAAGAGTAACCTCTGCTGCCATTGGACAGAGCTGCCCAAAGAATTACTTCACAAGGACCATAATGGAGAATGAAGAATGAATATCATTAATAATAGAGAAATTATTTACTGAAGAGAAACACAGCAACAACAAAAAACCTCTGACTTTTTTTCCCTCTTTTAAATATTGTTAAATCCCTGGCGGAGACAAATGCAAGGCATCATTGATTAAACCACACAGCATTCAGTGGTAATCCTGCTATTAATGTGTGATGTAAGATCTATAACCAGGATGGACTCATATTCCAGTTTATACGGAACACCATTTTGCCTTTGAGTCAGAAAAGTTAATTTATCCTCCCCCAACCTTTTGGTAATGCATGTGTGTGCATCCACTTGCTCCAGGCTCCAGGTAAATGATCCAGTCTAGACTTCATGTAGTTCATTAGATCAATATTCTATCGCCTTACATGGATGGAATTTGCCATGTCCTCCAAAGTCCAATTTTATTTCTTTCACCTCTCAAATTAAACACTGCCTTAAATGTTTGCTTGATGGATTACTCCGTTTTATCTGATGATGGTCTTCAAGGCACATGTGGCAGTATATCTCATCCCATTAGTAAAGATCATTAGCTACAGCATAATTGCCTCTCTATGACACATAATAGTTTCATCTATTATTATCATTCCTGTCCTGTAATTCAATTTCATGATTATGGTTTAACAAATCAAGGGGCACGGCAAACAATATATTTTAGCCATCATTTAAAGTAAAGTTATGTTGCTGACAAGATACATAGGGTGGTCCTACAAGACATTATGTGATTTCACTCTTTTTGGTTTATTGAAAAATTCTCCATTCTCTCTCATTTCCTAATGTAGAAAAATATCGAATCATAAAAAAGAAAAGAAGCTATACCATGCCTTCATTGCATCCAGTGGCGTCTTGTCTCTTTGGGAGAGCATCTCAACCTTGCTAGGGTCTTTCCAAGCATTGAGGGTAGCCCTTGTTTCTAGGGGATCAGGACTATGAAACAATGTGAGTTTTCAAGAGTGGCAAAATAAGATTTGCCTGGATATCTATTCCATAAGAATTTACTCAACACTCTATCTCACTTGAAGCTTACAGATGATTTCTCAAAATTCACACCATATCATATTAATATCTTATAAGGAGAGAGGAGAGTAAGTTAAGGGGTGTTGTTCTTCCCCTAGAGCGAATATCAAGAAACATATATATATTTGTGCATACTGAAAAACACCTTCCTTTTAGATTTGAAAATGTATATTTTCAAGTACTCACTGAGCACTTACACAAGCCCCCACAGCCCAGGAGACTGATATCCTCTCGTATCTGCAACTGATCAGAGATTTCACCTGCAACAGTGTTTTCCCCTAATTCTGAGGATCAACTTTGGGCTATTCCTCTGAGGCTATCAACTTTTGTCACTCCTTAACAAGCAGACCATTAAACCATTTCCCTAACTCTTACTCACTTGGTTTCATTGAATAATTATTCCTAGTTCCAAAATCTGTAATGGATGCTTTATCTCCTCTCTAGTGGCCATTCACCAGAAAATATGACGCATAATTAAGAACTCTGGGGAAAAAAGAGACAGAAGAATTATTCCCATTATGTAGATGATTTTTAATGAATTTTATACGAATATGAATTAATATGATTTTAAACTAATTACCAGAGAGACATTGATTCTAACATACCTAAGTAAACCCTGGTAGGAGCAATAACCAATGATTGCAGGTTATCAGTAGTGTTGATGTATTTTTTTGAGAGGGAAGTAAAAACAAATGTAATCAACTAGGCAGGAAGTTCCTTGAAAGCAGTAGAAAGCTCTCAAATTTGTTGAGGAATGATTGTGGAACTTTGTTGCCTTGACAGATATCGCATTTCCTTCCTGGTTGCATTCATTTTTTCTTCTTATATACAAGGAAGGCTTTAGGAAACCACAGCTGAAAGGAGAGGTGATTTTTGTGAGAGTGGTTCTTGGATGATTGATTGAATTCTTGAAAAGCATTTTGTCTGGCCTTTGGAAAGCTATTTATTAGGGGCTTTTGCAGCAAGGCAATTAGGAGTGCTAGGTTTACTAGTAAATGTTTATATTTTAGTACTATACATGCTTATTTGCAAGTATATGTGACAAAGACTTATTAATTTTGCCAAAGCTGTCACAAAGTTTGGGCATGGCTTCTACACTTAGGTACTTTCCTGCCACCTGCCTTCCTTAGCTAGCTGAGAAGCCTGACCTCAGTGATGGAGAGTGTTCCATCATGTAAATACAATGGAGGTAGAACATGTAAAATTTACTATGTCCTAATTCCTGGGCAACAGATTTTATAAGCAGCCTCAGAATATCGGCTTCCAGAACTGTTGAACAAGTTATTTTGTAAACCTGGGAACCCCAGGCCTTTCATTACCTTTAATTTTAAAGTAAGCTTCCAGATGAATTGAGAGTCTTGCTCCAAAAGAGAGTTTATGGCAGCCCCCTAAAAGGGCCACTGTAGGGAGAACTCTTTTTATGTCCAGCAGTTTATTGTCTTCCACAGATAACTGATAATTATAAGGGGATTTTCTCTTTAAAAAAGTTTCTGAATTTTTTTTTTTTTTTTTATGAAATATCAATTACTTCTACAAAGGAGAAGTGTCTTTTCTGCCCAAGACTGTACTGCCTTAATTTCCCTTAGGACTCCCAGTAGGATTCTTTATATTTCTATCCAAAAATCCCAGACAGTGCTAAGATTTTCTGATTGTGTGCATGTGCAGTGTCTTGTCCTCAGGGGTTGTATTAGACTTCCTGCACTTGAGTAGCTCCAGGTGCTACAGTAAAAGTGGTTTTTCTAATTCTAATAAATGGTAGCAAAATATAGATCCTAAAGGCCAAGCAATTTCAGATTGTACCCAGTTGCCCACACTCGAGGATGGATAACTTCAGCCTTGTTAAAAGTGGGCTGTTGCAATCATTTCACTGAGGTGCTCTGTGAAATGAGGTGAAAAAATTAAGCCATTTCCAACTAAGAAGAGAGAATGGCATACATTTTTGCAAAATAAAATAAATCATCACAAGAACCTTCACATTAACAGCTAATCAATTATTACAATTTTGCATAATAAAAAGAAATTTATTCTATTCAGTAAATGTTTGCTAGTTTTGGTAATGCTGTGGAAAGAGATTCTCAGGGAAAGTTTCCCAAGTATTGAAGTATAAAGCAAGATATTTTATGTGAGTTAGCTGCAGACAGACAGTTACCTGGAGTAGGATATCAGAGTTTTCAGCTGTAGCAGCTGGAAAATACCTAGACACTTTGGCTCACAGTAGTTGAAATATAAACACCTGTGTTTGGGTTTTCTGCCTTCAGGGAAGGAGTAGAAGGGAACAACTCAGTAATAATTATTTACAAATGGACTGGCTGAGTTTAGCAAAGGTCATTGGGTGGTGAAACTTGTGCTGTGAGAGTATATTGCTGGCTTCAGACTAAAGGATTATTTTTTTTCATCTGATTTAGGGCTTTGGTGCCAGTCTCCATCCTAAGTGAGGGGATTTTTTTTTTCTGGAGGCAGAGCCCTGGCAATATAATATAGCTCTGACTATGAACATATGTAGGTTATAAAGTCACTGGTGTTTCTGGATAAGTGCTTATTGGTAGGGATAAAGATTTCTGTTTCAGGCCTCTCTGATTTCTGATTTCAGAAGCAGTGTTAGCTAGCACTGATTCTAAAGGAAAAGACCTTATAGTCACACATTCCCTCTAATGAAAGATCACAGAAGATGTGGGGGTTCTCGTGACCTCTGCTGGAAATTCACGGCTGCTCCTGCTCCTCTCTTCTCACTCTCCCTGACTGCTCCTCCTGGGCTCCTTGAGCTGACACTAGAAATGAAGGGAAAGCAGGCTGGATTCTCTTACTCTTACCTTAGAGTGTTGATAATTAGCACCAGCTCAAAGGCCAAATGCTCTTGCAAGCACAGGGAAATGAAAAGTTGGAGTTCAGTGTGAGGGAGCAGCTGGAAGCACCGGAGCAGTGAAACAGCAGCTCTGGGCCAGCTTGAAGCATCAGTGAGTTTGTGGGTACTGAAGCACTGACCTTAACAGGGCAATGTCAGGGGAATCCTTCATTAGAAGGGGAAGCTGAGTATGCCTATCAAATTGTTTCAGTGAATAACCCTTTCTGATTTGTGTCTTAGAAGAGCTGCTGGATTTGAGACACAAACCATGCCTTTGTGCTCAAAAATCGGGGAATGGCTGATTGATATTGCTTGGAGGAGCTTTTACTGCAGCTAGAACTAAATGAGAAAATGGTTTACCCACAAACCCTCCATGTAGGAACTAACCTAAGCAAATCAATGGCTACTGAGAGTAGCATAGATTTCTTGCTCTCATTGTGGACAGCTTAATGTTTTAGCAGTTTCCAGTAGTCTGAAAAGTCTTTTCCCACTGCATGGCTACAGGCTGCCTCGGGACGATCCATCTGCTGTGCTGTAGTGCTGTATTTTGTGGCATGCCTCAAACTCAGAGATCCCATTTCAATGAGCTTATGCTGTGGTTGAGAGCCAAGCTTTGTGTGGCAGCTTTTGATTGAGAAATATTTCACCTAATTCATCTATGTTAAGGATGGAAAAAAAAATCAAACCCTCCCATGCACCCTTTATAAATCATGCTGGCTAACACACCAGTAAATGTGTTATCAAAAATGCAACACCTATTACTGTGAATTTCAAACAGCCAGCACTGTAAGCTGGATCTGAACCTGTGGGGAAGGTATAAATTGATTAGACTTTTTGAGAAGCTATAAATTACAGAAAAGCAAGACGAACATCTTTAAAGGGTTGACAACAAAGCAAAGAAAGATGATTGAACAGAAAAATGCTGGGCTAAACCACAAATAGCTTGTTCTTAAGAGAACAAGGGTAGTGAAAACTTTTCTGGCTTTGAATAAAGGAGGAGGGAGAGAAAGACTTTGTTGGATTAGAAATATAAGCAAATAAGGAAGATTAAAACCCTTGACAATATAAAGCCCTTAATTAGAAAAAATAATGTAGCAAAATGAGTCATTATCATTAGTGGATATTTCACTGGAAAAGAATGACAATTAATACTAAGCAAACTTTATTAAGATGCTCTCTGCAGCACCTCATCATCCTCATCTTCTGTAAAAACTGAAATCTGAATTTAATTTAAAGCTTTTAAGTCGGGGGTTGAAAAAAGTCATGTGGCTATGAAATCCATGGGTATGTTTGCAATAGGGTCTATTTTAATGTCCAGATCTTGTCACCTTTTTTTATATCTGCAAGCCTGTAGAACCAAGAAATAGTCACATACTATATGATAAAAAATGTAAGAGAATTTTCTCAGTGAGAAAAGGCTCTGGATGGAGTGACAAAAAGAGAGAGCAATAGAGGGTTTTCTGTCAGTAGCCTAATGTCCCACCTCAGGTGGAAGCCCCAGCTCCCAAAGAGCACAGCTAATGGGACATGATAGAAAAGAGGAGGTACACAGAGGAGCAGCCCAGGGAAAATATTAAGAGGACTGTTGGATAAACTCTGATCATGTAAGCTTGACTTGAGGACAGTTTTGCATCTGCCCCACTCCAGCAAACCTTGGTTTGCCTGGTACACCACTTTGAGGATTATGGTACTCTGGTATTATTTCTCTTCCATTCTGTTATTTTATAAAGAGATAACTTTCAGTCATTTACCATTTGGCCCTCTTCCCTTATTTCATTAGTGGGAGTAATTGGACACTGAGCTAGCCTTGAGGGAACATCTAAATAAACAGTTGCAGGGAGATGTGTTGATCTGATTTATGCTCTGAGCAGTGTTTTCTGTGAGCAACAAGCCACATTTGTAATAAGCCTCAGCCAGTACTATCAGATGAACTTTTTATGGCCTCACCCTGAACAGATTTTTGTATAGAATACAGCCAAGAAAATAAAATCAAGTTGTAAAAAACATTTGCATGTATGTATTCTTCAAACTTCTTACTCATATCATCTCTGTATTAATATTTCACATAAAGTTAAATAAAAGGTTTTCAAGGTTTGTTTTTTGGTTTTTTTTCTCCATGTTAACTGAAATAAATCACCAGAATATTCTTCATCTGTCTAAAGTATGGTTCTCACTTTTTTCTGTGGACAATGCATGCAACAAATGGGAAGTGGAGAATGTCTCTGATGACTGGAACCTGTAGTCCAGTATGAAGATAATGATCAATAATGAAATCTTCGAAAAGAGACAAATGCCACCCTGCAGCAAGCTGACATGGAATGGGTCTTCTGTAAAAATATTTTGCCTTAGCCTTTGTATTTGTTCTTTAGACTTGGTAGTTTGTAGGCCTTCTAGAACAGATATCAGCCTTAGCTATAAGTTTAATAAAATTAGGTAATATATGATAGCTATCTTTTAAAAAATGTGCTTCTTTTTAGCTTTCCCTTTCATTCTTTGAGATTCTTTATTTATACACATTTTTGTTCCTTGTTGCATCTTTTAAATTGAAAACTCATTCTTATTCCCAGAAGACAAAGTTAATTAACCAAAACATGAAAAAAAACCACCTTTATTTCTGCTTGCTTTCTACATTAGAGGGCAGAGTTCTACTTCATCTCTCTGTTCATCTTTTATTTATTCAAAGATGTTTGATAAATTTAATTGGGAATTTAATAAAAGGCTATGCTAACATCTTGGAGGTAGAAAGACCTTTATTTAATATGCAAATGTGCAGATACAATGTGTCTGTAGCCATTACTTTGAGGTATTATTTCAGGAAAATTAACTCTGGGGTCCCCTTCAAGTTTAATTTTGTGCTATGACAAACATGATCCAGCAGTTGAAAGGAGGCAAGAATTTCTAAGAATCATAATACAAAATATCTAATTTTTTAATGTTGTCTTCTATAGTTACTAAGCTTCTGAACTATCTTTTTTTTTGTAAAACTGGCACTGAAACAAAAGTTTCTGGTCACTTTCCATTGTAATTTTGGCTTTTTTTTGGTGTTTGAAGTTGTATTACTACAAAATCAGTGTGAGGGGGCAGTAAATACAGTCTAATGCTACTAAGCATCCACTTAAGAAAGGAAGATTAAGGATGAAATCAGCATCTTTACTGTAGTCTAGCTACATAATTAAATGTCATTATCACCTGCTTACTGCTTCTTTAACAATATCTGTATATTTCTCTTGGTTTTTGAGGGATCTCATTGTCCCTGTTTGTGTGTTGGTTGTTTATTTCTCTGCAGGGTGACACATTAAACTTGAGATAATAGACAAGAATGAGAATTGGCAGGATACACCCAGAAGTGGAAAATGAGTCATTCTGTGTCAGTATATGGTCTTGGTAATTAACCAGTGCTCATGATGATCCAGTATGTGTGGTTCAGTATTAAACACATCTCAAATGCCTCTCCAAAATTTCTTTTCATTCCATTCTACATGTTTAAAGTTTAAAATAAAAATTTAATTTATGTATTTTTCCCGAAGTTCTCCATTTCACAGATTTATTCTTAACCACACCGTTCTGTCAGGAGCACAGGTCTTTTGCATCCCATGACCCTGTCCTGTCTCTGGAGCCAGCCAATATTGATAAAATGCCTACTAGAACTCCTCAAAGCTCAGTCATTAAAGCATGAATCCCTTAAGACAGGCTGAATCAGATACTGCATATCTGATCTGAATTCCAGCTTTCCCTAGGCTCCTCCAGCCTAAGAGGGCTTCATCTTCAAGCCTGGACAAAAGAATAAGCAGCAGACTAGACAAATTGATTTGGAAGACATCTCCAAAAGGCAGTTCTCCATGTCTCTTCTTGCAGCAAGAAAAGCTACTTCTAAATCATTCCTGAAAGAAGTTCATCTGCCTCTTCAGAAGGTCCCAGAGCTGAGGTCTTGGCATATTCCTCTGTCAATCTGAACTTCAATTTCCTCCTCATAAAAAGGGTCCTCCTGCAAGTTGACCTGGATGCCTCCTGCTCCAATTGAAGCTGTATTTGTGTTGAGTGCAGGTTCAAACCCAGACAGCAACTAAGTACCATGGAGCCAGTCTCTCACTATTTGCTCCTGTTGGTGGAGCGCGGAGGAGAATTGAGGAAAAAATGGCAAACTCCTGGGTCGAGATAAATCAGTTCAATAGTTGAAATAAAATATAATAGCAATATAATGATGAAAAGGGAGAAATATGAAGAGAGGAAAAAAAAATTTAAAAAAAAAATAAAAAAGAGAAAGAGAGAAAGAGAAAGAAAGGCAGAGAAAGAGAGGAATAAAACTCAAGGAAGACAAGTGATACACAATACAATTGCTCACTCCCTGCTGATTGATGCCCAGCACGTCCCTGAGCAGGGATTGATATCTCACAGCCAATCCTCCCATCTTACAAACTGAGAATGATGTTCTGTGGCATAGAATAACCCCTCCCAGCTTCTTGTGCACCTGCACCTTGGCAGAGCATGGGAAGCTGAAAAATCCTTGACTTAAAGTAAGCACTGCTTAGCAACAGCTGAAACATCAGCGTATTATCAACATTATTCTCATACAAAATCCAACACACACCACTGTACCAGCTGCTAGGAAGCAGATTAACTCTATCCCAACTGAAACCAGGACATAAATACACATAAATTGGTGTCACTTCATACTGGTCCCCTTTCCTAATATTAATTCCAGTTGCTTTTTTCAGTGTTTGAGGAGGAAGACAGCAGCGTGTCTTGGGTAAGTGCATTTAGCAGGAGTCCATCTCTCTGTGTGTAGTATGCACCTACAGTGGAAAATGTAGAGAGATAAGGCAGGAACCAGCCAGATGAAAAAAAATAATCTGCTCTTGCACACACTGTCTGACTCTTTCAAGCACTCTCCCAGGAAAGTGCAGCCTGTGTGCTCTAAGGTAGCCATTAGTGTCAGGGTAACAAGGAGTAGGAAGTCGATGGATCAGCTGGCGGTGACTCAACTAAACAATGAGCATTGTCCCTTGTTGTTTGTGACGTGGTAGCTTTGAAGGACCCCTCCAGAATGTTTTTCAGGAGAAAGTCTTTATATATAGTAGCTAATCATGCATCACAGCTGGGGAGGGGGTGGTTTTCTTTCCTCTAAAAAAGCCCTGAACATAAAATTTTCTTTCATCTTGTCAGGCAGGCAGTCCAAAGGAGAGACACTGACAGAGTACAAGTCAAGTGTCTTCTCATCTTGCACCCATCCTTTCTTCTTGAATCAAAGGAGAGTGATCATTTTCTCCGGTGTAGAATAGATAAGTACCAGGGTGACTGTAAAAAGAGTTGTATTGATCTGGTCTCTACACAGTGTGAGAAATGGAAAAGGACTGATAATTACCTGCCTCATAATTCTGAACATGATGAACCAGGAAAAACGCTCCAAGAAATTGCTTCCCATGAAGTAATTAATCTTTTAATTTTCTTTTTCCATTGCACGGCTTCTTTAAGTCTCTTTAATTCTCATCTAATACCACAGAAGTAGTCAGCACTACACCCCTCAATGCATATATCAGTTTCTAAGTCCTTTCTTCTGTTCATATATTCTGCTCCTGTAAACTGGAGTTACTTATTAAGTTAAAGATCTTTATTTGAGTAGAAAAGTATGCTGTGATTCTAAATCAGAGAGCACAGATTTAGTTGAAGGCCCTGTTCTTCAGTCCCTCCATCCCAGTTCAGCCACTATCCTTAATGGTGTCAAATGCTAACTTCCCTGAGTAATATCAAACCCAGTAAAGAGCCCTTCACGTGTCCTTTCATCTTAGTTTCATCCATGAAGGATTGAACTTAGTGAGCTTTAAAGAGCTCTTTTTGATGCAAAAGATGAATGAAACTGCAGAGTTTTCACGCGGTTTCAGAAGACAAGGCTGACCCATTTTATTTTGTCTCATTCTCTTCACACAGAGCATACGCATCATAAAGTGAGTTTATGAGTCTGGATGACAGGTGAGCAGGCCAGGTAGATTTGCAATAGGGGGTTGCCAAAGACGCTGGCTTGCAGGTCAAGTCCTGGGTCCCCAGAAATCTCTGTGCTTGACACAAGGCAATACATTTAATCTGTCTGCAATTTTATCTTCTGCATTAAAACATGAGTAGTACTTCCTTTGTCTGCCATTTTAAATTATAAGGTCTATGAGGCAAACAAAATGTATTTCATTTGCACAGGTCCTTGCCCAGTTTAGGAGTAGGAACAAAACCCAATCTCTTTCCCACTTCTTACTGAAATTTTGTATACAGCTTAGAGAACTGATAAATGTCTCCAGTGCTCTTGTTCCAGACCTGGCAAATAGCCATATTCTGGCCTCATCATATCTGCAATAGAACTGCAGGAGAGCTCAGTGCAAGAGTGTACTCTCCACTTAATGATACCATGAATTTGATTTTTAAGTACTTATATTCTAATGCTGCAACTTCATACCAAGTAAAGATTAGATGTGAAAAGGTGAGAAGGCTTACAGAATTGTACTCTCTAAGAGCTTATGAAAATACAGCAAGAGGTATCAGGGAAGGAAATATGGGATGAAAATCAGAATAAGAGAAGAACTATCTTCATTAAATGACCTCATTAAAAAAGGTACTTACATGCTCGCTAACTCCTGCTGTGTTGACATGTAAAAAAGAGATCCTTTACAAATGGAAGATACTAAAGGATCCCAAGAAAATAACAAATTCCTTTGTAAATGCTACACTTCATGCTATTAATTTCAATGACTCTTTCATATTTGCCTATCTTTCACCTTGATAATGTAATTATAGTAGTACAAGCTATTCCACATAGATGCTAAGATGCAATTTAACTGTCTCCATGTTACCCAGTCAGATTGTACCTTGCATTTGACCCAGGTACTGTATAGTTTTTAATAGATATGCAACAGGAAATCTCACTGATGCATTTTTTAGGATCACATTATCTCTATCCTGACAGTAAAGGAGAGGCAAATAAACGTGACTTCATTGTGCAATCTAAAGAGACTGCAAAAATTAAAATTGAGTGTGGATTGTCAGTGCGACAGCTTAAAACAAAGTCCATTTTTATCACTAAAATCTTTATCCCCATATGACTTTTGGTGTGTGTTCATGCAGGTTTCCTAACATGATGGAGTAAATTTACACATTTCTGGGATCAGCAATAATGAAACAAGTCCATCAGGGTGCAATCCTCCTACAGCCTGAACAGTTGGATTCAGTTTTGTCTTTCTATACATTGATCACCCTGTGCTTCCAAAATGAATGGGTTCTATAATAAAGAAATAGGACAAACAAATTAATTAACAAAATTAATTTCTTCCCATTAGCTTCCTGGAAGGATATAATTTTATACTTGTTAGGAAAAATTTCTCACATTCTGAGAAGAGGAGCAGCCTATTCTGGAACTCACAGTGCTTTAGTGATTTAAAGCAGAGATATGGTCACCAGTCACATAATGTTGTTCTTTTAAGCCTGTGTCTGTTACAGTCTGCCAGCAATAATATCATATTATTCATTTATCTTCAAACAATTGCAATTTCTTTTTTCCGTCACAGACAACCTATTTGACACATGTATATATATATATATATATATACACACATATACATATGACAATCTATTTTCACTTCAGCCCACTCTCTCTGATTTCCTTACATTGTTTTTCACACTTCTCTCACACAATCACACATAATGGAAATGATGAGATATACTACACTACATCCTTTGCTGCTCTTGTAGAATCCATGCTATCAAACCTACATTTTCATCAAATTGTGCTTATCAAGAACATAAGAAAACAAAATAAAACCAAAAATTGGCTTGTAGGTAATCTTCAGTTTTTAGACTAGCCCCTACTGTCCATTTGAGGATGGACATTCAGATATAAAACTTTAACTATGATCTTGTGTCAGCCATTTTTATGAGCATTTACTAATGTCACCATAATAAAATAGTCAAATATTGGGATTTTCAAAGGACAGTGATGAAGTCAATCCCTTCACATGTGTAGAATCTTTTAAGTACCTAAGCCTCATCTGTTCTGGTTTACACTGAAGCATTTTCTATAATTATATTCCAGACAATAGCACAACACTTTTCTTTTTCACAGCTGAACTCTTGATCTACCGTCTTTATTATGTTTCCTTTTAGCAATAATTTTATGGTCAAATACCCAGCTGAAATTTAAATAAAATGAAATCATGACTTCTTTTCACCATTAGCCCAAGATAACATAATAGCATTATGACAGGTGAAGGTTAACATTTCTATTGGCAACTTTCATTTAAACCATCTCAGAGCAGAATGGCATGCATAATTGCTTTGCACCAATAGAGGAAATAACTCCCATTAATCCTGTAGTGAAGGTCATAGAAACATTGCACAGGCTCAGAACAATCACAGAATGAAGACACAAGAGAACGACAGGGTCATTTAATTCACACACCCCTAGATACAAGCACAGCCTCAGACAACTATTTACCTAGCCATTACAAATTTTTTTCAGCTAGAATCTTCTGGCAAATAAGAAAAGGAAAACTCAGAGAAAAATAAAGTAAGTCTTTGTTAAGAGTTATAAATTACTTAAAATATTATTTTTAAATAACACAAGCCACCACAGATAAGTTGGATCTGGTCTATTAAGAAAAAAACTTCCCATTTCAGCAAAACAGCAAACAAAATCCTGATGCAGGGAGAATCAGACCTTCTATGTTTAATTATTTTTCATTTTTGCTATTATTAAGATGCCCTTGTTCCGTTCAGGAATACTAGGAGGCAATCTATTCTTGTGATAATTCTGGCCCAGTTTTTCAAGCCCAAGAGAATCTGTTAGTTAGGAATTCAGTGATTAGATGAACCAAATCAGAACTCCATCATTACTTTTTAACTTTCCCATTACAGGTGAAAAACATGAGTCTGCACACTACAGACTTTCACAGTAATTATTGCCAGGGGATATCCTTCCATTTTAGGGATTTTTAATTGACATCCCACTCCTAAACCAAAAGATTTCCACAGAAAACTCCAAAAGTTACTCTGGAGAGGAGGAATGCCTAGAAGGTACACAGCATTACAGAGGGATTAATAGACACTCCAGTATACTTCAAGAATTCCTCTAGGTCAGAGAGTTAATCAGAGATGACACAGCTTCATCCACATCAGGGAATGCAAACAGAGGTGGCACGCCATGTCATTTGAGCAATAGCAGCATGTTCTGCTTCTGGACACCTGCTGAAGCCAAGAGCTGTGTTTCAAAACGGCTGCATTATGCTCTGCTGAGGGAAGAACCATCTCCTATTGCATAAGCACATTGTTTTCCAGAGGATTAACTTTGGACTTGATGACGAACTGGCTGTTGTCTACTCTCCATCTACTTCGCTCTACTTCCCCGTTCCCTTGGACGCTCCTTTCACCCTCTCATTTTCTCCGCCACCTCCTCATTTTCTCTGAGAGTAATCTTACATCAGCCACATTCCATGCTAGAAAAATTTCTCCCTTCTGTGCCATTTGTCAGCCATTGTTCCCTTCATTTTATTTCTGCTATTTACCCATATCTATCCTTTACTTGACTAAAAGATACCACTGAAAAAGGCTATTTCTGTCTCTCCCCAGCTGAATATTCTCCTCCTTACTCTTGCTATTATCACTGCCTGAGACTGTTCTTACACAAGACTGCGAAGCTCTCCACGAGCTCATTGCTTATAAACTCTTTACATGGATAGTTTGTTTTGTACACACTTTGTAGCTGCACAACCAAACTAGGCACAAAAATATGCAACAGATAGAGGAGTTACCACAGGTCATTTGATCAACAGGAAATAGTGATGTGCATTTTTTTGGTCTGTCCCATTCCAAGTAAAAGGCACAGGAATAATTTGCTCTTGCTTTCCAATTATGGTGGACCAAGAATGCACAACTCTCAGTTACCGTGGCTTCATTGACAGTTTGCAGCCTAGGAAGCCATTGCAAACCCTGCCATTTCTCCCAGACAGCCACTCCTTAAACATCTTCCCATGAGCTGTTTGCCATTTTTCTCAGTGTCTCACCCACTGTAGTTTTTATTTCATTAATGCAGTGCAGGAAGCAGGTAAGTGTGGGAAATTCACAACCTTCACTGAGTATTCCAAGCCACACACAATATTGTGTGAAGGTCAATGCTGCATAAATAGAGGCTCCAGAACTTGTTTATATGTTGGGGCCATGAAAACTGTAAATGCTATATAAACAATTAGGACTGATTTAATTACATTCAGACACTCTTTTGTTTGATTGGTTTCAGTTATTAAGAAGTGCTGAAATCTCTCAAAGCAAATATACAGAGCTCAGAAAGTGTCAGCAGAAATTAAATTTCTGACTTCCAATATATGATACCCCTCTTTTAATAGAACTTGAGAGACTTCCTTCTAAATGAAACAGTTTCTCTTTTTCTCCCAACAATTAAGAGTGAAATTAAAGCATTTTTGCATACACATATTTGTCCTAAAGTATCTAAAAATGACAAGAACAATCTTAAAACAGCTGTAAATACAGGGTGACATTTCATTACAACAGTGCTGCTGGGCACAGAATAAAAAGGGATAAAATTACAACTGCACCAACAGGTAACTTATCTACCTCAGGCCAAGAATTCCTGTCAGCATGGCACACAGCCAAACTTGTGTCCCAAAAGCACATTCATTGAATTGGACTGCAGATAAAGATCATTTTACTCTGACGCAGAACTAAATTGTTGCCAAGTCTTGCTGTTTATTCTTGGTGTTGTGAAGACATCAGCATCTGTAAAGTCATTCAGTGATCTGGAAAATAGATCCTGAAACTAACTTGCCGAAAATAAAGTTAACTTTCACTGAATCACAGAATAATGGAAGAGGCAAGGCTGGGAGCCACCACAGTGGGTCATCTGGTCCAACCTCCATGCTCAGGTAGGGTCATCCCAAAGCATGGCCCAGGACTGTGTCCAGAAACTTATGGAATATCTCCAGTGAGGGACACTTCACAGACTCTCTTGGGCAGCCTGTTCCAGTGCTCAATCATCTGCACAGTAAAGAAGTTATTTTCACATTCAGGTGGCTGTTCCTCTGCATCAGTTCCTGCCCATTGCCTCCTGTCCTGTTGCCCAGCACCACAGAGAAGACATCCTCCCTTCAGATACTCGTAGACATTGATGATGTTCCCTCTCAGTCATCTCTTCTTGAGGCTGAACAGACTCAGCTCTCTTTGTCCTTCTAAGTGAGATGCTCTGGTCCCTTAATCATCTTTGTGGCCTGTTCTGGACTTGCTCCAGGAGTTCCACATCTCTTTTGTACTAAGGTTCCCAGAACTGGACACAGCATTCCAGATGTGGCTTCACCAGGGCTGAGTGGAGTGCCAGGATCATTCCCTCAAACGGGCAATGTTCTTCCTAACGCACCTCAGGTTACAAGTGGCAGGACACACTGGACAACTTGCTATCCATCAGGACTCCCATGTCCTTCTTCACAGAGCTGCTTTTCAGCAGCCCAGCCCCCAGCCCTTACTGATGGATTTGCTGGTTATTCTTCAACCTTTCAGACACATCAGCCTTTGATGTGATCCATCATGAGTCACAAAATCATCATGTCAGCACAGACAGGCCAGCAGAAGAGCATGTGTTTGACTGGAGAGAAACAAACTGGCATTTATGTAATTTTCAAGGGACATAGTCACAGTAGAGGACACAACCAGTTTTCACTGGCTCTACGTGCTACCCCTTCCTTAAGCACAGCTATGACTTTCATGTCCAGTTCTGTTACTGACACACCACGATTTGTCTGAACTGAACTTATCTTCCCACATGTACTGTTGGTCTCTGCAACAAAACCAGCTGCTCCATTTCCTTGGATGAGATTTCTGTCAATGAGAGCACATCATTTCAATGTCCATCTAGGGCTTTCTACTCAAAGAGTTTAACGTTATTTCCTCTGTGAGCCCACTAGCAGTGAAAGCTGCGGCAGAGATGTGAGAGCAATGCAATCCCCAAATATCACGGCTATATCCTGTCAGTTGAACATCACAGCTAATTATAGGACAGAAATTACATTCATGAGCACCCACCGATTGTAATCTGTCTAGACATTCAGTCTTGGACTTCTATTGGGTTCCTCCCATGGTTGGTCTTCCAGATTTTACCTTGGCTTTCCTTTGGTGCTACACCTGCTTGCTTTAGAGTAGGAATATTGTGATCTACTGCATGAACTGCTAAATAAGTACATGAATATATACATGAGTATAAGGCTCTCACTATGGTGTTTAATTAATGACTTGTGATTCATATGGGACAAAATCAGAAATTTTAGTCATGGAAGATTAAATTGCCGTAAAATAAAACCCAAATAATCTCTGAAGTACAAGGATACAAATTACGTCTGGAGAACTTTCAGAAATAATTGGGGAAAGCAGCAGTTGAAGAGAAATTTGTTCATTTTGTTTGCTTTCAATATTGAAGAAATCAGACAAAAAAGTAGGCCAGGCTGACATGTGGTGTAGGGGATTCAGCTGAGCATCTGGCCATTCATAGTAAAACTCTGACAAATGTCCCAGCTAAAACTGCATCAGTGTAAACTAACAAATCTGAATCACATCTCAATCACCACAGTTATTATGAAAAATGGAACAAATATTTGAGGTTTTCTTCAATACAGTCAGTACAACAGAGAGGAAAAACTTGTCTCTGTTATAGGGATATTCCAGGATATAATTCTTTTTTGCTACATCTTGATGGATTAGTGCGGATATAAAATTCCAGCATATGACTGGCACTGTACAAATAGAAATGAATAGTGCCACCTCCTCAGACTTCCTGAGTATTATCTTACTTTTTTTTAAAGGGTCCTTCAATCTCAAGTAGATTGTACTTTGGGTATGTCACCCTGAATTTGTGCTAATTATGTCTCCTTTAGGGAGAAAATCAAAACCACAAACAAGTCATATGAAAATTTGAAAAACATTGTTTTTGGGATTTCATACAATCAGAACCAGATTCTGTATCATCAGGTCAAGATGCTCACATACATAAGAATTTGTCCGACATCCCTTAGCTGGGATATCAAGGAAATTGTGACTATCCTGATCTTTTAATTACAATCATGGAGTAACTGGGTAGAGTCTAAAGGAGACCAGTGAGAAGTTTAAAATGGTATAGAAAGCATTTTCTCCAGAGAGTGCTTTTAGAGCCTTTTTTTACTGTAGACAAGAGACGAGAGGAAGCTACTATACCTTATCGTAAAATATGTATGAAGTTATAGAGAAGAAGAGAATAAGCCAAGTCTACTGCATATTTTGTAATTGCAGGTCTTTTTCTTTAACATCCCCTGTATTTAGAATGGTCCTATCTGCTCTGTCATTTAGCCAACATCAAAGTGATGGCCAGTCTTTCACATGTTTTCAGCGCCATTGGCATGGAGCTCTTCAGTGCAGATAGTGATAGTAATAAGGTTGGGTTTCACTCTATCATTTATATTAGTTGCATTAAAGCTGTGTTGTAGAGCAAAACATCCATATTTATGCTGTATTTAACTTTCTATTAATAATAAATTTGTGTGAAATACTTTTGTTATCAATATTGATCACTATTCCAATCGAAAGCGAAGATGTCAAGGTTTCCTTTAGCATACTCAGTTATATTTAATAGCCCTGTTGATGAGTGAGAGCCTAATGAAGGCCAACAGATGGTCTATTTAATATTGCTGTAGGGTTTGAAGCACTTGCCAAAACAGATACACAAAAGGATTTGACAGCCCTGTAGCTGAAAACCTTTAATTACAGCTACTTCACTCCTAGGGGTTTCTGTGAGGCCAACGCAACAGCACAGCTTTAGGATAGGTCAGCATGGTGAGCAAAGGCTTTGCAGAGCCAGACAGTGAGTGCTGGTAAAACTATTTGCTGAACATTAATAAACTGGGCTTGGTGCATGCAGCTTAGAAAGACAAGCCTGGACAGAGAGAGGGAAATAAGGGATGATGCTTTCTCTGCCTCTGAGAACAGTTTGCCCTTTTCCTAAAATACCACTTCTTGAGGACTGTCATCACCTGCTGAGCAGGTAGGTGGGGAGAAAGCCTGCAGCCAAAGTGGGTCTTTAATTATGCCTGAGTTATAGCTGAGAATTCACCTTAGAATCATGTGAACTTCAGTTCCATTTACTACTATTAGAAAAAGCAATCTTCAAGTAAGGGGGCTAAAATTTGCTAAAATGACAAAACTCTATCTTTGAAGGACTGCAAAAATTTATTCAGGACAAAAAAAAATACATACGAAAATCTAATGTGTCTAAAAACTCTTCTGATTTTTTGTTCCAAGTTTGAGTTGAAAGAATTCAAGAGCTTTCAGCAACTTTCAATCATTTTCCCCTGGCTCTACCTGCAACAATTGCCCCCTGGTTTTCTGGCATAAAGTCACACCACTTCCAAAATTAAAAGGCATAATTAGCAGTTGCATTCTGATTTGCCTGAATTGATTTCTTGGCAATTGCTTAGAAATTGAATCCATTCCTGCAGAAAGAATAGTTGTTTTCACTGCCCTTACTGTCTCTGGCAGATCTGTCTGTAACTGAAGGTATTGATTCTTTCTGGGTGCCAGGAGGAGCTAGTGCAGTTGTTCATATATAATTCCAAATCTCTGATCAGTACTTGTTTTGCACAGCATTTTCTAGACAAAAGAATATATAGATATGTGCACAGACAATGATGTAGACAGGTTTTGAGACTCTCTGACAGTGGAAGAAAGGTTTCCCCTCACCACCACACCCTTTGCTAGACCCAACAAGAGAGACCATCCATGCATACAATAAGTAATTTCAGGGAGAAAATGGGGGGGGTGTGGGGCGGGGAGAGAAAACCCAGCAGAAAAATAAACAGGAAGTGAGATTTCCTAAACTAACCTACAAAGCAGCTTGGGCCTACAAAATAATACCAAATTTTGCCAGTCCCTGCAGCACTGACATTTACAGATTTCATGTTCCATTGTGTTAAGAAAATCTATGCACTTTTAAAAATTTAGAAACTATATGAACAACTGAAAGATTGGCATGGAAAAATGCACAGGGGAGAACACCTATTTTCACTACAGCTGGGTGAGTCAGTCCCTTTTCCACATATTGCCCTGTCTGTTGGCAGATTTTGAATTATCTCGTTCAAAAGTAGTTGTTTCTCATTATTCCAGATAATGCTGAAGGCTGACATTTTTACTGGCTCATGCAAGAATCTGCCTTTTTGGCTCCATCCAACCTGCAACTAGAAGTGACTAAGCACCAGACACTAGTCTGAAGGAGAGAGTGCACTGGCCTGGCCCCAGCTACTGAGGCAAATGAAGCAAATGAAGCAAATGCAAAGAAACAAGCTGGAATTTACAGTAATCTTGATCCAGCAGTTGATGAAGAAACTGGAAAGGTTTGGATAGGATTCCATCAGCCTCAAGAGACAAATTCCCACCCAAATGGACGGGGAAGTGGAGTGCAACTGCAGCACAACATCCTAGAAGGAGACACACTCAGGATAGTAGAAATACAGGCTGCCAAATTTGAGGGTAATTGGAAGAGAATCACTAATTACAAGGGCTGTGGAATCAGACAACTCTTTCATCCCTGGATGCAGTTAAGCCTGATAAGGAATGGCTAGGTGGTGGGGATGTTTTGAAGCTAAATATATTTTTAACACAATATGCATCTTCTTTGATGTTTATATTTTTGGTAAATGTTCATCTGTTTAATTATTATTTACTTTGTACAGAGCATTGGGATTTACTAAGATGAAAGAGGTTATTGTTTGTTTATTATCATGTGAGTGACAATGCCAGGGCTGACTCTTAAACTAGTCCATCACATTTAACACAGGACCTCAAGCCATTCTAAAACAGACAGTATTCTTGCAAAAATCAACTTTGATGAAAATGCATATACACAAAGGATATTCCATAATTAGAGAAGGTACAAAGCATTGAATGCGCCAGTAAAGTCAATTAAGCTCTAATTACTATTGGATTCAGATCTGCCATTGCATGATAAATTGCTCCAGTAAAAGTATCTTCTCCACACAGAGGTGCTAAATTCACCCCTGCTGATGTTACAGATGTTTTTTCAACTACCCCTCTGATTCTATTTGAGATAAGAAATGCAGAAACTCTCCTGTTTTAGGCAGCAGTGTGAAAAACTCATTAGCTGATATAATCTTTATAGGTAGTTTTCTTTGTGTGGTTATGTGACAATCCCTCACTTCCCACATTTCTGGCTGTGCTAATGACTTCACACCCTGTTTTTCTCAGGAGGCAGAAGATCTTTCTGCAGTGAGCAGTTGACATATGGTTAGTGTCTAGCCCTTTGCTATCGTTCAGGTGATGGAGAGCTTTGGAAAACTCTCTACTTCATCTCAATCTCAATGTGCTCCATCAGGAATTCTGCAGATGACAGTGATTCAGCTTTTTAAACATTTCCAAGTAGTTCATCACTCACTGCCACTTTTCTCCTTACCTTTCAGTGTTAACAGGTTTCCATATGCTGTTTCCATATGCCATGTGGCTTTCACAAAATCTCAGGCAGTAACGTCCCCAAAAGGTCTGATACCTTTGTGGTAGTTTTGTTTAGCAGAATTTTCATGCAACCATGACAACAAAGTGAAAGGCGTGCATTCCATAAGCTTCAGTACATTTTGAAATGGCCTCTGATAAAGTTTAGTTTCAAAAATTTTAGGAGCAATTTTAAGATGGGAATAGACCAGAGTGATCTCTTGGAATTCATCGTCTCCCTTTTTACTAAAACTATAAAAAATATATTTTAAAATAGAAGGAAAAGCTTGAACTGATGTTAGCACAACTATCATGTTCTTCCACCTTTCAGGTCTCAGCTGCTCTAATCAAGTTCCTGACAGTAACTTTGTGTCAACTTACTGAAACTCCTTTAGATTTGTCAGTCTGATCAGTGCATGTCTTACAGCTCCAGAACAAAACTCAGATGGCAGTTCCATAGTACAGATTCACAAGATAAAGTGTTTAAATCTGTTTAGAGGGTGATAAAAGTCATGTCCAAGTAGTTTCTTGAAATTAGTACCTCCATCCCTGCTCCTCCAGGCTGGTTTTCCTATGCCACATCTGAATATAGTGAAAGTTCCCTTTATACATGAAAATAAACCTTCTTTTCTCTGTTCCCTTGAAGTCTTTCTTTCATTTCCTGCTGTGTGCCTTTTCAAAGGAGACTGAGATGCTTTTTGTAACTGGTGATTAAAGACTGAGGTACCAAAACTCACACGTTTCTCTTCACCTTCCTCCTAAGCACTTCTATTTGCAGTTCTCAATGCTCCTGTCTCTCCAGTGTCTGCTATTGCTGCTCAGTGGTGAGGTGAGGGCTGTAGAAAATGTTGTTCAGGAATCCCATACAAATAACATTTACTGCTGCTCACCTTGGGTGTCATGGAAACACAAATCTTACAGCACTGCACTAAAGTGAGCAATCTGAGCCCAGTCACACCAGCAGAAGCACCTCATTTATTAGTTATTTAGATAATTATCACCACAGTGCAGAAGAAATTAAAGCTCCATGGGATGAGTGCTTTAACTTCAGTGCTAGCCCATTAGTCAGGAAGGAACACGCTGCTCACATTGCACCCCACAGACACCACCAGGACTGATCCTCCATAGCTGAGAGAGCATAGAGCAGGGACAAATAAGGGGTTTTCTTCATCACTTCACCGTACTTGATTCTGCAAGTTGAAGAGATTGAAAATTCTTCACTTTGAATTACAGGTGCTGAAAATACCAGCCCTGACAGCTCCACCTGGTAGCAGATGAAAAAACTATTGAAGACAGGAGGTTAAGGTGTGCTTTCTGTAAAGCTTCCTAATTCTCTAACCAGTAAATCTTGAAGTGCAGTGCTTCCAGATAAAGATATTTTCTCATTATTTTACCATTAGAAGCACTAAGAAAAGGGAAAATTTGTGATCAGTATCTTGTTGGAAATTATTTAAATGGGAGTACTGATGTTTATTATATGGGAGTTTTTACTCTGGCTACTAATTCTTCTACCTGGAGGGAATTTCCAGAGATTCTTAGGTGTTTGGCCCTCATGTCTTGCATTCAGTCACATTTAAATAATTCAATACATAAATTATGAAGCTAAATCTCTTCCTCTGTGTGATCACAGGCAGTCAAATGGAATGTCAGTGTTTATTTTGCCATAAATGCTTCCTCATGTATGTGTTTACTACTTACACTATTCCAAGTCTAATTTTAAAGAAAACACGAGCAAATAATGGCAGGACATACAGATTGACCAAAACCACTTATAGCTGAAGCATGAAATACTTTCAGCTTTCAGGTTCTAGAAAGGTTGAGGAGAGGGATGAAAAGCTTATGGCAATTATTTTTATGGAGAAGATGGTATAATGAAAAAGCAGGAAAATAAACGTATCTAAGATCAGGAAAAATTGAATTTGAAATCCAAAAAAATGCCTAAAGCAAGGGCTCCAAGCAGTCAACAGTTGATAGAGCACTTCCCACAGCCACAGTCGAATGCGTTCTTAACTCAAATACTTTACTTATTATAAACAATTTAAATTACTCATAAAATAAAACTGTTTGTAAAGTGCTTGCTGCACTTTTAGATTTAAGAGTATTTATAACATTTAACAAGCACTGTAGGCTCCCACATTCTATGTGTGCCTGTATCTGTTAAAGCTATCACTAAAATTCCAAAAGCCATTGAAATAGGGATTGAAACACAAACACATAAACTTTAAAACCTTGTTAGCACAAAATATATTGAAAGTCTTATATGGGGAGGAAACTCACTCATAAACCAGCCAATGCTTAAAACCTTCTTAATAGAAAAATAAATAATAACAATAAAAATAATAATAATACATTATTCCTTTCTGAAAATGATTACCTTGTCTATAACCTCTACTACAAACAGTTTAAAATGTTTCCAAAATGTATTCAGAACTTTCCAAACCAAATTATTGCTTATTCTCAGCTTCTTTTTAAACAAAACAGTGTTTTCTTGACAAAGCTGAAACCTTGGAAAGTGTGGCTTAAAAGTAACAATTATCAATGTCTTGTGCATTGTCACTATAAAAATAAAAGAAATTCTAATTTTAAAAACTTTCAGTTTATTATCCTCCCTTCCTTCTGCTAGTGCAGTAAATTATTAAGCAAGTAATAAAAAAGTCATTTTAAAATGTGGGCTGGCTAAGTGTATTTTTAAATCCTGTGGTGATATTCAAAGCTAGACAGGAATTTCAGCAAAGTTTTAGTTAAATTACTAGAGATGCATAGTCCAGCTCCAGACCCCTGTCTAAGTCTGTATCTATTGCTCAGCTGTTGGGAAAGACACACTTTAAATTCATGTCTGAAATGAGCACAGTGATTTTTATCCTCATTATTTCTATGTCAATAGAACAAGACAAGAGCAAGTCATCATCTAAATTAGTCCTTAATCCCTCCAGGGATATCCTATGCCAAGGTCATTAGGGTTTATTACTCGAACAGAACAAAGCAAGTAAACAAAGCCAAACTGGAAGTGTAAGAGCTTTCCTTCCTTGTTCTTATTCAAAACCATTTCAGGATTGTGAGAGGAGTGAATTTATTAAGACCTGTAAAGAAAGGTGTGGCCTGTCACATTATATTTTCTGATAATTGTGCCTGATATCTTTTATGTTTGGTGACTGCTTCCCAGAGTGTCCAGGCTTGCAATACTTGGCTAACTTCCACCTTTTTCCCTGTGTGGCTGATGCCCAGCTCAAGGCTGGCAAATTGACAGGTGCACCCTTTGGGAGAGGCACTCCCTTCCTTCCCTGGGTTAAAAACTGGCTGTGTGGCCAGGCCCTGGGCGGTGAGAATGGTGCTGCATCTAGCTGGCAGCCCCTGGAGAGCTGACAGCACTGATCACACACCAGGGCATGAGTTCAGCAAAGACCCAGGCACAGGGACCTGTCCCACCCACACTGCCCAAGGGCTCCGGCTCTGAAGAAAGAAAACCTGTCTCTGTTCCATCTGTTATTTTTGGAAAATGGGATGGGGTATCTAGATTAGTTTGTTTTTTCCTTAAAAATCTCCTCCACTAAAACCTTTAAGTAAGAGGGTTGTTAAAAGTGGAAGCCTGCAGGGCTCGGTCATGAGCCTATCCAGATAAAAAGGAGCACCTCCGTTGCCTTCCCCAGCGCTGTTAACAGCACTCTGCACTCTGATATCCCTGGTTATAAATGCCTGGCTTGCCCACAGGATGCATTAGAGGCCACCTGAGATAGCTAGCCTTTGTGGTCTGTTTGATTCTCTAAACACTTAATTCTCAAGACTGGGGTCAGATATAAACCCCAAAAAATCTCAATATTTTTCACGATTAAGGTGATATTTGAGTCAGGAGACAGAGATAAAGAGGGCATAGCAAATCATGTTGTGTGAGGTTTCCAATAAAATGATTGCCATTAAAATGTCAATACCTAGCACCAGTCACCATGAAGCTGCATCTGCTCTGCCACATTTCCCCTAGAACCTTAGGACAGAAATATATCTGAATTGAGGGTTTCAGAACTACTCAATATTGGTTTAATTCTACTGCCATTGAAACAGTTGGTAAGATTCCCATTAATTTCAATAGAACAACATTAAACTCAGTGTAAAACTACATCATCTATTGTGTCAATGTGTCCTTTTATATCATGCTAATGATAATGGCATAGAAAAAAATTAAAAGCAGTTCATTTTGCATGAATATGGAACTAAAGGAAGAAAGTACTTTGAGCTGAAGAGATATATGACTTTTTACTAGGGTTCAACTAACCTTTGATCACTTTTAAAAATTCAAGTGATTTTAGGGCTGAAAAATGCCCATAATAAAAGACTTAAAGAGCTCACTCTGTTCATCAAAAAAGATCAATAGTTACTTAATTGCAATATAGCAGTGCCTTCACAGAGAGAAAATGCCATGTAGTGAAGGACTCAATCTATCACAGAAGAGCAGAGAACCACTAGCTTCACATCATACCTGGTGAAATCTTCATAGAAATAAAGCTCCTGGCTTATTGGGTTTTGAGGTTTTCTGTTGGTTTGTTTTTTTATTCTCTTTTGTTTTGGTTTATTTTGGTTTAATGAAATGTTCTGATTAGGTATTAATATCTTCAGACAAGGACTGAAGCTGTTGTCCTAAAATTGACATAATGATCAAACACAAGTTATCAGTCTCATTAACGGGCCAAATAGAAAAATAAAGAAAAGAAGAAGAAAAAGATTGGTGCTACTACCCAGAACACTAGAAACACTTGAAACTTCTAATTTCTGGAATTTCTTCCCAATTATCTCACAATTCCAAAAAAAAGGAAACAGAGGGAGATAGAGAGTGGGGTCCAAAAAAGAAAAGAGAGAAGAATAAACTCCCAATCTGAATCAGCTCATGACCTGAGAATCGAGGCAACAACCTGCAGGAACTGAGCAAAGGGTGGGAGTTGGTTGCTTTGTTTTCTTTATTTCAGAAACATATATTTCATGGCACAGATTACATACCCAGGTCAAGTGGCACTTTAAAATACAGATTATTGTTTAGTAGAGAAAATATTTGTTTGTTAATTTTTTGTTTGGTATTGCTCTTTGCTTTGTCCCATTCTGGTGTGTGTCACTATATAGTGACTTTACATTCCCTGTAGAATTAGAAGGAAACTAGTATAAGACATTCTTGTGGATATTCACTCAGTAGCTGTTACGTGATTTTTTAATATGATTTTTTTTTTAAATACATGCTTTTATTTGTTATTCTCCTGCTTTAGTAATACTGCCAGCTGTACTTTCCACTTCACATGAATTCAGGTCTATTCCAATTTTCCACTTCCCTGCCTTTAATCCCAGCATTACAAACGGAATCCCATGCTACACTAATATCTCTTACTCACTGGCACAGAAGAGATCAATATTTTAAAATGCCATATGTTTTATAGATCAACTGTCTTGTGCATAGGAAACCAATGGCATCTGAACCATTACACAATATTTGTAAGCTACACAAGTCAGGGACTGTGAGGTCTGTGCACACACTATCAGTTCCTAAAATGCTTGTATTCATCTGTGAAGTGTTTTAGTATTTTTATAAAACTTAACTAAGTTACCCAAATGCCTGATCTCCTCTCACCAGAAGCCATCCTCTGTGGCTTACAGGCGTGGTAGAAACTTTAATAATGTGAACAGCTTGTCCTTCACACACATTCAAATTCCCTGGAAGCTCTTCAGAAGGTTGCACACATATCCATTTAAAGTTGCCTCGAGCTCCTGCTCAAGCAGAGGTGAGGTCAGTGGCTGAAAGGCACACCTGGAAGGGAAGGGAAGGGAAGGGAAGGGAAGGGAAGGGAAGGGAAGGGAAGG